>JARQOD010000001.1:477227300-477269516 GCA_033576555.1 Oophaga sylvatica
AAAGGGCTTATATTTTGATCTTTACAATTGCAGTGGCGTTTAAGTATCCTCCTGCTGGGCGTTTTTGTTATATTTTAACCATATTTTAATATATATTTATAAAAGTATATTTTAATTCAATTTTGCTGGGTCTTTTTTTCGGCTACTAGTTGATATAAGTCTGAATTTTTTTGCTTAAACTAATGCTATGAAGTGCCAGTTTGTTTATTGTATGGACTAATTTTGGTATAAGCATGCAGATGAAGCAGCATCTGCATGTTACAGAAGCTATCAGCGCTGCACTCAGTGCACACTGACCTGAGAGACTTCCTGTCATGCACTGCGCGTGACAGGAAGTTTCTCAGCTCTGGAGTCCCGGATGTCATCATGACGACATCAGGTCTCCATGGCAGTGATTGGGACTTCGTGGCATGCCGCAGGGTCTCCGATCCAAAGACAGAGGTACTGTCAGCCACTGTGCCGGCTACGGAACGCTGCGATCTTGTTTGATCGCAGTGTTCCGGGGGTTAAAGTACCGGGAGCGGTCTGTGACTGCTCCTGGCACTTAGTGCCAGGTGTCAGCTGTAAGAATCAGCTGATACCTGGCCGCGATCGGCCGCGCTCCCCCCGTGAGTGCGACCGATCGCCTATAACATACTATTGCGTCCATGAGAAATAAAGGCAACCTGTCATCTCGTTTTTCAGCTATAAGCTGCGGCCACTGACTTTCAGGGCTTATCTACAACATTATGTACAGTCATGGCCAAAAGTTTTGAGAATGACACAAATATTAATTTTTACAAAGTCTACTGCTTCACTTTTTCTAATGGCAATTTGCATATACTCCAGAATGTTATAAAGAGTGATCAGCTTAACAGCAATTACTTGCAAAGTCAATATTTGGCTAGAAAATGAACTTTATCCCCCAAAACACATTTCAACATCATTGCAGCCCTGCCTTAAAAGGACCAGCTAACCTCTTTTCAGTGATTGCTCCATTAAGACAGGTGTGGGTGTTGATGAGGACATGGCTGGAGATCAATCTGTCATGATTAAGTAAGAATGACACCACTGGACACTTTAAAAGGAGGCTGGTGCTTAGCATCATTGTTTCTCTTCTGTTAACCATGGTTATCTCTAAAGAAACACGTGCAGTCATCATTGCAATGCACAAAAATGGCCTAACAGGGAAGAGTATCGCAGCTAGAAAGATTGCACCTCAGTCAACAATCTATCGCATCATCAAGAACTTCAAGGAGAGAGGTTCCACCAGCAAGCGCCAGGACCGTCTCTTAAAAGTGTTTCAGCTGCGGGATCGGGCTACCAGCAGTGCAGAGCTTGCTCAGGAATGGCAGCAGGCAGGTGTGAGTGCATCTGCACGCACTGTGAGGCGGAGACTCTTGGAGCAAGGCCTGGTCTCAAGGAGGGCAGCAAAGAAGCCACTTCTCTCCAGAAAAAACTTCATGGACAGACTGATATTCTGCAAAAGGTACAGGCAGTGGACTGCTGAGGACTGGGGTAAAGTTATTTTCTCTGATGAATCCCCTTTTCGATTGTTTGGGACAACAGGAAAACGCCTCATTCGGAGAAGACAAGGTGAGCGCTACCACCAGTCTTGTCTCATGCCAACTGTTAAGCATCCTGAAACCATTCATGTGTGGGGTTGCTTCTCAGCCAAAGGAATCGGCTCTCTCACAGTCTTGCCTAAAAACACAGCCATGAATAAAGAATGGTACCAGAATGTCCTCCAAGAGCAACATCTTCCAACCCTCCAAGAGCAGTTTGGCGATCAACAATGCCTTTTCCAGCATGATGGAGCACCTTGCCATAAAGCAAAGGTGATAACTAAATGGCTCAGGGAACAAAACATAGAGATTTTGGGTCCATAGCCTGGAAACTCCCCAGATCTTAATCCCATTGAGAACTTGTGGTCAATCATCAAGAGACGGGTGGACAAACAAAAACCTAAAAATTCTGACAAAATGAAAGCATTGATTGTGCAAGAATGGACTGCTATCAGTCAGGATTTGGTCCAGAAGTTGATTGAGAGCATGCCAGGGAGAATTGCAGAGGTCCTGAAGAAGAAGGGTCAACACTGCAAATATTGACTTGCTGCATTAACTCATTCTAACTGTCAATATAAGCTTTTGTTACTCTTATGTTTGCAATTATATTTCTGTCTGTGATAAAAACATCTGTCAAACACACATAAAAACCAGAGGGCAGCAGATCATGTGAAAATATAATATTTGTGTCATTCTCAAAACTTTTGGCCATGACTATAAGCTCACGATCTAACCTGAAAGATAAGAAAAATAAGTTTTATTATACTCACCTGGGAGCCGTCCTGTCTGATGGGCGTCGCAGGTCCGGATCTGGCACCTTCCATCTTCAAAGTACTGCTGTGCGCAGGCGCCGGGAAAGGTCAGAGAGGCACAGCACCTGCGCACTGCAGTACTATGCTCTGCCCTCAACAGGACAGATCAGTACACCTGCGCAGGAGCCACGACATGAAGCAAGGAGGATGACGACTTCGTACGAAGATGGGAGGCGCCAGACGTGGACCTGTGACGCCCATCGGACCGGACCGCACTGGACCTCCCCCGGTTGAGTATAAAAAACTTGTTTTTCCTATCTTTCAGGTTAGATCAGGGGCTTATCTACAGCATTCTAAAATGCTGTAGATAAGCCCAGAAAGGCGGTGGCCGCAGCTTATAGCTGAAAAACGAGGTGACAGGTTCCCTTTAAGTCCCAGGTAACATGGGCGGAATAGTATGTCTGATGGCAGCGAGGAGTTAATATTTGGTAACTGATTAGTGATTACAGTAAAGAATCTCTGCCTATGATTATTGAACCTTCTTTCCTCTAAACATAGAGGATGTCCATTTGTCACCAATGCCAGTTTAGGTGTGAAAAGATCATTAGAAACATCTCCGTACTGTCTCCTCATATATTTGTACATTATTATAAGATCGCCTCTACGCCTTTGTTTTTTCCTAACTGAATAACTCTAAGTTTAATACTGTCTTAGTATTGTAGTCCACCTATTTCCTCGCTAACCTTGGTTGCTCTTCTATTCTAGTTCAGCTATGTCCTTATTATATACCGGAGACCAAAATTGTAGACGGGAATCTAAGTGTAGCTGTACTAGTGACTTGTATAGAAGCAAAACTATGTTCTTGTCATGAGCATCTATGCATCCTATTATTTTATTAGCCTTGGCAGCAGCTGCCTGGCACTGGTCACTAAAGTTTACTTTGCTGTCTACCTATCTACCTGCCTACACTGAAGTCTCCAAGTTTTTTAATGAGAGGTTTACCCAGTGATTTACTAATTAGCACATAATTGTACATTTTCTTTCCTCAGCGAAAGTGCATGACCTTACATTTGCCTTCATTAGACTTCAATTACCATTCCTCAGCCCAATCCTCCAGCTTACATAAACTCCTCTATAATATTACATTAATCTCCTCTGTGTTGATTACCTTACAGAGTTTATTATCATTTACAAATATTCTCAATCTTGGCTAAGCATAATAATAGTGACCTTTTCTGAGCAGGGTAATTACACATCGTCTCACAATAGTTACTTAGATGTGTTCATGCAAGTTTGTGTTTTTTATTCTTCCAAAATGTTTTGGCCTTATGCCTTTGTATTAATTGCATAATTAATACACTTTCTTACAAAAATAAAATTCTACTTTTCTACAAGGTTATTCATAAATATATTGAAAAATAGAGGGCCCAATACTGACCCCTATGGCACCCCACTGTAAAATGTGACCCAATCAAAGTGAGTTCCATAATCATTCATTTTTCCTATCACTGAGACAGTTGTGTGAACCCAATTACTCATTTTTCCCTATTCCCATTGTTCTCATTTAGAGATGACTGGATGGATCAATTTCAAATCAAAATTTGCTTAAACTCACAGCCTCTCCGTGAATTCAAAAACTATGAGATTAGATAGGATCACTCACAAAAAATGCCCAGGACTATTTTACACACTGCTGAAGAATCAGAGAGAGGGAAAATTTCATTAGGCACAGCTTTTACGTAATGCCGTGTAGCTTTCAAATTGGATAGCAAAGCCAATAAAGACGAACAATCACTGACAGTAAAAAAGATGGCTTAGGCTGGCGTCACACTTGCGAGTGTGATTGGAATAAGTCGCACGACTTTCTCGCATCAACACCCGGCATGGCCGCCCGCTCTCAGACCCGAGTGTGCGTCTGCATAGAAATACATGCAGCCGCACACTCGTGTCAGAGAGCGGGCGGTCGTGCCGGGTGTTGATGCGAGAAAGTCGTGCGACTTATTCGCATCACACTCGCAAGTGTGACGCCAGCCTTAATCTGATTGTGGTGTACTAGTTTCAGTTTTGAAACAGATTTAAAATGGTAATAGTAGTCTCAGTCTGTGAATAATCTAAAGATTCAAATGATATATAGGGAGGTGCAGTCACTCAGTGTAACTGTGAATCGATCTGTGAAATAGTACAAACAGCACCTTTACAACAGCCTTGTGTCGAAGCACTTCACAGAATTGGGACATAAATAAAGATCTAAAAGATCTTGTTCCCACACTTAGAAGATGGGGTAACAGGGAGAAATAATTGAAAAATAAAGAACTGGAAAGGATCTATAGACTAAAGAGGTTTTCCCATGAACAAAAGTTCATTTTAATCAATACATCTTAAATAATAATAAGTTCCACAATTTGATGTTTTTAAAAAAATATTCCTGTGCTGAGATAATCTTATAAATGTGTCCCTGCTGTGTACTGTGTAATGGCCGTGTCTGACTGCAGGAACATGGTCTGATCATACCATAGCTCCTGGGCAGAGGAGAGAGCAAAAGAGAGGATACAGACAAGACAGCATTGGATCACAGCTGATTCTTTGAACCTAAAGGTCTCACTGTGGATTTTAAACTACATACTAGAATATAAAATATTTCCTTCACTATGGGATATTTCTCTTCCCAATTTGTGGTACGGTAAAATGTAATTTTATACTATTTCACAATTTTCTCATATATTATTTTACGTATTTTTTACAGATTTAATGGCTCAGAAAAAATATTGGAAGCTATGACTCATTTCACCATACAATGGATCCAGTTAAAGTTGAATCAATATTAAATTTCATTTGAGCATTTATGAATTTTTACACACTATATTTTGTGTGACATATATTGCATTGGATATTTTAACTCCTTCTTGCATCATCTTTTTGTACAATTTATATTGTACATAGTACGAATAACTAGCGATGATAACTCTACTTACATACATACTTCCCCTTTGATTTTAGAGTTAGAGGGATTCTGCCCTGGTATACAGGAGATACCTCTCTCCAAAAATGTTTATAAATTGGTCCTTGGATAAATCACTAGTTAATATAATGTAATTTGTGTCTATTTATTATTATTATAGATTTTTATAGCGCCATTTATTCCATGGCGCTTTACATGTGAAGAGGGGCAAATATAGACAAGTACAGTAAACATGAGCAATACAAAGCACACACAAGTACAGAAGGAGAGAGGACCCTGCCCGCAAGGGCTCACAGTCTACAGGGGATGGGTGAGGATACACTAGGAGAGGGTAGAGCTGGTCGTGCGGTGGTTCAGTAGACTGATGATCACTGCAGGTTGTAGGCTTGTCGGAAGAGGTGGGTCTTCAGGTTCTTTTTGAAGGTTTCCATGGTAGGAGCGAGTCTGATGTGTTGGGGTAGAGAGTTCCAGAGTATGGGAGAGGCATGGGAGAAGCTTTGTATGCGGTTGTGGGAAGAAGAGATAAGAGGGGAGAAGAGGAGGAGATCTTGAGAGGATCGAAGGTTGCGTGTGGGTATGTACCGGGAGACCATGTCACAGATGTATGGAGGAGACAGATTGTGGATGGCTTTGTAGGTCATGGTTAGGGTTTTGAACTGGAGCCTCTGGACGATAGGAAGCAAATGAAGGGCTTGGCAGAGAGGAGAGGCTGGGGAATAACGGGGAGACAGGTGTATTAGTCGGGCAGCAGAGTGCAGGATGGATTGGAGTGGTGCCAGAGTGCTAGAGGAAGGCCAGAGAGTAGGAGGTTGCAGTAGTCGAGGCGGGAGATGATGAGGGCATGCACTAATGTTTTTGTAGTTTCATGGTCAAGGAATGCACGGATCCGGGAAATATTTTTGAGTTTGAGACAGCAGGAGGAGGTACTTATCTTGGTAGTTTTGAGGTTTTAATGCTATAAGTAAGCATTGTAATTCGCTGTACTGTAGTAAGATGTCGACTGGTAACCTCAATAATGAATTGCACATACACGAACACGCACTCTTATATCGTCCACATTAACATGGCACATTAGGCTCCGTTATGTCCGGACACATGCGCAGTGGATGGGGGACTGGGCTCTTGGTCACTCTAGGTTTAGCTAATTGTGGACATGCACATTATGATCTTTAAGACACCGGGCTTGGCACAAGTTTATGCAAATTATTATTGTTGGTGGGGTGAGTCATTATGCTTTATGAGATATATACACATGTGCTATGTTTAAACAATTTAAATCTATTGTACATTAAGCACTTTGCACACTTTCGCAAAGTTTCTGTTTAATTATTGTGATTCATTGAATACATACAGGTGCGTCTCACAAAATTAGAATATCATCAAAAAGTTAATTTATTTCAGTTCTTCAATACAAAAAGTGAATCAAATATATTATATAGAGTCATTACAAACAGAGTGATCTATTTCAACTGTTTATTTCTGCTAATGTTGATGATGATGGCTTACAGCCAATGAAAACTCAAATGTCATTATCTCAGTTAATTAGAAGAATTAACAAAAAAACACTGCAAAGGCTTCCTAAGTGTTTAAAAAGGTCCCTTAGTCTGTTTCAGTAGGTTCCACGATCATGGGGAAGACTACTGATCTGACAGATGTCCAAAAGGCAGTCATTGATACACTCCACAAGGAGGGTAAGCCACAAAAGGTCATTGCTAAAGAAGCTGGCTGTTCACAGAGTGCTGTATCCAAGCATATCAATGGACAGTTGAGTGGAAGGAAAAAGTGTGTTAGAAAAAGGTGCACAAGCAACCGGATAACCGCAGCCTTGAAAGGATTGCTAAGAAAAGGCCATTCAAAAATTTTGCTGAGATTCACAAGGAGTGGACTGATGATGGAGTCATTTCTTTGAGTGACACCAAACACAGATGTATTCAGGACTAGAGATGAGCGAATATGTTCAGAAAACGACCGGCAAACACAAATTTTGGCATGAATATGGTACATTCGGATTCATGATCGGTAACACGAGCATTTTTCTTAAAATTGGACAAAGTCGGTAACATTTGGTAAAAGATAGAATAAAAGCCAGCAATTCATGTGCTGCGTTCAGTAAAATCACAGCTTGACAGGTTAGAATAGAACAGATAGAATAGTGCAGCTTACTGTACATGTATTTAATTATTCAAGGAAATTCAAGTGCTATAGAATATACAATAATTGCGATGTGTAATATCTAAAGAAATATAATAATAAAAATAATAATGATAACACCAATCTGTGACTCTATCACCTGAACCAAAAAGGATGGCAGACCATCCGGATATAAAGAACCACCCAGTTTGTGGAAGGGAACCTTCGAAGGTTACATCCGAAACGCGTGTCGGGGCGCGTTCTGACACTTCACGCTGGTCTCTTGCTCCCAGGTATAGCGGTGTTATTCTTTTGTGTTTTGCACATGTTCATTTGCCCACAGTGGTCAGTATACATATGTTCAGTGATATTTGGTGTGCAGTTTTATATTTATCCCACATGTTTTTGTTGCACATTGTTATTGAACACGTTCTCATCAGTGTATTTCTGAGTGTTCATGCACCAGTGCACTTAAGGTGTTATTGCACAGAATATTATTTTAATTTTTTAGTGTTCTTCTGATCATTAGACACATACTAGTGCAATCATTATTCTACTACACTGCACATAATTTCATCATTTTTTTCATTTTTTATTGTCCTTTTGATCAGTATACACGTTTACACCTGTGCACTCTGTGCGCGATTGCATATAATTTCATTTTTTAATAATTTTTTATCGCTCTTGTTGGTATACACACTAGTGTCATTTTTGTGCTATTGCACAATATATTATTTCATTTTTTTCATTTTTTAATGCCCTCCTGGTTATTATATCTGAGCTAAATTGTTTAAACACAGTATATGTCCATTGAATCAACTTGTGTTGATGTATTATAACGATATTATTTTGTGTTTACTACATTGTATCAGTTGTGATGTGTCTGTTTTAATATATTTTTAGTATATGGTTTTATCATTGTTTTCTTGAGCCATCTTTTTGATTAATAAAGGCTATTTCTTTATTTTGTGCTCCTGGTCTCTTTGTCTTCCTCCCTTTCATTAAGGCGTTCCCTTCCACACCCTGGGTGGTTCTTTATGTATTTAATTATTAAAAGATTAGTTTTCTTAAAAAAAATAGCACGGGCTCCCACGTAATTTTCATAACTAGCAGAGGGAAAGCTGACGACTGGGAGCAGATGTTTATTGCCTGGGAAGGGGGTAAAACCCATGGAGCGTCTAAGGCTATTAATATCAGCTCACAGATGTATAATTAGCCTTTACTGGCTATTAAAATGGGGGACCCCCAAAAAAGATACGAAGGGTCCCCCTATAATTAATAACCAGCAAAGGCTATGCAGACAGCTGTGGGCTGATATTATTAGTAAATCCTATAAAAAGAAGCACTTAAAGAACCAAAGAGTTAAAAGTAAAATACTTTATTCAAATAACAATAAAATAGCACGATGTAAAGACTAGAGTTGAGCGAAACAGGTCGGTCAGATTCAAAAAACACCGACTTCCGCCAAAGTCGGTTTTCGACGAGCGAAACCCAACCATAGCGTGAGGTCGGCCTTGCGTTCGGTGACCCGAGCGCCAAAGTCGGTTTTCCCATAATGCTTGCAGGTGCCTTTTCTCAGCCAATGATCAAGGACGTACACTGTGGGCAATGGGATGACATGCGCAGCGGCCACCACCATCTTAGAGAAGGGCATTGCAGTGATTGGCTTGCTTTGTGTGGCGTCACAGTGCCTATAAAAGCCCTCACAGCCGACTGCCATTTTACTTCTGCCGATCTTAGCGTAGGGAGAGGTTGCTGCCGCTGTTTCTCAGTAGGGAGAGCATCAGGCAGGAGAAAAAACTTATTCTGTGTTTGTGCTGATAGTGATTAGCTGTACAGTTAGTGTGCAGTGACAGGGGAGGATTTTGTTGTGTGCAGCAGCGCTGGTTCTTAGGCTGCCTGCCAGTGACAGGGGAGGAATTTATTGTGTGCAGCAGCAGAGCTGATTATTAGGTTGCCTGCCAGTGAGAGGGGAGGAATTTCTTGTGAGCAGCAGCAGAGCTGATTATTAGGCTGCCTGCTAGCTGTACTGCTGTGTGTACACTGCTGTGCAGAGTGCTTTTTAACACAGCACCTACACAGCACTAATACTTTTATTCTTTTTTTCTGCACAGTTACAGAGCGTTCATTTTTCCCCACACCGTATAGAGCTGTACGCTCCTCACACACTACCGTGTACCGGCTGGTATCACGGACAAATACATGCTGACTATCTGTTTGTGACTCCGGAAATTTATACGGAGATTTAAATTTTCACCAAAAACGTATACAGCTGGTATCTTCTGATACAGTACCGTTTTTCTACCTACTGTATTATGGTCAAATCCATACTAAGAGAGCGTCTGTGTGTGACTCTGCAAATATATACGGAGACTTAAATTTTCACCAAAACCGTATACAGCTGGTATCTTCTGATACATTACCGTTTTTCTGCCTTCTGTATTACGGTCAAATGCATACTGAGAGAGCGTCTGTGTGTGACTCTGGAAATATATACAGAGATTTAAAATTACCCCAACACTGTATGCAGCTGTACGCTACTGATACAGTACACTTTTTCTGCTTTTCTTATTCTGGTATACTCCATACTGAGCCTGTGAGCATCTGTGTGTTACTCCTGAAATATATACGGAGATTTAAAATTACTCCAACACTGTATACAGCTGTACGCTACTGATACAGTACACTTTTTCTGCTTTTCATATTCTGGTCTACTCCATACTGAGCCTGTGAGAGTCTGTGTGTTACTCCTGAAATATATACGGAGATTTAAAATTACCCCAACACTGTATACAGCTGTACGCTACTGATACAGTACACTTTTTCTGCTTTTCATATTCTGGTCTACTCCATACTGAGCCTGTGAGTGTCTGTGTGTTACTCCTGAAATTTATACAGAGATTTAAAATTACCCCAACACTGTATACAGCTGTACGCTACTGATACAGTATACTTTTTCTGCTTTTCATATTTTGGTCTACTCCATACTGAGCCTGTGAGCGTCTGTGTGTTACTCGTGAAATATATACGGAGATTTAAGATTACCCCAACACTGTATACAGCTGTACACTCCCGATACAGTACACTTTTTCTGCTTTTCATATTCTGGTCTACTCCATACTGAGCCTGTGAGCGTCTGTGTGTTACTCCTGAAATATATACGGAGATTTAAAATTACCCCAATACTGTATACAGCTGTATGCTTCTAATACATTACCCTTTTTCAACTTTTTATATTCTGGTGTAATCCATACTGAGCCTGTGAGCGTCTATGTGTGACTCTGGAAATATATACGGAGATTAAAAATTACCCCAGCACTGTATACGCCTGTGTGCTTCTGATACATTACCCTTTTTCTACTTTTTCTACTCTGGTCTAATCCATACTGAGCCTGTGAGAGTCTGTGTCTGTTACTCCGCAAATATATATGGAGATTTAAATTATTCACCTTCACCATATACAGCTGTATGCTTCTGATACAGTACCATATATCTGCTTGTATTTTGGGTACATTTTCAAAAACATAAGGAAGTATGGTAGAAGAGGCCACGGATGTGGGCGTGAGGGGCCAGCTGGTACTGATGGTGGTGGTGGTGCATCTGCTGGAAGTGCCAAAAGCACAATAGCACCTAAGGCAGGAGGTGTTAAGCCTGCGTCATCGTCTGGCTCCAGAAGGCCTGGAAGGCTCCCTTTTCTGGGAGTTCGTAAACCACTTTTAAAGCCGGAGCATCAGGAACAGGTTTTGGCTTACATTGCCGAAACAGCCTCCAGCTCTATCGCCTCTTCTTCTGAAGTTTCAAAAACTCCAAGCACTGAGTCGTCAGTGCAGGCTTCTGGTCAGGAACAACACCTTTCCTTGTGTCCTTCACCCCACCAAAAGTGGAGGATGCGGCAGGCCACACTTCAGATTACTCCATGGAGCTCTTTTCATATACCATGCCTGGGTTATCAAGTCAAATCCTGAATTCCCCAGTCCAAGATGAATCTGACATGGAGTGCACTGATGCACAGCCACTGCTATATGATTCTCCTGGTACATTCAACTAGAGCACTACATTGCCCTTGCAGTCTACTGAGCCAGAATGTGACCCTGTTGAAACTCAGGTGCCCCTTCCTGCATACTATACCACCTTACACGGTGACACAGAGGAAGGTGCAGATGAAATTGAAGAGGAGGTGATGGATGAACCAGTTGTTGACCCGGATTGGCATCCAGTGGGGGAAGAGGGTGCCGCTGGCAATAGCTCAGAAGAGGAGGAGGATCCGCAGCAGGCATCGACATCGCCTGCTGGGGTTATTTGGCATTCCGTAGCAGTCTAAAAAGGTGTTAAAAAAACAAAAAGAGTTGCAGGACAGCTTTGACAGATGGTCAAATTAGCACAGCGTGCAAGCCCTGAAAATTTATCCCATAGTAGGAAGAGTGCAGTGTGGCACTTTTTTGACCAAAATCCTATTGATGAGGCAAAGGTTATCTGTAAAAAGTGCGGAAGGACCTTTAGCCGAGGGAAAAATCTCATAAATTTGAATACCAGTTGCATGCTTAGACATGTAAAGAACATGCACTTGCAAGTGTGGAAGGACTACAAAACCTCAGGTAGCACATGTGCACCTGCTCCGACTGAAGTTAGCCAGCAACGCTCCATCACTTCCCCCACTGTAAGCTTACCGGTTAGCACACCACCAGCAGGAAATGTTGAGGTGTCGTCGCAAGGCCAAAGCACTCAGGGAATCACAATGTTTTTGCAACGAAAGACTTTACCTAGGCCATCACCACCACCACCACCACCCAACCAACTCTCAGTCCATCATGTCCATCGTCAGTTCTCCCATATGCAGCTCTCAAGTCCAGCTCACCCTACCAGACACTCTGAGTAGGACAAGAAAGTACTTATCCTCTCATCCACCAACACGCCTACATTGCCAAACTGATCTCATTAGAGATGATGCCCTTCCGTTTGGTTGAAAGCGCAGCGTTCCGAGAGCTCATGGGCTACCCTGTCCCACACTATGACCTACCCAATCGGCATTTCTTTTCTCAAAAATCCATCCCTGCCCTCCACATGCATGTGAAAGACCGCATTGTCCATGCACTCAAACAATCAGTGAGTGGAAAGATCACCTCACAACAGATGCATGGGCCAGTAGGCATGGCCAGGGCCGTTACGTGTCCATCACTGCGCACTGGGTTAATGTGGTGGATGCAGGGTCCACAGGGGACAGCGGCGGTGGGACAGTGCTGCCTAGCCCACGGTATAGGCAACAGTTGGCTGTAGGCGTTCGACCCTCCTCCTCATCCTTCTCCAGAAGCGAAAGCTCATCGACAGAGCGCAGTCGCACTCCATCCGCAGCTGCCAGTGTTGCACACAAGATGTCCCACTGTCGAACAGCTAGTGGTAAGCGTCAGCAGGCTGTTTTAGAAATGATGTCTTTGGGCGACAACAGACACACCGTGGAGGTACTGGCCGACTACTTACAGCGAGAAACTGAGTCATGGCTGGGCAGTCTACATCTTGAGCAAGGCAACGTAGTCAGTGATAACGGCCGTAATTTTGTGGCGGCCATAGCCCTGGCAAAACTCAGACACATACCTTGCCTGGCTCCCTCTTGAACCTGGTGGTGCAATGCTTCTTAAATAATTATCTGGAGTTAACAGCCCTGCTCCATAAAGTGTGAAGACTGTGATCGCACATCCGTCGCTCGCCCGTAGACTCCAGTCGTATGCAGAGGCTGCAGCGATCGCTCCACCTCTCCAAGCACCGCCTAATCATAGACGTTGCAACAAGATGGAACTCCACCATGCACATGGTTAAGAGGCTGTGCGAACAAAGGCAGGCTGTAATGCATTTATGGGAGGATACATGGGCAGGCAGTTTGAGGGCAGACATGAAGTTGTCGGGTGTTGTGAATAGGCTGGAAATGAGTTCTGAGCAGAAGCTCCCTCTGGTGGTTACAAACGGTACTGGACTGTCCAGTGAAGATGTGAGGATTGGGAATCAGGTGTTACTGACTGGTCTTATATAAGGGAGTCGCCTTCCCATCAGGGTTGCCGGTGATCAATTGTTCTGGTCTCAATCCTTGATTCCTGTTTCCTTGGTAGCCTGCTGTGTCGTGTCTGAATCTCCTGCTAACAGATAAGACATTTTGTTCTTTTTGTTTTTCTGCTTGATTTTTGCATTTTGTCCTGCACTTCTGTGGGGGCCTTCTGGGTCCTCTCGGGGGGCTTTTGCCCTCTCAGTTCTGTTCAGCCACTGATGTTTGTACATTTGCTTTTTCCAGTTTTTTTCAGTGGCTGCTGTTTTGTTTTTGGTTACACCAGAGAACTAATTTAGGTGGTAGAGGTCGTGTGATCTCAGGTGTTTTTGAAATTAGTAGAGTTGGTGCTTTTCAGGGTTTTTTTGAGATTGCAGTAAGTGCCCTTCCTATCCTTTTCTATTTAGTAAGTTTGGGCCCCAACGTTTGCTCATACTATTTTCTGTCTGTGTCAGTATTTCTTCTTGTCTAACCGCCATTACATGTTTGGGGGCTTCCTATGTTCTTTGGGGATCTGCTCCGGGGCAGATAGCTTTCCTCTTTCTATCTTTAGGTGTAGTTAGATTCTCAGGCTGTGACGAGGCGTCTAGGACCAACGTAGGAACGCTCCACGGCTGCCTCTAGTTGTGGTGGTTAGTCAGGGTACTGCAATCTCATAGTTTCCAACTGCTCTGGTGTATTTCCTTTTTTTTTGCCTGCTCTCCTCAGCTACCAAATCATAACAGTATCACGGCCCAAACTAAAAATTATATGGTACTCACAGAAGGGAAAAATATTGTGGAAAGAAAAAAGTTGTCAGAGTTGTCAGAGATTTTTTTTTTTTTCTGTTGTATTTTTTTTTTTTTTTCCCTCTGTATCTCTGGGTGCTGAGGAGGATTTTTTTTTTCTCTCTCAATGGAGTTTGCACAGTTGTCTGGCCGTGTGGATCAGCTTGCCACTGAGGTTCGGAGTATTGCTACTTATCTTGCTGGGTTGCCTGTTGTGGAACCTAGGATCCCCATGCCAGATTTGTTTTTGGGGGATCGAGCTAAGTTTCTGAATTTCAAAAATAACTGTAAATTGTTTTTTGCCTTAAAATCTAAGTCCTCAGGGAACGCAGCGCAGCAGGTTCAAATTGTCATCTCTCTCCTGCGCGGCGACCCTCAGGATTGGGCTTTTTCCCTGACACCTGGGGATCCTGTTTTGAGTGATGTTGATGCGTTTTTTCAGGCTTTGGGGTTATTGTACGATGAGCCTAATGTCACTGATCAAGCTGAAAAAACTTTGCTGGCATTAAGTCAGGGGCTTGAGGACGCTGAGTTATACTGTCAGAGATTCCGTAAGTGGGCAGTCCTGACCAAATGGAATGACGACGCTTTGGCATAGGAGCTATGACTGCGCTATTGAATTAGTGCCTGGTAGTAAATTCCCTAAAGGTCGCCTTTTTAACTTGTCTGTACCTGAACATGACGCTATGTGGTCTTATATCAAGGAGTCATTGGAGAAGGGTCATATCAGACCATCCTCTTCACCCTTGGGTGCCGGTTTTTTCTTTGTGGCCAAAAAGGATGGTTCATTAAGGCCGTGTATTGATTATCGTCTCTTGAACAATATTACTGTGAAATATCAATATTCGTTACCCTTGATCTCTGATCTGTTTTCCAGGGTGAAAAACGCTACTTGGTTTACCAAGCTTGACCTCAGGGGGGCATATAACCTTATTCGCATTAAGCACGGGGATGAATGGAAGACGGCATTTAATACCCCTGAAGGGCATTTTGAGTACCTTGTGATGCCCTTTGGGCTCACAAATGCTCCTTCTGTCTTCCAGTCCTTCATGAATGACATTTTCAGGGATTTTGTGGATAAATTTCTGATTGTTTATTTGGATGATATCTTGATTTTTTCCAATGACTGGGACTCTCATGTAAAACATGTTCGGATTGTGTTCCAGATTTTGAGAGAGAATGCTCTGTATGTGAAGGGATCAAAGTGTCTTTTTGGCGTTCAGAGGATCTCATTTCTGGGATTCATTTTGTCCCCATTTGTTATTGAAATGGACCCGGTCAAAGTTCAGGCCATCTGTGATTGGGTCCAACCTACTTCATTAAAGGCTCTTCAAAGATTCTTGGGTTTTGCCAATTTTTATCGTAAATTTATTGGTAATTTCTCCGTTATTGTTAAACCATTAACTGATTTGACCAAGAAGGGTTCTGATGTGGTGAATTGGCCTCCTGAGGCAGTCTCTGCATTTCAGGAACTTAAGCAGAGATTCACTTCTGCTCCTGTTCTACGGCAGCCTGATGTTTCTCTACCATTTCAGGTGGAGGTGGATGCCTCTGAAATTGGGGCAGGTGCCGTTTTGTCCCAAAGAGATCCAGAGACCTCTAAGAGTAACCCTTGTGCCCTTTTCTCTCGAAAATTTTCTCCCACTGAATGTAATTATGACGTGGGTAATCGGGAGTTATTGGCCATGAAGTGGGCTTTTGAAGAGTGGAGACATTGGCTGGAGGGAGCCAAACATCAGGTGGTGGTCCTTACGGACCATAAGAATCTAGTTTATCTGGAATCTGCCAAGCGACTTAATCTAGACAGGCCAGGTGGGCCTTGTTTTTCACACGTTTTAATTTTGTGGTTTCATTTCTTCCTGGCACTAAAAATGTTAAGGCGGATGCCCTCTCGAGGAGTTTCCTGGCGGACTCTCCTGAGTTATCTGATCCTTCTGTTATTTTGAAATAGGGTGTAGTTCTTTCCGCCATCTCGCCCAATTTGAGACTGGCTCTGGAGGGGTGTCAGGAGGATAAGCCCGAGCGCTGCCCTGTTGGGAAATTGTTTGTCCCGGACCAGTGGAAAAAGAGTGTAATGTCTGAGATTCATTGTTCCGCGTTGGCCGGTCATCCCGGAATTTTTGGTACCAGAGACTTGGTTAGTCGGTCCTTTTGGTGGTCTACCTTGTCTCGTGATGTCAGGGAGTTTGTGCAGTCCTGCGGGACTTGCTCTCGCTCCAAGCCTTGCTCTCGTTCTAGTGGTTTGTTGATGCCATTACCTGTGCCAAGAGACCATGGACCCATATCTCTATGGATTTCATTTCCGACCTCCCTGTTTCTCAGAGAATGACCGTCATCTGGGTGATTTGCAATAGGTTTTCCAAGATGATACATCTTGTGCCATTACCTAAGTTGCCTTCCTCCTCTGAATTGGTGCCTTTGTTCCTTCAGCACGTGGTTCGTTTGCACTGCATTCCTGAGAGCATTGTGTCTGACAGAGGAGTCCAGTTTGTTTCCAGATTTTGGAGGACCTTTTGTTCTAAAATTGGTGTTCAATTGTCTTTCTCCTCGGCGTTTCATCCTCAGACCAATGGTCAAACTGAGAGAACAAACCAGACATTGGAGACTTATCTAAGATGCTTTGTGTCTGCTGATCAGGATGACTGGGTCTCTTTTTTGCCTTTGGCTGAGTTTGCTCTTAATAATAGGGCTAGCTCTGCCACTTTGATGTCTCCATTTTTCTGTAATTCTGGGTTTCACCCTCGATTTTCTTCAGGACAGACGGAGGCTTCTGTCTGTCCAGGTGTTGACTCTGTTGTGGAGCGTATGCAACAGATTTGGGACCAGGTAGTGGAGAGATTGTCCCTCTCTCAGGAGAGGGCCCAGCGGTTTACTAATCGGCATAGGACTGATGGTCCTCGGTTTAAAGTGGGGGATTTGGTCTGGTTGTCCTCAAGAAATATTCCTATGAGAGTGGCATCTCCTAAATTTAAGCTAGGTTCATTGGACCTTATAAGATCATGGAGATTCTTAATCCTGTTTCTTTTCGTTTACTTCATCCAGGGACATTTAAGATCCATAACGTGTTCCACAAGTCCTTGTTGAAGAGGTTTGTTGAGCCAGTGGTTCCTACTACTGTGCCTCCTGACCCTGTTTTGGTTGAGGGCAATCTGGAGTATGTGGTTGAGAAAATATTGCATTCTCGTTTTTCTAGACGGAAACTCCAGTATTTGGTTAAATGGAGAGGTTATGGTCAGGAAGACAATTCTTGGGTGTTTGCTTCGGACATCCATGCTAGGAGACTCATCCATGCGTATCATAGAACTCATCCTGACCGACCTGGTTGCTCAAATGAGGGTTCGGTGACCCCTCCTCAAGGGGGGGTACTGTTGTGAATAGGCTGGAAATGAGTTCTGAGCAGAAGCTCCCTCTGGTGGTTACAAACGGTACTGGACTGTCCAGTGAAGATCGTGAGGATTGGGAATCAGGTGTTACTGACTGGTCTTATATAAGGGAGTCGCCTTCCCATCAGGGTTGCCGGTGATCAATTGTTCTGGTCTCAATCCTTGATTCCTGTTTCCTTGGTAGCCTGCTGTGTCGTGTCTGAATCTCCTGCTAACAGATAAGACATTTTGTTCTTTTTGTTTTTCTGCTTGATTTTTGCATTTTGTCCTGCACTTCTGTGGGGGCCTTCTGGGTCCCCTCGGGGGGCTTTTGCCCTCTCAGTTCTGTTCAGCCACTGATGTTTGTACATTTGCTTTTTCAAGTTTTTTTCAGTGGCTGCTGTTTTGTTTTTGGTTACACCAGAGAACTAATTTAGGTGGTAGAGGTCGTGTGATCTCAGGTGTTTTTGAAATTAGTAGAGTTGGTGCTTTTCAGGTTTTTTTTGAGATTGCAGTAAGTGCCCTTCCTATCCTTTTCTATTTAGTAAGTTTGGGCCCAACGTTTGCTCATACTATTTTCTGTCTGTGTCAGTATTTCTTCTTGTCTAACCGCCATTACATGTTTGGGGGCTTTCTATGTTCTTTGGGGATCTGCTCCGGGGCAGATAGCTTTCCTCTTTCTATCTTTAGGTGTAGTTAGATTCTCAGGCTGTGACGAGGCGTCTAGGACCAACGTAGGAACGCTCCACGGCTGCCTCTAGTTGTGGTGGTTAGTCAGGGTACTGCAATCTCATAGTTTCCAACTGCTCTGGTGTATTTCCTTTTTTTTTGCCTGCTCTCCTCAGCTACCAAATCATAACAGTCGGGTGTACAGTGGTCAAAGCTGAAAGACCTCTGTAAAGTCCTCCAGTGTTTTGAGGAATGCACACGGCTGGTAAGCGCAGACAACGCCCTCATAAGCATGAGCATCCCACTTATGCGTCTGCTCATGCAAACTTGGACGCACATTAAGGATCAGGCGTCTGCAGTGGAGGAGGAAGAGTAGGAGGAGGAGTGAAGCCTTGATGACAGTCAGCCATTGTCTGCTCAGGGAACTGTCGTAGACAAGGTGGAGGAAGAAGAGGAAGAGGAGGAGGATGAGGGGGATGATTATTTTGGGGAGGAGGATGCTTCTAGGGGGCAAGAGAAAATGTTGGCTTGCCAAGGTCAGGTACAGGGTTTGTGCGTGACTGGAGGGATGTGGATTTGGCAGAAAGTGCTCCTCCACCCACCACTGGCAGTGCATAATTGACACCTGGAACATTGGCCAACATGTGTGATTATGCCTTGCGGATCCTAAAAAGGGACCCCCGCATTACCAAAATTATGAAGGATGACGACTACTGGTTGGCCAGCATTCTCGATCCCCGCTATAAAGGCAAATTACAGAACATCATGCCACAGGAGAACCTAGAGCTAATATTGGCAAACAAACAAGCTGTAGCGCCCGCGTCCCTGCCTGCTGCCAGACAGGGACGTCGCTCTCCTCACCTGCGCTCAGCGTCCTCAGTGCTCCCAGCCCCTCTGCGCCTATGACGTCCTCCTTCCGCCCTGCTGGTCCCGCGCGCTCCTTCCCTGCTACTGGCCTTAGGGCGCGTGCCCGCACCCTCCCCGCTCTTAAAGGAGCCGCGCGCATTTTCCAAATCAGTCTCCAGCCAATGCTGGAGGACTCCACCCTATATTAAGGGCTTCCTCCTTAATGTAGGTGCCCGAGCAATGTTGTTCCTGTGCAGTCTAACTCTGTTTCAGCCTTCAGCTCCTGATTCCAGTTACCTGCCTGTTACCTGTCGGCTTGCCTGTCTGCCATCCGTCTGCAGTTCCATCCAGAGGTTCGGACGTCATCTGCAGAGATCCCCGGCTCTTGCTTGCTCACCTAGGAGCGATCATCTGCCATCCGACTGCAGCTCCATCCGGAAGTTCGGACATCATCTGCAGAGATCCCCGGCTCTTGCCTGCTCACCTGGGAGCGATCATCTGCCATCCGACTGCAGCTCCATCCTGAAGTTCGGACATCATCTGCAGAGATCCCCGGCTCTTGCCTGCTCACCTGGGAGCGATCATCTGCCATCCGACTGCAGCCTACCTGGAGGCTCCACCATATCAGGTCGTATATACCTGCCTGTCTAGAGACTGCCTGGTCACTTGCTGTGACAACCTGCCTGTCTAGAGACTGCCTGGTCACTTGCCATGACAACCTGCCTGCCCAGAGTCTGCCTGGTCACTTGCTGTGACAACCTGCCTGTCTAGAGACTTCCTGGTCACTTGCCGTGACAACCTGCCTGCCCAGAGACTGCCTGGTCACCTGCCGTGACAACCTGCCTGTCCCAGAGACTGCCTGGTCACTTGCCGTGACAACCTGCCTGTCCCAGAGACTGCCTGGTCACTTGCCGTGACAACCTGCCTGTCCCAGAGACTGCCTTGGTCACTTGCCGTGACAACCTGCCTGTCCAGAGACTGCCTCGGTTACTTACCGTTACAACCTGCCTGCCCAGAGACTTCCTTGGTCACTTGCTGTGACAAACCTGCCTGTCCAGAAACTACCTATATCCTCTGCCGTGAATCCCTGCCCTTTTCCCAGGTGCCACCCGCTCTCTTACAAGTAAAATCTCTTGTATAATAAAGCTATGTGGTTCCACCAACCTGACCTGTATCGTCAGTAGTTCCACCACCAGACCCGTTACAGTTTGCTCGGGCCATGGAACCCGGTGGCACCCAAACCCCTTCACTCCCGGAACTGTGTCATGAGCTGTCTCGCCAGAGGTCTCAACAGGAGACCATCCTGGGTCACCTGCGGAACGTCAAATCTCATCTGGACACTCTGAAATCATCACTTGCAACCATCCCTGGAGCCATGACTCATAATCCGTCAGTCCCGCTGATTCCCAATTCCGTGGTTTCCATTCCCGGACCCCGACTGTCAGCTCCTCCTAGGTTTGGAGGCGATCCTGCTCTGGCTCGGGGTTTCATTAATCTGTGCACCCTGCATTTTGAACTCCTGGCACACCAGTTTAACTCTGACCGGGCCAAAATTGCCTTCATCATGTCCCATCTCACCGGAGAAGCCCTGGCCTGGCTTAATCCTCTCTGGGAGAGAGAGGATCCTCTGGTATCTGACCTGCCTGCTTTTCTCTCGGCCTTCCGGAAGGTATTCGACGAACCTGGACGGAAGACTTCCTCTGCATCATCTCTGCTGCGTCTCCGTCAGGAGAGTCTCACCATTGGTCAATATGCCATACGGTTCCGGACTTTAGCCTCAGAACTAGCTTGGGACAATGAAGCTCTAATTTCGGTCTTCTGGGAGGGTCTGTCCGGCCGTATTAAAGACGAACTTGCCGGTCGGGACGTTCCAACCTCTCTAGACGATTTAATAAATCTTGCCAATCGAATTGATCTTCGGTTCCAGGAACGAGCCAAAGAGATCACCCGTAAAAAAGAATTTTCCCATCTTGCACCCTCGTGTCAGAGATCTATAACCTCTTCCGTTTCTCCTCAGGTGCACACTGCTGAGCCTATACAGGTCGACCAGACCAAGATGGTCAAAGCCCGTCAGGACTCACGCCGTGCCGAGAAAAGTTGCTTCTACTGCGGCAGTAAGGAGCACTGGATCCAAACCTGTCCGGAGAAGTCGGGAAAACGCCTGTGTCTAGGTTCGCTCGGAGAGGTCAATCTAGACAAAAATAAATCCTCTTCATCCCTGCTGCTGTCGGTTTCAATTCTGATCGGTAAGAACCGCCACTTCGAAATGGCCCAACTTGATTCTGGAGCAGCTGGGAATCTCGTGTCACAGGCTCTAGTAGAGAAGTATCACATTCCCACCAAACCTCTTGTTGAACCTGTATCTGTTGCTGCTGTGGATGGGGGTCTCCTACCTCGTCCCATCCGACTTATCACCGAAGTCATAACCCTGCAGGTGGGAATGTTGCATTCTGAGAGCATCTCATTTCATGTTCTGCCTGGACTCTCTCATGCTTTCTTACTAGGTCTGCCTTGGCTCCAAAAACATGCACCTGTGCTCGACTGGCAGAATGGAGAGGTTCTTCGCTGGGGACAGGACTGTCATAAAACGTGTCTGGTGCCGGTTCATCCTGTCTATTCTTCTCCTACACCTGCTAATCTACCTGGACTCCCGATTCCATATTGGTCATTTGCTGATGTCTTCAATAAAAAGGAAGCAGAGACATTACCCCCGCATAGACCATATGATTGCCCGATTGACCTGTTACCCGGTACTACGCCTCCCCGTGGGCGTATTTACCCGTTGTCTGCTGCTGAGACCAGGTCGATGTCCGAATATATCGAGGAGAACTTAGCAAAGGGATTTATCCGGAAATCTACCTCCCCAGCGGGAGCAGGTTTCTTCTTCGTTAAAAAGAAAGACGGATCTCTCCGTCCCTGTATTGACTACAGAGGCCTAAATTCGATCACGGTGAAGAATAAGTACCCTCTTCCGCTCATTCCAGAACTGTTTGATCGTCTTAGAGGGGCTAGAGTCTTCACCAAACTAGATCTTCGTGGAGCATACAACCTGGTTCGTATCCGTCGAGGAGATGAATGGAAGACGGCATTCAACACCCGGGACGGCCACTACGAGTACTTGGTGATGCCCTTTGGTCTCTGTAATGCTCCAGCAGTCTTTCAGGAGTTGGTCAACGACATCTTCCGGGACCTCCTCTATTCCTGCGTTGTGGTGTACCTTGACGACATCTTGGTCTTCTCTCCGGATCTTCAGTCTCACCGGAGGGATGTTCGTCAGGTTCTGCTCAGGCTCAGGCAGAATCACCTCTTCGCCAAGTATGAGAAGTGCCTCTTTGAGCAGACATCGCTTCCGTTTCTGGGCTACATCATTTCTCAGACAGGCCTACGAATGGATCCGGAGAAATTGTCTGCCATCGAGAAGTGGCCCCGACCGGAGGGGTTGAAGGCCATTCAGCGGTTCCTGGGATTCGCCAACTATTACCGTCTCTTCATACCGCACTTCTCTTCCAGGACTGCTCCAATCTCAGCGCTCACTCGCAAGGATGCTAACCCCAAACAGTGGACGACCGAAGCAGAGGAGGCCTTCCTTTCTCTGAAACAGGCCTTCTCTTCCGCTCCAGTGCTGCATCGCCCGGATGGCAACAAGCAGTTCTTCCTGGAGGTGGACGCTTCCTCTGCTGGAGCCGGAGCGGTTCTTACCCAAAAATCGCCATCCGGGAGGATGGTGTCCTGCGGTTTCTTCTCCAAACTCTTCTCCTCCTCCGAGCGCAACTACTCCATAGGAGATCGAGAGTTATTGGCCATTAAGTTGGCATTGGAGGAGTGGCGTTACCTACTCGAAGGGGCTCTTCATCCGGTAATCATCTACACGGTTCACAAAAATCTGGCATACCTCCAGCAGGCACAGAGACTTAATCCTCGCCAAGCCCGGTGGTCCTTGTTTTTTGCCCGCTTCGATTTTCTTTTGCATTTTCGCCCAGCTGACAAAAACGTCAAGGCGGATGCCTTGTCTCGGTCTTTCCTGGTGTCGGATCTCGAAGATGAGCCTAAACATATCATCGATCCCGCCAGAGTGATGCAGGTGGCTCCCGTGAGTCTAAATCGTCTCCCTCCTGGTAAGACGTTCGTATCAGAAACCGATCGGAAGAGAATCCTACATTGGGGTCACTCGTCTAAACTCGCTGGCCATGCTGGTCAAAAAAAGACCCTCCAACTCATTACTCGGCATTATTGGTGGCCTACCCTGCACAAAGACGTAATAGACTTTGTTTCTGCCTGTGTTTCCTGTGCCCGCAACAAAGTTCCGAGACACCTGCCTACCGGCCGTCTTCTTCCGCTTCCTGTACCCGCTGCCCCTGGCAGCATATAGCCATGGACTTCATAACAGATCTGCCCGTCTCTGCCGGTTGTACGGTCATTTGGGTGGTCGCTGACCGCTTTTCCAAGATGGCTCACTTCATTCCTCTGCCAGGTCTTCCGTCTGCACCCGAGTTGGCTAAAGACTTTATCCGCCACATCTTCCGTCTTCATGGTCTGCCTCGTCACATTGTGTCGGATCGTGGGGTTCAGTTCACCTCACGTTTCTGGAGAGCCACTTGTAAGTTGCTAGACGTCACCCTGGATTTTTCCTCCGCTTACCACCCACAGTCCAATGGACAAGTTGAACGAATAAATCAGAATTTGACCAGTTATCTTCGACACTTCGTTAATGCCCACCATTCTGACTGGGTGGAGCTCCTGCCTTGGGCCGAATTCTCCTACAATAATCATGAGAGCGAATCTTCCACCAAGTCTCCGTTTTTTGTAGTCTTCGGTCAGCACCCTCGGATCCCTGTCCCTGTTTCCATCTCTGTGGACAATCCAGCTGCGGAATCTCTGGTTAGAGAATTCTCCTCCATCTGGGAGAGTACCCGGTCCGCACTCATTCAGTCATCCGAGCGCATGAAAAGACATGCTGACAAAAAACGTCTGGATCCTCCTCAATTCCGTCCTGGGGACAAAGTCTGGCTTTCGTCCAAATATGTTCGACTCAAAATTCCGTCCTACAAGTTAGGTCCTCGGTTCATCGGTCCTTTTGAGATCATCAGTCAGATCAATCCGGTGTCCTATAAATTGAAACTCCCGGCCAATTTGAGAATTCCTAATTCTTTTCATGTATCTCTCCTCAAACCTGTGGTTCTTAACTCTTTTTTTAAGTCTACAGGTACACCTCCTGCTCCAGTGTCTGCTGATGATGAATTTGAGGTAGAGAACATTCTGGCCACAAAAAGGGTAGGAAGAAAGACTTATTTTTTGGTGGATTGGAAGGGGTTTGGTCCTGAGGAGAGAACCTGGGAACCTCGGGAGAACATCCATGCCCCTCTTATCCTAGCTAAATTTCTTTCTGGCCTAAAGAAGGGGGGGTCTAGATGGGGGGGTACTGTAGCGCCCGCGTCCCTGCCTGCTGCCAGACAGGGACGTCGCTCTCCTCACCTGCGCTCAGCGTCCTCAGTGCTCCCAGCCCCCTCTGCGCCTATGACGTCCTCCTTCCGCCCTGCTGGTCCCGCGCGCTCCTTCCCTGCTACTGGCCTTAGGGCGCGCGCCCGCACCCTCCCCCGCTCTTAAAGGAGCCGCGCGCATTTTCCAAATCAGTCTCCAGCCAATGCTGGAGGACTCCACCCTATATTAAGGGCTTCCTCCTTAATGTAGGTGCCCGAGCAATGTTGTTCCTGTGCAGTCTAACTCTGTTTCAGCCTTCAGCTCCTGATTCCAGTTACCTGCCTGTTACCTGTCGGCTTGCCTGTCTGCCATCCGTCTGCAGTTCCATCCAGAGGTTCGGACGTCATCTGCAGAGATCCCCGGCTCTTGCCTGCTCACCTAGGAGCGATCATCTGCCATCCGACTGCAGCTCCATCCGGAAGTTCGGACATCATCTGCAGAGATCCCCGGCTCTTGCCTGCTCACCTGGGAGCGATCATCTGCCATCCGACTGCAGCTCCATCCTGAAGTTCGGACATCATCTGCAGAGATCCCCGGCTCTTGCCTGCTCACCTGGGAGCGATCATCTGCCATCCGACTGCAGCCTACCTGGAGGCTCCACCATATCAGGTCGTATATACCTGCCTGTCTAGAGACTGCCTGGTCACTTGCTGTGACAACCTGCCTGTCTAGAGACTGCCTGGTCGCTTGCTGTGACAACCTGCCTGTCTAGAGACTGCCTGGTCACTTGCCATGACAACCTGCCTGCCCAGAGTCTGCCTGGTCACTTGCTGTGACAACCTGCCTGTCTAGAGACTTCCTGGTCACTTGCCGTGACAACCTGCCTGCCCAGAGACTGCCTGGTCACCTGCCGTGACAACCTGCCTGTCCCAGAGACTGCCTGGTCACTTGCCGTGACAACCTGCCTGTCCCAGAGACTGCCTGGTCACTTGCCGTGACAACCTGCCTGTCCCAGAGACTGCCTTGGTCACTTGCCGTGACAACCTGCCTGTCCAGAGACTGCCTCGGTTACTTACCGTTACAACCTGCCTGCCCAGAGACTTCCTTGGTCACTTGCTGTGACAAACCTGCCTGTCCAGAAACTACCTATATCCTCTGCCGTGAATCCCTACCCTTTTCCCAGGTGCCACCCGCTCTCTTACAAGTAAAATCTCTTGTATAATAAAGCTATGTGGTTCCACCAACCTGACCTGTCTCGTCAGTAGTTCCACCCACCAGACCCGTTACACAAGCAACTCTGGTAAACCGTTTGTTAGAGGCATTCCCAGCACACAGCAGCGGTGCAGGTTCTACATGAGCCGTACTGGTCCAAATGGAAGAGGTGTTCGTGGTGCACACCGCGAAGTGGCGTTGGAGACAGGGGTTTCATGACCATGTTGTTGACTGATTTCTCGAGTAACGCTCACACGACTGGTAATAATGAATCAATTGCAACAGACAGGAGACAGCAGTTGTCAACTATGGTTCAA
The DNA here is from genome assembly GCA_033576555.1 of Oophaga sylvatica. NCBI lineage: Eukaryota > Metazoa > Chordata > Amphibia > Anura > Dendrobatidae > Oophaga > Oophaga sylvatica. The sequence goes on from JARQOD010000001.1 coordinate 477,253,308, forward strand.
AATTACCTCTCCTCCCTATCGATGTTCTCTCTCACAGTTCGTTCCCATTTGACTACTGGGCCTGTAAACTGGACACCTGGCCTGAATTGGCACAATATGCCTTACAGGAGCTCTCTTGCCCTGCTGGTGCCCTGCTCAATCCTGACAGAAAGAAGGACCCGTATGTCGAACCAAAATGTTGAAGATCTAACCTTCATTAAAATGAACCATGCATGGGTTTCAAAGGATTTTGTCCCACCTTCCCCTGATGACACACAGGTTGCCAGCAAAATGGCTTGCTTTGTGTTGTGAATGTTTTAGAAATGAATTCAGAGCAGAAGCTTCCTCTGGTGGTTACAAACAGTACTGAACCATTCAATGAGGATTGGCAATCAGGAATCACAGACTGGCTGGATGTAAGGGAGGTTCCCTCCCATCATGGTTGCTGGTGATCAATTGTTCTTGTCTCAACTGTGGTTCCTGGTTCACTTGGAAGCTTGCTGAGTCTTGCCTCTTCTCCTGCTCTCAGATAAGATATTTTCTGATTTTTGTTTTTGTGCTTACCATTTGCATTTTTCTCTGCATTTCTGTGAGGTTAGCCAGGTTCCCACCCCCCGGGGGGCTTGGGCTCCTCTCAGTTCCTCTGGATCCACTGTTGTTTGTTCATTTGCCTTTTCCAGTTTTTTCAGTGGCTGCGGCTTGGTTTTGTTACACCAGAGAACTGATTTAGGTGGTAGAGGTCGTGTGATCTCAGGTGCTTTTGCAATTAGTAGCGTTTGGCATTTTTTAGGGTTTTTTTGGATTGCAGTGAGTATCCTTTCTATCCTTTTCTATCTAGGCAGATTGGGCCCAACGTTTGCTCATACTATTTTCTGTCTGTGTCTGTATTTCCTCTTGTCTAACCGCCATTACATGTTTGGGGGCTTCCTATGTTCTTTGGGGATCTGCTCCGGGGCAGATAGCTTTCCTCTTTCTATCTTTAGGTGTAGTTAATCTCTCAGGCTGTGATGAGGCGTCTAGGACCAACGTAGGAACGCTCCACGGCTGCCTTTAGTTGTGGTGGTTAGTCAGGGTACTGCAATCCAATAGATTCCAACCTCTCTGGTGTATTGCCGTTTTTTGCCTGCTCTCCTCAGCTACCAAATCATAACAGTATCACGGCCAAGCTAAAACTATATGGTACTCACAGAAGGGAAAAATAGTGTGGAAAGAAAAAAAAAAAAGTTGTCAGAGTTGTCAGAGATTTTTTTTTTTTTTTTCTGTTTGTTGCATTTTTTCCCCTCTTTTTCTCTGGGTGCTGAGGAGGATTTTTTTTTTCTCTCAATGGAGTTTGCACAGTTGTCTGGCCGTGTGGATCAGCTTGCCACTGAGGTTTGGAGTATTGCTACCTATCTTGCAGGGTTGCGGTTGTGGAACCTAGGATTCCCATGCCAGATTTGTTTTTGGGGGATCGAGCTAAATTTCTGAATTTCAAAAATAACTGTAAGTTGTTTTTTGCCTTAAAACCTAAGTCCTCAGGGAACGCAGCACAGCAGGTTCAAATTGTCATCTCTCTCCTGCGCGGCGATCCTCAGGATTGGGCTTTTTCCCTGACACCTGGGGACCCTGTTTTGAGTGATGTTGATGCATTTTTTCTGGCTCTGGGGTTATTGTACGATGAACCTAATGTCACTGATCAAGCTGGAAAAACCTTGTTGGCATTAAATCAGGGGCTTGAGGACGCTGAGTTGTACTGTCAGAAATTCCAAAAGTGGGCAGTCCTGACCAAATGGAATGATGATGCTTTGGCAGCCCTTTTTCGGAAGGGTCTGTCAGAGAATGTAAAAGATGTTATGGTGGGTTTCCCTACTCCCTCTGATCTCAATGATTCTATGTCATTAGCGATTCAAATTGACAGACGTTTGCGTGAGCGTAGAGGTATGCGTGGAATAGTGTTGCCTTGTGAGCAGCTTCTGAACCCATGCAGTGTGATAGAGTGGCTTCTGGGGCACAGCGTCATGAGTTTTAAAAACGCAATGGGTTATGTTTCTACTGTGGTGATGCCTCTCATGCTATTTCAGCTTAGGCAAGGAAGACGTTTTGCACGCTCAGTTGTCTTGAGTAGTGTTCAGACTAAATTTCTGTTGACTGTTACCCTGATTTGCTCCCTGTCCACATTTTCTGCTCAGGCTTTTGTTGATTCGGGAGCAGCTTTTAAACCCTGATGGATTTTGATTTTGCTAAACATTGTGGGTTTCCCTTGATACCCCTACGGAAGTCTATTCCCCTACTGGGGATTGATTCTACCCCTTTGGCTGAGAATAAACCCCAGTTCTCTACTCAGGTGATAATGAGGGTTGAACCTGATCATCAGGAGAGTTGCAAATATTTGGTGCTGTATAATCTGTATGACATTATTGTACTAGGTTTCCCTTGGTTACAGTCTCATAATCCTGTTTTGGATTGGAAATCTGTGTCTGTTACCAGTTGGGGCTGCCAATGTGTTAATGCCAACACTCCTGTTTTTTCTGCCTCTCCCCAGGCTCAGGATGTTCCTGACTTTTTGACTGATTTTTCTGATGTATTTAGCGAAAGTAAATCTGCATCCTTGCCCCCCCATAGGAGCTATGACTGCGCTATTGAATTAGTGCCTGGTAGTAAATTCCCTAAAGGTCGCCTTTTTAACTTGTCTGTACCTGAACATGACGCTATGCGGTCTTATATCAAGGAGTCATTGGAGAAGGGTCATATCAGACCATCCTCTTCACCCTTGGGTGCCGGTTTTTTCTTTGTGGCCAAAAAGGATGGTTCATTAAGGCCGTGTATTGATTATCGTCTCTTGAACAATATCACTGTGAAATATCAATATCCGTTACCCTTGATTTCTGACCTGTTTTCCAGGGTGAAAAGTGCTACTTGGTTTACCAAGCTTGACCTCAGGGGCCGTATAACCTTATTCGCATTAAGCACGGGGATGAATGGAAGACGGCGTTTAATACCCCAGAGGGGCATTTTGAGTACCTAGTGATGCCCTTTGGGCTCACTAATGCTCGTTCCGTCTTCCAGTCCTTCATGAATGACATTTTCAGGGATTTTGTGGATAAATTTCTGATTGTTTATTTGGATGATATCTTGATTTTTTTCCAATGACTAGGACTCTCATGTGAAACATGTTCGGACTGTGTTCCAGATTTTGAGAGAGAATGCTCTGTATGTGAAGGGATCAAAGTGTCTTTTTGGCGTACAGAGGATCTCATTTCTGGGATTCATTTTGTCTCCATCTGTTATTGAAATGGACCCGGTCAAGGTTCAGGCCATCTGTGATTGGGTCCAACCTACTTCATTAAAGGCTCTTCAGAGATTCTTGGGTTTTGCCAATTTTTATCGTAAATTTATTGGTAATTTCTCTGTTATTGTTAAACCATTGACTGATTTGACCAAAAGGGTTCTGATGTGGTGAATTGGCCTCCTGAGGAGTCTCTGCGTTTCAGGAACTTAAGCAGAGATTCACTTCTGCTCCTGTTCTACGGCAGCCTGATGTTTCTCTGCCATTTCAGGTGGAGGTTGATGCCTCTGAATTTGGGGCAGGTGCCGTTTTGTCCCAAAGAGGATCCTGAGACCTCTAAAAGTAACCCTTGTGCCTTTTTCTCTCGAAAATTTTCTCCAACTGAACGTAATTATGACGTGTGTAATCGGGAGTTATTGGCCATAAAGTGGGCTTTTGAAGAGTGGAGACATTGGCTGGAGGGAGCCAAAAATCAGGTGGTGGTCCTCATGGACCATAAGAATCTGGTTTATCTGGAATCAGCCAAGCGACTTAATCCTAGACAGGCCAGGTGGGCCTTGTTTTTCACACATTTTAATTTTGTGGTTTCCTTTCTTCCTAGCACTAAGAATGTTAAGGCGGATGCCCTCTCGAAGAGTTTCCTTGCGGACTCTCCTGAGTTATCTGATCCTGCTGTTATTTTGAAAGAGGGCGTAGTTCTTTCCGCCATCTCGCCCAATTTGAGACTGGCTCTGGAAGGGTGTCAGGAGGATAAACCCGAGCGCTGCCCTATTGGGAAATTGTTTGTCCCAGACCGGTGGAAAAAGAGTGTGATGTCTGAGATTCATTGTTCCGCGTTGGCCGGTCATCCCGGAATTTTTGGTACCAGAGATTTGGTGAGTCGGTCCTTTTGGTGGCCTACTTTGTCTCGTGACGTCAGGGAATTTGTGCAGTCCTGCGGGACTTGCTCTCGCTCCAAGCCTTGCTCTCGCTCTAGTGGTTTGTTGATGCCATTGCCTGTGCCCAAGAGACCATGGACCCATATCTCTATGGATTTTATTTCCGACCTCCCTGTTTCTCAGAGAATGACCGTTATCTGGGTGATTTGTGATAGGTTTTCCAAAATGATACATCTTGTGCCATTACCTAAGTTGCCTTCCTCCTCCGAATTGGTGCCTTTGTTCCTTCAGCACATGGTTCGGTTACACGGCATTCCTGAGAACATTGTGTCTGACAGAGGAGTCCAGTTTGTTTCCAGATTTTGGAGGACTTTTTGTTCTAAACTTGGTGTTCAATTGTCTTTCTCCTCGGCTTTTCATCCTCAGACCAATGGACAAACTGAAAGAACAAACCAGACATTGGAGACTTATCTGAGATGCTTTGTGTCTGCTGATCAAGATGACTGGGTCTCTTTTTTGCCTTTGGCTGAGTTTGCTCTTAATAATAGGGCTAGCTCTGCCACTTTGATGTCTCCATTTTTCTGCAATTTTGGGTTTCACCCTCGATTTTCTTCAGGACAGACGGAGCTTCTGTCTGTCCAGGTGTTGACTCTGTTGTGGAGCGTATGCAGCAGATTTGGGACCAGGTAGTGGAGAGGTTGTCCCTCTCTCAGGAGAGGGCCCAGCGGTTTGCCAACCGGCATAGGACTGATGGTCCTCGGTTTGAAGTGGGGGACTTGGTCTGGTTGTCCTCAAGAAATATCCCTATGAGAGTTGCATCTCCTAAGTTTAAGCCTAGGTTCATTGGACCTTATATGATCATGGAGATTCTTAATCCTGTTTCCTTTCGTTTACTTCTTTCAGGGACATTTAAGATCCATAACGTGTTCCACAAGTCCTTATTGAAGAGGTTTGTCGAGCCAGTGGTTCCTATGGCTGCGCCTCCTGACCCTGTTTTGGTTGAGGGCACTCTGGAGTATGTGGTTGAGAAAATATTGGATTCTCGTTTTTCTAGACAGAAACTCCAGTATTTGGTTAAGTGGAGAGATTATGATCAGGAGGACAATTCTTGGGTGTTTGCTTCGGACATCCATGCTAGGAGACTGATCCGTGCGTATCACAGAGCTCATCCTGACCGACCTGGTTGCACAAATGAGGGTTCGGTGACCCCTCCTCAAGGGGGGGTACTGTTGTGAATGTTTTAGAAATTAATTCTGAGCAGAAGCTCCCTCTGGTGGTTACAAACAGTCTGAACCATTCAATGAGGATTGGCAATCAGGAATCACAGACTGGCTGGATATAAGGACGTTCCCTCCCATCATAGTTGCCGGTGATCAATTGTTCTTGTCTCAACTGTGGTTCCTGGTTTACTTGGAAGCTTGCTGAGTCTTGCCTCTTCTCCTGCTCTCAGATAAGATATTTTCTGTTTTTTGTTTTTGTGCTTACCATTTGCATTTTTCTCTGCATTTCTGTGAGGTTAGCCAGGTTCCCCCCACCCCCCGGGGGCTTGGGCTTCTCTCAGTTCCTCTGGAGCCATTGTTGTTTGTTCATTTGCCTTTTCCAGTTTTTTCAGTGGCTGCGGCATGGTTTTGTTACACCAGAGAACTGATTTAGGTGGTAGAGGTCGTGTGATCTCAGGTGCTTTTGCAATTAGTAGCGTTGGCATTTTTTAGGGTTCTTTTTTGGATTGCAGTGAGTATCCTTTCTATCCTTTTCTGTCTAGGCAGATTGCGCCCCAGCTTAGGGGGGTACTGTTGTGAATGTGTTAGAAATGAATTCTGAGCAGAAGCTCCCTCTGGTGATTACAAACAGTACTGAACTATTCAATGTGAAGATTGGCGATCAGGTGTTACTGACTGGTCTTATATAAGGGAGGTTCCCTCCCATCAGGGTTGCCGGTGATCAATTGTTCTGGTCTCATCTTTGATTCCTGTTCACTTTGTAGCTTGCTGTTTCGTGCCTGCATCTTCTGCTAACAGATAAGACATTTTCTTCTTTTAGTTTTTTGTGCTTGCTTTTTGCATTTTGTCCTGCACTTCTGTGGGGGTCTGCCGGGTCCCCTCCGGGAGCTTGTGCTCCTCTCAGTTTAGTTCAGCCACTGTTGTTTGTTCATTTGCCTTTTCCAGTTTTTTCAGTGGCTGCTGTTTAGTTTTTGTTACACCAGAGAACTAATTTAGGTGGTAGAGGTCGTGTGATCTCAGGTGTTTTTGTAATTAGTAGAGTTGGTACTTTTCAGGGTTTTTTGGGATTGCAGTAAGTGTCCTTCCTATCCTTTTCTATTTAGGAAGTTTGGGCCCCAACGTTTGCTCATACTATTTTCTGTCTGTGTCTGTATTTCTTCTTGTCTAACCGCCATTACATGTTTGGGGGCTTTCTATGTTCTTTGGGGATCTGCTCCGGGGCAGATAGCTTTCCTCTTTCTATCTTTAGGTGTAGTTAATCTCTCAGGCTGTGACGAGGCGTCTAGGACCAACGTAGGAACGCTCCACGGCTGCCTTTAGTTGTGGTGGTTAGTCAGGGTACTGCAATCCAATAGATTCCAACCTCTCTGGTGTATTGCCGTTTTTGCCTGCTCTCCTCAGCTACCAAATCATAACAGCTTTGTCCTCCTCTTCCTCGGACTTCTCCAATTCCTCCATTTGCAGCTGCTGAATGTCCAGCCTACATCTCAACATATGCCATTTTTTCCACCTCCCTAACTGGGCTTTCCCCCCCACAGGGCTGGGGTCACCACCTGGTGCACCCGGGCAAGTGCCGATGCCCTGAGCAGGTGGGGGGCCCAATCTTGGGCGACAGCACTGGCACCGGGCCCCTCATAGCACAATAAAATGTCTCTGACGGTGGGGGGCCCACTCACCGTCAGACACACCGGCGTACTATGAGGGGCCCTGTGCCAGTACCGGCGCCCACAAGTGGGCCCCCCCTGCTTGCTCAGGGCCCCAGCACTTGCAATACTTACCTCTCCCTGCTCCACCCCTGTGGAGTCTGGGTAGTTAAATCCTTCACATGGACGGCCACTACAAATTTGATGAACTGATCGATGATGGTTAAGACGTAGCTATGGCCTGTCCTGCTGGGCTCTACCTTCAGATGATCAGTGGCTACTATTTCTAATGGACATCGACTCACAATCGGATGCAGTGGTGCTTTCTGATCAGCTTTCACAGTTTTCCTAGTCACAGACGTGTGACATTCCTGGCACCATTTTTCAATGTCTCCTCTCATGCCAATCCAATAGAATCGCCTACGGCCTGTGGCTTCTGTCTTTTGCACTCCAAAGTGACCAGACTGATCATGATAGGCAGTGAGGACCATGTCTACATCTCTCCTTAGGATCACAATTTGATGGAGACGACTAACGGTGATGTGATCCACGCTACTGCGATACATCAACCATTTCTTCACAAACAACCATTTTCGCTGTTTCCACAGACAAAATAATTGAGGGTCAGCATCGCCTCTGCGAATTCTACCGGGAGGTTTTCCCATGATTAGGAATTCCCAAATTTCTGCAATCACTCTACTTTCAGTCTGTACTTGTATCCATCTAGTTTCCTGTAGCGTCTGGACTGACTTACTGAGACTGAAATATATACGAAGATTTAAAAGTACCCCAACACTGTATACAGCTGTATGCTACTGATACAGTACACTTTTTCTGCTTTTCATATTCTGGTCTACTCCATACTGAGGCTGTGAGCATCTTTGTGTTACTCCTGAAATATATACGGAGATTTAAAATTACCCCAACACTTTATACAGCTGTACGCTTCTAATACATTACCCTTTTTCAACTTTTTATATTCTGGTGTAATCCATACTGAGCCTGTGAGCGTCTGTGTGTGACTCTGGAAATATATACGGAGATTAAAAATTACCCCAGCACTGTATACGACTGTATGCTTCTGATACAGTACACTTTTTTGCTTTTTATATTCTGGTGTAATCCATACTGAGCCTGTGAGAGTCTGTGTCTGACTCAGGAAATATATACGAAGATTTAAAATTACCCCAACACTGTATACAGCTGTGCGCTTCTGATACAATACCCTTTTTCTACTTTTTATATTCTGTTTTGATCCATACTGAGCCTGTGAGCGTCTGTCTGTTACGCCGGAAATATATATGGAGATTTACAATTACCCTTAGACTGTATACAGCTGTATGCTTGTGATACAGTACCCTTTTTGCCAGAAAGTCCTCCTCCACCCACCACTTTAAGTGCATCATTGACACCTGGGACATTAGCCCACATGTGTGAATATTTCTTGCAGATCTGCTTTTTATATTCTGGTGTGATCCATACTGAGCCGGTGAGAGTCTGTGTCTGACTCAGGAAATATATATGGAGATTTAAAATTACCACAACACTGTATAAAGCTGTACGCTTCTGATACATTACCCTTTTTCTACTTTTTATATTCTGGTGTGACCCATACTGAGCCTGTGAGCGTCTGTCTTTACTCCCGAAATATTTACGGAGATTTAAAATTACCCCAACATTGTATACAGGTGTACGCTTCTGATACAGTACACTTTTTCTACTTTTTATATTCTCGTGTAATCCATACTGAGCCTGTGAGAGTCTGTGTCGGACTCAGGAAATATATACGGAGATTTAAAATTACCCCAACACTGTATACAGCTGTACGCTTCTGATACAATACCCTTTTTCTACTTTTTATATTCTGGTGTAATCCATACTGAGCCTGTGAGAGTCTGTGTCTGACCCAGGAAATATATACGGAGATTTAAAATTACCCGAACACTGTATACAGCTGTACGCTTCTGATGCAATACCCTTTTTCTACTTTTTATATTCTGGTGCAACCCATACTGAGCCTGTGAGAGTCTGTGTCTGAGGCTACTTTCACACTAGCGTTTTTTAGCGCTGCGCATCGTGCGCTATTGGTCGCATGCGCAATGTTCCCCTATCATTAACATGGCAGGCACAGGGTCTAGCGCTTGCAGCGCTCATCAGCGTTTGGCGTGCGCTGCGCATTTTCCAGGTGTGCGCCTAGACGCGCTAGACGCTACATGTTGCATTTTTTTTTCTGCACACCAATTTTAAAAGGCGCGTGCACACGTGTGCGCACGCTGTGCGCATATAAATAGCATTGCCGTTTATGGGGACGCTGGCGGGCACGTGGTTGTGCGCTTGTCAGCGCTTGTGCGCGCACGCAATTTTTCAGTAAACAATGTCTAGACACTTGTCTAAACACCCCCTACACAAGATACATTGTTTGTGACGGGAAGAAGATAAAGGAAGGTGTCTTCAGTGCCAAACAGACCCCTACTCAGACTGCCTGGAGACTGCATGCTGATAAAGAGACCAGAAGATACAGCCTGGACCCCTATAAAAGGCCTGAACATACAGCCTGGACCATACTATACTGCTTGGAGACACTCCATGAGACTGGAAGATCCATCCTGGACCCCTACTACACAGCCTGGATACTGCCTGGAGACACTGCGCCTGGACCCCAAGTACAGCCTGGACCCTAATACTGGCTGGAGACAGTGCGCCTGGACTCTGACTGCGTTGAAGACACAGCAAGACCGATCCAAAGTGCAAGAATGTGAGTATTCTTTAACCAAATGGCTGCCTGTCCTTTACAATGTAATATGTACTCATGTTTTTTTTTTTTTTTTTTGTTGCAGCATGTCTTCTGGATCCCAATATTCCCCATCCCGGCAAGAACTGGCCGAAGCAGAGCGTGATGTGAGTAACTTCCTGCCTTTGGGTTAGTATAGCTGCTGAATCTACAAATGGCTAAAATTTGTGTTCCTTTTTCAGACATCATTGTCGGACACGGACATTGAGGAGTCACAGCAGGAGCAGTCGCAGCCGAGTCAAGTCCCGGTGGCGAGACGGAATGTAAGTATCTAGCCTTTGAATGTCTATTTCTTTTTTGTTCCTATCGTTATTTTCTTTCTGAAAAATATACAAGATTGTAATTTTTATTTGGTTTCTTCTAGGTTCCACAACGGGACGAGGACCTGTATGTGGACAACGAGGCCCTCATCTGCCAGGTCCATGAGCGTGTCCCGTTGTGGGACAGCCGTGATCCGCAGTACAAGGACAATGTGGTGAGCCAGCGGCTATGGAACGAGGTGGCCGCAGCGTTGATGGATGGCTGGGACAGCGCCTCTCCAAACCTCAAAAAGGCATTTAGTAAGTATTTTCATTCTCTGTAATGCTGCAGTCACTCTTGTTCCTGATGGCATGATGGGTTTGCTGGCAGATATATTCTACCAGCAAACCCAACAGTGTCATGTGGTTCAACAGTGACTGCCCTGTGTATTCTTTTGCTATGTGTTCTGCATTCTATTGAGTTTTTTTTACGCTGCACTCACTCTTGTTCCTCATGGCACTGATGGGTTTGCTGGCAGATATATTCTACCAGCAAACCCAACAGTGTCATGTGGTTCAACAGTGACTGCCCTGTGTATTCTTTTGGGGCCTATGGTTTTTTGTGCACATTTCTCATTGATGGTTTTTTATTTCGCCCCTGCATCACATCTTGTTTTCTTTGCTATGGCACTATGATTTATGCTGTTTGTTCCTCTGGCATGGCTGAGTATATTCTACCAGCAAACCCAACAGTGTCATGTGGTTCAACAGTGACTGCCCTGTGTATTCATTTGCTATGTGTTATGCATTCTATTGCGTTTTTTATGCTGCACTCACTCTTGTTCCTCATGGCACTGATGGGTTTGCTGGCAGATATATTCTACCAGCAAACCCAACAGTGTCATGTGGTTCAACAGTGACTGCCCTGTGTATGCTATTGTATGTGTTGTGCATTCTATTGAGTTTTTGATGCTGCACTCACTCTTGTTCCTCATGGCACTGATGGGTTTGCTGGCAGATAAATTCTACCAGCAAACCCAACAGTGTCATGTGGTTCAACAGTGACAGTCCTGTGTGTTCTTTTGCTATGTGCTCTGCATTCTATTGAGTTTTTTATGCTGCACTCACTCTTGTTCCTCATGGCACTGATGGGTTTGCTGGCAGATATATTCTACCAGCAAACCCAATAGTGTCATGTGGTTCAACAGTGACTGCCATGTGTATTCTTTTGCTATGTGTTGTGCATTCTATTGAGTTTTTTATGCTGCACTCACTCTTGTTCCTCATGGCACTGATGGGTTTGCTGGCAGATATATTCTACCAGCAAACCCAACAGTGTCATGTGGTTCAACAGTGACTGTCCTGTGTATTCTTTTGCTATGTGTTCTGCATTCTATTGAGTTTTTTATGCTCCACTCACTCTTGTTCCTCATGGCACTGATGGGTTTGCTGGCAGATATATTCTACCAGCAAACCCAACAGTGTCATGTGGTTCAACAGTGACTGCCCTGTGTATTCTTTTGCTATGTTTTCTGCATTCTATTGAGTTTTTTATGCTGCACTCACTCTTGTTCCTCATGGCACTGATGGATTTGCTGGCAGATATATTCTACCAGCAAACCCAACAGTGTCATGTGGTTCAACAGTGACTGCCCTGTGTATGCTATTGCTATGTGTTGTGCATTCTATTGAGTTTTCTATGCTGCACTCACTCTTGTTCCTCATGGCACTGATGGGTTTGCTGGCAGATATATTCTACCAGCAAACCCAACAGTGTCATGTGGTTCAACAGTGACTGTCCTGTGTGTTCTTTTGCTATGTGCTCTGCATTTTATTGAGTTTTTTATGCTGCACTCACTCTTGTTCCTCATGGCACTGATGGGTTTGCTGGCAGATATATTCTACCAGCAAACCTAACAGTGTCATGTGGTTCAACAGTGACTGCTTGTAAGGTTCTTTGTCTCTGTTGACATGTTCCTTGAAACTCAGTTTTCCGTCGGCCATTTTGCTTTCTGTCTTTCTGCAGCTCTTGCCCTCAGTTAATATGGAGTTTCCAGTTTTCATGTTCCCGCCCTGATTCTTCCCTCTTGCTTCTTAAGCAGCCTCAGCTGAACAATCAGTGCTCCTGAATCAAGCCTCAGTCAGTCTGTGACCTCACTCCTGGAAACCTTGGACTTGTACTCCAGCTATTCCCTACTGAGGAACCTTGGAACACTTTTGGACTCTGGAAACCTGCTGTTTGGTGAATCCATGTTTGCAGAGGAATGACGGTACAGAGAAGAGATCCTGAACCTGCTTTGGAGATTTATTGTAGTGCTTGAAGTTACTCTGGCCTGCTGTGTCTCCTGTCGCTGTTCCTGCAAACTGTGTGAACTTTTCAGCATGCTTGTATGAAGTAATACAAGTCATTTCATTTCAACCTATGTCTCCTGTGTTTTCCTCGCACCCAAGCACAAGACGCTATAGGAACTGTACACTATACATGACAAGATTCAGGAGCCAATGTTTAGTGTCTGCTGGGTCTGGGAAAGCCGTGTCTGCTGTGACTGTGGATATCAGATGTCGTTTAATACCTTATGTGATGACAGTGGTTGTGACTTCTCACAACCATTCCAGGTGAGCGCATTCCCTTAAAATTTTACTCTGGAGTGTTACCACAGGTAAACACTATTGTTTTTTTTTTTCCTTTCCTCTCCTCCTTCCAGCACTTCTGCCTTAAAAGATCTGGAAGATGGAGGCCCGCATAAAGGAACTTTGCGGAGTGACTGATACAATCCTTTCAAATGTACAGACTTTAAAAACCCGTTTTGCAAGCCTACAGGACCTCACTAATCATAATTTGCAAGTGTTTGGACAGACTACCCAGGAATTGCGAGCCAGGATTGAGGCTCTAGAGGAACGAGCCCAGGCTCCTGCCATAACCCAGAGTTCTGGGATCCCCAAATTACCTCCTTTTCGTTTTGGCGGTGAACGTGAGAAATTCAGGGGATTTATTAATCAATGCAATTTATTTTTCTCTGCACATGCTTCACAATTTCCCACTGAACGATCCAAAGTGCTTACTATAATCATGTTGCTTACCAATAAGGCTTTGATGTGGGCAAACCCTCTGATTGAGACTGAGGATGATTGTTTGAATCACCTTGATGCTTTTATTTCAGCCATGGGGCAGGTGTTTGATGACCCCAATCGAGGTGCAACAGCTGAAGCAGCCATGTTAACTTTGCGCCAAGGTAAGCGTTCAGTAGCCGAATATGCCCTGGATTTCAGGAGATGGGCTCTTGATACCACTTGGGACACTTCCGCTAAAAAATCTATTCTTCGGAAAGGGTTGTCTCCACTGATTAAGGATGAACTTGCTCGTGCCGACCCTCCCACTGCGTTAGGTGACTTTATTAACTATTGTATCCGTATTGATGCTCGTCTGACTGAACGCAGACAAGAGAGATGGTTCGAAAATAATCGCACTAACCTTTTACTACCTCCCTCCTCAGCTAAGGAACCTTTGAGTAGGATCACAAGGGAACCAGAACCTGAACCCATGCAGGTGGACTCTTTACAAAGAGGGTTAGTGATGCACGCAAAGAACATCGTATAAAGGAAAATCTATGTTTCTACTGTGGTAAGTCAGGGCACTTCATTATAAACTGCCCCAGCCGTTCTCGTAAGACTACTGCAGCAGTCATTCACTGTGAGTGTTGCGAGAGGAGCTCTGTCATGTCCGAGCCTCAGGCTCCAGATAGATCTGCTGCAAGAGATCTTGATTTCTCGAACTTAAACTCTGTTAGTTCTGGGGACGATGACGGTATAAACGCTGCAATTTTTCAAGTTTCCTCAGCGGTGTCCCAGCTGAGTTGTAAAAGAAACAATTCTCATTGCTTCCTTTCCATCAAACTCTGGGTTGACTCAGTCTGGGTGTCTAGCTCTGCTATGATCGACTCAGGAGCAAGTGGAAATTTTATGGATATCTCCTTTGCTCTGAAACGGGATACGTTCAGTGAAGAAGGCTACTCCAGTACAGATGGAGACTGTGGATGGCTCTCTACTGACTTCTGGACCAGTAGATCAAGAAACAGAGCCTTTGAGGGTCCTTATGGGTAAAGATCATCAGGAGAAAATGTCTTTTATGCTTATCTCTTCTCCCCACTTTCCCATTATTCTAGGGCTACCATGGCTGCAGGAGCAGAATCCTACGATTAACTGGGAGACCAAGGAATTACACTTTCCGGAGAAACAGATGAGTCAAGGAGTTTCAGCTTGCTCTGTTCCTAAAGGAACCATGTCAGGCCCTGAACTACCAGCTGTGTACCAGGACTAATGTGGATTTATGTGACAAGAAGAACGCTGATCAGCTTCCTCCTCACCGTCCATATGATTGTCCAATTGAATTATTGCCTGGAGCCGAGATACCTTTTGGTAAGATCTACCCCCTAGCGGGGCCCGAGCTAAAAGCTTTGAAGGATTATATAGACGAAAATTTAGCCAAGGGCTTCATACGCCCCTCTTCATCTCCCGCAGGTGCACCCATCTTCTTTGTGAAGAAGAAAGATGGATCTCTGAGACCCTGCATAGACTATAGGGAACTCAATAAGGTTACTATTAGAAACCGTTATCCATTGCCTTTAATCCCTGAGTTGTTGGAGAGAGTGCGGCATGCCAAAATTTTCTCTAAACTGGATCTCCGTGGGGCCTATAACTTGGTCCGTATTAGACCTGGGGATGAATGGAAGACTGCTTTCAGGTCACGCTATGGACACTTTGAATATCTAGTTATGCCTTTTGGTCTGAGTACCGCCCCAGCCACTTTCCAACACTTCGTGAATGATATCTTCAGGGATCTCCTAGATACATTTGTGGTGATTTATCTGGATGATATTCTAATTTTTCTAACTCCACAGAGGAACATCATGGACATGTGAGAATGGTCTTAGAACGCCTAAGACAAAACCATCTCTACATCAAACTTGAAAAATGTGAATTCCATAGGACCGAAATTCAATTTCTGGGGTATGTACTATCTACGCAAGGGATTAGTATGGATGGAAGCAAGACCCAAGCCATCAAGGATTGGCCAATTCCTAGAAATGTGAAGGAGGTGCAGCGTTTCATCGGGTTTGCCAACTTCTATAGACGTTTCATTAAGAATTTTTCTGAGGTAGTGTCACCTATCACCCAACTTACCCGGAAACAGTCTAGGTTCTCCTGGACCCCGCAAGCTCAGGAAGCATTTTCCTGTTTAAAGGATAAATTTACCACCGCACCTATCTTAGTACATCCCAACCCCGAGCTTGCCTTCATAATAGAGGTGGATGCTTCAGACTGTGCCGTTGGAGCTATACTCTCTCAGAGAACAGGTGAGAAGAATGTCTTGCATCCCTGTGCCTTCTTTTCCCAGCAGTTGTCTTCGGCTGAGAGGAACTACGATGTGGGCAATAGAGAATTGTTGGCCATTATTGCCGCCTTCAAGGAATGGAGACACCTTCTTCAGGGAGCTGCACAGCAAATAGTCGTCCTGACAGACCATCGTAACCTTGAATTTATCAGGTCGGCTAAGTGCCTGACTCCTCGCCAGGCTCGCTGGAATCTTTTCCTAAACCAATTTAATTTTGTCATTTCTTATAGACCAGGATCGCGCAATGGAAAGGCTGATGCACTCTCTAGGATTCATTCAGCAGAGACACGTCCACTTACTCCTCCTAAGACTATTCTTCCTGACTCTAGATTCCTGGGAGTGATTCATAATCAAGACCTACTTAAGGACATCAAGGAAGCATACCATGCGGATTCTTTGTTGGCTCAACCCCCAAGGGACGTAAGTCTTGTCTTTAAGAGTGGTGTGTGGATTCAGGGACAACGTCTGTATATACCTGAAACAGTCAGATTGAGAGTATTGCAACTCATCCACGATTCCAAGATAGCCGGGCATAGGGGAATTCTAAAGACACAAGAATTTCTTTCTCGTTTCTTTTGGTGGCCAACTTACAGGAAAGATGTCTTAAACTATGTCACTTCATGTGAAGTCTGTGCAAGATGCAAAACACCTCGCTCCTCACCAACTGGTCTGTTGCAACCTCTTCCACCCCGTCTCGCCCGTGGGGATCCATTTCTATGGACTTCATTGTGGAGTTACCAACCTCTCAAGGGAAGAACACCATTCTAGTGGTGGTTGACCGTCTAACAAAGGCAGCTCATTT
>JARQOD010000001.1:477269616-477319724 GCA_033576555.1 Oophaga sylvatica
GGTGAAGGGAGCTGGTAACCAAGGTACACATCGGGTTTTCAGTCGCTGCGCGATGCCTGGAAACCCGATGTGTACCTTGGTTACCAGCTCCCCTGCAGCAGCGCCCTGGTATCCTACATACACATCGGGTTTCCAGGAGCCTCCCGGCGTCTGGAAACCCAATGTATACCTGATCCAATGTATAGCTGATCGCTGGTCTCCTGCCTGCCGCACACAGCGATGCGTGCTGGCCAGCGGGAGACCAACGATCAATAAAATGTCCAGGACATTCAGCGACGATCAGTGATACCCGGCAGGGGGGCTGATCATCGCTGAATGTCACACACAGCGAAATCGCTGGGGAGATCGCTGTTGCGACACAAAACTAGTAACTCAGCAGCGATCTCGCTAGCGAGATCGCTGTGTGTGATGGGGGCTTAAGTTGTGGTTATACTCCTAATTTCATGGGGGACAAAGAGTAAGAGGTGTGTTATCTAGGTAGGAGATTGAATGGAGCCGGACAAAGTCCAAATTAGGGGTGTTACAGTCTTTGTGTGTCTCAGAGTTTGAAAGTTGTGAGAGGCCACAAGAATTGGCTAGAGATAGAAGCTGGAATGCAGTTGGGGAGGTGGAGCTGTGTCTTCCAGGATAAGGGTTGTCAATTCTGAGGACATGAAGTGTTGCAGCAATGCATAAAAGTGTTCAAGGAAATTGGTGGGTGAGCCTGTGGGCCAGAATATGACTACTACTCTGAGGGAGAAGGGATGGAACACCCTGATGGTGTGAACCTCAAGAGAAGAATGGCATCCAATTGACCTGTATTTATTTCTTGGGTTAATAACAGGATTGTTGCTGGCAGTGAGGAGTGTAGGGTTATCGTGGAGTTAGCAGTGATCGTACGGCGGGATATACACATATTCAATGTGTTTTAATCGGGATGTGGATAAGCCATACACTCACTACTATATTTCTGAGAACTAATTATTTTGAACAGCCTGTGGCCTCCTCGGATGATCCGTTGCCCAATCATGTCATTGTCTGGACAATAGGGGCCAGCTGACAGCTATTTGCTACAAAGATCACAGCGCTTGTTTCTGTATGACTCATGGCCTGTGATCTCTGTGAATATGGCATGGCCACTCTAATCTGTTGGCCATGGAAATTCAGCCTTTCCGCTTTTTTGGATACAAATGTTTTCCAAAAGCTGATGGACGTCGCAGTCCCCCCAGTACCAGTTGCCCAATCACCACTACTTCTCTAAGAAAGATTGCCTGCACTACAGCAACAAGTTGCAGATAACATCACCCGTTCCCTGAAAAATTCTATGTCTGCCAGGGTGCATTTCAACAATGACACCTGAAAGAGCAAGCATGAACAAGGGAGTTACAGCTAGATGACTTGGCCCTGGGTGACTCTGGTGGCTGTAGGAGCAGTCGGGGATGAGGCTGCTCCATAAGTCTTGCAATCCCCAAGGCTTGCAGGGTGCTTGGGGATGAAGAAATAAACCACAACACACCAAAAGATGGATAACTAAACTACTAGACAACAGGGGTTGTAGAACTAAACTACTAAACAGCTAGTGTTGTAGAACTAAACCACTTGACATCATACGATGGATAACTAAACTAAGACAACAGGAGTTTGAGAACTAAACTACTAAATAGCTAGGGTTGTAGAACTAAACCACTACACACCATACGAGGAAAACTAAACTAACAGACAACAGAGGTTGGAAAACTAATCTAGTACACACCAGGGAATGGAGAACTAAAGCAGTAGACACCAAGGTGTCAGTAGACACCAAGTCTTGGAATCCCCAGGGCTTGTAGCACAAACCTCTGTATGTAACAGTTCCTGCAGAGATTCTGCCTCCTCCAACTCCTCTAGGGCCTCCACCTGTGCCCTCAAAATCTGCCTTAATTAAACACACATTACCACAATGCAAAGAGAATCCCTCACACACCTCCGTACTGTGCAGCCAGGGCTTACAATAATCAGGCAGTGTTTACATTAATATGTCTTGGAGATCGTAGTCATTCAGATCAACAGTTGTGGACAGCTATACATGCCAAGTTTGAGCAATGGCTGTCTACACTCAACCTGAAGCCAGGGAAGGCCATGTGTGATAATGGTGCAAACCTGGTGGCGGGCCTACGCGGGGCCAACCTTGCTTGGCTCGCATCTTCAACCTGATGGTACAGCAATTCCTCCGCCACTGTCCCAGCCTGGATGCGCTGCTGCAGAAACCATTGTTGTGCTGACTTCCTCCATTCCACTTCAGTTGGTGTAGAGATCTTTCGGACTACCAGTTAACCAGTTGATATGCGATATGACCACACAGTGGAATTAAACTCTGCCCATGTTGCAGCGACTCTGGCAGCAGCGCCGAGACCTGGTGCAGTATGACATTTTTCATAACCTGGCACAACGCAGTACGGACGTTTTGCAATTCACACTTACGTACTGGATACAGATGGAGGACCTTTGCACCTTCTGCATGTTTTCTTAATGGCTACTAAGATTGTTAGGAGTGAGGAGGAGGTGGTGGTTGTGGTCCTGGAGGAAGAGGAGGAAGCTTAGGAGGATACCATTAGGCTATGTGCACATGTTGCATTTTTTAAGCGTTTTTTTGCAGTGGTTTTCCGCAGCGTATGAGATTACGCAATTGCTGTGCCCATGCTGCGTATTTTTACGGAGCGTAATCGCATCGCGTAAAAATAAATAGCATGTTCATTCTTTTTGCGTAATCGTATTACGCCGCTATAGGATTGCATTGAAATGTTCATTTTACGCATGTGGCTATGCACACCATGCGTGAAGTTAGCGCTTCATGTGCTGTTGGTACCCAGGGTCTGGAGGAGAAGGGACTCTCCTCCAGGCCCAGGGTACCATATTCCTGTAAAAATTAGAATTAAAATAAAAATATGGATATACTCACCCTCTGTCGGCCCCCAGAGTTTTCCCGCTCCTCAACGAAGCTGCTGCCAAGTTCCGTTCCCAGGGATGCATTGCCAGAATCACCCCAGATGACGCAGCAGTCGCGTGACTGCTACGTCATCAGAGGTCATTCGCGAAATGCATCCCTGGGAACGGAACTTGCCAGCGGCGTCGCTGAGGACAGGGAGGTGTAATGTGTATAGTACAGTTCATATAGCGTCTTGTGCTTGGGTGCGATGAAAATACATGAGACACAGGTTTGATATAGAAAGTCTTGTATTACTTCATACAAGTTGGCAAAAATAGTCACACAGTTTGCAGACACAGAAGCAGGAGACACATCAGGCCAGAGTAATCTAAGCTCAGCAATCACTCTCCACAACAGGTTCAGGATCTTCTTCTCTGTTACCGTAAGTCCATGCAAACGTGGGTCTTTCAAAGAGCAGGGTTCAGAGTCCACAAGTGCTTCAGAGTTCCTCAGTAGGAATAGCTGGAGTACAAGGTCCAAGGCTTCAGGAGTCAGGGCACAGGTTCACTGCAGGCTAGATTCTGAAGCACTGATTGCTCAGCTGTGGCTGCTTAAGAAGCAAAAGGAGAGAATCAGGGCGGGAACATGCAAGCTGGAAACTCCATATTGACTGAGGGCAAGATAGCTGCAGCAAGACAGAAAGCAAAATGGCTGACGAACAAACTGAGTTTCAGGAACATGTATACAGAACCTTACATTACTCCCCCCTTAGGGACAACCTCCGGATGACCTCAGACCAGGCTTGTGTGGGTACCTCTGATGAAACTGACGGAGCAAGCGAGGAGCATTAACGTTATTGACTGGTTCCCATGAGTTGTCCTCCACTGGGTAGCCCTGCCATTTAATCAGATATTGTAACTGATTTCTATACAACCTGGAATCTAAAATCCTTTCCACCACAAATTCTTCCTGACCATCGACTAGCACTGGGTCAGGGCAAGGAGAAGAACGTCCAGTAAACGTATTGGGTGTCGCAGCCTTTAGTAGGGATACATGAAAGACAGGGTGGATTCTCATAGTTCTGGGCAGTTGAAGACGACAAGCAACGGCACTTATAATTTTACTGATTTTATAGGGTCCAATGTACTTATGTCCCAACTTAGACGATGGAATCCTTAACTTAAGATTTCTGGTTGACAGCCAGACCAAGTCTCCTACCTTGAAAGCTGGTGCAGGTTTACGAAATTTATCTGCTGCTTTCTTGTACCTTTCCTGAGCCGATTCCAGATTCTCCTTTAGAAGATCCATATTCTTCTGTAAAGACGTGATTCTTTCAGCCACTGCTGGTAAAGGCGTTTCTATGGGAAATCGTGGTAGAATGTTAGGATGATAACCTAGATTAGAGTAAAAAGGAGACTGCTTAGTGGACGCACTCTGAGAGTTGTTATAAGAGAACTCAGCTAATGGAAGTAGATCCACCCAATCATCCTGTAGGTGGCAGATAAAGCAGCGGAGATACTGCTCCAGGGTTTGATTGGTTCGTTCGGTCTGTCCATTAGTCTGGGGATGAAAAGCAGAAGAAAGGTTTACTTTAATGTCCAATGCTGCACAGAAATTTTGCCAAAACCTAGAAGTGAATTGCACCCCTCGATCCGAAATAACCTCATCCGGTACTCCATGTAAGCGAAACACATCTTTAATCATCAAATCTGATGTCTGTTTTGCAGTGGGTAAGCCGACACAAGGGATAAAATGAGCTGCCTTTGTTAGACGGTCAACCACCACTAGAATGGTGTTCTTCCCTTGAGAGGTTGGTAACTCCACAATGAAGTCCATAGAAATGGATCCCCACGGGCGGGACGGGGTGGGAAGAGGCTGTAACAGACCAGTTGGGAGGAGCGAGGTGTTTTGCATCTTGCACAGACTTCACATGAAATGACATAGTTTAAAACATCCTTCCTGCAAGTGGGCCACCAAAAGAAACGAGAAAGGAATTCCTGTGTCTTTAGAATTCCTCTATGCCCAGCTATCTTGGAATCGTGAATGAGTTGCAATACTCTCAATCTGACTGTTTCAGGAATATACAGGCGTTGTCCCTGAATCCACACACCATTCTTAAAGACAAGACTTACGTCCCTTGGGGGTTGTGCCAAAAAGGAATCCGCATGGTATGCTTCCTTGATGTCCTTAAGTAGGTCTTGATTATGAATCACTCCTAGGAATCTAGAGTCAGGAAGAATAGTCTTAGGAGGAGTAATTGGACGTGTCTCTGCTGAGTAAATCCTAGAGAGTGCATCAGCCTTTCCATTGCGCGATCCTGGTCTATAAGAAATGATAAAATTAAATTGGTTTAAGAAAAGATTCCAGCGAGCCTGGCGAGGAGTCAGGCACTTAGCCGACCTGATAAATTCAAGGTTACGATGGTCTGTCAGGACGACTATTTGCTGTGCAGCTCCCTGAAGAAGGTGTCTCCATTCTTTGAAGGCGGCAATAATGGCCAACAACTCTCTATTGCCCACATCGTAGTTCCTCTCAGCCGAAGACAACTGCTGGGAAAAGAAGGCACAGGGATGCAAGACATTCTTCTCACCTGTTCTCTGAGAGAGTATAGCTCCAACGGCACAGTCTGAAGCATCCACCTCTATTATGAAGGCAAGCTCGGGGTTGGGATGTACTAGGATAGGTGCAGTGGTAAATTTATCTTTTAGACGGGAAAATGCTTCCTGGGCTTGGGGAGTCCAGGAGAACCTAGACTCTTTCGGGTAAGTTGGGTGATAGGTGACACTACCTCAGAGAAATTCCTAATGAAACGTCTATAGAAGTTGGCAAACCCGATGAAGCGCTGTACCTCCTTCACATTTCTAGGACTTGGCCAATCCTTGATGGCTTGGGTTTTGCTTCCATCCATACTAATTCCTTGTGTAGACAGTACATACCCCAGAAATTGAATTTCGGTCCTATGGAATTCACACTTTTCAAGTTTGATGTAAAGATGATTTTGTCTTAGACGTTCCAAGACCATTCTCACATGTCCATGATGTTCCTCTGTGGAGTTAGAAAAAATTAGAATATCATCCAAATAAATCACCACGAATGTATCTAGGAGATCCCTGAAGATGTCATTCACCAAGTGTTGGAAAGTGGCTGGGGCGGTACTCAGACCAAAAGGCATAACTAGATATTCAAAGTGTCCATAGCGTGACCTGAATGCAGTCTTCCATTCATCCCCAGGTCTAATACGAACTAAGTTATAGGCCCCACGAAGATCTAGTTTAGAGAAAATTTTGGCATGTCGCACTCTCTCCAATAACTCAGGGATTAAAGGCAATGGATAACGGTTTCTAATAGTAACCTTATTGAGTTCCCTATAATCTACGCAGGGTCTCAGAGATCCATCTTTCTTCTTTACAAAGAAGATGGGTGCACCTGCAGGAGATGAAGAGGGGCGTATGAAGCCCTTGGATAGATTTTCGTCTATGTAATCCTTTAAAGCCTTTAGCTCGGGCCCCGCCAGGGGGTAGATCTTACCAAAAGGTATCTCTGCTCCAGGCAATAATTCAATTGGACAATCATATGGATGGTGAGGAGGAAGCTGGTCAGCGTTCTTCTTGTCACATAAATCCACATAGTCCTGGTATACAGCTGGTAGTTCAGGGACTGACATGGTTCCTTTAGGAACAGAGCAAGCTGAAACTTTTGGACTCATCTGTTTCTCTGGAAAGTGTAATTCCTTGGTCTCCCAGTTAATGGTAGGATTCTGAGCCTGCAGCCATGGTAGCCCTAGAATAATGGGAAAGTGGGGAGAAGAGATAAGCATAAAGGACAGTTTCTCTTGATGATCTTTACCTATGAGAACCCTCAAAGGCTCTGTTTCCTGATCCACTGGTCCAGAGGTCAGCAGGGAGCCATCCACAGTTTCCATCTGTACTGGAGTAGCCTTCTTCACTGAACGTATCCCCTGTTTCAGAGCAAAGGAGACATCCATAAAATTTCCACTTGCACCTGAGTCGATCATAGCAGAGCTAGACACCAGGCTGAGTCAACCCAGAGTTTGATGGAAAGAAAACAGTGAGAATTGTTTTTTTTACAACTCAGCTGGGACACCGCTGAGGAAACTTGAAAGATGGCAGCGTTTACACAGTCAACGTCCTCAGAGGTAACGGAGTTTAAGTCCGAGAAATCAAGATCTGTTGCTGCAGATCTCTCTGGAGCCTGAGGCTCGGACCTGACAGATCCCCTCTCGCAACACTCACAGTGAATGAGTGCTGCAGTAGTCTTGCGAGAACGGCTGGGGCAGTTAATAATAAAGTGCCCTGACTTACCACAATAAAAACATAGATTCTCCTTAAAACGATGTTCCTTGCGTGCATCACTAACCCGTCGTAGTAAAGAGTCTACCTGCATGGGTTCAGGTTCAGGTTCCCGTGTAATCCTATTCAAAGGTTCCTTAGCTGGAGAGGAAGGTAGGAAAAGGTTAGTACGATTGCTTTCGAACCATCTCTCTTGCCTGCGTTCAGTTAAACGAGTATCAATACGGATGCAGTAGTTAATAAAGTCACCTAACGCAGTGGGAGGGTCGGCACGAGCAAGTTCATCCTTAATCAGTGGGGATAACCCCTTTCGAAAAATAGATTTTTTGGCGGAATTGTCCCAGGTGGTATCAAGGGCCCATCTCCTGAAATCCAAGGCATATTCAGCTACCGAGTGCTTACCTTGGCGCAAAGCTAACATGGCTGCTTCAGCTGTTGCACCTCGATTGGGGTCATCAAACACCTGCCCCATGGCTGAAATAAAATCATCAAGGTGATTCAAACAATCATCCTCAGTCTCAATCAGAGGGTTTGCCCACATCAAAGCCTTGTTGGTAAGCAACATAATTATAGTAAGCACCTTAGATCGTTCAGTATTAAATTGTGAAGCATGTGCAGAAAAAAAAAGATTGCACTGATTAACAAATCCCCTGAATTTTTCACGTTCACCACCAAAACGAAAAGGGGGCAACTTGGGAATCCCAGAACTCGGGGCCACGGCAGGAGCCTGGACTCGCCCCTCCAGAACCTCAATCCTGGCTCGCAAATCCTGGGTAATCTGTCCAACCACTTGCAAATTGTGATTATTTAGGTCCTGAAGATTTGTAAAACGGGTCTTTATATTCTGCAAATCTGCAAGGATATTATCAGTCACTCCGCAAAGTTCCTTTATGCGGGCCTCCATTTTCCAGATCTTTTAAGACAGGATACTGGAAGAAGAGAAAAAAAAAAAAAAAACAATAGTGTTCACCTGTGGCAACACTGAAGAAAGAAAAAACTTTAAGGGAACTGCTCACCTGGAATGGTTGTGAGAAGTCACAACCACTATCATCACAGAAAGCTTTCAACCAGACATCTGATATCCAGAGTTTCAGCAGACAAAAAGAGAAGAGAAAAAAAAAAAAAAAAAAAAAAACAATAGTGTTTACCTGTGATAACACTGCAGAAAAAAAAAAACTTAAGGGAATTGCTCACCTGGAATGGTTGTGAGAAGTCACAACCACTGTCATCACAGAAAGTACAACCGGACATCCGATATCCACAGTACAGCAGACAAGCCTTTCCAGACCCAGCAGACACTAACGTTTGGCTTCAGAATCTTGTAATGTATGTGGTACAGTTCATATAGCGTCTTGTGCTTGGGTGCGATGAAAATACTTGAGACACAGGTTGATAAAGAAAGTCTTGTATTGCTTCATACAAATTGGCAAAAATAAACACACAGGTTGCAAACACAGAAGCAGGAGACACAGCAGGCCAGAGTAATCTAAGCTCAGCAATAACTCTCCACAACAGATTCAGATCTTCTTCTCTGTTACCGCAAGTCCATGCAAACGTGAGGCTCTCAAGAGCAGAGTTCAGAGTCCACAAGTGCTTCAGAGTTCCTCAGTAGGAATGGCTGGAGTACAAGGTCCAAGGCTTCAGGAGTCAGAACACAGGTTCACTGCAGGCTAGATTCTGAAGCACTGATTGCTCAGCTGTGGCTGTTTAAGAAGCAAACGGAGAGAATCAGGGCGGGAACATGCAAGCTGGAAAACTCCATTTTGACTGAGGGCAAGATAGCTGCAGCAAAACAGAAAGCAAAATGGCGGACGAACAAACTGAGTTTCAGAAACAGATACACAGAACCTTACAATGGCTGACGAACAAACTGAGTTTCAGGAACATGTACACAGAACCTTACAGGAGGACTCCGGGGGCCGCCAGAGGGTGAGTTAGTATATCCCTATTTTTTTGATTATTTTTAACAATCCACAGTAGTAAAAAGGTGGTCACACTTGTCAAGCACTATGCGTGACAAGTGTGACCAACCTGTCAATCTCTTTTCCACAGATCGCTTGGAAAACGTTAGCATTCTAAAAGTTAAATACGCTTGCAAAACGCTAGTGTTTTGCGGGAATACGCATGCCAATTCCGCATGCGTATTTCCCGTGGCAGGGAGTTGCGGGAATGCTACGGAAATTTCCGTAGCAATTCCGAACGTGTGCACATAGCCTTGGTGCAAGATAACTTTTCATAGCTTGGCATAGCGCAGTATGGACGTGGTGCAATTCACACTTGGGTACTGGATAGAGATGAAGGACCTCTGCACCCTTCTGTACATTTTCTTAATGGCTACCAAGATGGTTAGCAGTGATGATGCCATCATCAGTATCCCAAATACTGTTACCTACATGCTGGAGTACACTTTAAATAGTGTGTGTGAGCAGGTGGTGGTGATGGTCCTCGGAAAAGAGGGGGAAGCAGAGGAGGATACCTTTAGGGTTCACAATATCTATAAGTTCAGGTCTGTCATCTCACAGACGTTTGCCATGAGAGGAACAAATGGAGAAGAACCATGAAAAGGATGAGAAAGATGAGGTGAAGGAGATGAAGACAATAATGACACCCTCTATGTTGCCCGCGGTTGTCAGGAGGGGATGGAGGAAGAAAGCCTGAGTGTAATCCCACCATCAACACACTGTGGAGTTGGGCCTCATGAGAGAGACCGACTCATGAGCGCCTTATTGCTGCACTATCTTCAACATGATTGTTACGCGTATACAGTAGTTATGATTCCAAATAGTGCTGACTACTGGGTTGCCAGTGTGTTCTATCCACAATACAAAAGTAAATTTTGTCAGTCCCCCCCCCACGGAAAGAGACGCGCCCATGCTGAAGTATCCACACTTGCTGGAAGACAATCTTGACAGTGGTTTTCCCCAACACAGCAGTGAAGCACACAGTTTGCATCGCAGTGATGGCCTTCCAACCACAGAAACATTCAGTTGTCAGAGCAAAAACGTTAACACTCTTGCAGCGCTGTAGTCCTGTGTGCAAACCGCACCAAGGACAGCATCTGCAAAGAGTATGTATATTCTACCCGTCTTTGCAAGGATTTACTTCCAGTAATTATTTTTCTCCCCACACTACAAAGACATACAGATAGAAAATTTATATTGTGAGTCCCAATGGTGACAGTGCCAGTAATGTCTGTAAAGTGAATGTTGAATTATTGGTGCTACTTAAGTGATAAAACCCCTCAAAAAATTGAAAGCGACGCTCCGCCACACTCAGGTGGCACACATATTAGTTTTGTGGATTGCTATTGTCAGAAAAATGTAAGGATAGTAACACGGGTAGATCACTCAAAGACTGTGGAGGACTGCCGGAATTGGAGGCCTACTGCTACAGGCAACACACATGAAGGAGACCCAACGCAGAATGTACACATTTACAAAAATGTATTTGCACACACCAACAAAGTGACATCAATTTCACCACAGTATAAATAGTCTAATAGGGATCTACAGGTTTCCCACTACACCAACCTAGCAGATGGACACCCAAGCAGGACTATTCACATTTCCACAAATTAGTGTTAACATCTCCTGCAGCAGCAACACCATAAGCCCCACTAAAAATATCAGAGACTGTAATAATGCGAGAACAATACAGCACACTGAAAACTACAACATCCAGTAACAGAAGTTGTCAGTTGTCATTGGATAGGACATCACGTTAGTGGTTCACTAGTGCTTTCAGAAAACATTAACATCTACCTCACATACTCCTCGAACACCAAGCCTAATCCCCCCTTCCACCACTACCTTGCTTTTTCCCAGTCATGTTGCTCAGATAGTGTGCTATGCGCACACTATTAGCAACTAAAAATTAGATTTTTTTTTACTCCGCACAACCTCTTCACACAGCTAAATTTCAGCGTCACAAAATTAGAAGGTGAAATATGACATAATGAATCACGTTACTCACAGAAGAAGAATTGTTTCAGTGTGGATGAGGCCTGTATGACAAAGAAGATCTGTTTACCAGTTGCTGCTGGTAAGGTGCAGGTTTGCTGGAGAAATATGGCAGACATGTCATTAGATGAACTGATCAGGAAAAGGTGCATGATGACGGCGGGAATGGGAACGTACAACAGGATCAATAACAGGTCAGCTATGGGAAGTATGAGATCCAGGATCCAGCCTACAACAATTACTCATTTACCCAACTCCAATTACCAGAGAGCATTTGATGCTCTTCAGAAGATGGGTGCAATAGACGCACTTCTCAAGCTAGGCATAAAAGATAGACGTCAGAAGTTGGATGCCAAAGATGCACATAATCTAGAAGATAAACTCAAAACAATTTCAAACTCAGACCTTCCCTTCTGAATCACGGTAGTAATGTAAAAAAAATATTTTAAGTGTGGATGATTCCTGTATAATCTAGAAGATTGTCCGTGGCATTGGAACGCCCTCTTTCCTACATTTGCTTCTGATAACGTGCAAGTTTGCCGCAGAAATATAGCCGACATGTTGTTACATGAACTGATCAGGAAAAGGGCCATGACAATGGCAGAAATGGGATCGGACAGCACAATCAATAACATGTTGGCTATGGGAGGTACAAGATCCAGGATCCAGCATTCAATTATTACTCATTTACCCAACACTAATTACCAGAGAGCGTTTGATGCTCGTCAGAAGTTCGGAATAACAGATGCGCGTCTCAAGCTAGGCATAAAAGATGCCCGTGAGAAATTGAATGCCAAAGATGCACATAATTATTATTATTTATTTATATAGCACCATTGATTCCATGGTGCTGCAAATGAGAAGGGGTTACATACAAATTACAGATATCACACAAACTAACAATGACAGACTGATACAGAGGGGAGAGGACCCTGCCTGTGAGTACCACAAGCAGACCGCCTCAGAAAGACCGGGGTTGCTACCGTGAACTGTACCCTGACACCCGGTGCATATCTGTCAGGCCACGTTAAGCCCTGTCAAGGTCTTGAACTGTGACCCACTCTCTACACTTCATCCAAGATCAAGGACCCTGCGACAGACATCAGAGACTAACCACTGCTGTTGGGACGCTGCTCATCTACAGGACCATACCGGATCCACTACTCGCTTACCTTAGTTGGCGCTATAGTTTGCCTCGTGGACATTCCAGTCCAGGAGTCATCTGAACAGGATAAGTTATATCTTAAAAACTGTTTTTGCCCTCCTGTTACCTGCATTTTACCCCTAAACTGCATACCCTTTTTCTCTTATTATCTGCATTACTCCTGTTTACCATACATCTCCCTGTGTGGAGTATCTACCTGTTAAAAGTAAATACGTTAACCCTTGCTCTGCCTCCTGTTCATTACTGCATCCCGCAACCTGCTCACACTTGGCGGCAGGATGCAGTTCAACAGCATGGAGTGGGCAGACCAAGCATGTAGGGGCGTTCCGAGAGACAGTATATCCCTGGGGGCGATGTTGGGCAACCTCCAGAAATTTACTGGAAACAACACTCTGTTATGGGACTGGACTGAGCAGGTCAGGGGTATGATGAGGATGCACCCATGACCCCTGCATTGGAGGCAGAGGTGGCCATGATGGCCCTAGATGGGGAGGCGAGGAGTTCCGTGATGCTCCGGCCCCTCAAGAATGGGACACTTTCAACAAGGTGCTGAAAATACTGGAAGAAATGCACGGAGAACCCACAGATGTAGGAAAATTGCGCATGCACCTCTTTAGCAGTGACCAAAGGGAGGGGGAGACCGTGACTCATTACTTGAATGCGCTGCAAGAAATCTATGCTGAAATTACCAAGTGAAACGGCGTAGGTATTGGGCCCCTGATATAGTTTTGCGAGACCAGTTGGTGGCAGGCTTGAGAGATGCGCTGTTGAAACAGGCCATACGGAAGCGCTTGCGGGTAAAGCCGAGCATGACCTTTTCAGAAGTCGGGGGTGACTCACACGCACGTGAGAAAGAGCAGGGGGTGACAGTCCCAGCAGGGTAGGTCCGGAATGAAGAGGCATCCATGTCACTGGCCACCAAACCGAGCTGGGTGGAGTAACTGTGGAAGGAGATTCGGAACATATGGGAAGTATTGTCTGATTCAAAAAAGAAAGCTACGGCACCACCGAACTCTTCTTCCAGAGGCAGAACTCATTTGGAGCCCCGTCAGGAAATGAGAATGTCTCGCAGGGAAGAACTGCCTACCTGCTATAATTGTGGTGAAGTTGGACATTTGGCCCGAGGATATGTACGACGGGGGCGACCCCTTCAATGCCGTCCATTTAACTAGGAGGCTCCGTGGCTGGAGAATGCCGCCGGAGCCTGAGCAGTCATGAAGGAAAATCAAAAGTCCCACAAGTCTAGTGTCTATGTGTCCTCTCGTTTGGGCCGAAATGGATGGTCGGGCCATACGCTGTTTGGTTTACACTGACTCTCAAGTAACCACGATGCCAGAGACATACTTCAGGCGACATTTCCCTGCAGCGATGCTGCCTGAATGGGGCACAGTGATAAAGTTGACGGCTGCTAATCAACTACCCATCCCGGTCGCAGGGGTAGTCTGACTGCAAATCACCATGTGTGGCAAAAATGTGGGTTGGAAAGGAGTGGTGTTAACCGCGGGAGACCCTGACAATGGGCCTACTGTGACTCTGGGGATGAACATGTTAAAGGAACTCGGAAATCTTATTATCAGCGAGTCCACAGACGTGTTCATGAGACAGTGGTGCTCTCGCACACCCCAAAGGAGAGTGTTCCAGAAGTTGATCCGTGTAGCCCAAGAAACCTCATGTGATGGAAAAACTCTGGGAAAAGTGAACGTTACAGATGCAGCCAACCTGTTCTACCACCAGGTCAGACCGTGCTAACTGCCCATACAAGCCTGTACCCCTCTAGAAGGAGTTGGAGTTCAGATAGAGCCAGCTTTTATGGAGCAGCTAACTCCAGGGCTCCTTGTTGCACAGACTTTAGCCACCGTACACGACGGTCAAGTGCCATTGCGATGTGTCAATATTGCAGAGGACAATCTCGTGCTTTCACCCAAGAGTGAAGTAGCACAAATCTTGAGCATGCTGGAAGAGATGATACCACCAAAAGCCGTCCAACTGACAGTGAAACAGGGAGACCCCTAGACTGTGGCTGTCGACGTGTCCTCTGAACCGGAACCTAAACTTCTGCAAGAGGAATGCCAAATTCTTGAACAAGTGCAGGCTGAACTAACCAAATTCACACCTCAACAGGTGCAACAGGTGGACGATCTGCCGGGGCGGTATCAGGACGTATTTACCCGACACGATGATGATTTCGGGTGCACCACGGCATTTGTCCATGAGATTCCACCTGGGAATACCGCACCTATTAGGGAACGATATTGCCAAATCCCACCCCAAATGTATCAGGAGGTGAAGGGGATGTTGACGCAAGTGCTGCAGAATGGCATTATTCGGGAGAGCTAAAGCCTGTGGGCTGCCCCTGTTGTACCTGTGCGAAAAAAGGACGGAACTCTAAGTTTTTGTGTGGACTATCGGAAACTGAATGCCTACACCGTACGAGATTCGTATCCACTGCCAAGGATTGAAGAGTCGCTGTCTCCTCTGTGAAACAAGAAGTACTTCCCTTCGTTGGATTTAGCTAGTGGATATTGGCAATTACCCATGTCCGAGAATGACTGAGTAAAGACGGCCTTCATACTGCATATGGGGTTGTTTGAATTCAATCGGATGCCATTTGGCCTTCCTAATGCCCCCTGAACCTTCCAGCGACTAATGGAGAGGTGTCTAGGCGACCTAAACTTCGAGCTCACTCTCATCTACCTATTATCATTTACGCAGCCACTTTTTGAGGAATATCTGCAAAGGCTGGATCAGGTGTTGAGCTGTTTACAGAGGCACAGTCTGAAAGTGAAGCCTCGGAAGTGTCATCTTTTCCACACCCAGCTTGAGTACCTGGGACATGTCGTCTCTGCTGCGACTGTCCTGTGAAAAAATCGCAGCAGTGCAGGATTGCCCCATCCCAAAGAACGATGTTCGAGCGTTCCTAGGGCTCACAGGGTACTACCGGTGGTTCGTGAAGAACTTTACTCGTAATGGAAATCGACTGCTGGAACTGCTGAAAGGAGTGCCATCTGGCGCAAAGAACCAGACTATTCAGTGGGGAAGCCATCAGGAAGAAGCATTTCGAGCCCTGAAGATGGCACTGACTGAAGCACCTGTGCTGACCTATGCAGACTTCTCCAAACAATTCATTCTTCATACTGATGTAAGTCTACATGGACTTGGAGCTGTGTTGTCACAGATACAATGCGGAAAAGAGTAGATGATCGCCTATGCAAGTCGGTCTTTCCATGGTTATGAACGAAACCCTGACAATTACAGTTAGAGCTACTGGCACTGGTGTGGGCTATGACTGAGAAGTTTGCTAAATACCTGTCCAGGCCCAAAGTCTTGGTGCGCACCGATAACAACCCTCTTGCCCACCTGGAGAACACGAGACTGGGGGCCCTGGAGCAGCGCTGGGTGGCTAGAATGGCCAAATTTCCTTATAAGATCGCTTACAGGAGTGGAGCTGAAAACACCCATGCGGACGCCTTGTCCAGAGTGACACATGAGCGCCCTGGACCCAATCGGGACAAAGAACTGGAGGATGAAGAGATCCCTGAGTTCCGTGATTCTGCCAGGATGTTGGCGGCCACGCAGAAGCAGATTCAGGCGGCGTCCAGGAAAGGCAGCCTGGGACATTCCCGTTATGAGTGGGTACGACTTCAGCAGGAAAATGGGGAACTCGCTCAAATGAGAAAATGGGTGGCTCTGCAACAACTTCCCAGTAAAAGAGAAAGAGACGCTCTGTCCTCGGGGACTCTGCAAATCCTTCGACAGTGGGAAAGGCTCCAGCTGAAAGATGGTCTCTTGTACCGGATGATCCAGTTGCACTGGGAACTGGGGGTTACCGGGCAAGTGGTGCTCAGCGAAACACTGCTGCACAAGGTGACTATGGAGATACATGAGAGAGGAGCCCATTTTTGCAAAAAAAAAACATTTCAGTGGCTGCAGAAGTTAGTCTTTCATCCTTGACTAAAAAGTATTGTAGAGGAACTCTGTAGACAGTGTAAAACCTGCGAGTTAGCTAAACTTTCAGAACAGAGAGCTCCCACACAGACCATCATAACTTCAGCTCCCCTCGAAGTGTTGATGGTAGATTACCTGATCATAGGCCTGGCTCATCTTGGATGCGACCATTGTTTAGTGATGACTGACCACTTTACCAAATGTTCTGTGGTGACTCTGACCCGGGATCAGACAGCTGAATCAGCGGCACAAGCCATCTGCAGATATTTCATCCAAGTATACGGCTGCCAGAAGAGAATCCACTCTGATCAAGGCACCTGTTTCCAGGGGCGAGTGATGGAAGAATTACATCGCATGTATCAAATTGACAAATCATGGACGTCACCTTATTATCATCCTCAAGGAAATGGAGCCTGTGAACGGTTTAACCACACTTTGATTTAGATGTTGAGAACATTGGAAGAAGACAGAAAGATTCGCTGGCCTGAGTTTGTGGCTGAACTCGTTTGGGTTTACAACAACCGAGTACATTGCACCACTGGGTACACGCCATACACCCCGCTATTTGGCCGGCCAGGAAGAGAGATCACTGAGCTGGAATTGAATCCAGAGGAGGACTACCCGAGGACGGGTGTGTCCACTTGGATCCGAAAACATCATCATCGTTTGCAGACACTGCATCGACTTGTGCAAACTAAGTACTGGGAACTTGAACATCCTTAAACAGCTCGTCTGCGAGGGACAGCTCTCCAGGCAGGGGACCATGTGTTAGTCTGAGACAAACACCCATGGGGTAAGTTGGAGTACCGGTGGAAGAAGACTCGATATCGAGTGAAAAGAAGAATCAGCTTAGAAGGCCCAGTCTATGAAATCCAACCTGAGAGAGAAGAGGACGCTCCTACTTGAGTAGTACATTGGAATATTGTGATTGTAGGGGGCATTGTGGGGGACCAGGGGGAGGAGGAAAATAGAAGGGATGGTTTCTGACTTTGTGGATTGGTGTCAGACTAACTATCTAGAACTAAATGTGAAGAAAACCAAGGAGATGGTGGTGAGTTATAGACGGAAAAGGGATAATTACTCACCGATCACTTATTGCTGGCCAGGAGGTGCAGATGGTTGAGAGCTACAAATATTTGGGGGTTCACCTTGACAGCAAACTTGATTGGAGGTGTCATACAGAGAAGGTTCACAAGAAGGGAATGAGCAGACCGTACTTTCAGCGGAAGCTCAGGTCTTTCAATGTGTGCAGTAAAATGCTGGAAATGTTCTACCACTCCGTTGTAGCAAGCGCCATCTTTTTTAGCTATCATTTGATGGGGCAGTAGTGTGCGAGTAGCTGACGCTAATAAGCTTAACAAACTTATCAAGAAGGCAAGTGCAGCTGTTGGCCTCCATCTTGACTCTTTTGAGGAAGTAGTGGAGGATAGGATTCAAAGAAGCGCAGGGCAATAATGAACAATAATACACACCCACTATACGAGCTGTTCTTGAATCAGAAGAGCACATTCAGCAGCCGTCTAATCCTACTAAGGTGCAAGAAGGAGAAATTCAGGAAATCGTTTGTGCCTACCACTATGGGGATGTATAACAATTCACTAAGGGTGAAAGATGACTACGATCTAGGGCTGGGCCACAAATGGAAAGAATCAGAGATTTGCGTACCTTTGTTTGTTATATACAGGTCCTTCTCAAAAAATTAGCATATAGTGCTAAATTTCATTATTTTCCATAATGTAATGATTACAATTAAACTTTCATATATTTTAGATTCATTACACACCAACTGAAATTTGTCAGGTCTTTTATTGTTTTAATACTGATGATTTTGGCATACAACTCCTGATAACCCAAAAAACCTGTCTCAAAAAATTAGCATATCAAGAAAAGGTTCTCTAAACGACCTATTACCCTAATCTTCTGAATCAACTAATTAACTCTAAACACATGCAAAAGATTCCTGAGGTTTTTAAAAACTCCCTGCCTGGTTCATTACTCAAAACCCCCATCATGGGTAAGACTAGCGACCTGACTGATGTCAAGAAGGCCATCATTGACACCCTCAAGCAAGAGGGTAAGACCCAGAAATAAATTTCTCAACAAATAGGCTGTTCCCAGAGTGCTGTATCAAGGCACCTCAATGGGAAGTCTGTTGGAAGGAAACAATGTGGCAGAAAACGCTGTACAACGAGAAGAGGTGACCGGACCCTGAGGAAGATTGTGGAGAAGGACCGATTCCAGACCTTGGGGGACCTGAGGAAGCAGTGGACTGAGTCTGGTGTAGAAACATCCAGAGCCACCGTGCACAGGCGTGTGCAGGAAATGGGCTACAGGTGCCGCATTCCCCAGGTAAAGCCACTTTTGAACCATAAACAGCGGCAGAAGCGCCTGACCTGGGCTACAGAGAAGCAGCACTGGACTGTTGCTAAGTGGTCCCAAGTACTTTTTCTGATGAAAGCAAATTTTGCATGTCATTCGGAAATCAAGGTGCCAGAGTCTGGAGGAAGACTGGGGAGAAGGAAATGCCAAAATGCCTGAAGTCCAGTGTCAAGTACCCACAGTCAGTGATGGTGTGGGGTGCCATGTCAGCTGCTGGTGTTGGTCCACTGTGTTTCATCAAGGGCAGGGTCAATGCAGCTAGCTATCAGGAGATTTTGGAGCACTTCATGCTTCCATCGGCTGAAATGCTTTATGGAGATGAAGATTTCATTTTTCAGCACGACCTGGCACCTGCTCACAGTGCCAAAACCACTGGTAAATGGTTTACTGACCATGGTATTACTGTGCTCAATTGGCCTGCCAACTCTCCTGACCTGAATCCCATAGAGAATCTGTGGGATATTGTGAAGAGAAAGTTGAGAGACGCAAGACCCAACACTCTGGATGAGCTTAAGGCCGCTATTGAAGCATCCTGGGCCTCCATAACACCTCAGCAGTGTCACAGGCTGATTGCCTCCATGCCACGCCGCATTGAAGCAGTCATTTCTGCAAAAGGATTCCCGACCAAGTATTGAGTGCATAACTGAACTTTATTATTTGATGGTTTTTTTGTTTGTTTTTAAAAAACACTTTTATTTTATTGGATGGTTGAAATATGTTAATTTTTTGAGACAGGTTTTTTGGGTTATCAGGAGTTGTATGCCAAAATCATCAGTATTAAAACAATAAAAGACCTGACAAATTTCAGTTGGTGTGTAATGAATCTAAAATATATGAAAGTTTAATTGTAATCATTACATTATGGAAAATAATGAAATTTAGCACTATATGCTAATTTTTTGAGAAGGACCTGTATTGTGGTCAGTCATGTGCAAGATCTGTGTCTAGTAATTACTCCAGGTAATGCTGTTTGTAATGTTTTGTAATGCTGTTGTAACGCTGATGTGATACCATAATTTCCCTCGGGATCAATAAAGTGTATCGTATCGTATGCTACGCCCTTACTTGTCAAGAGATCTTGACTAAGTAGAGGAGATGCAGAGTGTTACTGAAACATCCCTTCCTACAGTTGTTGATGATGAAGAAGAATGCCTAGACTTGCCACGTGTGGACCTAGGAGAGGAACAGGGGCCTGAGAATCCTAGAATGGCTGCTCTGCTGGATCTGGGTGCGTCCACATCCTCTCCCGTACAACCTGACCCTACTACTCACCCAGATTCAACTACTCCATCTGACCTGCGACGCACTGAACGAACAGCAGCCGGAATACCCCATTACTTACAATCAAGACCAATTTATTTGGCACTGAATCGTCCAGGAAATGGAAGAATGTCAACGGTTACTACAAGAACTCTTGCCCATGGAATGGCAAGAGAAAGGAGAGGAGGAATGTAAGAAGAAGGACCGGACCGGGAATACCTCTTTTACTCGGGGTCTGGAACTGTCTGGGCTGTCTCCTCTGTTGTCCAGGGGAAAGCTTAGAGAACCAGATCAACCTTTGCACTTGTCAGCGGGGGGTGGGGCTAGTTTAAAAAAGCCTGAGCGCGTGTGGAAGCAGTCAGACTTGGCGGGAAGAGACAGTGCGCAGCAGGGAGAAGGCAGTGCTCTGTCCCTTCAGCACCGCCGCAGAGCAGGCCTACGGCACAGCATACACGCTTTCACTCACGGAGACTGTGATCAGAGACTTGCTGAGTATCCAGTGCATCCCACAAAGCAAGGTGCAAAATGCTCCGGGCCCATGAGTACCACGCGCAGACCACCTAAGAAAGACCGAGGTTGCTACCGTTAACTGTACCCTGACTCCCCGATGCATATCTGTTGGGCCACGTTAAGCCCCGGCAAGGTCTTGAACTGTGACCCGCTCTCTACACTTCATCCCTGATCAAGGACCCGGCGACAGACATCAGAGACTAACCACTGCCGTTGGGACGCTGCTGATATACTTCTACAGGACCATACTGGATCCACTACTCGCTTATCTTAGTTGGCGCCATCGTTTGCCTCGTGGACATTCCAATCTGGGAGTCGTCTGGATAGGATAATTTATATCTTGAAAACTGTTTTAGCCCTCTTTTTATCTGCACTTTACCCTAAACTGTATACCCTTTATCTCTTATTACCCACATTACTCCTGTTTACCATACATCTCCCTGCTTGGTGTATCTACCTGATAAAAGTAAAAATGTTAACCCTTACTCTGCCTCCTGTCCATTACTGCATCCTGCAACCTGCTCACAATAGCATAAGTGAATGGGCTATATAGAGTGATTCTTCTTGTGAGAAAAAGATATATGCATATACAAGTCTCTAATATATGAGACTAATATAGTGATTGAGGAGTGGAGGTAAGTATGTGTGAGCATAAGATATACAGTCATGGACAAAAGTTTTGAGAATGACACAAATATTAATTTTACAAAGTCTACTGCTTCACTTTTTCTAATGGCAATTTGCATATACTCCAGAATGTTATAAAGAGTGATCAGCTTAACAGCAATTACTTGCAAAGTCAATATTTGGCTAGAAAATGAACTTTATCCCCAAAAACACATTTCAACATCATTGCAGCCCTGCCTTAAAAGGACCAGCTAACCTCTTTTCAGTGATTGCTCCATTAACACAGGTGTGGGTGTGGATGAGGACATGGCTGGAGATCAATCTGTCATGATTAAGTAAGAATGACACCACTGGACACTTTAAAAGGAGGCTGGTGCTTGGCATCATTGTTTCTCTTCTGTTAACCATGGTTATCTCTAAAGAAACACGTGCAGTCATCATTGCAATGCACAAAAATGGCCGAACAGGGAAGAGTATCGCAGATAGAAAGATTGCACCTCAGTCAACAATCTATTGCATCATCAAGAACTTCAAGGAGAGAGGTTCCATTGTTGCCAAAAAGGCTCCAGGGCGCCCAAGAAAGACCAGCAAGCGCCAGGACCATCTCTTAAAAGTGTTTCAGCTGCGGGATCGGGCTACCAGCAGTGCAGAGCTTGCTCAGGAATGGCAGCAGGCAGGTGTGAGTGCATCTGCACGCACTGTGAGGCGGAGACTCTTGGAGCAAGGTCTGGTCTCAAGGAGGGCAGCAAAGAAGCCACTTCTCTCCAGAAAAAACATCATGGACAGACTGATATTCTGCAAAAGGTACAGGCAGTGGACTGCTGAGGACTGGGGTAAAGTTATTTTCTCTGATTTTCGATTGTTTGGGACATCAGGAAAACGCCTCATTCGGAGAAGACAAGGTGAGCGCTACCACCAGTCTTGTCTCATGCCAACTGTTAAGCATCCTGAAACCATTCATTTTGGGGTTGCTTCTCAGCCAAGGGAATCGGCTCTCTCACAGTCTTGCCTAAAAACACAACCATGAATAAAGAATGGTACCAGAATGTCCTCCAAGAGCAACTTCTCCCAACCCTCCAAGAGCAGTTTGGCGATCAACAATGCCTTTTCCAGCATGATGGAGCACCTTGCCATAAAGCAAAGGTGATAACTAAATGGCTCAGGGAACAAAACATAGAGATTTTGGGTCCATGGCCTGGAAACTCCCCAGATCTTAATCCCATTGAGAACTTGTGGTCAATCATCAAGAGACGGGTGGACAAACAAAAACCTAAAAATTCTGACAAAATGAAAGCATTGATTGTGCAAGAATTGACTGCTATCAGTCAGGATTTGGTCCAGAAGTTGATTGAGAGCATGCCAGGGAGAATTGCAGAGGTCCTGAAGAAGAAGGGTCAACACTGCAAATATTGACTTGCTGCATTAACTCATTCTAACTGTCAATATAAGCTTTTGTTACTCATATGTTTGCAATTATATTTCTGTCTGTGATAAAAAACATCTGTCAAACACACATAAAAACCAGAGGGCAGCAGATCATGTGAAAATATAATATTTGTGTCATTCTCAAAACTTTTGACCATGACTGTATCTATGTCTATATCAAAATTCAAATTTGCCAGTTGACATGCAATTTCCCAAGAAATTTGATGTCCAGACTTAAAAGCATAATAATCTTAATATGTCAAAATATGAGAAAAATGTTTATACTCACCCTCCGCTTACCTCTCTAGACCATGTGCTCCTCACTGCATCTTCTGATCCTCTACCACTAATGTTGGAATCTTCAGGCCTCTCCCACTGAACTAGACTTCCATCTGTCATTGCGCACTGAAAGGTTCTGTGCAAGCGAGCAAGAGGTTACCTGCATCATGACATCACGACGTGTGCATAACTTTCATGCTCGCATGCGGAAGTTTGGCACATTGTGAGAAGCCTGAGGAGCCAGTGTTGAGCGATACTTTCCGATATTGGGAAATATCGGATCGGATTGGATCGGACCAATACTCAAAAAGTATCGGATATCGCTCCGATACCGGAAACCAATGCAAGTCAATGGGACAGAAATATCGGAATTAAAATATACCCTTTCTTTCCTTGTAGGTTATTTGTACATGAAGGAAAACAACTAAGAATAATGTAGAATGTATTAGGGGAGGTGGAGGAGACAATAAATGCATAGAGGTTTAGCCCAATCAAATGGAATAGCAGGAATAAAAAAAATTTTTTAAGACGTTCGGAGTTACAAAGGAATTGACTATGTTGTTAACCTTTTTTCTATTTTGGCACATATGTATGTTTCACTACTTCCATGCTCTTCACCTTCTTTTTTGCTTCTCACACACATTCTCCTTCATGATCCTTAGCAGCAGCATCTTTTTCATCAACTTCTTCTTCACCTTATTTTTCTTCTTCTTCTTCACCTTCTTCCTCTTATTCTTTTTTTTTACATTCTTCATATTCTTCTTCAACTATTATTCTTCTTCATATTCTACTTCTTCATCTTCTTCCTATTCATATTCATCATATTCTTTTTTGTGACACGCATTCCTGTAGTTGTTATCTCTAAAAGTTTGAAGTTTACACCTTCCGTTCTTGCTGTCACAAAAGATTTACAACAGTATTTGTCCGCATTCAGTTTGGCCTGCAGCAGCAGGCATTTTCCAAGGGCAACACGAGGAGGAACGGACTCACCCCCATACACTGCTTAGTCTTCTTCTGCTTATAATTTGGAGCATATCTTTTGCTCTGATTTTTTGTGTCATGCTTAATGCTCTTCTGCTTTTTGTTCTTCTGCTTTTTGTTCTTCTGCTTCTTGGTCTTCTGTCTCTTGTTCTGTATCTTGGTGGTTGTCTTCATGTTCTTTGTCCTCTTGGTCATCTTCTTCTGGGTAATCTTTTTGGTCTTCTTTGGTGTGTTGTTCAGGCTCGTCGTCTTCATGGTCGTCGTCCTTGGGGTCGTCGTCTTCTTCGGGGTGGTCTTCAGGGTCGTCGTCTTCAGGGTCATCATCTTCGGGGTCGTCGTCTTCTTCGGGGTGGTCTTCAGGGTCGTCGTCGTCAGGGAGATCCAGAGTGATTACCAAAAACCATTTAAAAAATCTTCAACTTGGAAATGTAGCAGAAGGTACAAGAAAGCTGAGTAACTGCCGAGAACCAGCTGACTGTTCTGGAACCTGGATGGGTAGTAGAAGGAACAAGAGCCAATGGTACTACCGAGGACCAGCTGACGGTATTGGGACACGGTTACTAAGCAGGAGGTACCTGTGCTAGAAAGCACTACCAAGGACCAGCAGATGTTGCTGGAACTCGGAGACCGAGATGGAGGCACCTAGGCCAAAGGCACTGCCGAGAACCAGCTGACGGTACTGGAACCCGGATGGGTAGCAGAAGTTACCCATGAAAACCAAAGTTGCAAGGCCGCGAGCCGGCCACAGTTACCGAATCCCACAGTCCTACAGGGGGTGCTTGTCCTATTGGCACTACGGAAACAGCCTTTACTTCCATATCCCGCAGCCCACATAGGAAGCACCTAAACTGCAGGCACCATAGAGTCGGCTAACCCGACCGCAACACGACAGGACAACGTATTGGATGCAAAGTGATGTTGACACTGCCCGGAAACAGCTGGCGTGCTGTAACCTGGCTAGGCAAGAGGGAGTACCCGTGCCAAAGACACTTCCGAGCAGCAACTGGCAGTGTTGGAGCCCAGGGATGAGAGTAGTAATAGAGTGGAGGCAGAGGAAAAATTGGAGCAAGTTGAAAATCTGGACTTGTGTGAGTGTGGACAGAGCAGGAGACATTGCCGGCTACACAGCTGGGGATCAGCTGACATTACTGAACCCCAATAACACAGGAGCTAGTGTTGACTGTGCAGATGACACTTCCGAGCAGCAACTGGCAGTGTTGGAGCTCAGGGATGAGAGTAGTAACAGAGTGGAGGTAGAGGAAAAATTGGAGCAAGTTTAAAATCTGGACTTGTGTGAGTGTGGACAGAGCAGGAGACATTGCCAGCTACACAGCTGGGGATCAGCTGACATTACTGAACCCCAATAACACAGGAGCTAGTGTTGACTGTGCAGACAGCACTTCCGGGCAGCAACTGGCGATGTTGGAGCCCAGGGATGAGAGTAGAAACAGAGTGGAAGCAGAGGACAAATTGGAGCAAGTTGAAAATCTGGACTTGTGTGAGTGTGGACAGAGCAGGAGACATTGCCAGCTACACAGCTGGGGATCAGCTGACATTACTGAACCCCAATAACACAGGAGCTAGTATTGACTGTGCAGATGACACTTCCGAGCAGCAACTGGCAGTGTTGGAGCCCAGGGATGAGAGTAGTAACAGAGTGGAGGCAGAGGAAAAATTGGAGCAAGTTTAAAATCTGGACTTGTGTGAGTGTGGACAGAGCAGGAGCCATTGCCGGCTACACAGCTGGGGATCAGCTGACATTACTGAACCCCAATAACACAGGAGCTAGTGTTGACTGTGCAGACGGCACTTCCGGGCAGCAACTGGCGATGTTGGAGCCCAGGGATGAGAGTAGAAACAGAGTGGAGGCAGAGGACAAATTGGAGCAAGTTGAAAATCTGGACTTGTGTGAGTGTGGACAGAGCAGGAAACATTGCCAGCTACACAGCTGGGGATCAGCTGACATTACTGAACCCCAATAACACAGGAGCATATGTTGACAGTGCAGACGGCACTTCCGAGCAGCAACTGGCGGTGTTGGAGCCCAGGGTCAGTCAGGGTCTAGGCTGAGGCCTACTGTGAGCAAGTTTCAAATCTGATGTAACTTGAAATTGGAGGTAGCAGGACTTATTGCCGGACACACAGCAGGGGAACAGCTGGCGTTACTGAACCCCACAAACAAAGGAGCGAGTGTTTTTGTCAGGCACACCGCACTGCACTTGCTCACTGAGCCAGTGCGTGTGTCCTGAGTGAACAAACTGTGCACAACGATACCTGGTAGTAGAACCGCAGCAGAGAAGACGTGTGTTTCTGAGGACACAGGACCTTCCGCAGCATGTGACTGCCAAGGGGCGGAGCCAGCCACCCATCTCTCAGAGGCAGCAGTATCAGGTAGAGAATGTTTCAGGCCGAAGGACCTGCAGGCACGTGACTGCCTAGGGGCGTGGCCTAAGCTCCAGAGATCTAGGAGGTAAAGGAAAACTCCTAGAAGGGTAATTACGAAATAAAGTTACCAAGGGGCATAGACAGAATGGATAGTCAGGATAGCCAGGTCATACAC
Source organism: Oophaga sylvatica (assembly GCA_033576555.1). Lineage (NCBI taxonomy): Eukaryota > Metazoa > Chordata > Amphibia > Anura > Dendrobatidae > Oophaga > Oophaga sylvatica. The sequence continues at coordinate 477,295,901 of JARQOD010000001.1, forward strand.
ATAGAGGGCGACGAAGTACAAAAGGAGCAGGCAGAGAATAACCAGAACACAGCCAAGGGGTCATACACAGACGGAGCAACGCAGTACAAAAGGGACAGGCAAAACTCGTAACAGGGACACAGCCAAATCAGAACCAGACAAACAAAACGTAGCACAGGCACAAAGCACTGGCACAAGCACAGGGTCAGACAAAGGTCAGAGTATAAACGACAAAGGCTGACTTCACAGTGAGGCTATAAAAAGCCTCCCAGGACCCAGAAAGAGGCCAACCAAGTTAACCCCGCGACTACCTGATCCAAGAACCCAGTAAACCATGACAGTACCCCCTTCTTAATGGGGGGCCTCTGGACCCCCAGGTTTCCCAGGATTCCGAGCATGGAATGCCCGAACCAGACGGTCAGCGTGTACCGATCTGGCCGGCACCCAAGACCGGTCCTCTGGACCGTACCCCCTCCAATGCACCAGGTACTGTAAGGACCCCCGAGACCGCCGGGAGTCTACAATATGTTGTACCTCAAATTCCATGTGCCCATCAACCAAGACTGGGGAGGGAACAGCAGCTGGTTCTTCTACTACCGATCCCAAGGGTTTTAGCAAGGATCTGTGGAATACGTTATGGAGTTTCAAAGTGGGGGGGAGGCGAAGACGATACACCACAGGGTTAATTACCTCAATGATCTCATAGGGACCTATGAACTTGGGCCCCAGTTTGGCGGAGGGTAGACGAAGACTTATGTTTCGCGTGGAGAGCCACACCTTGTCCCCACACTGCAACACCTGAGCAGGGTTCCTTTTTTTATCTGCAAAACGCTTATAAGTCTCCTGAGCCCTGAACATATTCAACCAAACTTTTGACCACAGATCCCTGATTCGGTTAACACAGTCCTCAGCTCCTGGACAGCCCGAATCTAAATGTGAGAATTCACCAAAATGAGGGTTCAAACCATAATTAATAAAAAACGGTGACCTACCGGTAGATTGATTGGTACGGTTGTTGAAGGCGAACTCCGCTAAGGTAGGGCATCACACCAGTCGCTTTGCAGAGTAGAAACCAAACATCGAAGAATTTGTTCAAGCGACTGGTTGGTGCGCTCCGTCTGCCCGTTACTCTCTGGGTGGTAGCCTGAGGAAAAGGACAAAGATATCCCCAACCTTTTGCAAAAAGCCCGCCAAAACTTGGCCACAAATTGTGCCCCTCTGTCAGATACAATATTCATAGGTACCCCATGTAACCGCACAATCTGTGCGAGGAAATGCTTAGCGAGAGTCTCTGCAGTAGGTAGACTTGCCATAGGTACAAAATGCGCTAACTTAGAAAACCTGTCCACAACTACCCAGATAACCGTGTTACCCCGAGAAGAAGGAAGGTTGGTAATGAAGTCCATGGACAAGTGGGTCCATGGCCTTCCTGGAATTGGCAAAGGCACCAATTCCCCGGCCGGCCGGCAATGAGAGCTCTTAGAACGAGCGCATACCCCACACGCAGCGACATGCTTCTTAATATCTGAAGCCATCAAAGGCCACCAAAAAACTCTAGCCACTGCCTCTCGTGTGGCAGAAATGCCTGGGTGAGCACTCAGTTTTGAATCATGGAACTCCCGCAGGAGCCTGGTGCGTAACTGCTGAGGAACAAACAATTTGTTTTCGGGTTTGGACCTTGGAGCTAAAGATTGAGCCCCCACAATCTCCCGCTCCAATTCCGACGACACTTCAGCTATAACGACATTGGGTTGAAGAATGGGGGACGGCGGGTCAGGGGCGGAAAGCGGCTCAAAACTACGTGATAAAGCATCAGCTTTCACGTTTTTAGACCCTGGGCGAAAAGTTATAAAAAATTGAAATCTGGAAAAAAAAAGTGACCAACGGGCTTGCCTAGGAGTCAGTCTTTTAGCAGATTTGATATACTCTAGGTTTTTGTGGTCGGTGATGACTGTGATGGGGTGAGCCGCCCCCTCCAAAAAATGCCTCCATTCCTCGAACGCCAATTTGATTGCTAAGAGTTCTCTATTACCAACGTCATAATTTCTCTCAGCCTGAGAATTTTTTTTCGAGAAATAGGCACAAGGTTTGAGGTTAGTCAGAGAAGTAGGTCCCTGTGACAACACTGCCCCCACCCCAACCTCCGAAGCATCAACTTCAACCACAAACGGCTTGGCTGAGTTAGGTTGAACCAGAACAGGAGCGGATGTGAAACAATTTTTCAAAGTTAAAAAAGATTGTTTGGCCGACGGGGACCAGTTCCTAACATCTGCCCCTTTACGTGTGAGATCCGTGAGGGGTTTCACAATCTGAGAAAAACCCTTGATAAACCTGCGATAGTAATTCGCGAATCCCAAGAAGCGCTGGAGTCCTCTAAGGTCCCGAGGCTGGACCCACTCCATAATGGCTTGCACCTTCTTGGGATCCATACGAAACCCCTGTGGAGAGATTATGAGACCCAAAAATGATAGCTCCTGAACAAAGAAAGAACATTTCTCCAGCTTAACAAATAAATGATTTTCCCTGAGTCTTTGAAACACAGTTTTAACATGTGATAAATGTGAATGTCTGTCAGAGGAATATATCAATATATCATCCAAATAGATCACAACAAAACGGCCAATGAGGTCCGAAAAAACTACATTAATGAAATTTTGAAACACAGCTGGAGCATTGGTGAGACCAAAAGGCATGACGAGATTCTCAAATAACCCCTCAGTAGTAAGAAAAGCAGTTTTCCACTCATCCCCTTCCCGTACTCTTATCAAATTATAAGCCCCCCTGAGGTCCAATTTTGAAAACCACTTGGCCCCAGAGAGCTGGTTACAGAGATCAGGAATCAGAGGCAGGGGGTATGTATTCCTGACTGTGATTTTATTAAGTTCTCGAAAGTCGAGGCAGGGACGTAGACCGCCATCCTTCTTTTTAACAAAGAAGAACCCCGCAGCTACTGGGGACACTGAGGGCCTTATATGCCCTTTGCGAAGACTTTCAGCGATGTATTGCTTCATAGCCAGGCGCTCCGGGCCTGACAAATTAAACAGGCGGGCCTTGGGCAATTTGGCTCCCGGGACAAGATCAATAGCACAGTCAAATGATCTATGCGGGGGCAGAGCCTCAGCCTCACTTTCAGAGAACACGTCCTCAAAGTCTTTCAGGTACTCCGGAATACCCTCCAGACCAACAGAAGACACTGAGACAGGTTTTGCAAGTTTCATACAATAAACAGGCTTATGGCAACAGTCGACACATTGGGATCCCCATTTAATAATCTCCCCTGATTCCCAGTCAATCACCGGGTTGTGGCGTTGAAGCCATGGCATACCCAGCACTAGCCCTGTGGGCAATTTGTCCATGACAAAACATTCCATGTCTTCCTTGTGGGAAGAACCGACCTGCAAAGAAAACCTTTTGGAAACATAAAGAATCCCTGTTCGGGTAAGAGGGGAAGAGTCGATAGCAACAATTTTAAGGGGTGTCTCCAGCCTGACTGTCCCTATCTTATGTTGGGAGATGACACAGGAACTGATCAGATTGAGAGATGAACCACTGTCCACCAATGCTGTCGAGAAAAAACGATAGTTGTCTACCAACAGTTCCACCTTTAACACGACTTTAGAACATGAGGAAAATAGTACCTGAAGGTCTGGGCAGCCTCCTCGACAGCTACCCAGACCTAGTAGTTTTCCGCCGTCTTAGATGATGGACAGGTGGGGCAATCTTTTCTCCAATGTCCGGACTCTCCACAATAGAAACAGAGTTGTTTCTCCCGGCGATGTCTTCTCTCCTTCTCTTTTAGCGAGGTGGTGCCAATGTCCATGACCTCAGTAGTGGCTCCAGTCTCTTTGCTGCCAGCAAACAGTGAGGTTTCACATTGCATGACACCCCTGGCGCGTAGCCTGCGGTCCATTCGTACGGCCTGGGTTATGGCGTCCTCCAAAGTATCAGGTGGAGGATGAAGGGCCAGGGCGTCCTGGAGACGTTCAGACAGGCCTCTGCGGAATAGCCCTCGAAGGGCGGCATCATTCCAGGAGACCTCCGCTGCCCAACGTCGGAACTCCGAACAGAACCACTCGGCTGAATGTTTACCCTGACGAACACTCATAACCATGTCCTCAGCCATACGGACCCTGTCAGGCTCATCATAGATGCGGCCCAGGGCATGAAAAAACGTATCAACAGTCATCCTCTCAGGAGCAGAAGGAGAGAGAGGGAAAGCCCAGGCTTGTTGGGCCCCCCGAAGTAGGGAAATAATGACCCCCACCCTCTGGAACTCATCCCCAGAAGAGCGAGGCCTCAGGGAGAAAAAAAGTTTACACCCCTCCCTGAAGGCTCTGAACTCATTTTTATCCCCTGAGAAGTAGTCGGGCAGTTTAACTGGAGATTCAGGAATACCAATGACACATCCTTACCACCTGTACCCAGAGACCCCGCAGCGACAGCCCCCTGTACGGTATCTACCAGCTGTTGCTGGGTCTGAGCCATCATGCTCTGCTCAACATTCAACTCCTGGAACCTTTGCGTCAGATGTTTCACCTGACCTGCTAACACCTGCATGGAATAATATCCATGGGGATAACACTCCTAAATCTCCCCCTCAGAAAAAAAAAATGTAACGGTCGTTTAGAATGTCAGGCACACCGCACTGCACTTGCTCACTGAGCCAGTGCGTGTGTCCTGAGTGAACAAACTGTGCACAGCGATACCTGTATAGTAGAACCGCAGCAGAGAAGACGTGTGTTTCTGAGGACACAGGACCTTCCGCAGCATGTGACTGCCAAGGGGCGGAGCCAGCCACCCGTCTCTCAGAGGCAGCAGTATCAGGTAGAGAATGTTTCAGGCCGAAGGACCTGCAGGCACGTGACTGCCTAGGGGCATGGCCTAAGCTCCAGAGATCTAGGAGGTAAAGGAAAACTCCTAGAAGGGTAACTACGAAATAAAGTTACCAAGGGGCATAGACAGAATGGATAGTCAGGATAGCCAGGTCATACACATAGAGGGCGACGAAGTACAAAAAGAGCAGGCAGAGAATAACCAGAACACAGCCAAGGGGTCATACACAGACGGAGCAACGCAGTACAAAAGGGACAGGCAAAACTCGTAACAGGGACACAGCCAAATCAGAACCAGACAAACAAAACGTAGCACAGGCACAAAGCACTGGCACAAGCACAGGGTCAGACACACTCAGCCAAAGGTGAGAGTATAAACGACAAAGGCTGACTTCACAGTGAGGCTATAAAAAGCCTCCCAGGACCCAGAAAGAGGCCAACCAAGTTAACCCCGCGACTAACTGATCCAAGAACCCAGTAAACCATGACAGTTTTTCTCTGTGCATACAGCACTTCTGAGCAGCAACTGGCGGTGTTGGAGCCCAGGGTCAAGGAGGGTGTAGGCTGAGGCCTAGTATGAGCAACCTTCAAATCTGATGTAACTTGAAATTGGAGGTAGCAGGACTTACTGCCGGACACACAGCAGGGGAACAGCTGGCGTTACTGAACCCCACAAACACAGGAGCTAGTGTTTTTCTCTGTGCATACAGCACTTCTGAGCAGCAACTGGCGGTGTTGGAGCCCAGGGTCAAGGAGGGTGTAGGCTGAGGCCTAGTATGAGCAACTTTCAAATCTGATGTAACTTGAAATTGGAGGTAGCAGGACTTATTGCCGGACACACAGCAGGGGAACAGCTGGCGTTACTGAACCCCACAAACACAGGAGCTAGTGTTTTTCTCTGTGCATATAGCACTTCTGAGCAGCAACTGGCGGTGTTGAAGCCCAGGGTCAAGGAGGGTGTAGAAATCATATATAGAGTAGTTGCCTTGTTCCGTGGCACTTCAAAATGTATATACTCCAAACAAGAGAAACGTAAGCTTTACTACCATAAAATGATAAATTTTATTCAAAAATATTGAAATAAAGACATTTATTATTATTATTATTGTTTATTTCTATAGCACCATTGATTCCATGGTGCTGTACATGAGAAGGGGTTACATACAAATTACAGGTATCACTTACAGTAAACAAACTAACAATGACAGACTGATACAGAGGGGAGAGGACCCTGCCCTTTCGGGCTTACATTCTACAGGATTGTGAGGCAGGAGAGAGTAGGTCGGGGGGTTGCAGCAGTTCCGGTGTTGGTTGAGGCAATATCTCCGGTAGTGGTGAGGAGGTAGCAGGGTCATTGCAGGCTGTAGGCTTTCCTGAAGAGGTGGGTTTTCAGGTTCCGTCTGAAGGATCCGAATGTGTTTGATAGTCGGACGTGTTGGGGCAAAGAATTCCAGAGGATGGGGGATATTCGGGAGAAGTCTTGGAGGCGGTTGGGTGAGGAGCGAATAAGTGTGGAGGAGAGAAGGATGTCTTGGGAGGATCGGAGATTACGTGAGGGAAGATATCGGGAGATTAGTTCAGAGATATAAGGAGGAGACAGATTATAGATGGCCTTGTAGGTCAGTATTAGTAATTTGAACTGGATACGCTGAGGGAATGGGAGCCAGTGAAGAGATTTGCAGAGGGGAGAAGCGGAGTAGTAGCGAGGAGAGAGGTGAATTAGTCGTGCAGCAGAGTTAAGGATGGACTGGAGAGGTGCGAGGGTGTTAGCAGGGAGGCCAGAGAAAAGGGTGTTGCAGTAGTCGAGGCGGGAGATGATGAGGGCGTGCACAATCATTTTAGTAGATTGAGGGTTGAGGAAAGGACGGATTCTTGAAATATTTTTGAGCTGAAGGCGACAGGAGGTAGAAAGAGCTTGGATGTGCGGTTTGAAGGACAGGGCAGAGTCAAGGGTTACTCCGAGGCAGCGGACTTCTGGTACGGGGGAAAGCGTGATGTCGTTAATTGTGATAGATAGGTCAGGTAAGGAAGATCTGTGGGATGGGGGAAAGATTATGAGTTCAGATTTGTCCACATTGAGTTTGAGGAAGCGGGAGAAGAAGGCGGATATGGCTGATAGACACTCCGGGATTCTGGATAGCAGAGAGGTGATGTCTGGGCCAGAGAGGTAGATCTGAGTGTCATCAGCGTAAAGGTGGTACTGGAATCCGTGGGACTTTATGAGTTTAAAATATAAGCGCATATATGCACATGGCGACAACAAATGCAACCAAAAAAACCAACATAGGGAAAAGGGTTGAAATGAATGCATACAAGTACATTTCATAATCCATTAATGCTGCCTAAGGTACGGTATGTACACCTGTAATATAGTGCAGACACTGGATGTAGGACTAGTCATCATCATCATCATTAGAAGTTATATGCGACAGTAAAAAATACACTCATTGAGGAAAACTGTTAGTTCACACCCCATATATTAAAGGTCCAGCATGTAATCCTGATAATATGGCGCAATAATCAATAATCAAGCATAACCTATAAAAAGTGCATCGTGCATTGGGCAAATTGCTATGTATGCCTGCAAGTGCAGGTGAAACAACACCAACAGATAGAAAAGGTATATGCTTTCTATGTATCAGAGTGCATAGCCACTGATGGTGAATGGCGATATAATACTCTGCCTCAATAAAGGCTCCGGCACCACTCACGCGCGTTTCGCTTGTAGCTTGTTGAAGAGGGGAATTGCATGTATGCTTGTGCGTCGGTTTTGCCGCCAAGACTGCCTTCCTGCTCTGACGCGTCGGGTAGGGTAGCGGCTGGGCATCATATGACGCTGACTTGCAGTGACATTGCGCAGCGTTCGTCAGCGGTAGCGCCGCTACAAAGCCACCATCATGACTGAGTTCCTCTATAAACATGCACCTATGAGCAACCATACACGCACGTCCGCTCTTGAAGAAGCTACAAGCGAAAAGCGCGTGAGGGGTGCCGCAGCCTTTATTGAGGTACAGTATTATATCGCCATTCGCCATCAGTCGCTATGCACTCTGATACCTAGATAGCATAAACCTTTTCTATCCGTTGGTGTTGTTTCACCTGCACTTGCAGGTATACATTGCTATTTTCACTATGCACGATGCACTTTTTCTAGGTTCTGCATGATTATTGCGCCTTATTATCAGGATTAGATGCTGGACCTTTCATATATGGGGTGTGAACTAAGAGTTGTCCGCAATCAGTGTATTTTTTACTGTCACATACATAAGTAATGATGATGATCACTAGTCCTACATCCATTGTCTGCACTATATTACAGGTGTACATACCGTTCCTTAGGCAGCATTAATGGATTATGAAATGTACTTGTATGCATTCATTTCAACCCCTATACCCTTTGTATGCTTTTTTTGGTTGCATTTGTAGTCGCCATGTGCATATATGCACTTATATTTAAAATGTCTATTTTTACATATTTGGGACTACAATTCATAATTTTATGGTTGGAAAACTTCCGTTTTTCTTGTTTGGAGCATTTCAATCAGGGTGTAGGCTCAGCCCTATGTGGAGCAAGTTTGACATCTGATGTTGTGTGCATGTGGAGGGAGCAGGAGACTTATTGCCGGACACACAGCAGGGGAACAGCTGGCGTTACTGAACCCCACTAATACAGGAGCTGGTGTTTTTCTCTGTGCAGACGGCACTTCTGAGCAGCAACTGGCAGTGTTGGAGCCCAGGGAGTACAGTTCAGGTGGTAGAAACATGAACACAACAGGAGACATGGATACTGTTGCCAACCAATTGTTTAATCTGAAACCGGACAGGCAAATTCTGGCGAGATCCATGCCTTGTTTATTTTCAGAAAAGTAAGCCGGTCAACGTTATGGGAGGATAGTCGCATGCGACGGTCTGTTAGTACACCACCTGTGGCACTAAAGACGCTCTCCGATAATACACTAGCAGCAGGGCAAGCCATCACCTTCAATGCATACTGGCTAAGCTCTGGCCATGTATCCAGCTTAGAGACCCAAAACTTGAAGGGGGAAGAGCCGTCTGGGAGTACACTGAGAGGGCAAGACATGTAGTCTGTCACCATCTGACGGAAACGTTGCCTCCTGCTGACTGGAGCCGTCTGTGATGGTGTAGACATTTGTGGCGGTGACACAAAACTTTGCCACATTTGGGCCATACTGGTCTTGCCCTGTGCAGAGGCGCTGCTTCTGCTCCCTCTTGGTGCAGAGCTTCCTCCACTGCCTCGACGCACAGAGCTGCTTTGTAAAGCACTAGCAGCAGTGCTCTCGGCTGGAATGGAGAACATGATGGAATGCACCAGTGTGTCTTGGTAGGTCAGGTGGACCTTGCTACTGACGGTCGTTTAGTAGCGCATGTTTAATTTTTCCCTCCACATGCTTTTGCAGGGCAGGGATGGCTTGCCTGCTGAAATAAAAGCGGCTGGGCACGTTGCATTGTGGGACTGCCAATGCCATGAAGTTACGGAAGGTGTCAGTCTCCACCAGCCTGAATGACAGCATTTCAAGGGACAGGAGTTTTGCAATGCCAGCATTCAGAGCCTGTGCTCGTGGATGTTTTGCCGAGTATGGCCGCCTTTTCTCCCATGCCTGTGCTACCGATGGCTGTAGACTGGCCCGGGAGTGTGATGATGACTGGGAACGTGGTGCTGTGGGTGGAATTACACTGGGTCTCTGTACACCAGTGCCAGAGGTTCTTCCAGGGCGATCCTGTGAGGAAGCCGAACCAGCTGTGTGTGAGCTAGAGGAAGAAGCTACAACACGAGCTGAAGAGGTAGGTGGTGCTGTAGGTTGGCCTACGTCTTCAATGTGTCTTTGTAACTCCACCACGTGCTTGGTCCGCACATGTTTCCACATATTTGTGGTATTGAGGTTGCTGACACTTTTACCTCTTTTTACTTTTTGATTACACAGCTTGCATTTGACAAAGCAAATGTCATCTGCAACTGTGTCAAAAAAGGACCAAGCACTGCAAGTCCTGGGAGCACCCGTTTTGGCTTTTGGAAGAGAACTGCTCCGAACGGGTGGCAAAGTGGAGGCTACAGGCAACCGAGTCAGTACCCTACCTCTCCCTCCTGTTTGGGCCGTTGGGAGATTCTCTTCCTCAGAGCTACTCCCACCACCTTCCTGTTCCTCACGCCATGATGGGTCAAGGACCTCATCATCTACATTACCCTCTTCAAACACCTGCTTCTCCTGGGTCGTCTGGCCAGCACCATGCGCAACAGAAACTGGCACCTGAGTATCATCATCATCAGATGCGTTCTGAGGTGTGCTGACCATAGGCACTGGCCCACCTGCCTCTTCAGATTCAGAGAGACAAATCAGTTGCGCATCACTGCATACTCCCTCTTCTTCACAATCTAGAAAGCTGCTTGGCTGGCCCCCTATTTCCAAGCCAGCAGATTCAGAGAACAGAAGTTGAGACTGAGCTGGCTCCTGTACAGAGCTCTCTGACTGCCTGGGCAATTTGGCAGGTGGTGAAGAGACAGATGGTTGCTCTTCAGTGCTCTGGTCCTGAGAGGATGTGGAAGTAATTGAAGTCGATGCGTTAGCTGCCATCCATCCGACAACGGCTTCAATTTGTTCTTCCCGCAGCAGGGGGTACGGCGAGCTCCTACAAAGCTGCGCATAAAGGACCGCTCCCGGGGAAAACTGTGGGATGCTGTGTCACTGGTGCTCACAGCAGGCAAAGAATCTCCACGTCCTCTCCCTGCTGAAACTCCATGCCCACGACCATGTGCCTTACTCCCTGCCTTCTTCATCTTGGTAGATTGATAAGGATAGGCAGAAAATTACTAAGGCCTTAGTGTGCTTATTCCTGAACAGCTGCTAACAGGTATAAGAAACACTAAGTTTATTAAGTGTGGACTACACTTTAATATGAGCTAATGTGGCCAAGCAAGTGTCAAGTGTAGTGTTTGGTGAACTTTATTAATTTTTTTGTGTTTTTCACAAAAAAAAAGGTTGTGATTGAGACAAAAGATGTACAATCGATAGTATCACAAACTTTTTGTAGCTAGTACAATGCAGGAAGGTAACCTGCAATGAAATAGATGAGGCTACAAAAAGTAGGGTAATACTAATCTGGCTGGTCATGCAGGCCGCAAACCAGCCGAAAGGCTCCTCTATCTACTCCTATGTAGTGTTTGCAACCAATGTATTGGATACGTTTGGAAGCTCAGCACACTAATAGGAGAGACTTAATTTAAATTGAATAGAGCTGCAGCAATTACAAAAAAAAAAAAAAAAGGATGAGGCAGTGACACACGCTTAGCAGACTACAACCAGCAGTGGATGCAGAACAAACTTCAGCATGATCTGCACTCACAAAGAGACCTAACAGACAGCCGTGAACACTGCAGAGAACTGTGCACTAGCTATGAAAGGCTCCGCTATCTAGTCCTATAGTGTTTGCAACCAATGTATTGGATACGGATGGAAGCACAGCACACTAATAGGAGAGAGTTAATTTAAATTGAATTGAGCTGCAGCAATTACAAAAAAAAAAGGATGAGGAAGTGACACACGCTTAGCAGACTACAACCAGCAGTGGATGCAGAACAAACTTCAGCGTGAGCTGCACTCACAAAGAGACCTCACAGACAGCCGTGAACACTGCAGAAAACTGTGCACTAGCTATGAAAGGCTCCACTATCTAGTCCTATAGTGTTTGCAACCAATGTATTGGATACGGATGAAAGCGTGGCACACTAATAGGAGAGAGTTAATTTAAATTGAATTGAGCAGCAATTACAAAAAAAAAGGATGAGGCAGTGACACACGTGCAGCTGACTACAACTAGCAGTGGATGCAGACCAAACTGCAGCGTGACCTGCACTCACACACAGACCTTACAGACAGCTGTGAAAACAGCACTGAAAGGCAAAAGGAAGCTTTTCACAGCGGTTGGTAAACTAGCCTGCCTAAAGCACAATACACAAAATCGCGTTCTGTCCCTAACTGAATTCACAGCAGAGTGAAACCAAAATGGCGGCGGCGCCTTTTATAGTGCATTCATGACATCATTTCAGCAGCCAATCACAGCCATGCCATTAGTTAACATGACCGCAGCCTTACAGGATGTGCCCACACTTCTTAGGATTCCTCATTGGCTGAATCAAATCACACTGCCTCTCATAGCATTATGGGAACTTCCGATTCCGGTATACGATATGGCAAAAGTATCGGAACTCAGTATCGGAATTCCGATACTGCGAATATCAGCCGATACCCGATACTTGCGGTATCGGAATGCTCAACACTACTGAGGACTCCATCGCGAGCGACGGTGTATCAGATGCAGTGAGGACGGGATCGTTGGCAGTGAGTAGCAAAACTGACGAAGAGGTGAGCGTTGAGATGAGTATAAGGGTTTTTTATATTTCTTTTACCTTTTGATAGCCCATTATGGTTCAGAAAAATGGCGGTCAGTGGCTGCTACTTTGCTTTATCCAAGCGGAATCTAATTAGGAAAAATCTGCATTTTGAGAATGGATATTTTTATAAAATTTGAGTAAAATTAAATTCCAGCCAAAATTAATTGCCTATCTCTACTAACATAATTTATTTTTCCTCTGTCTGTGAATGGCCCTATTTCTGATCTTTGTGAGGGTCAAGGCACTATTTCACAGTTGTTTGCCTCATTCAGTACAACATCTAGATACAAGCCTGAGATCAGCACATTTTTGACAGCAAAAGAGTTTAAAAAGCAAGGACTACTTAGCAAAGAAATGTGAACTTGTCTTTTTTCTGTTAGTAATAGTTTAACATTTTGGATGATCCCAATGGGGTTTTCCAGAACACATATTTATTTGCTGCTGATTCATTATACATAAAGTACATACAAAAATATGTGCAGTTTATTAAAATATCAAAATCCCCCCTTACGGCCCACCTGCTATTATCACTAACTATTCTACCACCAAGCATATTCAGAAGGACATATTTGGGTCATTTCACGTGTGCATGGTTTTGATGCCTAGTCCAAGAGTGATTCTCATGCACCAATGGTGACACCCTGCTGACTCTGTTAGACCCTCACAAGGTCCAAAGTTATAGAAAATCCAAGATTCTGAGGCACCAGAGAAAACAGGGATAAAACATAACTTTAAAAATCACATGGTAAAATACAATTGAGGTAGATGAGAGAAGCAACGTTTCAGCCCAAAAGGGCCTTTTTTAAGCCAGAGGTACAAAGGCTGTAATTTTTATTGAACTTCTGGCTAACAAAAGGCCCTTTTGGGCTGAAACGTTGCTTCACTCCTCTACCTTAATTGTATCTTACCATGTGATTTTTAAAGGATGGGATAAAGATTATGTTTTATCCCTGTTTTTTCTGGTGCATCGGAACCTTGGATTTTCCAGGGTTTTGGTGCTGTTAAAAAACATTGGCAGATTCTGTTTTTCACAATCATATGATTTTGGTGCATTTTTTAATCTGATGCTTTAGTTTTTTTTTATCTGGGATCTTATTTTATTTTTGAGGATTTATGATGATGATCTATGTTTTAATAAGTACCAATTTAAGATTTTTTGCTCATATCTGCAATTTTTATGCATTTTATTTCTATAAAGAAAGCTATGGAAAAGGCATGAAAAATGGCCACACAGTAGAATGCATGAGGAACAAACACCAAGAAACTCAAAAATTCAGTAAAAGTGTGAAAATATTACCATTAGAATGTACTGTAGTGTACACTGTTCACTTTCCTTCCTAATTTACAGCCAAAAAACAAAAGAGAAAAATTACATAAATTAAAAAGGTGGTCAACTGTGAAGCCACTCTAAGACCATGTTCCAAACTTGCAAAAACGTGTTTGTTCCAATGCATTATTTTTCCTGCAGGTGACCTCTTCAAAGTATGCAATAGCAATCTAACCTATTTACAATGGTTTTGTTGCATTTTTTTATGAGTCTTTGAAATTGATTGGAAGCATTTTTATGAGGTTTTTTTTAGCACACAAAATTGCTGGGATTTTGCCCTTAAATTCAACATGCATATTTTCAGGCTTCCCAGCAGTATGTAGAAAAAGAAATGTACATTTCTACAATGTATTTAAAACACAAGGCGGGCATGAGGTTACATGAAATTACGTCCACTTTGCATGCTGCAGATGTTCTGCTCAACAAAAGCAGCAGAAAAAACACATCATTCATAGGAACATGGCCTAAGACTGTGTTCACGCAAAGAATCCACAATGCATTTTTGTCCAAATTTTTTAAAAAATTCAGGAAATTGCAATGATTTTCAGCATTTGTGAAAAGTTGCAGAAAAAAAATCATAAGAAGGATGCCTAAAGGTTTTTTTGTCAGACATGAGAAAAAAAGATTACAGATCAGTTCTGTCACATTGCACTCCTCCGTATTATACGTCAGTGTAAGCGAGCAATTATGGTGCATTTATGCGAATTGACATGATGGTTTTTTTTAGCACAGGTTAAATACTTGTACTTTAGGCGTGTTTTCACATTTAAATAAGTAGAAAGCTTGTTGCAAGCAGACTACAAGTGTATTTTTATGGTGATTTTGTCACGTAACTCACTTCAAACACTATGATAACTATCTGTACATGAACATACACAGAGGCCAATATCTAAAGGCATGTTCACACAATGCATTCCTGAAAAACACTGTTGCCACTGTTTTCCTAATATATGGTAAAATGGCCATATACCTCATCTACAGAAAATTGCAGCAAAAAATGCATCACAAATGCATCCTGTGAGCGCAGTTGTAAAAAGTTTAAAAAGCAGTTTTAGCGTTAAAGGCTTTGTGCACGCATGCATTCCTATTGCATTATTTTCTGTAATTTTCTAAAACTGTGTCACTACAATTTTTACTGCACTTTTGGAAATTTGAAAACCAAAACAAAGAAAAAAAAACATTATAAAAGCATTGTGTGAACACGGCCAAAGAAATTGAAAATAGTAAGAAGCAGAACACATGTGGACAAAATTTTTGCTACCCTACTGTTAAAGTAAGAAAACCCCACAGTGGTCTCTGACATAACTAGAAACTGGCAAAAGTAATTCTCAATTTAAAACTTATTTAATATCAACTGCTGGAAACCATACATTACATTTGAATTGTAGTTCAACAGAAAGTTTTAAAAAAAAATTACCGTAATGAAAATGGTCAGGACAAAAGTAATAGATCCCTGAACTTAATATTTTCTTATTCTGATTAACCCCATATAAAAATTAAAATTAACAGCTGACAACACAGCAAAGGGATCTCATTGTTGAAAGTTATCAGTCATAAGAAAAGTAAAAGTAATACTTCCATGGCATTAGATATACCATGGAACATTGGGAAGATGGCCATGAACAAGTGGCTTAAATTTGGCACAGCAGTGACTTTACCTAGAACTGTACGCCCATTAATTGATAAAAAGGAAAGAAAAAAAATTGTTTCGGGACCCTGCCAAGATACCTACAGCAACTTTAAAAATAGTTGCAGGAATTTTTAGCAAGTACAATTTTTCATATGTTTGACCACTGGGGTGGCAAGATAGAAGCCTTTACTTTTAAAGAAAAACTTCGAAGCCCAGCTATATTTTATAAAAAACCTACATCAAGTCTTCCAAAAGCATGTGGGAAAATGTCTTATGGTCTGATGAGACCAAGATTGAACTTTTTTTCATAATTCCAAAAGGTATGTTTGGTGTAAAGTCAACAGCACTGCACATAACCAAAATAACTCCATACCCACTGTGAAGGATGGTGGAGGCAACATTATGCTTTGTAACTGTTTTTTGATAGTTAGAACTGTGGCTTTATTCAAAGTAGAGGAAATTATGATCTTTTCCAAATATCAATCAATTTTTTACCAAAATCTAATCATACCTCCAAATCAACAATGGAATGGCTTCTCTGCAAGAAAATCTAAGTTTTGGAATAGCCAAGCCAGAGCCTGACCTGACTAATTCAAAATCTGTGGTGTGACCTGAAAAATTCTGCACACAGGATAGGCCTTACAATATGAGATTTGGAGCACAATAATAATAATCTTTTTATTTATATAGCGCCAACATATTCCGCAGCGCTTTACAGACATTATCATCACTGTCCCCAATGGGGCTCACAAACTAAATTTCCTATCAGTTTGTCTTTGGAGTGTGGGAGTAAACCAGAGGAAACCCACGCAAACACGGGGAAAACATATAACCTCCTTGCAGATGTTGTCCTTGAATGGATTTGAACCCAGGACTCCAGCGCTGCAATGCTAACCACTGAGCCACTGTGCTGCACTGTTGCAAGGAAGACTGGGAAAGGATTGCCATTTCTAGATGTGCCATGCTGATAGACTCAGGCACAATGTTAGCCGCAGCCGACAGCTTCCTGCAGTGGCTGTGCGATCGCATGTGCCCGCTATTAAATAGAATGAATATTCACTACTCCCTATGACCATAGGAGTGGAGAGCAGTGCATATTCATTCTCTTTAATAGAGTTCAATAGAGTACACACTTTGATCACCCGGCATCTGCAGCTATCATGGTACCCAATATTAAAGAAAATGAATATTCACTACTCCACACTCCTATAATCCCGGGAGTGGAGCGCAGTGAGTATTCTGGTAGCTGACCTCAACGTGTGAGGGCACATGGTAGTGACTCATGCGCTGTTTACACATTGAAATCAGCTGCTGGCATCAGAACAGGACGCTGCTGCGAGTGAGCGGAAGGAAGGTAAGTTGAATTGCTCATTTTTTTGATCTGTGCAACGTGATGGTGGCCATGTATATCAGGATCAAGGAGGCCATGTATACCAGGATTGGCATGAAGTGGCCATGTATACTAGGATGGTGGATGGGGGCCATGTAAATCAGGATGGATGGGGGCCATGTATACCCGGATGGAGAGGACATGTATACCAAGATGGGGATGATAGCCAGGATGGTGAATGGAGGCCAGTTATACAAGGATGGGGATGGTGGCCATGTATATCAGAATAGTCATGACTAGCCATGTATAACAGGATGGGAATTGTGGCCATGTAAACCAGGATGGGGACAGTGGCCATATATAGCAGGATGGGGGCCATGTATACTAGGATGGGGAGGCCTGGTATACCAAGTTGGGGATGATGCCCATGTATACCAGGATGGTGGATGGGTCCATGTACGCCAGGATGTGGATGGTGGCCATATATAGCAGGATGGGGATGGGGGCCACGTTTACAAAGATGGGGATGGTGGGCATATATACCAGAATGGGGATGAGGAGCAATGTATAACAGGATGGGGATAGTGGCCATGTATACCAAGATGGTGGCCATGTATACCAGGAAAGGGATGGTGGCCATATATACCAGGATGGGGATGGTGGCCATGTACACCAGGATGGGGATGGGGACCATGTATACCATGATCATCACCTGTGTGTAGCAGAGGCGATCAGACAACTATATCTTCTAGTCTCCCATGGAGACTATTGAAGCATGCAAAAAGTAATTTTTTAAAAAAAATATTAAAAAAATAAAAACTATATAAAAGTACAAACACTCCCCTTTCGCCCCAGTCAAAATAAAACAATACAAAAAATCAAATATACACATATTTGGCATCACAGCGTTCAGAATTCCCCGATCTATCAATATAAAAAAAAATTAACCAGATCGCTAATCTGCATAACGAGAAAAAAATTAAAAACATCAGAATTACGTTTTTTTTGGTAGCCGCTACATTGCAATAAAATGCAATAATAGGCGATCAAAACAGCATATCTACACCAAAATGGTATCAATAAAAACGTCAGGTCGGCATGCAAAAAATAAGTCCTCAACCAGCCCAATATCAGGAAAAATGGAGGCGCTAGAGGTCTCAGAAAATGGCATAATTTTTTTGTTTTACCAAATTTTGGATTTCTCTTCAAACACGTAAACGAAAAAGGACCTATGCATGTTTGATGTCTATGAAGTAGTAATGACCTGAAGAATCATAATGGCAGGTTAGTTTTAGTATTTAGTGAACATGGTAAAAAAAAAGAAAAAAAAAAAACTGTGGAATTGCACTTTTTTGCAATTTCACCGCACTTGTACGTTTTTTTTTACAGTACACGATATGTTAAAACCAATGGTGTCGTTCAAAAGTACAACTTGTCCCGCAAAAAACAAGCCCTCATATGACCATATTGACCAAAAAATACAAATGTTATGGATCTGGGAAATACCTCTGGTCGTGAAGGGATTAAACTATATATAATCTGGAACATTGTCACCATAAAAGGAGTGGGACCCAGACACGCTTCTTGTACAAGAGCCCCAAACTGTCAGAGTCCACCCCTGCTTTTAGCCATTTAGTCTTTGTAGTATAAGAAGCAGATGTGACCTGCATTGTTCTCACTAAAGGCAAATATTGATTTGTGGAAAATAACCATGTCAGCAGTAGAAAATTATAAATGGTGAGGAAAAGTAGTGGTAGTGGATTTTTATACTTGGCATGCTATCTGTTAAAATTCCACCACTTAGTGTGGAGAATGGCAGCTCAGCCGCCCAATCATGGACAGGGGTGTGCTGAACTGTCAGTATTGTGATAGACAGCTCAGAAGTTCAGTCTCAGGCTTGGGTGTGCTGGGCTGTCAGTGACTGTCCAGTCGCCCAATGACTGCCGGGGCGTGCTGGGTTTCCTACATGTATCTCCTGTTCTGAATGATTCTCCGTCTATTTAGCTGGCTGTCTGACTCTTATCTCTGCCAGTAGTAGCTCTGCTCAACTGGTGTGTGTCTGCTCTGTTGTGTAAGCTCTTGTATTTTGATCTTTGTTGCCGACCTTGGATTTGCCTTTGTTTTACGATTTGAGTATTGAGTATATTAACATCTTGCTATTTATCTAAATATACCCTCACTGTAAGCTTCTTTGTTGTGGTGATGGTCTCAATTTTTAATTTTTTTGCCCTGATCACTTCCTGGCACAAGTTTCTGATGAATCTGAGGATTTAAAAATATCAAAACCTGTAAGCATATGTCATTTCTTTAAGAAATGGTCATTCATTATTTTTTGTGAATCGCCTAAGAACAGGTAATAATTATTGTGACAGCAGCACTTCCGTTTTGGACCATATATGTTGATGTTGATTATCACAGAAAAATGTCTGACAAACATCTGTTGAATGTGTAGCTGTAAATGTTGGCATTTAACATCTCAACACTTATGCCAAGCCTTTTTCTTGCATGCTTAAGAATGCCTGGCCACACACAAAACAGTTTCCTGCAAACATTTCCACATCCTCTGTACCTTCCTCATGTACATGGCAGTTCCACAGAAAATAATGTTTTAATGAACACGCGGTTGTCAGTACTGTAGCTTTAGCATTAAGTATGGATTTTAATAATGAACACTATTTCTTACTATGTAATGTTTTGATAATAAAGACCGATATGGATGATTAAAAGGTATCCATCAGCCTGTGTTTACTATGCAATCTAACAGCAGCACGAGGTAAGGACAAAGACCCCAATTCCAACGTGTATCACTTACTTTACTGGGTGCAACATTTGTGATAGAATCTCTGTTGCAGATCTAGAAGAGCTCAGAATGCTGAGCTGTGTGTAATCCTGCCCCCACCATTGATTGACAGCTTTTCGTGTACAATGTATTTTGACAGAAAGCTGTCAGTCAGTGGTGGGGTGTGGTTGGACTTGGGGACACAAGGCATGTTCTCCTCTAGTGATTTCCTGATGATAAAACACTAATTTTATTGAAACAAAAGCACATAACCCAGTAAGTGACAACTGTGGAGTCAGGATTTCAGCCACTATATCATGGTGCTGTCAGATTACATAGCAAAAAACAGCTGACAGATTCCTTTCAAGTAATACTTTACCGTCGTGCAAATGAATGACCAACCATGTTATATATGGACTAAGTGGCTCTATCATAGTAAAAATCTGCTCTTTACAGGCAGGGATCTGCTTTGGCTTTGATTTTCACATACGTTGATAGGTGTCACACCAGTGACTTGCACGGGTGGTAAATGCCACCCTACTCATTACTAACATGGCTCTGCTCTCCCCAGTCTTAGGCTGTCTCATTAAACTGCTTCTTGTAGCATTTCCAACACTGCTGCATTCTCCAGCTGCTGTAAAGTATCCACCTGGCTATAGGGAGGTGAGGCCACTTTCTGTAGGCATTTAACCCCATCATGTACTACAGAGGTAAAATTCTATGGCCTATCCCCAAGCAGCAGGGGGGTTAGTAAGTAGCTCATCCCACCACTCCTCACCTAATCTGAGGTTCTAGTTCAGTCTCTGTCTAGATTCCTGTGAGGTGTTGTCTAGTGATAATTAGAGTTGAGCGAATTTGATCGGGAAGATATAGAACTGTCATGTGTGCATCGCCACGAAGATCGTCGCGGTTGCACATTCTGACTTCTCACAGCTGAGTTGCTGTTTCTTTGTGTTTGGCAGTTAGGGAGTTAATTCTGTCTGTGCTCAGTTCTGGGACTGGGTGCAGTTTCTCCCGGCTGCAATTAATTATTTGTTGATTGGTTTCCTTTAAATCTCTGGTTGTCTGTGTTGGGAGTTGCCAGTGAAATTCTTCATGCAGACCACAGATAGGATTGTATCTGTATAGACTTAAGTTAAAGAGCTCCTTAGTTGTTTTAAGCTCACCTTGCTTAGAGTTTAATATCCCAGATCATTTATGTTCCTTCTGTGTTTGAGTGTGTATGCAAGTCTGTGTTTTCTCCAGTCTGTCTTATATGTCTAATCTGTGTATTTAGCAGAGATCAGCCCATATCCCTTTGGTGGTAATCAGAATCCTTCTTAGGACTGATTACAGGGTTCAGGGACTGATAGGAGACAGGGTTAGGCTGGAGACTTGGACCTCTGAACCATTATCAGTACCTCCAAGGTGAGGGATTAGTTAGGACCCCAGTTTAGGGTCAGGTTAGACCCCCGGTCCTCCTCTTTCCTGTGACAGTGTATCAAGTCCTCAAGATTAACCCTGAGTTCAACGGATATCGTGTCAGGTAAATCTATTCTATATTTACATGCTGATGTTGCTAATCTATATGTTGTATAGAGTGTTGTTCTTTTAAGAATAGTTTACTGACATCGTACACATATCATAAGACCGCGTGACATTTTCACTGGCCCATAAAATTATTCCCAGTTGCCATGGATCCAGTAGCCCAGCTGGCTCTGCAGTTGCAGGGATTATCCATGGAGCTGACGGACATTAAGTCCAAAGTTTTGTCTCCCTCGGAGCAAACCAGATTTGAACCTAAAGTAGCTCTCCCGGACAGGTTCACTGGTGGGCGAGACAAATTTTTTACCTTCAGGGAAGCATGTAAATTGTATTTTCGGCTTCGGCCTCGATCATCAGGGAGTGAAGAGCAGAGAGTGGGAATTGTTATCTCTCTCCTACAAGGGGACCCTCAAACCTGGGCCTTCTCCCTTCCTCCGGGATCCCCGGCTCTACAGTCAGTAGATCGATTTTTTACTGCCCTGGGTTTGGTATATGATGACCCAGATCGGGTCTCTCTTGCTGAGACAAAATTACGTAAGATACAGCAGGGAGATCGTCCGGCGGAGGAATTTGCTTCTGAGTTCCGTAGATGGGCCACAGATACTCAGTGGAATGACCCAGCTCTTAGAAGCCAGTTTTGTCATGGGCTTTCTGACAAATTAAAGGACGTTTTGGCTCAGTATGATTCTCCTCCATCACTGGAGGCTGCTATGGCCCTAGCTATCCGTACTGATAGACGGCTCCGGGAGAGGTGCGAGGTAACTCCGCCCCTGTTGTTACTCCACCTACTACTAAAGTCCCTTATGTTGAGGTTCCCCTTGTCTGTTCGGAGGAGCCTATGCAGTTGGGAGGGACATCATTTCGTAGGAGGGGATTGGCGGTACGCCGCAGGACTAGAAGGTGTTTCTTCTGCGGGAAAGAGGGACATTTTGTTGAGGGATGTCCATCCCGTGCCTTGTTGAGCAAAAATTCGCCAGAAAACTGTTAATCCCAGGTTGTGTGGTGGACGACAACCTGGGAGTATGTATTTCGTCCGCTAGTTCTTCTCAGTTCCTTGTACCAGTGGAGGTGGTGGTTGGTACGAGAGTGGAGAGATTTTCTGTTCTTCTTGATAGTGGGTCCGGGGCTAATCTGGTTGACGCTCAGTTTGCTCAGGCTCAAGGTATGCATCTGAGTGTATTGGTCAAACCGATCCTATATTCTCCATTGACGCCAGGCCTCTCGGCCAAGGTAGCTTTGTTCATGAGGTTCATAACATTGACCTTCGGGTAGGGGCAATACATAGGGAACTATTATCTTGTTATGTGTTGGAGGGTCTACCTACTCCTATTGTGTTGGGACTTCCTTGGTTGGTTAAACATAACCCTGTGATTAATTGGCAGTCCAGAGATATAAGCCAATGGGGTGAGTTTTGCAAAAGTAACTGCATGAACACAGTCATCAGTGCGGTCGTGCCTAGTACTTTGCATCCTTTTTTGGAGGACTTTGGGGATGTGTTCTCTGAGGAGGGGTGTCAGGAGTTGCCTCCTCATCGCGTGTATGACTGCTCTATTAATTTACTTCCTGATGCTAAGTTACCTAAAGCTAGGTTATATAACCTTTCTGGTCCTGAGAGGCAGGCTATGAAAGATTATATTTCGGAAAGTCTGGCCAAAGGGCATATTAGACCTTCATCTTCCCCAGTGGCCGCGGGGTTCTTCTTTGTGAAGAAAAAAGATGGAGGCCTACGCCCTTGCTTGGATTTCCGCGAACTTAATCGGATTACTGTTCGAGATCCGTATCCACTCCCTCTGATTCCTGATCTCTTCAATCAAATTGTTGGCGCCAAATGGTTCTCTAAATTGGATCTCAGGGGGGCGTATAATCTGATTAGGATAAAAGAGGGGGATGAGTGGAAAACGGCGTTTAACACGCCGGAGGGACATTATGAGAACCTTGTCATGCCTTTTGGTCTGACTACTGCACCAGCAGTATTCCAACATTTTGTTAATGACAT
Organism: Oophaga sylvatica; assembly: GCA_033576555.1. Lineage (NCBI taxonomy): Eukaryota > Metazoa > Chordata > Amphibia > Anura > Dendrobatidae > Oophaga > Oophaga sylvatica. The sequence continues at coordinate 477,318,706 of JARQOD010000001.1, forward strand.
TTTTCGTCATCTGGTGGGGCTGTTTGTGGTCGTATATTTGGATGAAATTTTAATTTACTCACCAGATCTTGTGTCTCACCAGGAGCATGTGAGACAGGTGTTGCAGATCTTGCGAGACAATAAACTATACGCCAAACTGGAAAAGTGTGTATTCGCCGTACAGGAACTTCAGTTTTTGGGTTTCTTGGTGTCAGCCTCCGGTTTCCGTATGGACCCTGAAAAGGTGAGAGCAGTGCTTGAATGGGATCAGCCAGAGGATCTTAAGGCTCTGCAGCGTTTTCTGGGGTTTGCTAACTACTACCGGAAATTTATTTGTTAATTTCTCATCTGTTGTCAAACCTCTCACTGACATGACAAGAAAAGGGACGGATTTTTCTAAATGGTCGGACAAAGCTTGCCAAGCTTTTTCCTCTTTGAAAAAATGTTTTGCTTCGGCATCCGTTCTCATCCAACCAGATGCATCACAGCCGTTCGTTGTGGAGGTGGACGCGTCTGACGTAGGGGTGGGTGCAATATTGTCCCAGGGTCCGTCCCCTGGTAAATGGCATCCGTGCGCTTTCTTTTCTAAAAAATTGTCGTCCGCCGAAAGGAATTATGATATCGGCAATAGGGAACTTTTGGCCATTAAGTTGGCTTTTGAAGAATGGCGTCACTTTTTGGAGGGGGCAGTCCCCCGGTCACTGTCATTACTGATCACAAGAACCTGCTGTATTTGGAATCTGCTAAGCGTCTGAATTCCAGACAAGCTCGATGGTCGTTGTTTTTTACCAGGTTTAATTTTGTTGTCACTTATCGCCCTGGATCTAAGAATGTTAAGGCGGATGCCTTGTCTCGCAGTTTCCCAGGGGCCGGGAAAATGGATGACCCGATTCCTATCCTTCAGGAGGGGGTGGTAGTGTCGGCTGTATGTTCTGAGCTTGAGGAGGAGGTGTTAGAGGCTCAGGGGGACGCCCCTGCAGGACCTCCAGGGAGACTGTTTGTCCCAAATCAGTTGAGACAAAAGGTTATTGAGGCACATC
>JARQOD010000001.1:477319824-477348003 GCA_033576555.1 Oophaga sylvatica
GGGGGGGTCGGGGAACGGGGCCATTAGGGCCCCCCAGGAAGCGGCCCCCCTAAGGGGCCCCGGAAACAGGGCCCATTAGGGGCGGGCCCCAAAGGAAGCGCGGCCCCCCATTAGGTCCTAGGCCCAAAACCATGCCCAAGGGGTGCTCCAAAAAAAAATGCAGGCCCATTGGGGCCTTGGGCCCAGGAAACTGCGGCCCCCATGGGGGGTGGCCCCAGAAACTGCGGCCCCCGGGAAACGCACCCCTCGGGGCTGGGGTAAGGAAAACGGGCCCCTAAGGGCCCCCCCAAAAAGGGCCCTTTTTACAGTGCCAGATGGGCCCAAAAAGGGCCCCAAAAAGGGATGTTCATATTTTCTTTTTTATATTTTTTTTTTTATTTTTCCTTTTGAATTCCCGTTTTTTGGCCCCCACCCTTTTGCCCCCCCTTGCCCACCCCAGCTCCGGCCCCCTTTTTATTTTAACCCTGATCTGGGGGGAAAAATTTTCCCGTGCGATTCTTCCCAAAATTTTTTTAAAACACGAAATATTATACGCCATTTATAGCTAGTTCACCTTTTTTCCTTCCCCCCAACATGCGAGTGTAAGGGAAAAAGAAATCCCATTGGCCAAAATGAAATTTTTCCTTTTATAGTTTTGGGCCCCCTTCCCCTGCCTTTTCAAGGGGAACGAGGAGATTGCAGTGCAATCCAAAAAATTTAGCAGCCAAACCCAAGAAGGGATGGTGAGAAAATGCAATTTCACATGCGACCCAAAAATCGGGGTTTTTCCCCCCCCATGGCCGTTTTTATTAAAAAGATTTAAAAACATTTTGTTCTTTTTTTAAAACATTGAAAAAGAAATGTGAAAAAAAGGGGGAAAAAACCCGCTTAAAACCCAGGTGTAAGGAATTTTTTATCCTTTTTTTTTGCTTGTATACAAGTCTTATCTTAGGATATGTTTTTAAAAAAATTTTCCCTTAAAACCTTTTAGGTTTTTTATGTTTTTTGAGTTAAAGCGCCTTAATATTTTGAAATTTTTTCCCCTTTGCGAGGGTTTTGGCCTTTTGGGTTTTTGCGTTTTGCCTTTAGCGGTTTCCATCGATTTCAGCATTTTTGGATCTGACCCGGGGGCTTCCCAAAAAAAAAGCTCAATTTCCATTATTTCCCATTATCTCGTTCTAAGCAAGCACGAGCTTAATTTCTCCCAATTGGTCCAAGCTTCTAGTGCCGCTTTCCCTTTCTTTCCCTTTTACAAACCCCCGTTTTGTTCTCAAAATTGGATAAATTTTTTGGTGGCTTAAAAAATGACTGTCATTTTTTTTTGGAATAGGGGAAAAAAATTGCAGACCCAAAAGGTAAAAAAATTTTACCCCCTTTTTGGAAATCAGCTTTTTGTTTAAAAAAAGACAGGTTCTGCTGTTAATTAAAGCAAATTTTTTGGGGGCTTATAAAAGTAAGCCATTTTTAAAAAAAAAAAAAACCTGATTCTCCCCAAAAAAAGTAAATTTTTTACCCCGTGAAAAAGCCTGGGTTTTTCGTTTGCTTATGTGTATTTTAAAACCCGGGAAGGTATGCCTCCCCCCCAAAAAAGGATTTTTTTTACCCCTTTTTTACCATGTAAACCTTAAAGCTTTTTTATTGCAGTGTTTTTAAATGGGCTTTGGTTATGTTAGGTAGAGTCAAACAAACTATAAAAATACGGGCGTTTTTTTTGACCGAAAGCACAAAGTTTCATGAAAGTGACCATAGGGCACGATTTTAAAGCAAGGAAAAAATTTTTCCTTTAAGTCTGTGACATCCCTTTGATCCCCATGGCGGTTTTTCGCCCGGTTGCAAAAACGGTCCTGAAAAAGGGTTTTAAACACAAAAAAAAAAAAAGATTTATACATTAGAATACATTTAATGCAAAAATTTAAAAGGGAAAAAGCAAAAAAATCCAGATCTAAAGAATAAAAAAAATTTTCATTTAAGCTTTTTTGTGTAAAAGAAAAAGTGCTGTCAAAATAATACCAAAAAAAATCAATAAAAAATTTTTTTTTTGAACCAAGGAGGCCGGTTTTTGGGGGAAAACCCCAAAATGAAAGTGGAAACAAGTCGAAATGAAAAACAAAAAAACAAATTAAAGTTTAACCCCCTTACTGCCTCGGGTACTACCCTCCCTGGTACCTGGGCCCGTATGACCGGGGGGCGGGTGTACTATAGGCGATCCCCTGCCTCCCGAGGGGAGGCGTAATGCCCCCGGGTCAGCGAAAAAAGTGACACCCATGCTGTGTGTCAGGGCGGCCGGGCCGCTCCGGACATTAACCCTTGCCACCCGATCAAAATGGCGGTGTACGGGGGCACAGGGGGGGGGTCGCAGGGGGGGGCTCCCCCCGCGCCCCCCCGAACCCCCGAGCAGGGGATGTGTCGCGCTGTTCTGGGGCTTTTTTTCCTCCCCCCCAGGCCCCCCCCCTCCAAGATGGGGGGGGGGTCCCGGAGGGAGGCGGTACCCAGTGCTGCCGAGGCAGGCCCTGGAAACGTCATGCCTTTTTGGCGCTTTTGGGTGACAGAGTGTGTGCACATGTCACACCCGATTTTATAAAAATACTGTGATTTTTCCCCCCCCTGGGGGCAAAAAAAAAAAGTTTTTAAAAAAATAAAAATAAAAAAAAATGTAAAAAAAAAAATCCGAAGATAAAAAAAAAAAAAAATATTCCCCAATAATTCACTTTTCCTGTAAATAAAAAAAAAAAAAACAATAAAAATACACATTTTTTGGTTTTCGCCGCGTGAAAAGCCCCCCCATAAATTTTCCCACTATTAAACCCCCCTTTTGTAAAAACCCCTTTAAAAAAAAAAAAAAAAAAAAAACAAAAAAAAAATGCTTTATCATCTACCCCCCAACAAAAGGGGAAAAAAAAGGGGCGATCAAAAAGACGATTAAAAAACTGGTACCTTTGGAAAAATCCCTTTGCCCCCCAAAAAAAAGAGCCTCAAAAACCCTTTTTCACGAAAAAATAAAAAAGTTATAGCTGCAGAATAAAGCGATGCAAAAATAATTTTTTTTATTAAAAAATTGTTTTTATTCTATAAAGCGCAAAACATAAAAAAAGGGATAAAATAAAGGTATCGCCATAATGTACTGACCCGAAGAAAAAAAATGCTTTATAAATTTTACCACACGGGGAAAGGTTTTAAAAACGCCCCCAAAAAAAAAATTAAAAAAATTTTGCTGATTTTGTTCATTCTACCTCCCAAAAATCGAAATAAAAAGCATCAAAAAACGTCACGTGCTAAAAAATGGCCCCCAAAATTAAAAAGGGTAAAAACCCCCCCCCGAAAAAAAAAAGACCCCATGACTCTGGGGGAAAAAATATGAAAAAATTTTTTACCCCAAAAAAGTGATGAAAAAAAAAACTATTTTTTGCAAAAAAAAGGGTTTTTTAAAGGGACAGCGCCAACAAAAAAACCCCCATAATAAAATAAAACCCCCCCTTTTTTCCCCCACTTGTAGGGAAAAAAAATTTTAAAATTTAAAAAAAAAAGTATTTATTTCCTTTTTCCCCCCTTGGGTTAGGGTTGCGGCTAAAGTTAGGGTTGGGTTGGCGCTAAAGTTAGGATTGGGGGGGGGTTTGGGGGGATTGGGGGGTGTTAGGGTTATTTGTGGTTGGGGTTTGGGGGCGGGGGTTAGGGGGTGTTTGGGGGGTTTGGTTTGGGGTTAAAATTGGGGGGGGGTTTCCCCCTTTTGGGGACATCAGGGCTCCCCAAAAAGTGAAATGGCGCGATCTCTTTTCCCCCCCCTTTGCTTTTAAAAAAAGTAAAAAGGGTGCTTTTTTACTTTTCAGCTCTCCCAAATGGGGTCCAAAACGTAGTTTACCCCCCCATAGGGGGGTTTGGGTTTACTTGGACCCCAAGAGTTATTGTGCAATTTGTCCTATTTCTTCTGCCCCTTTTGGGGAAAAAAAAAAAACTGGGGGGGGAAAAAAAAACATTTTTGTAAAAAAAAAAATTTTTTTTTTTTTAGGCTGGCTTTAAATTCGTGAAGCATTTGGGGTTTTTAAAAGGGTACCCCCCAAAATTTGATAATTTCCCCCGTGGGGGTTTTTCCCAAAAAGGGGGCCTTTTTTGGGGGGTTTTTTCCCCTTTTTGGGAAAAAGGGGCCTCCCAAAAAGGAAAATGAAACCCCCGCCTTTTTATCAAAGTCTGCAATCCAAAAGTCAAACCCCTTCCCCGGGGCCCAAAGTGCGCCCCATTTAGTATTTTCTCCCAATTTGGGTATAGGTACCAGGGCAAATTGGGCAACAATTTTGGGGGTTTCCCTTTCTTCTGTTTTCCCTTGGAAAATAAAAAAAATTTTTGGGGGCGAAAAAAATTTTTTTTAAAAAAAAAAAAAAAAATTTTTTATTTAGGCTGTAGTTATAAACTTTAGTAAACAGGGGGGGGTTAAAATTTTTCCCCACACTTTAGAAAGTCCCTTTAGGGTTAGTTTTCCAAAAAGGCGTCATTTAGGGGGGTTTTTCCCCTTTTTAGGCGTAGGAGCTCTCCAAACACGACATGGCGTCCGCCTTTTTGCGTTAAAAAAAGTCAGAGGCGCTCCTTCCCTTCCCCCAAAATTGCCAGCACCAAACGGGGTTTACCCCCACCTTTGGGGGGATCAGCGCACTCAGGAAAATTTCAAAAAAACTTTTTGGAGTCTTGTTACCCTTGGAAAATAAAAATTGGGGTGAAAAGATCATTTTTGTGGAAAAAATATGATTTTTAAATTTTTACGGTCTACGTTATAAACTTGTGTGAAGCACTTGGGGGTCAAATTGCTCACCAAAGATCTAGAAAAGTTCCTTAGGGGGTCTAGTTTCCAAAAGGGGTCATTTGTGGGGGGTTTCCACTTTTAGGCACATCAGGGGCTCTCCAAATGCAACATGGCATCCAATCTCAATTCCAGCCATTTTGGTTGGAAAAAGTCAAATGGTGTCCTTCCATTCGAGCTCTGCCGTGCGCCCAAACAGTGGTTCCCACCCACATATGGGGTATCAGCGTACTCAGGACAAATTGGACAACAACTTATGTGGTCCAATTTCTCTGTTACCCTGAGAAAATAAAAAATTAGTGACTAAAATATAATTTTTGTGGGAAAAAAAATAGGATTTTTATTTTCATGCCCGGGCATTATAAACTTGTGTGAAGCAATTGGGGGTTCAAAGTGCTCACCAAAGATCTAGATAAGTTCCTTAGGGGGTATAGTTTCCAAAATGGGGTCACTTGTGGGGGGTTTCCACTGTTTAGGCTCATCTGGGCACTGCAAACGGAACATGACCCCCATCAACGTCTGCATTCCAAAACGTTACTACTTCCTTTCCAAGCCCTGCCGTGCACCCAAACAGTTCCCCCCCCACATATAGGACAAATTGGATAACAACTTTTGGGGTCCAATTTCCTTGGGAAAATTCAAAAATTTGGGACTAAAAAATCATTTTTGTGGAAAATTGTTTTTTTTTGTTTTTCACACCCAGGCATTATAAGCTTTTGTGAAACACTTGGGAGTTCAAAGTGCTCACAACAGATCTAGATAAGTACCTTAGGGGGTCTAGTTTCCAAAATGGTGTCACTTGTGGGGGTTTCCACTGTTTAGGCGCATCAGGGGCTCTCCAAACACGACATGGCGTCCAATCTCAATTCCAGCCAATTTTAGTTTGAAAAAGTCAACGGCGCTCCTTCCCTTACGAGCTCTGCCGTGTGCCCAAACAGTGGTTTTCCCCCATATTGGGTATTGGCGTACTCAGGAGAAATTGCATAACAACCTTATCTGCCCATTTTCTCCTTTTACCCTTGTGAAAATAAAAAAAAGTTTGTAAAAGATCATTTTTGTGGCTAAAAAGTTAAATATTCATTTTTTCCTTCCACGTTGCTTTAGTTCCTGTGAAGCACCTGAAGGGTTAATAATCTTCTTGAATGTGGTTTTGAGTACCTTGAGGGGTGCAGTTTTTAGAATGGTGTCACTTTTGGGTATTTTCTGCCATATAGACCCCTCAAAGTGACTTCAAATGAGGGTGGTCCCTAAAAAAAATGGCTTTGTAAATTTTGTTGTAAAAATGAGAAATCGCTGGTCAACTTTTAACCCTTATAACTTCCTAACAAAAAAAAATTTTGGTTCCAAAATTGTGCTGATGTAAAGTAGACATGTGGGAAATGTTATTTATTAACTATTTTGTGCGACATATTTCTCTGTTTTAAGGGAATAAAAATTCAAAGTTTGAAAATTGCAAAATTTAAAAATTTTCGCCATATTTGCGTTTTTTTTCAAAAATAAACCAAGTTATATCGAAGAAATTTTACTTCTATACGTGAAGTACAATATTTTCACGAGAAAACAATCTCAGAATCGCGAAGATCGTTGAAGCGTTCCAGAGTTATAACCTCATAAAGAGACAGTGGTCAGAAATTGTAAAAATTGGCCCGGTCATTAACGTGCAAACCACCTTGGGGGTGAAGGGGTTAAACAAGTCAAAATGATGCTCAGTATTGTGTGTGGCCTCCACGTGCCTGTATGACCTCCCTACAATGCCTAGGCATGCTCCTGATGAGGTTGCGGATGTTCTCCTGAGGGATCTCCTCCCAGACCTGGATTAAAGCATCCATCAATTCCAGGACAGTTTGTAGTGCAACGTGACATTGGTGGATGGAGCGGAGATATGCTGCCCAGATGACCTCTACCTCGACCTCTACCCATCTGCAAGGTGTTTAACCCCCAAACAACATTTTAAAGAAAAGAGAGGAAAAAGTTCACCAGGGCTGCTAATGTTATAATCCATTGATAAAAAATTTTCCTTTATTAGGGATCCATTAAAAACAAGAAAAAAAGTGTAACATAACATTGCTACTGGCGCCCCTTTGTCATAGTGTAGTAGATATTACATCAGCAACGATTTTTATATACAAGCAGAGAACCAATCACAAACAAAGGTTTATACAACCAATCGTGAACACTTTTGTATAATAATTTAACAATTAACAAAGACTCTAGAAAAGGCTAGAAAATAAAAAATATATACTGATAAAACACCATTCGGATCACTTTCGGATTTGTGATCGGAAACACAAGCAAAATTTTATAAAATCGGTAAAATTCGTTAAAAAGTGCGAGAAAATATTTGCTTTGCCACAAAAGTATTTTCAGCACTTTAGCAAAGATAATGGTGGTGTATCATGAGCGTTTGACACGTGCTTGATGAGCAAAGGGGGTTTGCAGAGATCAGAGCCACGGCGTTCTTGTAAACACTCACTTTTTCTTTTTTTCCTAACTTTATGTGTGCACATTGCGGCTAGCCAATTAGGGCGCAGAAAACACCCACAATGTCATGACACAACGGCTTGTGTCATTGGCTGCGGAAACTACATGTCCCTCTCCACATAAATAGCGAACATCTTGTTTTAGCGCCATTTTGATACTGTAACAGCGCCGAGAGGCTGCTCCTGACGTTGCCACTGTTAGCAGCAAGATTTTAGCTAGTTGTTAGGTGGTTGTATATCGTCAGATACTGTAGCTAGCTAGTGTCCATTGTGGCTCCTAAATTTACTTGCCAGCATTTTTTTTTTACCATTACTGAGGTCCACAGAAAAAGCTACAAGTGTGTTGTGCACTGCTTCTATTGTGTTCCATGCACGAGTATAGCATTCTAATTAATATTTTTTCTCTAGCTATATGTGAAAAAGCCTGCTATATCCCAGATTTTAGTAGTTAGCTAGGTGGTTATATATCAGTGAGATGTGTAGCTAGATAGTGTCCATGTGGCTGTTAAATTTACCTTCCAGCATTTTTTTTGGCAATAACTAAGGTCCACAGACAAAGCCAGCAGAGCACATGTCCTACAAGGTGTTGTAGCATCTAGTCAATGTTATTCAGGCTCATCGACAGGCCCCACAAACATTTTTTCGTCATACAGTAGGGGACATGTCACTTTGAAAATTGTTTGTCAATGTTATACGTTATACAGGCCTCATCGATAGGCCCAAAAAATTTCTGTTACTAACATAATAGAGTAGGGGACATCTCATGTACAAATTGTTTGGAACATGTAGTCAATGTTATACAGGCCTCATTAACAGGCCCAAACAATTTATCTGTAACTAATGCAATACAGTAGGGGACATCTCACTTTGAAACTTTTTGGATATCTTCTTTGTCATACAGGCCTCATCGACGCTGAAACAATTCTTTCTGTGGTGAGTACCATGATTCATCATGCCATATTTCAACTTCTAATTTTGTGCCACTGAAATTCAGCTGTGTGCAGAGGTTGTACAGAGTAAAAAAATCTAATTTTTAGTTGCTAATAGTTTGCTCCTAGCACACTATCTGAGAAACATAAATGGGAAAAAGCAAGGTCGTGGATGAAGGGGGATTAGGCTTGGTTTTCGAGGTGTAAGTAGGGTATGTGTTAATGTTTCTGAAAGCATTAGTGAACCACTACTGTTTTGTGACGTTCTACCAAAGACAACTGACAACGTATGTTACTGGATGTTGTAGTTTTTAGTGTGCTGCATTGTTCTTGTGTAATTGCAGTCTCTGATATCTTTAGTGGGGCTTATGTGCCTGCTGTTGCTGCTGCTAGAGATAATAACACTAATTTGTGGAAATGTGATCGGTCCTGCTTTTGTGTCCATCTGCTGAGTTGGGTGTAGTGGAAGACTTGTCGGTCCTTATTATACTATTTCTACTGTGGAAAAATTGATGCCACTTTGTTGATGTCTAACACTTATTTTTGGAAATGTGAACACTCTTGGTTTGGTGTCCACCTTCTGGGTTGGGTGTAGTAGAAGACCTCTCAGTCCCTATTATAATATTTCTACTATGGTAAAATTGATTCCACTTTTTTGGTGTTTCACACAAATTTTTGGAAATGTGAATACTCCTGGTGGGTGTCCATCTGCTGGGTTGGGTGCAGTAGAAGACCTGTCACTCCCTATTAGACTATTTCTACCATGGTGAAATTGATGTCACTTTGTTGGTGTGTGCAAATACATTTTTGTAAATGTGTACATTCCGCTTCGGGTCTCTTTCATGTGTGTTGCCTGTAGCAGTAGGCCTCTGATGCCGGCAGTCCTCCACTGTCTTTGAGTCAACTACCTGTGTTACCATCTTTACATTTTTCTGCCAATAGTAATCTAGAAACTGATACGTGTGCCACCTGAGTGTGGCTGAGCATCACTTTAAATTTTTGGGGGGTTTTATCATTTATATAGCGCCAATAATTCAACATTTGCTTTACAGACTGCTATGCTTCCACAGTTTCGAGGTGTCGGGACATGGCATAGCTTACCTAGCTAGCCAATGCTCCCACGACGCCAGACCATGACGACATGGGGCGTGCGTCCCAGATGGTAAGGGAATGTGGATCCACTGGACCACAGAGGGGAACCAGGGCCTACCTGGATTAGGGGAGGGCAGCGACGGGGGTCTGTGGCAGCTGAGCATGTGGGCAAGGGTGACAACATGCAGGACTAGATGACACTGCACAACCTCAGGCATGAGGAAACATAAAGTTTACTGAAAGACACAGTACATAGACAGAACAACAATGCCAGGCTCCCGATTCCGCACATCATGGAAGGGTACATGTCTCAGAATAACAGACGAAGGCAGGAGGACATCACGAGTTGATGCAGTCCAGGGTTATCTGGCACAAGCATACTAAGGTGGCCTCTCTCTTAGGCCTCAGGCGTAGCACAGGCTCAGCAGGAGAAGATCAGACACTGACCTCGAACCGATGTCAGACGATGGCAGAGGTTATCATGTGTTGATGCAGTCCAGGGTCATCTGGCATGGGCATACTAGGACGGCCTCTCTCTCAGGCCTCAGGCGTAGTACAGGCTCAACAGGAGAACATCAGACACCGACCCAGGACAGACGTCATCACAGGGTGGACCACGGGGAACCATCAGAACATCGGGACACAGCTAAGACATTGGGACATCTGGACATAGGCTGGACATCCGGACATCAGGATACAGGCTGGACATCAGTACATCAGGACACAGGCTGGACATCAGGACACAGGCTGGACATCAGGACACAGGCAGGACAGCAGGACATCTAGACACAGACTTGACATCAGGACATCTGGATGCAGGCAGAACATCGGGACATCTGGACACAGACTGGACGTCAGGACATATGGATACAGGCGGGACATCGGGACACTGGCAAGAAATCAGAGAACCCGGTAAGACATCAAGGTCACCGGCAGGACATCAGGGACACCAACATGTCATCAGGGACACCAACAGGGCATCAGAGACACAGGCGGAACATCGGAACACAGGCATAACCTCGGGACACAGGCATGGCAGCTCATGTCTTCAGCTGGGACACGGATGACACAGGACCAAGCAGCGATGGTCAGGCTCCAGGTACCAGACAGCAGTCGCCAGACTCTGGACATCAGACACGATTTCCAGACACCAGGCAGCGGTAGTCAGGCTCCAACTACGGTCATCAGGCTCCAGGCATCGGACTTAGGAAGGAACTCAAGAGGGATGGTGCGAGCACCGGCAGGGTGGACCGGGGCTGGACGGAGCTAGCACTGCATAGCACTGCATAGCAAGCTGAGCACAGCATAGTAGATGCTTAAAGCAAAGCCACCGGACTCCATCTTTAACAGACAAACCCAAGTTGCTTCACAGGACACCAGTTACAGGAAACTCACAGTCACTGGGTACATGGTTCCAGACACAGAGGGACTTCAGGAACATAAAACAGAGGACACAGTTCAGACAGGCAGGGTCAGGTACAGGAACAGATCCAGGATCAAGGATTCAGGCCTGAGAATTCTGCCTCAGGGAGGCAGAAACAAGGCACAACAGGAAAGAACCTGGATATGCAGCCTCCAGGGTAGGCGGAAAAATAGGACACAAACAGAAATGGATCTGGGTACTCAAGCTCCCAGAGACGGCGGAAACACAAGACAGGACGAAAGACATCAGCTTTCCCGGAACTGATCGCAAGCAGAGCAGGAGCTGAACACGCAAACACACATGGCAAGGTTCAGGAACTTAAAGCAAAGCTCTGGCAACACCCAACAGGAAAGAGGAATTTTATATAGGAGCTTCTCCTCAGCAATAGGCTGGGGACAGCAATTAAGCACACACACTACCCTAATAAATTCAGGGAAGGTGTGGCCGTGCGCACCCTAAGCACAGACAGAAACCATTACAGCACAGTCAGCACAGGCACTGTGGCTTAAGGCACCTGGCAGTGGTTGCAAGCCTTGACACATGTGGAAAGTCATGCACCAGTTGCAGAGGACCTCGCAACCTGCTGATAGCTTCAACAGCAGCAACCAGGGACCGCACATGTGGCTGGTCATGCAGCGAAGCAGAGACATCACAATACATGTACGTGTTGTGAACATGTTGGAAATGACTTCTGAGCTGAGGCTCCCTCTGGTGGTTGCTAATGGTATTGAAGCTGTATTGAATGACAAGGCTTTATCACCTGGAAGCGATAATTGGCAATCAGGGGAGACAAACTGGGCTGATATAAGTGAGCTGCCCTCCCATGATCCTCGCCGGTGATTAGTTTCCTCTTCCTGGTCTAGTTTGGAAGTCAGTTGGTTTTCTGCTGTCTCCTGCGAACATTCAGATAAGTTACTTTCTGCTTTTTTTTCCATGGTCAGATTTTCTTTGTTTTTGCTGCCCTGCTTGGTGAGGTCAGCCGGGTCCCCTACTGGGGCCTGTGCTGGTCTCTGGTTCTCATTAGTTTCTGTTCATTTGCTCTGTTCCTGTTGTTTCAGTGCTGCTGGGTAGCGGCGTGTTCACACCAGAGATCTGATTAAGTGGGGGCGAGATTGTGTGGTCTCAGCATTTTTTGAATCAGAAGTGTTGGAATTTTTTCTAGGGTTTTGCTGGGTTGTAGACATTATTCTTTCCTGTCCGGTCCTGTCTAGATAGCTTTTGGCCCCATAGTTTGCTTACTCTATTTTCTACCTGCGTTTGTATTTCATCTTGTCTAACCGCCATTATATGTGTGGGGGCTGCCTTTTCCTTTTGGGCTCTACTCCGGAGCAGTTAGATTTCCTCTTTCTATCTTCAGGTGCAGCTAATCTCTCCTGCTGTGCCCAGGCGTCTAGGTCACCGTAAGTATGTCCCACGGCTGCTTCTAGTTGTGCGGTTAGTTTAGGGGTCTGCAACCTTTTAGTTCTCAACCTCTGTGGTGTTTGGCTGCCCTGGCTGTTTTTTGCTCCTGTCCTCCTCAGCTACCAAATCATAACAGAATCACCGGCCAGACTGTAAATTCTATGATGCTCAAAAGAAGGAAAAAAATTAAAAAATTTAATAAATAAAAAGTAGTCAGAATTTTTTTTTGTGTGTATTTTTTCCTCTTTATCTCTGGGGGCTGTAGGAGTTTTTCTTCAATGGAAATCAAGCATTTGTCCAATCGTGTTGAGCAGCTTGCTGCTGAAGTTCGGAGTATTGCTAGCTATCTCATTCAGTTGCCTGCTGTAGAACCTAAGATCCCTACTCCAGATTTATTTTTTGGGGATCGGTCTAAATTTTGGAATTTTAAAAATAACTGTAAGTTGTTTTTGCCCTGAAACCTAAGTCCTCGGGGAACGCAGCACAGCAGGTTCAAATTGTCATCTCCCTGTTGCGTGACGACCCTCAGGATTGGGCCTTTCACTGACACCTGGGGATCCTGTTTTGACTGATGTTGATGTGTTTTTTCAGGCTCTGGGGTTGTTGTACGATGAACCTAATGTTACTGATCAAGCTGAGAAAACCTTGTTGGCATTGAATCAGGGTCAGGAAGCCGCAGAGCTATATTGTCAGAAATTCAGAAAGTGGGCAGTCCTTACTAAAAGGAATGATGATGCCCTGGCATCTCTTTTTCGGAAGGGTCTGGCAGAAAACGTTAAGGACGTTATTGTCATGTGTGCATTGCCACGAAGATCGTCGCGGTTGCACATTTTGACTTCTCACAGCTGAGCTGCTGTTTCTTTGTGTTTGGCAGCTAGGGAGTTAATTCTGTCTGTGCTCGGTGCTGGGACTGGGTGCAGTTTCTCCCGGCTGCAATTGATTATTTGTTGATTGGTTTCCTTTAAATTCCTGGTTGTCTGCTTGGGGAGTTGCCAGTGAAACCTTCATGCAGACCACAGATAGGAATGAATCTGTATAGACTTTAGTTGTGAGCTCCTTAGTTGTTCTAAGCTCAACTTGGTTAGAGTTTATTTCCCAGACCATTTATGTTCCTTTGGTGTTTGAGTGTGTATGCAAGCGAGTGTTATCCTGTCTGTCTTATATGTCTAATCTGTGTATTTAGCTGAGATCAGCCCATATCCCTTTGGTGGTAGTCAGGATCCTTCTTAGGACTGATTACAGGGTTCAGGGTCTGATAGGAGACAGGGTTAGGTTGGAGACTTGGACCTCTGAACCATTATCAGTACCTCCAAGGTGAGGGATTAGTTAGGACCCCAGTTTAGGGTCAGGTTAGATCCCGGTCCACCTCTTTCCTGTTTCAGCTCATCAAGTCCTCAAGATTAACCCTGAGTTCAGCAGATATCGTGTCAGGTAAATCTATTCTATACTTACATGCTGATGTTGCTATACTAGTTGTTGTATAGAGTGTTGTTCCTGTATTAATAGTTTACTGACATTGTATACATATCATTAGACAGCGTGACATTTTCACTGGCCATAAAAATTATCTCCAGTTACCATGGATCCAGTAGCCCAGCTGGATCTGCAGTTGCAGGGATTATCCATGGAGCTGACGGACATTAAGTCCAAAGTTTTGTCTCCCCTGGAGCAAACCAGAGTTGAACCTAAAGTAGCTCTCCCGGACAGGTTCACTGGTGGGCGAGACAAATTTTTCACCTTCCGGGAGGCATGTAAATTGTATTTTCGGCTTCGGCCTCGATCATCAGGGAGTGAGGAGCAGAGAGTGGGAATTGTTATCTCACTTCTGCAAGGGGACCCTCAATCCTGGGCATTTTCCCTTCCTCCGGGATCCCCGGCTCTACTGTCTGTAGATCAATTTTTTACTGCCCTGGGATTGGTATATGATGACCCAGATCGGGTCTCTCTTGCTGAGACAAAATTACGTAAGATACAGCAGGGAGATCGTCCGGCAGAGGAATTTGCTTCTGAGTTTCGTAGATGGGCCACAGATACTCAGTGGAATGACCCAGCTCTTAGGAGCCAGTTTTGTCATGGGCTTTCTGATAAATTAAAAGACGTTTTGGCTCAGTATGAGTCTCCTCCTTCTCTGGAGGCTGCTATGGCCTTAGCTATCCGTACTGATAGACGGCTTCGGGAGAGGGGTGAGGTAACCCCACTCCCTGTTGTTTCTCCACCTACCACTAAAGTCCCTTATGTTGAGGTTCCCCTTGTCTGTTCGGATGAGCCTATGCAGTTGGGAGGGACATCATTTCGTAGGAGGGATTGGCGGTACGCCGCAGGACTAGAAGATGTTTTTTCTGCGGGAAAGAGGGACATTTTGTTGGAGAATGTCCATCCCGTGCCTTGTTGAGCTAAAAGTCGCCGGAAAACTGTTAATCCCAGGTTGTGTGGTGGACGACAACCTGGGAGTATGTATTTCATCCGCCAGTTCTTCTCAGTTCCTTGTACCAGTGGAGGTGGTAGTTGGTACGAGAGTGGAGAGATTGTCTGTTCTTCTTGATAGTGGTTCCGGGGCTAATCTGGTTGACGCTCAGTTTGCTCAGGCTCAAGGTATGCATCTGAGTGTATTGGTCAAACCGATCCCTATATTCTCCATTGATGCCAGGCCTCTCGGCCAAGGTAGCTTTGTTCATGAGGTTCATAACATTGACCTTCGGGTAGGGGCAATACATAGGGAACAATTATTTTGTTATGTGTTGGAGGGTCTACCTACTCCCATTGTGTTGGGACTTCCTTGGTTGGTTAAACATAACCCTGTGATTAATTGGCAGTCCAGAGAAATAAGCCAATGGGGTGAGTTTTGCAAAAGCAACTGCATGAACACAGTCATCAGTGCGGTCGTGCCTAGTACATTGCCTCCTTTTTTGGAGGATTTTGGGGATGTTTTCTCTGAGGAGGGGTGTCAGGAGTTGCTTCCTCATCGCGTGTATGACTGCTCTATTAATCTCCTTCCTGATGCTAAGTTGCCTAAAGCTAGGTTGTATAATCTTTCTGGTCCTGAGAGGCAGGCTATGAAAGATTATATTTCTGAAAGTCTGGCCAAAGGGCATATTAGACCTTCATCTTCCCCAGTAGCCGCGGGGTTCTTCTTTGTGAAGAAGAAAGATGGAGGCCTACGCCCTTGCTTGGATTTCCGCGAACTTAATCGGATTACTGTTCGAGATCCGTATCCACTCCCTCTTATTCCTGATCTCTTCAATCAAATTGTTGGCGCCAAATGGTTTTCTAAATTGGATCTCAGGGGGGCGTATAATCTGATTAGGATAAAAGAGGGGGATGAGTGGAAAACGGCGTTTAACACGCCGGAGGGACATTATGAGAACCTAGTCATGCCTTTTGGTCTGACTACTGCACCAGCAGTATTCCAACATTTTGTTAATGACATTTTTCGTCACCTTGTGGGGCTGTTTGTGGTTGTATATTTGGACGACATTTTAATTTACTCGCCAGATCTTGTGTCTCATCAGGAGCATGTGAGACAGGTGTTGCAGATCTTGCGAGACAATAAACTATACGCCAAACTGGAGAAGTGTGTATTTGCCGTACAGGAACTTCAGTTTTTGGGTTTTTTGGTGTCAGCCTCCGGTTTCCGTATGGACCCTGAAAAGGTGAGAGCAGTGCTTGAATGGGATCAGCCAGGGGATCTTAAGGCTCTGCAGCGTTTTTTGGGGTTTGCTAACTACTACCGGAAATTTATTTGTAATTTCTCATCTGTCGTCAAACCTCTCACTGACATGACAAGAAAAGGGACAGATTTTTCTAAATGGTCGGACAAAGCTTGCCAAGCCTTTTCCTCTTTGAAGAAATGTTTTGCTTCGGCACCCGTTCTCATCCAACCAGATGCATCTCAGCCGTTCATTGTGGAGGTGGATGCGTCTGACGTAGGGGTGGGTGCTATATTGTCCCAGGGTCCGTCTCCTGGTAAATGGCATCCGTGCGCTTTCTTTTCTAAGAAATTGTCGTCCGCCGAAAGGAATTATGATATCGGCAATAGGGAACTTTTGGCCATTAAGTTAGCTTTTGAAGAATGGCGTCACTTTTTGGAGGGGCAGTCCACCCGGTTACCGTTATTACTGATCACAAGAACCTGTTGTATTTGGAATCCGCTAAGCGTCTGAATTCCAGACAAGCTCGATGGTCGTTGTTTTTTACCAGGTTTAATTTTGTCGTCACTTATCGCCCGGGGTCTAAGAATGTAAAGGCTGATGCCTTGTCTCGCAGTTTCCCAGGGGCCGGGAAAACGGATGACCCGAGTCCTATCCTTCAGGAGGGGGTGGTAGTGTCGGCTGTATTTTCTGAGCTTGAGGAGGAGGTGTTAGAGGCTCAGGGGGACGCCCCTGCAGGACCTCCAGGGAGACTGTTTGTCCCAAATCTGTTGAGACAAAAGGTTATTGAGGCACATCATAATTCTGCTCTAGCAGGACATCCAGGGAGTAAGGCTACTTTAGATCTCCTTTCTCGCCGGTTTTGGTGGCCTAATGCTAATAAAGATGTTATAACTTTTGTCACGTCATGTGGGGTGTGTGCTCGCTCTAAAACCCCTCATACCCGTCCGTCTGGGACCCTTTTACCCTTGAAACTTCCGGAGCGTCCATGGACTCATTTATCTATGGACTTCATTACGGACCTTCCTCCGTCGTCAGGGAATACTGTCATACTGGTGGTTGTTGACAGGTTCAGTAAGATGGCACATTTCGTTGCTCTTCCTGCACTCCCTAATGCTAAAACTCTGGCGCAGGTGTTCATTAGGGAGATCGTTAGACTTCATGGGTTGCCTTCTGATGTGGTGTCAGATAGGGGGTCTCAGTTTGTGTCCAAATTTTGGAGGGCATTTTGTTTACGTCGGGGGATGCAATTGTCATTTTCCTCGGCTTTTCATCCGCAGACCAATGGTCAGACAGAGCGTCTGAATCAGAGCTTAGAGACATATCTCTGGTGTTTTGTCTCAGAGAACCAAGAGGACTGGTCTTCTTTCTTGCCTCTGGCAGAGTTCGCTCTTAACAACAGGCGGAGCGAGTCCACTAGTAAGTCCCCGTTTTTTGGGGCATATGGTTTCCATCCCCAGTTTTGTACTTTCAATGGGGGGGGCCCTTCTGGGGTTCCTGAGGAGGAGCGTTTCTCGTCGTCACTTGCTTCTGTGTGGAGAGGTGTATTGAATAATCTGAGTGCGATGGGGAACCGTTACAAACGTATGGCTGATAGGAGGAGAGTTTCTGGTCCAGATCTGAATGTGAACGATCTGGTATGGTTGTCTACCAGGAATATAAAACTTAAAGTGCCCTCCTGGAAACTGGGTCCCAGATTCATCGGGCCGTACAGGATCAGTTCCATAATTAATCCTGTGGCATTTCGTCTGGACCTCCCTCCTACGTTTAAAATTCATAATGTGTTCCACAAGTCATTACTTAAAAGGTATGTGGCACCAGTCATACCGTCACCTCTACCTCCTCCTCCTGTGTTGGTCAATGGTAACTTGGAATTTCAAGTATCAAAGATCATTGACTCACGTCTGAATCGCCGGTCCCTTCAGTACTTGGTGCATTGGAAGGGGTATGGTCCAGAGGAGAGGACGTGGGTCCCTGCGTCTGATGTTAACGCAGATCGTTTGGTTCGGACCTTCCACAGAACTCACCCGGGCAGGCCTGGCCCTGAGGGTCCGGAGGCCCCTCGTAGAAGGGGGGGTACTGTCATGTGTGCATTGCCACGAAGATCGTCGCGGTTGCACATTTTGACTTCTCACAGCTGAGCTGCTGTTTCTTTGTGTTTGGCAGCTAGGGAGTTAATTCTGTCTGTGCTCGGTGCTGGGACTGGGTGCAGTTTCTCCCGACTGCAATTGATTATTTGTTGATTGGTTTCCTTTAAATTCCTGGTTGTCTGCTTGGGGAGTTGCCAGTGAAACCTTCATACAGACCACAGATAGGAATGAATCTGTATAGACTTTAGTTGTGAGCTCCTTAGTTGTTCTAAGCTCAACTTGGTTAGAGTTTATTTCCCAGACCATTTATGTTCCTTTGGTGTTTGAGTGTGTATGCAAGCGAGTGTTATCCTGTCTGTCTTATATGTCTAATCTGTGTATTTAGCTGAGATCAGCCCATATCCCTTTGGTGGTAGTCAGGATCCTTCTTAGGACTGATTACAGGGTTCAGGGTCTGATAGGAGACAGGGTTAGGTTGGAGACTTGGACCTCTGAACCATTATCAGTACCTCCAAGGTGAGGGATTAGTTAGGACCCCAGTTTAGGGTCAGGTTAGATCCCGGTCCACCTCTTTCCTGTTTCAGCTCATCAAGTCCTCAAGATTAACCCTGAGTTCAGCAGATATCGTGTCAGGTAAATCTATTCTATACTTACATGCTGATGTTGCTATACTAGTTGTTGTATAGAGTGTTGTTCCTGTATTAATAGTTTACTGACATTGTATACATATCATTAGACAGCGTGACAGTTATGGTGGGATTTCCTGTTCCCTCTGGTCTCAATGACTCTATGTCATTGGCTATTCAAATTGATAGACATTTACATGAGCGTAGAAATATGCGAGAGGTGGTGATGTCTTGTGAGCAAACCTCTGAGCTTAAGCAGTGTGATGGAGCGGTTTCTGGGGCTCAGCGTCAAGAGTTTCGCAAACGTAATAAGTTGTGCTTCTATTGTGGAGACCCTTCTCATACTATTTCTATCTGCCCTAAGCAGGAAGAAGTTTTGCGTGCTCGGTTGTATTGGGTAATGTTCAGACTAAATTTCTTTTGACTGTTACCTTGATTTGCTCCATGTCCACATTTTCGGCTCAGGCATTTGTTGATTCAGGAGCAGCGCTAAACCTGATGGATTTTGATTTTGCCAAACGTTGTGGTTTTCCCATGATACCCCTGTGGAGGTCTATTCCATTGCTGGGTATTGATTCTTCCCTTTGGTGGAGAATAAACCCCAGTTTTCAACCCAGGTGATAATGCGGGTTAACCCGGACCACCAAGAGAATTGTAAATTTTTGGTGTTACATAATTTACATGACATTATTGTACTGGGTTTTCCTTGGTTGCAGACCCATAATCCTGTTTTGGATTGGAAGTCTGTGTCTGTGTTCAGTTGGGGTTGTCAATGTGTTCGTAGTGACACTCGTGTTTTTTCTAACTCTCCCCAGTTTCCCCAGCCTCAAGATGTCCCTGGCTATTTGGCTGATTTTTCTGATGTGTTTAGTGAGAGTAAGTCTGCGTCCTTACCTCCTCATAGGAGTTATGATTGCGCGATTGAGTTAGTACCCGATTGTAAATTTCCCAAGGGTCGACTCTTCAATTTATCGGTACCCGAGCATGATGCTATGTGATCTTATATCAAAGAGTCTTTGGAGAAGGGTCATATCAGACCATCCTCTTCACCCTTGGGCGCTGGCTTTTTCTTTGTGGCCAAAAAGGATGGTTCATTGAGGCCATGTATTGACTATCGTCTCCTTAATAAGATCACTGTTAAATATCAATATCATTTACCCCTGATTTCTGATTTATTTTCCAGAATGAAAGGTGCTAGTTGGTTTACCAAGCTTGACCTCAGGGGGCGTATAATCTTATTCGCATCAAGCACGGTGATGAATGGAAGACAGCGTTTAATACCCCTGAGGGGCATTTTGAGTACCTAGTGATGCCTTTTGGGCTCACTAATGCCCCTTCCGTCTTCCAATCTTTCATGAACGATATTTTCCGGGATTTTGTGGATAAATTTCTGATCGTTTATTTGGACGATTTCTTCATATTTTCCAATGACTGAGATTCTCATGTGGAACATGTTCGGATGGTATTCCGTATTTTGAGAGAAAATGCCTTGTATGTTAAGGGATCAAAATGTCTCTTTGGCGTACAGAAGGTTTCATTTTTGGGATTCATTTTGTCTCTGTCTGCTATTGAAATGGACCCGGTCAAAGTTCAGGCCATTTGTGATTGGGTTCAACCCACTACATTGAAGGCTCTTCAGAGATTTTTGGGTTTTGCTAATTTTTACCATAAATTTATAGGTAATTTCTCTGGTATTGTGAAACCACTGACTGATTTGACCAAAAAGGGTTCTGATGTAGTGAATTGGTCTCCTGAGGCAGTTTCTGCGTTTCAGGAGCTTAAGCTGAGATTCACTTCTGCTCCTGTTCTACGGCAACCTAATGTTTCTCTACCATTTCAGGTGGAGATAGATGCTTCTGAGATTGGTGCGGGAGCCGTTTTGTCCCAAAGGGATCCGGAGACCTCTAAGAGTAACACTTGTGCCTTCTTCTCTCGAAAATTTTCCCCAGCTGAACGTAATTATGATGTGGGAAATCGGGAGTTATTGGCCATGAAGTGGGCTTTTGAAGAGTGGATACATTGGCTGGAAGAAGCCAAACATCAGGTGGTGGTCCTCAAGGACCTTAAGAACCTGATTTATCTCGAATCAGCCAAGCAACTTGATCTTAGACAGGCCAGGTGGGCCTTGTTTTTCACACGTTTTAATTTTGTGGTCTTCTTTCTCCCGGGCACTAAGAATGTTAAGATGCCCTCTCTAGGACTTTTTTGTCGGATTCTCCTGATGTGACTGAGACTGCTGTCATTCTGAAGGAGGGTGTGGTTCTTTCCGCTATCTCGTCCGATTTGAGATTGGCTCTGGAGGAATTTCAGGAGGATAAACCTGAACGCAGCCATGTTGGGAAATTGTTTGTCCCAGACCAGTGGAGGAAGAATGTGATGTCTGAGATTCATTGCTCCATGTTGGCTGCCCATCCTGGTATTTTTGGTACCAGAGATTTAGTGAGTCGGTCCTTTTGGTGGCCCACTTTATCTCGTGATGTCAGGAATTTTGTGCAGTCCTATAGGACTTGTTCTCGTTCCAAACCCTGTTCTTGCTCTAGTGGATTGTTAATGCCACTGCCGGTGCCCTGGAGGCCATGGACCCATATCTCTATGGATTTTATCTCCGACCTCCCTGTCTCTCAGAGAATGACTGTCATTTGGGTGATCTGTGATAGATTCTCCAAGATGATCCATCTTGTGCCATTGCCGAAGTTACCATCCTCTTCCGAGTTGGTACCCTTGTTTTTTCAGCAGGTGGTTCATTTTCACGGCATTCCGGAAAACATTGTGTCTGACAGGGGAGTCCAATTTGTTTCCAAATCATAACATGTACGGCTATGCAGCAGAGCCGGGAACTGAGCAGCATCCATACAGGTAACGGACAACAGTTTCCCAGCTGGTTAGGGGGAAAGGAGCAAAGGGTTAAAGTGGTGGTATCTATTCGGTTTGACCATTCGCCATCTTGTTGTGGTTTCTGGCTACTGGTCTGTTTTCCCCGGTGCTGGGCTTGTCGTTGATCAGGTGATTGTATCACCCTTTATTACCCTGCACCTGCCTCCCAGTCCTTGCTGGACATCAGTGTTAATCCGCTTGTGTACTGGCTAGGTGTTAATGTTTTAGAAATGAATTCTGAGCAGAAGCTCCCTCTGGTGGTCATAAACGGTACTGAACCATTCAATGAGGATTGGCAATCAGGAATCATGGACTGGCTGGATATAAGGGAGGTTTCCCCCATCATGGTTGCCGGTGATCAATTGTTCTTGTCTCAACGTTGTTTCCTGGTTCACTTGGAAGCTTGCTGAGTCTTGCCTCTTCTCCTGCTCTCAGATAAGATATTTTCTGTTTTTTGTTTTTGTGCTTGCCATTTGCAATTTTCTCTGCATTTCTGTGAGGTTGGCCAGGTTCCCCTCCTCAGAGGGCTTGGGCGCTTCGCGGTTCCTCTGGAGCCACTGTTGTTTGTTCATTTGCCTTTTCCAGTTTTTTCTGTGGCTGCGGCTTAGTTTTGTTACAACAGAGAACTAATTTAGAATTTAGGTGGTAGAGGTCGTGTGATCTCAGGTGTTTTTGCAATTAGTAGCGTTGGCTTTTTTTAGGGTTTTTTTTGGAATGCAGTAAGTATCCTTCCTATCCTTTTCTGTCCAGGCAGATTGGGCCCCAGCATTTGCTCATACTATTTTCTGTCTGTGTCTGTATTTCCTCTTGTCTAAACGCCATTACATGTTTGGGGGCTTCCTATGTTCTTTGGGGATCTGCTCCGGGGCAGATAGCTTTCCTCTTTCTATTTTAGGTGTAGTTAGCCTCTCAGGCTGTGACGAGGCGTCTAGGACCAACGCAGGAACGCTCCACGGCTGCCTTTAGTTGTGGTGGTTAGTCAGGGTACTGCAATCCAGTAGATCCCAACCTCTCTGGTGTATTGCCGTTTTTGCCTGCTCTCCTCAGCTACAAAAACATAACAGTATCACCGGCCAAACTGAAAATTATATGGTACTCACAGAAGGGAAAAATAGTGTGGAAAGAAAAAAGTTGTCAGAGTTGTCAGAGATTTTTTTTTTCTGTTTGTTGCATTTTTTTTCCCTCTTTTTCTCTGGGTTCTGGGGAGGATTTTTTTTCTCTCAATGGAGTTTGCACAGTTGTCTGGCCGTGTGGATCAGCTTGCCACTGAAGTTCGGAGTATTGCTACCTATCTTGCAGGGTTGCCGGTTGTGGAACCTAGGATCCCCATGCCAGAATTGTTTTTGGGGGATGGAGCTAAATTTTTGAATTTCAAAAATAACTGTAAGTTGTTTTTTGCCTTAAAGCCTAAGTCCTCAGGGAACGCAGCACAGCAAGTTCAAATTGTCATCTCTCTCCTGCGCAGCGATCCTCAGGATTGGGCTTTTTTCCCTGACACCTGGGGACCCTGTTTTGAGTAATGTTGATGCATTTTTTCTGGCTCTGGGGTTATTGTACGATGAACCTAATGTCACTGATCAAGCTGAAAAAACCTTGTTGGCATTAAATCAGGGGCTTGAGGACGCTGAGTTGTACTGTCAGAAATTTCGAAAGTGGGCAGTTCTGACCAAATGGAATGATGATGCTTTGGCAGCCCTTTTTCAGAAGGGTCTGTCAGAGAATGTAAAAGATGTTATGGTGGGTTTCCCTGCTCCCTCTGGTCTCAATGATTCTATGTCATTGGCGATTCAAATTGACAGACGTTTGCGTGAGCGTAGAGGTATGCGTGGAACGGTGTTGCCTTGTGAACCAGCTTCTGAACCCATGCAGTGTGATAGAGTGGCTTCTGTGGTACAGCGTCATGAGTTTCGAAAACGCAATGGGTTATGTTTCTTCTGTGGTGATGCCTCTCATGCTATTTCAGTCTGCCCTAAGCGGGGAAGACATTTTGCACGCTCAGTTGTCTTGGGTAGTGTTCAGACTAAATTTCTGTTGACTGTTACCCTGATTTGCTCCCTGTCCACATTTTCTGCTCAGGCTTTTGTTGATTCGGGAGAACCTATTAACCTGATGGATTTTGATTTTGCTAAACGTTGTGGGTTTCCCTTGATACCCCTACGGAAGTCTATTCCCCTACTGGGGATTGATTCTACCCCTTTGGCTGAGAATAAACCCCAGTTCTCTACTCAGGTGATAATGAGGGTTGAACCTGATCATCAGTAGAGTTGCAAATTTTTGGTGCTGTATAATCTGCATGACATTACTGTACTAGGTTTCCTTTGGTTGCAGTCTCATAATCCTGTTTTGGATTGGAAATCTGTGTCTGTAACCAGTTGGGGCTGCCAATGTGTTAATGCCAACACTCCTGTTTTTTCTGCCTCTGCCCAGGCTCAAGATGTGCCTGACTTTTTGACTGATTTTTCTGATGTGTATAGTTAAAGTAAATCTGCATCCTTGCCCCCCCATAGGAGCTATGACTGCACTATTGAATTAGTGCCTGGTAGTAAATTCCCTAAAGGTCGCCTTTTTAACTTGTCTGTACCTGAACATGACGCTATGCGGTCTTATATCAAGGAGTCATTGGAGAAGGGTCATATCAGACCATCCTCTTCACCCTTGGGTGCCGGTTTTTTCTTTGTGGCCAAAAAGGATGGTTCATTAAGGCCGTGTATTGATTATCGTCTCTTGAACAATATCACTGTGAAATATCAATATCCGTTACCCTTGATTTCTGACCTGTTTTCCAGGGTGAAAAGTGCTACTTGGTTTACCAAGCTTGACCTCAGGGGGGCGTATAACCTTATTCGCATTAAGCACGGGGATGAATATAAGACAGCGTTTAATACCCCAGAGAGGCATTTTGAGTACCTAGTGATGCCCTTTGGGCTCACTAATGCTCCTTCCGTCTTCCAGTCCTTCATGAATGACATTTTCAGGGATTTTGTGGATAAATTTCTGATTGTTTATTTGGATGATATCTTGATTTTTTTCCAATGACTGCGACTCTCATGTGAAACATGTTCGGACTGTGTTCCAGATTTTGAGAGAGAATGCTCTGTATGTGAAGGGATCAAAGTGTCTTTTTGGCGTACAGAGGATCTCATTTCTGGGATTCATTTTGTCTCCATCTGTTATTGAAATGGACCTGGTCAAGGTTCAGGCCATCTGTGATTGGGTCCAACCTACTTCATTAAAGGCTCTTCAGAGATTCTTGGGTTTTGCCAATTTTTATCGTAAATTTATTGGTAATTTCTCTGTTATTGTTAAACCATTGACCGATTTGACCAAAAAGGGTTCTGATGTGGTGAATTGGCCTCCTGAGGCAGTCTCTGCGTTTCAGGAACTTAAACAGAGATTCACTTCTGCTCCTGTTCTACGGCAGCCTGATGTTTCTCTGCCATTTCAGGTGGAGGTTGATGCCTCTGAAATTGGGGCAGGTGCCGTTTTGTCCCAAAGAGATCCTGAGACCTCTAAAAGTAACCCTTGTGCTTTTTTCTCTCGAAAATTTTCTCCAACTGAACGTAATTATGACGTGGGTAATCGGGAGTTATTGGCCATGAAGTGGGCTTTTGAAGAGTGGAGACATTGGCTGGAGGGAGCCAAACATCAGGTGGTGGTACTCACGGACCATAAGAATCTGGTTTATCTGGAATCAGCCAAGCGACTTAATCCTAGACAGGCCAGGTGGGCCTTGTTTTTCACACGTTTTAATTTTGTGGTTTCCTTTCTTCCTGGCACTAAGAATGTTAAGGCGGATGCCCTCTCGATGAGTTTCCTTGCGGACTCTCCTGAGTTATCTGATCCTGCTGTTATTTTGAAAGAGGGTGTAGTTCTTTCCGCCATCTCGCCCAATTTGAGACTGGCTCTGGAGGGGTGTCAGGAGGATAAACCCGAGCGCTGCCCTGTTGGGAAATTGTTTGTCCCAGACCAGTGGAAGAAGAGTGTGATGTCTGAGATTCATTGTTCCGCGTTGGCCGGTCATCCCGGAATTTTTGGTACCAGAGACTTGGTGAGTCGGTCCTTTTGGTGGCCTACTTTGTCTCGTGACGTCAGGGAATTTGTGCAGTCCTGTGGGACTTGCTCTCGCTCCAAGCCTTGCTCTCGCTCTAGTGGTTTGTTGATGCCATTGCCTGTGCCCAAGAGACAATGAACCCATATCTCTATGGATTTTATTTCCGACCTCCCTGTTTCTCAGAGAATGACCGTTATCTGAGTGATTTGTGATAGGTTTTCCAAGATGATGATACATCTTGTGTCATTACCTAAGTTGCCTTCCTCCTCCGAATTGGTGCCTTTGTTCCTTCAGCACGTGTTTCGGTTACACGGCATTCCTGAGAACATTGTGTCTGACAGAGGAGTCCAGTTTGTTTCCAGATTTTGGAGGACTTTTTGTTCTAAACTTGGTGTTCAATTGTCTTTCTCCTCTGCTTTTCATCCTCAGACCAATGGACAAACTGAGAGAACAAACCAGACATTGGAGACTTATCTGAGATGCTTTGTGTCTGCTGATCAAGATGACTGGGTCTCTTTTTTGCCTTTGGCTGAGTTTGCTCTTAATAATAGGGCAAGCTCTGCCACTTTGATGTCTCCATTTTTCTGCAATTTTGGGTTTCACCCTCGATTTTCTTCGGGACAGACGGAGGCTTCTGTCTGTCCGGGTGTTGACTCTGTTGTGGAGCGTATGCAGCAGATTTGGGACCAGGTAGTGGAGAGGTTGTCCCTCTCTCAGGAGAAGGCCCAGCGGTTTGCCAACCGGCATAGGACTGATGGTCCTCGGTTTAAAGTGGGGGATTTGGTCTGGTTGTCCTCAAGAAATATCCCTATGAGAGTTGCATCTCCTAAGTTTAAGCCTAGGTTCATTGGACCTTATAAGATCATGGAGATTCTTAATCCTGTTTCCTTTCGTTTACTTCTTCCAGGGACATTTAAGATCCATAACGTGTTCCACAAGTCCTTATTGAAGAGGTTTGTCGAGCCAGTGGTTCCTATGGCTGCGCCCCCTGACCCTGTTTTGGTTGAGGGCAATCTGGAGTATGTGGTTGAGAAAATATTGGATTCTCGTTTTTCCAAATGGAAACTCCAGTATTTGTTTAAGTGGAGAGGTTATAGTCAGGAGGACAATTCTTGGGTGTTTGCTTCGGACATCCATGCTAGGAGACTGATCCGTGAGTATCACAGAGCTCATCCTGACCGACCTGGTTGCACAAATGAGGGTTCGGTGACCCCTCCTCAAGGGGGGGTACTGTTATGAATGTTTTAGAAATGAATTCTGAGCAGAAGCTCCCTCTGGTGGTTACAAACGGTACTGAACCATTCAATGAGGATTGGCAATCAGGAATCACAGACTGGCTGGATATAAGGGAGGTTTCCCCCCATCATGGTTGCCGGTGATCAATTGTTCTTGTCTCAACGTTGTTTCCTGGTTTACTTGGAAGCTTGCTGAGTCTTGCCTCTTCTCCTGCTCTCAGATAAGATATTTTCTGTTTTTTGTTTTTGTGCTTGCCATTTGCAATTTTCTCTGCATTTCTGTGAGGTTGGCCAGGTTCCCCTCCTCAGGGGGCTTGGGCGCCTCACGGTTCCTCTGGAGCCACTGTTGTTTGTTCATTTGCCTTTTCCAGTTTTTTCTGTGGCTGCGGCTTAGTTTTGTTACAACAGAGAACTAATTTAGGTGGTAGAGGTCGTGTGATCTCATGTGTTTTTGCAATTAGTAGCGTTGGCTTTTTTTTAGGGTTTTTTTGGATTGCAGTAAGTATCCTTCCTATCCTTTTCTGTCCAGGCAGATTGGGCCCCAGCGTTTGCTCATACTATTTTCTGTCTGTGTCTGTATTTCCTCTTTTCTAACCGCCATTACATGTTTGTGGGCTTCCTATGTTCTTTGGGGATCTGCTCCGGGGCAGATAGCTTTCCTCTTTCTATCTTTAGGTGTAGTTAGCCTCTCAGGCTATGACGAGGCGTCTAGGACCAACGTAGGAACGCTCCACGGCTGCCTTTAGTTGTGGTGGTTAGTCAGGGTACTGCAATCCAGTAGATCCCAACCTCTCTGGTGTATTGCCGTTTTTGCCTGCTCTCCTCAGCTACCAAAACATAACAGCTAGGAGCCTTAATAGCGTTGTGCTATACTTTGTGCAAATCTGGGATCTCTAGTTCTGCTTGCTTTATCTTTTGTTTTTTCCTTTTGTTTCTGCAGCTTCCTCTGTTTCCCTGCTAGGAGGTTACCAGTGTTTTGATCCCAGTCCCTAGATCTTTCAGGGTTCGCCTTCCCCCACCTCCAGGTCTTCTCTTGAGTTTAGACTAGGCTCGTCGGTGAGTCTATTCGCAAAGAATAGGTCGCCCGCTCCATCGTAGGGATCGAGTTTATTCACCCCCCCGCACTATTTCTGAGTTGCAGACCCATAACATAAAGCAGAAACATACAAAGTAACTCCGGGGAAACAAGGTCAAACATACCGGCGTAACACAGACATTACTGGCACTGTCATCATTGGGACTCACATTCTAAATTTACTGTCTGTATGTCTTTGTAGTGTGGCTATAAAAATAATTACTGGGAGTAAACCTTGCCAAACACAGGTAGAACATACAAACTCTTTGCAGATGCTGTCCTTGGAGGGGCTGTGACACAAGACCACAGCACTGCAAGACTGCTAATGTTTTTGCATTGACAACTGAACATTTCTGTGGTTGGAAGGCTATCACTGCCATGCAAACTGTGTGCCTCACTGCTGTGTTGGGGAAAACCATTGTCAAGATTGTCTTCCAGCATGTTTTGATACTGCAGCATGGGCGTGTCCCTTTCCAGGGAAGGAAGCACAC
>JARQOD010000001.1:477348103-477392275 GCA_033576555.1 Oophaga sylvatica
TGCTTTTTTCTTCATCTGACAGTGTAGAAGTTAGGGAAAAAATGGGGAATGTACTCTGGAAGCAGTGCTCTAGATAACTATTTGTTGTTTTCTGCAGAGATGAGTCCTGGCTGGATGAAGAAAAGCAAAAATGAAAGACTTCTACTAGAGATGTCACAGGGTTCCTGTGTATAAAGACACTGGTAATCCCCGTATTACCAGTACACTAATACTAATACTAACACTAATATACTAATACTCCTGTGTATAATGTCACCGGTGATCACTATTACCTGTACACTGACACTACATACAAAGCGCCTATATATAATGGCACTGGTGATCACTGTATTATCTGTACACTATATTCAGAGCTCCTGTGTATAATGTTACCGGTAATCACTGTATTACCTGTACACTATACACTATACACAGAGCTCCTGTGTTTAATGGCACTGGTGATCACTGTATTACCTGTTTACTGACACTATTTGCTATGTACAGAGCTCCTGTGTTTAATGGCCATGGTGATCTCTGTATTACCTGTACACTATATACAGAGGTCCTGTGTATAATGTCACTGGTGATAACTGTATTACATGTACACTGACAATATATACAGAGCGCCTGTGTATAATGTCACTGATGAGTCAGCGTGTTACCTGTACACTGACACTAAACACGGTATACTATGTAGAGAGCTCCTGTGTGTAATGGCACTTCAGGTAATATTAGTATCATGTTTGTTTTTTATTAATGATCAGTACTGTAGTATTGGACTCTCAACCTGCATGCTACAAGAGGGACAGGAGTGCATGCTGTTTAGTGATGCACAAATCTTGGAGCACGCACAGCCACAAGAATACGAAGGTAGGGAATGGCAAATTTGAGATAAGGCAATGGGATTACCAGCGTTACAAGGCGGGAAACTGTTCCGCAGAGCACCGACACTGGTGCATTTTTCCATCAAAGAGTTAGGCATTCCCCAGTTTGGGACTTTTGTAAAGAGAGTTCTGAGACTAACAAAATAGATATTTGCAACCTGTGCCATGCCAAGATCAGCAGTTGCCTGACCACTAAGAACCTAGCCACCACCAGCATGATAAGGTACATGTCATCTAAGCACCCGACTCTGTGGGCAGAATACCTGGGACCACAATTAGTGCCCTCGGGTGACACCACCACCTCTTGCCTTGTGCTAGGTGCTTCTCAATCCTGTGTCCAAAACACTGGTGCAGATGCCTCCTGCCCTGCACCTATCCTTGCACATTCTGACTGACCATCATCAGGCACTTCCAAATACTCGATACAGCACTGCGCTCACATGTCACTATACCCAGGCCTTGGAACAAAAAAGAAAGTTCTCAACCATCCATCCAAATGCTAAACTTGCACATTTCAAGCCTGCTTGCCATGGAAATGTTGCCATTTTGGCTGGTAGACAAAGATGTTTTCCGTCGACTCATGGTGGCAGACATCCTTGGGCACTTGGTCCCAAGCCGCCACTTTTTCTTCAGGTGTGGAATCCTCACCTTGTACTAGCAAGTGTCCATCACCTGTGCGAGGCAACGGGAGATTAGGGAGGTTAATAAGTGACTCAAGAATTGGTGTAGGAAGTAGGGGTTTGGGTTCCTGGAGAACTGGGCCGACTTCTCAGTTGGCTACAGGTTCTATGCTAGGGATGGGCTGCACCTCAATGGGGAGGGTGCAGCTGTGCTGGGGGAGAAAATGGCTAGAAGGTTGGAGGAGTCTTTAAACTAGGGACTGGGGGGGAGGGTATTCATTTTATAGGAGGGGAAGGCAGTGCAGATAGAGACCTGGGCACAAATAATGAAATTGGGGGTGGGGGTGGCATGGGGGGTGGGGTTAGAACAGTTAATAATTTAAGAAAGAATAGAGGTTCAGAGAGATACATAAAGTGCATGTATACTAATGCTAGAAGCCTCACCAACAAAATGGCGGAATTAGAATTAATTTTGTTGGAACATAATTATGACATGGTGGGGATATCTGAGACTTGGCTGGATGAGAGCCACGACTGGGCGGTTAATTTACAGGGCTATAGTCTGTTTAGAAATGACCGTAAAAATAAGCGAGGTGGGGGTGTGTGTTTATATGTAAAATCATCCTTAAAACCCATCCTGCGTGATATCTGTGAATCTAATGAAGACGTAGAGTCTCTGTGGGTGGAGATTAGGGGAGGGGGGAAAAATAATAAATTACTGATAGGGGTTTGTTATAAGTCTCCTAAAACAATGGAAGCAACAGAGAATATCCTCGTAAAGCAAATAGATGAAGCAGCAACTCAAGGAGAAGTCATTATTATGGGGGACTTCAACTACCCTGAAATACATTGGGGAACAGAAACCTGCAGTTCCAGCAAAGGTAATAAGTTTTTGGCAACTATAAGAGACAATTACCTTTCACAACTAGTTCAGGACCCAACAAGAGGGGGGGGCACTGCTTGACCTAATATTATCCAACAGGCCAGACCGCATATCAAATATAAGGGTTGGGGGTCACTTGGGTAATAGTGATCACAAAATAATAAGCTTTCATGTATCCTTTAATAAGATGTGTAGTCGAGGGGTTACAAGGACACTAAACTTCAGGAAGGCAAATTTCCAACGGATGAGAGATGATCTTGGTGCAATAAACTGGGACGATATCCTGAGACATAAAAATACACAAAGAAAATGGGAGACGTTTATTAGTATCCTGAATAGGACCTGTGCACAGTATATACCCTATGGGAATAAACATGCTAGAATTAGGAGGAAACCACTATGGCTAAATAGAGCTGTAAGGGGCGCAATAAGGGACAAAAAGAAAGCGTTTAGGGAATTAAAGCAAGTAGGTAGTGAAGAGGCATTAAATAAATACAGAAGACTGAATAAATTCTGTAAAAAGCAAATCAAGACAGCAAAGATTGAGGCAGAGAGACTCATTGCCAGAGAAAGTAAAAATAATCCCAATATATTCTTTAACTACATAAATAGCAAGAAATTAAAAAATGATAGTGTTGGTCCCCTTAAAAATAGTCTGGGTGAAATGGTGGATGAGGATGAGGAAAAAGCCAATATGCTAAATGACTTTTTTTCAACTGTATTTACACAAGAAAATCCCATGACAGATAACATGATCAGAGATAAAAAAAATTTCTCCATTAAATGTCACCTGCTTAACCCAGCAGGAAGTACGGCGGCGTCTAAAAATCACTAAAGTTGACAAATCCCCGGGCCCGGATGGGATACACCCCCGAGTACTGCAGGAATTAAGTACAGTTATAGATAGACCTTTATTTTTAATCTTTAAAGATTCCATAATAACTGGGTCTGTACCACAGGACTGGCGTATAGCAAATGTGGTGCCAATATTCAAAAAGGGGGCAAAAACTGAACCTGGAAATTATAGGCCAGTGAGCTTAACATCTACTGTGGGTAAAATCCTGGAGGGTTTTTTAAGGGATACTATATTGGAGTATCTGAAGCTGAATAACCTCATGACTAGTGTTGAGCGATACGATAATGCAAATATCGGCTATCGGCCGATATTAGCTCTATCGGCCTTTCGATAATTCGTTTCGATATTTTCGTCTTATCGAATACCGGAATCGGATTTGTCACTGTCACTGTGAGTGTCCGTCGGTCGGGTCTGTCAGGAGTCAGCGGCACTTACCTGGCAGAAGATCTCAGGCGGTCACGTCCTGGACTGCTTGATGGCCGCCATTATCTTCTCCCTGGCGGTCACATGCAGTTTTTCGCGATAACTGCAGTGACTGCAGGGTAATCCCGGCCGTAAAGCAGTCAGTCCGATGACGTCACCGCCGGGGAAGCAGGTAATCAGCTGTGCTGCGCCGGGATGACAGGCTCTGCCTGTCATTCTGATGTAGCAGAGCTGGATCGTCGTGGGACACTCGTTACTATGGACTGCGTCGGTCAGGTGGTATACTTTTTTTTTTCATTTTTTTACAGGAGATCGATGGCGTCGCAGGATGAGACAGTAATAAAAGAAATGAAAACTGTGTTTTTTTTTATTTTATTAAATTAAAAAACTTTTTTAGGAACATTCACCCGTCCGGGTACATAAACAATTTAACTATTTACATACAGGGACCCTGTCCGGGTTATTTAGACTTCTTTGGCTGGCCTCTTCCAGGTACCACCTGGTACTCTTCTTGAGATTGCCAAACATCCGAGGCACCAAGGACCACCAGGACCTGATGACGTCGTGTGGCCTGTACAGTGACGTCGTGACCCGCTATCTGGGTCTGTGTGGCCACCTCTTTCATCTCCCTCCGGGTCTGGAACCCTATGTCCCGGACTGTACGAACCCCAGGGTGCCTAACAGGCGCCGGGTACGGGCCAGCTATACGTATCATGTCCATAGCTGGGGCTGCTGAGGAGACCACTGAGGGAGGCTGGGGAGATTTACGGCGTGGGGTGGGCACTTTTGCAGAGGCCTGGATGTGGGAGGCTGAAGGCTTCGAGGGTCTCACAGGTTCCTCACACACTGGGGAGTAGGGGTCGCACCTGGTAACATTTAGGGTGTACCACCCATTGTAACCCCAGTGTCGGGTGTAAGTCACCAAGTCTCCTGGCAACAGGTCCCTCCCCGGGTGTCCTTCTGGGAGGTGAGCCTCCACGTCCCGCCGGGTCACAAAGACTTCTAAATAAAGTCCAGGCTCCTTGATGAAGCCCCAACCACCTTTCAATTTAAAGCTCCGTACTGCACCCTTACGCCGCGGCTCACTCAGGGTTCCTTTATCCTTTCTCATCCGGTCCTTATCTGCCCGGTCCTTCTCCAGGTGACGTTGGCGAAGTTTTAGGGTTTCTCGCTGCTCCCTTTGTCGCTCTGCTTCCCGCTCCCAACGTCTCCACTCTTCCTCCTGACGCCGGTTGAAATTCTCCTCCACCAGCTGCTCCATGTCTCCACCACTCCACTGCAGCTTACAGTGTCCGGTTTACGGCAGCTCTCCTGTCGCCCCCCAGTCCTGGCGGCGCTCCCCTGCGGAGGAAGCAGACGGCTCTAAATCAGATGACAGTCGGGGCTCCGGTACAGGCAGGTAGTGCTCTGGTGCCTGCGCGGCCTCCTCCATGAGGACGGGTGTCGCTTCTTCTGTCTCAGCGACGGGGGCAGACAGCGGGATCTGGGGTGCTGCTGACGGTGCTGCGGTTTTTGCAGGAACGGGTGCCTCCACTGCGACAACGTCAACCGGATCACATTGCAAGGACTCCTCTACTAGAACGGGTGCCTCACCTTCCGGTACAGACACTTCAGGTAAGAGGGATTGGCGCCGCTCCAAGTTTATTTTTAGGGCACGCCAGCTGGCTTCCATCCTGGCGACCTCCTCCCGGTGCCGGGCCAGGCCTCTTAGGGTATCCGCCGCTTCTTGCAGCGTAGGAGGGTTTACAGGCCGGGTGCCCAACGGTGATTCTGTGGCGATCGGGTCGCTTCCGTGGGGGAGAGCTCTGACTGCTCCATCCATTCCCACTTCTGCTCGTCGTGTCCATTAGCCATCTCTGCCAAGTCACATGTGTCATTAGCATCTGGAGAGGGCCCCTCTTTTGTAGTGAGGCGGGACCTTCGTGTTAGTTTCCGCACACTGAGGAGGATGAGGAGGCGGAACTCCAGAGCTGTGGGGCACGATGTTACATTGCAGTACCATTTACAGTGGGCGGCCATCGTTTTCACGCCACTGAGTGAGTGACACCTACGAAGAGCACGCCCTTCTTCTTCACCAGTGCCTCATCGTGACGCAGATATGGCGGATAAATGGCAAATACATTCTCTGATGATTTTAGCAATTCTCAAGCACAAAACCAGTGCAATTCAGGCACACAGGACTCGCTTATAGCCAGCTACAGAATCCTGTTCGTGACGCCCAAGTTGAGTCGCACAGAGCCAGAGGTTTTCGGGTACTCGGCACCGAGCCCGTCGACTTCTATGGGGTATGTCACGTCTTTACCCGGCAATTGAATTAGAGTCGATTTTACTATGTAGAAGTGTATAAACTATAAATATATGTATATATATGTCACAATGACATGTATATATATATATATATATATATATGTATTCTATGTGTGTATATTTTGTGTTTACAACGAAAGAAAGGGTTTTTTTTGTTGCGATATTTTGTTCCCATAGACTTACATGGGACTTCCGGTATCGAAATCGGATATCGACGATATTTAGTGCTATCGGCGATACAATTTCGATACGATATTTTTAGATATCGAGCAATATCGCTCAACACTACTCATGACACAGTATCAGCATGGGTTTACGAGGGACCGTTCTTGTCAGACTAATCTGATAAGCTTTTATGAAAGGGTAAGTTCAGGACTGGACCAAGGGAATGCAGTGGACGTGGTGTTCATGGACTTCTCAAAAGCTTTTGATACAGTGCCACACAAAAGGTTGATACATAAAATGAGAACAATGGGGATAGGGGAAAATATGTGTAAGTGGGTTAAGAACTGGCTCATGGATAGAAAACAAAGGGTGGTTATTAATGGAGCACACTCGGACTGGATCACGGTTAGCACTGGGGTACCACAGGGGTCAGTATTGGGGCCGCTTCTCTTTAACATATTTATTAATGACCTTGTAGGGGCATACAGAGTAGTATTTCAATATTTGCAGATGACACTAAACTCTGCAGGGTAATAAATACAGAGGAGGATAATTTTATATTACAGGAGGATTTATGTAAACTAGAAGCTTGGGCTGATAAATGGCAAATGAGCTTTAATGGGGATAAATGTAAGGTCATGCACTTGGGTAGAACAAATAAGATGTATAATTATGTGCTTAATTGTAAAACACTGGGCAAAACTGTCACTGAAAAAGACCTGGGTGTATGGGTGGACGACAAACTCACATTTAGTGGCCAATGTCAGGCAGCTGCTGCCAAGGCAAATAAAATAATGGGATGCATTAAAAGAGGCATAGATGCTCATGAGGAGAACATAATTTTACCTCTATACAAGTCACTGGTGCGACCACACTTAGAATACTGTGTGCAGTTCTGGTCTCCGGTGTATAAGAAAGACATAGCTGAACTGGAGCGGGTGCAGAGAAGAGCGACCAAGGTTATTAGAGAACTGGGGGGTCTGCAATACCAAGACAGTTATTACACTTGGGGTTATTTAGTTTGGAAAAACGAAGGCTTAGGGGTGATCTTATTACAATGTATAAATATATGAGGGGACAGTACAAAGACCTTTCTAATGATCTTTTTACTCTTAGACCTGTGACGGGGACAAGGGGGCATCCTCTACGTCTGGAGGAAAGAAGGTTTAGCCATATTCACAGACGCAGATTCTTTACTGTAAGAGCAGTGAGACTATGGAACTCTCTGCCATCTAATGTTGTAATGAGTGATTCCTTACTAAAATTTAAGAAGGGACTGGATGCCTTTCTTGAAAAGTATAATATTACAGGCTATATTCACTAGTTTCCTAGATACAGCGTTGATCCAGGGAGCTAGTCTGATTGCCGTATGTGGAGTCGGGAAGGAATTTTTTTTCCCCAATGTGAAGCTTACTGTTTGCCACTTGGGTTTTTTTTGCCTTCCTCTGGATCAACATGTTAGGGCAGGTTAGGATAGGATATGGGTTGAACTAGATGGACTTAAAGTCTTCCTTCAACCTTAATAACTATGTTACTTACCAACAGACCAGACAGATCTGTGGTTTTTGCCATTGAACCTCCAACCAGGCATAGCCATGTGTGATAATGGGGGTAACCAGGTACTGACTGGGGAACTTGCCAAGCTCACACATGAACCATGCTTGGCACATGTGCTCAACTTGCTAGTTCAGCAGTTTCTGAAAACATACCCAGATTTGCCAGAGCTTCTGGTCAAAATACGCCACGTCAATGCACATTTCTGCAAGTTGGCCTACAGCTGCACAGCGCATGCAAATGCCAGCTCACCAACTGGTGTTGACATCCACACTGCATATACTAGCAAGGCATTGTGGGCAGAAGAGGCCAGTTGTTAAGTATCAGCTCCAATACTCCTGTCTGTATTCTGGTCAGCCTCCACACATAACTGAAAAGTAGGCATGGATGTCTGACATTTGTGCAGTTTTCCAAGACATTGAGGGGCCACAAAGATGGTGAGCGGCGATGACGCCATAGTCAGCATGGCTATCACGCTTTTCTGCCTACTAAACAGTCGCTGCTCACAATTAAACATGAAGCTTTGTATGCAGACCAGGTGGGGCAGGAGGAAGACATAAAACAGAGTGACTGTAGCCAGCCCAGCCTCATCTCATCTGCTCCACGCAGATTGGGTATCAATGAAGAGGTGGAATCTGAGGAGGAAGAGGAGGAACAGGAGTTGGTGGCTAGCGCAACACCGGCTATTAGCCACACAATCTTCATCTGGTCTCTCTAATGTGGATGGGCTGAGGAGAAAGAGAGTGAGGAGAAGGAGGAGGAGATGGAGAGTCGTCATCATGGTTGAGACAGGGATGTGTTGGCTGTATGGAGCTTTGCAGATATGGCCAACTTTATGTACTGCTGCCTTTCCTGTGACCCTCGTGTTACGTTCATCTTGGCCAAAAAAGAGTACCCAAGCTGCAAGGGGAACTTTGCAAACTTAACTTCCTAAGGTGGAGAAGTCTTCTAAAATGGTGCTATACCAGAAGGCCATTGTGGAAAATTTGCAAGTGTTAGAAGAGCTAAAGCCAGTAATGAAGTAAGGCTTGCAATGGAGAGCAAAAGCAGTAAAAATGATTTTAGGAGTTTGTCAAATCCAAAAGAAAAGTCAAAGATGCTTTAGGTGAGGTAGTCAAAAATGATGGTGAAAAGGCCAAACTTTTCAATTCCTATTTTGCATCTGTGTTCTGTAGGAAAACAATTATAACATCGACTGATCTCCACGGTGCCATTGAAGGAATAAAAGAATCCATACTATCTACAGTATAAAAGGAGAGATGGTGAGGGAACACTTAGCTAACTTAAATGAAATATAAATTTCTAACTCACATTTAAATATCCTGGTCCAGATGAATTACATCCTAGGGAACTGAAAGAGACAGCAGAATAAATTGCAGAACCACGAGCCAGAATCTTTGAAAAATCCTGGAGAACCGGGAATGTCCCAGAAGATTAGAGAAGGGCAAATATTGTGCCTATCTTAAAAAAAGGAAAGAAGAGGGAGACCGGAAATTACAGGCCAGTGAGCCTTACTTTTATACCGGGAAATATCTTTGAACAATATATTAAACAACATGTATGCAAGTAATTTGGATAGGAATACAGTAAATAACCAGAGCCAGCATGGGTTTGTAGCAAACAAGTCACGCCAGACTAATCTAATTTCCTTCTATGATGGAGTCAGTGCATGGATCAGGGAAATGTGGTAGATATAGTATATCTCGACTTCAGCTAAGAATTCAATAAAGTGTCTTATACTATCCTTACTGAAAAAATGACTAAGTATGGGATTGACAAAGCTACGGTTAGGTGGATTCATAACTGGCTCAGTGATCGTACTCAAAAAGTGGTAATAAATGGTTGCACATCTAATTGGAAAAGTGTTTCAAGCGGGGTATCACAAGGTTCTGTCCTGGCCCAGTGTTGTTAAACATTTTTATAAATGGTATAGCTAAGGGAACTGAAGGTAAACTGATCAAGTTTGCAGGTGATGCAAAGCTAGGAGGGATAGCTGACACTAGAGAAGACAAAGAAAGGATTAAGGGTCCCGTCACACTCTTCAATGTCCCAGCGATCCCACCAACGATACGACGTGGATGGGATCGCTGGGACATCGTTAGCTGATCGCTGGTGAGCTGTCACATGGGCAGACTCACCAGCGATCAGAACCAGCGAGCACGCTGGTATCCAATGTACACATCGGGTAACTAATGGCTGCGTGGCAACTAGTTACCCGATATGTACCCTAGATAGCGGCTCTCAGCTTCTGCTGTACGCCCTGGGAGCTGGTATCCAATGTACATATCGGGTAACTAAGCACCGCGCGGCACCTAGTTTCCCGATATGTACCCTAGATACCAGCTCTCAGCGCTCTACAGCAGAAGCTGGGAGCCGGTAACCAGGGTACATATCGGGTAACTAGGTGCCACGCGGTGCTTAGTTACCTGAAATGTACATGGGATACAAGCTCCCAGCTCGCTGATCGTTGGTCTCCCGCTGTCACACGCAGCGATGCGCGCAGGCCAGCAGGAGACCAACGATGAAAAAATGGTCCAGGACATTCAACGACGATCAGCAATATCCAACAGGGGGGCTGGTCGTCACTGCGTGTCACACTAAGTGAGATCGCTGGCTAGGTTGCTGTTGCGTCACAAAATCGGTGACGCTTCAGCGATCTCGCTTAGTGTGACGGAGGCTTTAAAAGGATCTAGATAAGCTTGAACAATGGGCAGCGACTAATAGAATGGTATTTAACAGTGATAAATGCAAAATTCTACATCAGGGAAAGAAAAATGAAAATTACATTTACAGAATGGAGGAATAGAACTAAGCAACAGCACATGTGACAAATACTTGGGTATACTAATAGATCACAGGCTGCACATGAATCAATAGTGTGATGCAGCAGCAAAAAAGGCAAACAGTTCTAGGATGTATTAAGAGAAGCATAGAGTATAGATCACGTGTAATTATCCCCCTCTACTCATTCTTGGTTGGGCCATATTTGAAATACTGTGACCAATTCTGGGCACCACATTTTAAAAAAGACATTAAAAAACTGGAGCAAGTGAGGGAGCTACCGGGATGGAGAAGAGCTGGAGAAGAGCTACCAGGATTTTAAGTGGACTGCAAAGTATGTCCTATGATATGAGGAACTATTAAAGGATCTGGGAATACTTAACTTACAAAAAAGAAGGCTAAGAGGAGACTTAATAGCTGAAGGTATGTCAAGGTGAAGATGGATCATCCTTATTCTCATTTGTACATGGAAACACTAGTGATAAGTGAGTATATTCATTGCTCGGGTTTTTCCGAGCATGCTCTGGTGTCCTTCGAGTATTTGGGCGTGCTCGGAGATTTAGTGTGTGTCGCTGTAGCTGCATGATTTGCGGCTGCTAGACAGCCTGAATACATGCGGGGATTACCTAACAAACAGGCAAACAGTCCCTTTCGACTCTAACATTATGCAATTCTATATAATGAAAAAATTACCATCAGACAACGCTAGTGGCAAGGGGAAAGCTTTCTTGTCCAAACAATGAGGAGAGGCCAGGGAGACACACAGCAGAGGCAGTGGTACACTGTCAAAGGCGTGGAGAAATTTCATGACACCAGCCCAGCTTTCAGGGCTCTGATGACCAGGTATTTTTGACAAGGAGGGAAAAGTTTTTAAAGATGGTCAAGCAATACCTGGCCAAATAAACCAGCGTACTCCCTAATTCCTCTGCAAATTATTATTAAACGATTAGTGTTATGAATGTGCTAGAGATGGTTTCTGAGCAGAGGCTCCCTCTGGTGGTTACAGACAGTACTGAATCTTTCAGCGAGGAATGGCAATCTGGGATCACGGACTGGTCTGATATAAGGGAGGTTCCCTCCCATGATGGTTGCCGGTGATCAATTGTTCTTGTCCCAATTGTGGTTCCTGGTTCATTTGGAAGTTTGCTGAGTCTTGCCTGCATCTTCTGCTATCAGATAAGATATTTTATGCTTTTATTTTTGTGCTTGCTTTTTGCATTGTTCCCTGCACTTCTGTGGAGGTCAGCCAGGTCCCCTCCGGGGGCTTGTGCTCCTCTCAGTTTATCTGGAGCCACTGTTGTTTGTTCATTTGCTTTTTCCTGTTTTTTCAGTGGCTGCGGCTTAGTTTTGTTACACCAGAGATCTGATTAGGTGGTAGAGATCGTGTGATCTCGGGTGTTTTTGCAGTCAGAAGAGTTGGTATTTTTTAGGGGTTTTTTTGGATTGCAGTGAGTATCCTTTCCTGTACTTTTCTGTCTAGACAGATTGGGCCCCAGCG
Source organism: Oophaga sylvatica (assembly GCA_033576555.1). Taxonomy (NCBI): domain Eukaryota; kingdom Metazoa; phylum Chordata; class Amphibia; order Anura; family Dendrobatidae; genus Oophaga; species Oophaga sylvatica. Next base: position 477,360,054 of record JARQOD010000001.1, read on the forward strand.
TTTGCTCATTCTATTTTCTGTCTGTGTCCGTGCTTCTTCTTGTCTAACCGCCATTACATGTTTGGGGGCTTCCTATTTTTTTTGGGGATCTTCTCCGGGGCATATAGCTTTCATCTTTCTGCCTTTAGGTGTAGTTGTCTCTCAGGCTGTGATGAGACGTCTAGGATCAACGTGGGAATGCTCCACAGCTACCTCTAGTTGTGTGGTTAGTTCGGGTTACTGCAATCCAATAGGTTCCAGCCTCTCTGGTGTATTGCCGTTTTTGCTTATTCTCCTCAGCTACCAAAACATAACAGTATCACCGGCCCTAACTGAAAATTATATGGTACTCACAGAAGGGAAAAATAGTGTGGAAAGAAAAAAAAAAAAAAAAAGTTGTCAGAGTTGTCAGAGATTTTTTTTTTCCCTGTTTGTTGCATTTTTTTCCCTCTTTTTCTCTGGGTGCTGAGGAGGATTTTTTTTTCTCTCAATGGAGCTTGCACAGTTGTCTGGCCGTGTGGATCAGCTTGCCACTGAGGTTCGGAGTATTGCTACCTATCTTGCTGGGTTGCCGGTTGTGGAACCTAGGATTCCCATGCCAGATTTGTTTTTGGGGGATCGGGCTAAATTTCTGAATTTCAAAAATAACTGTGTAAAGCAGCTGAAATGCAGGCCAGTGTGCTCAGGACAAGCCTGCACTGCAGCAGCCAGAACCACCACCAGGTGGCAGCAAAAACATCCAAAGCTGTGTTAGGAATAATCAGTCATACAAGAACCACAGGTCTCAGCAAGCCCGTGGTCAGAAACAAGCCAATAGGTCAAAACCAGATGGAAGCTGTCAGACTACTGCTGTGTAGCGCAACCTTCCCCAGAGGGAGCTAGGGAGGGACGTGAGACTGAGTACACAGAGAAGCTATACAAATCAGAAGCACAGGCACCACCAAGTGGTGGGAGCGTAGTCAGGCAAGCCGAGTCAAAACCGTACAGAGGCAGAAGTACCAGAAGGAGCAGCAATACACGTAGTCAGTATACCAAGCCGAGGGTCAAATAGCCAGACAGAGAACGTAGCAGCAGAGACGGATACCAAGAGACGGGGTCAGAGTCAGTCCAGATCATACACGAGTAAACAAGTCAAATGCAGGAGGATCACCAGGTAACAGGGGTCAGAGGCTCTAAACTGGAAGCTTGAGCTATCACTAACACTGGTAAGCCGGCTGTGACGGACTGAAATAGCCCAGCCTGCTCCAGAACGAGGCCGAGGAAATTAACCCCTGCATGACCAGTCCTGAGAGATGATAGCTGCGCACAAACTCCGGACTGGACCATGACAGTACCCCCCTCTCAATGGGGGGCCACCGGACCCCAGGCTTCCCTGGATGACGAGCGTGAAAGGCCCGGACCAACCGATCAGCATGGACCAAACGCGCCGGCACCCATGACCGGTCCTCAGGACCGTACCCTTTCCAATGGACCAAGTACTGAAGTGAACGGCGGAGCATACGAGAATCCACCACCTGTTCCTCCTCGTACTCGGTCTGTCCATCTACCACAACAGGCGGTGGGTGTGAGGGAGACTCACCAGAGGAAGGCACCGACGGCTTCAGAAGCGCCTTATGGAACACATTGGGGATCCGCAACGACGGAGGCAAGCGCAGGCGAAAGACCACAGGATTAATTACCTCTAAAATTTCATACGGACCAATATACTTGGGACCCAACTTAGCCGAGGGAATTCTCAGCCTTATATTTTTGGTGGATAACCATACCTTATCCCCCACCTGATAAGCTGGCCCCACAGAACGTCGTTTATCTGCAAAAAATTTATATTTGCCCTGAGCCTCCCAATGTTTCTCTGAACCTCCCTCCAGACCTCCCCCAACCACAGAAAGGCCGAATCAGCCCCTGTACATCCCGAATCCAGCCGGGAAAACTCACCAAAATGAGGGTGAAACCCATAGTTGCAGAAAAATGGAGAAGTACCAGTGGACTGAATGACACAATTATTGAAAGCGAATTCTGCTATAGGTATCGCAGAGCACCAATCATCCTGTCTAGACGTGACAAGACACCGTAAAATCTGCTCCAAAGACTGATTGGTCCTTTCAGTCTGACCATTGGTCTCGGGATGGTAGGCCGATGAAAAGGTCAGACTGATGCCCAGCCTATTACAAAAAGCCCTCCAGAATTTTGCCACGAATTGTACCCCTCTATCAGACACCACAATGACAGGCACACCATGCAACCGGATCACATGCTCAATGAATAGTTTAGATAGAGTCTCAGCATTCGGAAGGCCCTTTAAAGGTACAAAATGTGCTTGTTTACTGAACCTATCGACAACTACCCAGATCACGGTTTTGCCATTAGAGGGAGGAAGATCGGTGACAAAATCCATGGACAGATGAGTCCATGGTCTATCCGGAATTGGCAGTGGCACCAATTCCCCTGCCGGCCGGTTGCGGGAGGCTTTTGCGCGGGCACAAGTTTCACAGGAGGACACAAACCCAGTGATGTCTGACGTCAACGAGGGCCACCAGAACAGCCTAGTGATGGCTTTACGAGTGGCCGAGATTCCCGGATGCCCACTCAGAGCAGAGTCGTGGAACTCTCGAAGCACCCTTAACCGATATTGGACAGGCACAAAGAGCTTATTTTCAGGTATGGACGATGGAGCAAGAGATTGGGACTCACAAATCTCTTGTTCCAATCTCGAGGACACCACAGCCACCACCACCCCCCGCTGAAGAATGGAGGAAGGAGGTTCAGGAGGAGATACTGGATCTAAGCTACGAGACAAGGCATCTGCCTTAACATTCTTGGACCCTGGTCTGAAAGTGATGGAAAACTGAAATCGGGAAAAAAAAAGTGACCACCTTGCCTGTCTCGGAGTTAAACGTTTGGCAGACTCTATGTAAGACAGGTTCTTGTGATCTGTAATAACAGTGATACGATGAGCTGCCCCCTCCAAAAAATGCCTCCATTCTTCAAATGCCAATTTAATTGCCAACAACTCCCGGTTACCCACATCATAATTCCTCTCAGCAGAGGAAAATTTTTTTGAAAAGAAGGCATAGGGTCTTAAGTTAGTTAATGTGGTGGGCCCCTGGACAACACAGCTCCCACTCCCACCTCAGAGGCGTCCACCTCTATGATAAATGGTTTAGACAAATCAGGTTGAACCAGTACAGGGGCAGTCATGAAACTGTTTTTTAATGAAGAAAATGCCGCCACAGCTGGAGCTGACCAGTTTTTTAGATCAGCCCCCTTTCGAGTGAGATCAGTGAGGGGTTTGATCACTTGAGAAAACCCCTTGATAAATTTTCTATAGTAATTGGCGAAACCCAGAAATCGCTGAAGACCCTTGAGATCTCTGGGTTGCACCCAATCCACAATGGCCTGTACCTTCCTAGGGTCCATACGAAACCCCTCAGAGGACAAAATGACCCCTAGAAAGGACAATTCTTGAGTAAAAAATGAACACTTCTCCAGTTTGGCAAAGAGAGAGTTCTCCCTGAGCTTCTGGAGACCGCACGAAGATGACCTGTGTGACTTTGTCTATCAGAAGAATATATGAGTATATCATCAAGATAAACTACCACAAAGCGTCCAATAAAGTCTGAAAAAACATGGTTAATGAAATTCTGGAATACCGCTGGTGCGTTAGTCAAGCCGAACGGCATGACCAAATTTTCAAATAGACCTTCAGAGGTGAGAAACGCAGTTTTCCACTCATCCCCCTCCTGCATACGGATGAGATTGTATGCTTCCCTGAGATCCAACTTAGAAAACCATCTGGCCCCGGACAATTGGTTGTATAAATCAGGTATCAGTGGGAGAGGATAAGTGTTTCTTATGGTGATCTTATTCAGTTCTTGAAAATCGAGGCACGGGCGTAAACCACCATCTTTTTTTTTTACAAAAAAGAACCCCGCCGCCACGGGAGAGACAGATGGCCGAATATGTCCTTTACGGAGGCTTTCAGAGATATACTCCTTCATAGCAGCTCGCTCAGGGATGGAGAGATTGTACAGACGTGCTTTGGTCAATTTGGCACCGGGAACAAGATCAATGGCACAATCGAATGGGCGGTGTGGTGGCAGAACCTCAGCCTCCTTTTCGGAGAACACATCCTAAAAGTCCTTCAGGTACTCCGGAATACCCTCCAGACTGACGGATGACATAGACACAGTAGCAAGACAATTTTTAGAACAATTAGGTCCCCATTTGACAATATCCCGGGAACCCCAGTCAATAACCGGGTTATGCCGTTGCAACCAAGGAAACCCTAACACCAGGCCAGCAGGGAGGTTATCCAAAACAAAGCATGACATGTGCTCCTGGTGCAGGGCCCCCACCCTGAGGGTGAATTCTTGAGAAATGAAATGGAGACCATCCTTTGTGAGAGGTGTAGAGTCAATAGCCACAAGTTTTAAGGGAGTCTCCAACCTAACTGTCCCTAATCTACAGCGGGCCACCAGTTTAGAGTCAATCAGGTTCAGGGATGACCCACAGTCTACAAAAGCCGAAGTATGGACAAAGCAGTTCTCAACACCAAGTTCCACCTTTAACAGTATCTTTGTAAATGAAGTAAAAGGTACCTGAGAGTCTGAGTGACCTCCACGATGATCACCCAGACTCAGCCGCTTGTTAGTGGATGGACAAGAGGGGCAGTCCCTTTTCCAATGTCCGGGATCTCCGCAGTAAAAACACAGCTTTTCATCACGTCGCCGTTTCCTCTCTTTTTCCTGGAAGTCGGTGGCTCCCACCTCCATAGATTCAGACGGAAGCAAAACATCCGGGTTAGCAGGGAACAACGGAATCCCCCGTTGTGTAAGACCTCTCTCTCGTAGCCTCCGATCCATACAGATAGCCTGAGTCATAGCGTCCACCAAAGAGCTGGGAGGTGGATGGATAGCCAGAGCGTCCTTCAAGCAATCCGACAGACCCTTCCCGAATAGACATCTCAGTGCGGAGTCATTCCAAGATACCTCAGTGGACCATCGACGGAACTCGGAGCTGTACCATTCAGCTGAGTGCTTCCCCTGAACCAGACCCATAATGGTGTCCTCTGCCACCCTAACACGGTCCGGTTCGTCATAGATAAGTCCTAGGGCCTCAAAGAACCTATCTACCGAGCTCCGTTCAGGAGCGGTAGGGGGCAGCGAGAAAGCCCAGGATTGGGGACCTTCCCTAAGTAAGGAGATAATAATCCCTACCCGCTGAGTCTCATCCCCAGACGATCGGGGTCTAAGAGAAAACCATAATTTACAACTCTCCCTGAATATGCGATACTGATCTTTCTTGCCAGAAAACGTGTCAGGAAGTTTAACTGTAGGTTCGGGGGAGTGCAAAACAACATCTACAGAGTCATCAGGTAGACTAACAATATGAGAAGTGTTTCCCTGCACAGTCTTAATATTCTCAGTAAGTTTTTTCTGTAAGTGGGTATGAGATGTAACAAGGGACTGATGTCTCCCAGGAAAATGCAGCGGATCCATGACCAGGGAAAAAAAAATTGCAAACTCCCGTTTAAATGTTTGGGTTGGTGATAATGTAAAGCAGCTGAAATGCAGGCCAGTGTGCTCAGGACAAGCCTGCACTGCAGCAGCCAGAACCACCACCAGGTGGCAGCAAAAACATCCAAAGCTGTGTTAGGAATAATCAGTCATACAAGAACCACAGGTCTCAGCAAGCCCGTGGTCAGAAACAAGCCAATAGGTCAAAACCAGATGGGAGCTGTCAGACTACTGCTGTGTAGCGCAACCTTACCCAGAGGGAGCTAGGGAGGGACGTGAGACTGAGTACACAGAGAAGCTATACAAATCAGAAGCACAGGCACCACCAAGTGGTGGGAGCATGGTCAGGCAAGCCGAGTCAAAACCGTACAGAGGCAGAAGTACCAGAAGGAGCAGCAATACACGTAGTCAGTATAACAAGCCGAGGGTCAAATAGCCAGACAGAGAATGTAGCAGCAGAGACGGATACCAAGAGACGGGGTCAGAGTCAGTCCAGATCAGACACGAGTAAACAAGTCAAAGGCAGGAGTATCACCAGGTAACAGGGGTCAGAGGCTCTAAACTGGAAGCTTGAGCTATCACTAACACTGGTAAGCCGGCTGTGACGGACTGAAATAGCCCAGCCCGCTCCAGAACGAGGCCAAGGAAATTAACCCCCGCATGACCAGTCCTGAGAGAGGACAGCAGCGCACAAACTCCGGACTGGACCATGACACACTGTAAGTTATTTTTTGCCTTAAAGCCTAAGTCCTCAGGGAACGCAGCACAGCAGGTTCAAATTGTCATCTCTCTCCTGCGTGGCGAACCTCAGGATTGGGCTTTTTCCCTGACACCTGGGGATGCTGTTTTGAATGATGTTGATGTATTTTTTCTGGCTCTGGGGTTATTGTACGATGAACCTAATGTCACTGATCAAGCTGAAAAAACCTTGTTGGCATTAAATCAGGGTCTTGAAGACGCTGAGTTGTACTGTCAGAAATTCCAAAAGTGGACAGTCCTGACCAAATGGAATGATGATGTTTTGGCAGCCCTTTTTCAGAAGGGGCTGTAAGAGAATGTAAAGAATGTTATTGTAAGGTTCTTTGTCTCTGTTGACATGTTCCTTGAAACTCAGTTTTCCGTCGGCCATTTTGCTTTCTGTCTTTCTGCAGCTCTTGCCCTCAGTTAATATGGAGTTTCCAGTTTTCATGTTCCCGCCCTGATTCTTCCCTCTTGCTTCTTAAGCAGCCTCAGCTGAACAATCAGTGCTCCTGAATCAAGCCTCAGTCAGTCTGTGACCTGACTCCTGAAACCTTGGACTTCTACTCCAGCTATTCCCTACTGAGGAACCTTGGAACACTTTTGGACTCTGGAAACCTGCTGTTTGGTGAATCCATGTTTGCAGAGGAATTACGGTACAGAGAAGAGATCCTGAACCTGCTTTGGAGATTTATTGTAGTGCTTGAAGTTACTCTGGCCTGCTGTGTCTCCTGTCGCTGTTCCTGCAAACTGTGTGAACTTTTCAGCATGCTTGTATGAAGTAATACAAGTCATTTCATTTCAACCTATGTCTCCTGTGTTTTCCTCGCACCCAAGCACAAGACGCTATAGGAACTGTACACTATACATGACAAGATTCAGGAGCCAATGTTTAGTGTCTGCTGGGTCTGGGAAAGCCGTGTCTGCTGTGACTGTGGATATCAGATGTCCGTTTAATACCTTATGTGATGACAGTGGTTGTGACTTCTCACAACCATTCCAGGTGAGCGCATTCCCTTAAAATTTTACTCTGGAGTGTTACCACAGGTAAACACTATTGTTTTTTTTTTTTTTTTTCCTCTTCCAGCACTTCTGCCTTAAAAGATCTGGAAGATGGAGGCCCGCATAAAGGAACTTTGCGGAGTGACTGATACAATACTTTCAGATGTACAGACTTTAGAAACCCGTTTTGCAAGCCTACAGGACCTCACTAATCATAATTTGCAAGTGTTTGGACAGACTACCCAGGAATTGCGAGCCAGGATTGAGGCTCTAGAGGAACGAGCCCAGGCTCCTGCCATAACCCCGAGTTCTGGGATCCCCAAATTACCTCCTTTTCGTTTTGGCGGTGAACGTGAGAAATTCAGGGGATTTATTAATCAATGCAATTTATTTTTCTCTGCACATGCTTCACAATTTCCCACTGAACGATCCAAAGTGCTTACTATAATCATGTTGCTTACCAATAAGGCTTTGATGTGGGCAAACCCTCTGATTGAGACTGAGGATGATTGTTTGAATCACCTTGATGCTTTTATTTCAGCCATGGGGCAGGTGTTTGATGACCCCAATCGAGGTGCAACAGCTGAAGCAGCCATGTTAACTTTGCGCCAAGGTAAGCGTTCAGTAGCCGAATATGCCCTGGATTTCAGGAGATGGGCTCTTGATACCACTTGGGACACTTCCGCTAAAAAATCTATTTTTCGTAAAGGGTTGTCTCCACTGATTAAGGATGAACTTGCTCGTGCCGACCCTCCCACTGCGTTAGGTGACTTTATTAACTATTGTATCCGTATTGATGCTCGTCTGACTGAACGCAGACAGGAGAGATGGTTCGAAAATAATCGCACTAACCTTTTACTACCTCCCTCCTCAGCTAAGGAACCTTTGAGTAGGATCACAAGGGAACCAGAACCTGAACCCATGCAGGTGGACTCTTTACAAAGACGGGTTAGTGATGCACGCAAAGAACATCGTATAAAGGAAAATCTATGTTTCTACTGTGCTAAGTCAGGGCACTTCATTATAAACTGCCCCAGCCGTTCTCGTAAGACTACTGCAGCAGTCATTCACTGTGAGTGTTGTGAGAGGAGCTCTGTCATGTCCGAGCCTCAGGCTCCAGAGAGATCTGCTGCAAGAGATCTTGATTTCTCGGACTTAAACTCTGTTAGTTCTGGGGACGATAACGGTATAAACGCTGCAATTTTTCAAGTTTCCTCAGCGGTGTCCCAGCTGAGTTGTAAAAGAAACAATTCTCATTGTTTCCTTTCCATCAAACTCTGGGTTGACTCAGTCTGGGTGTCTAGCTCTGCTATGATCGACTCAGGAGCAAGTGGAAATTTTATGGATATCTCCTTTGCTCTGAAACAAGGGATACGTTCAGTGAAGAAGGCTACTCCAGTACAGATGGAGACTGTGGATGGCTCTCTACTGACTTCTGGACCAGTGGATCAAGAAACAGAGCCTTTGAGGGTCCTTATGGGTAAAGATCATCAGGAGAAAATGTCTTTTTTGCTTATCTCTTCTCCCCACTTTCCCATTATTCTAGGGCTACCATGGCTGCAGGCGCAGAATCCTACGATTAACTGGGAGACCAAGGAATTACACTTTCCGGAGAAACAGATGAGTCAAGGAGTTTCAGCTTGCTCTGTTCCTAAAGGAACCATGTCAGTCCCTGAACTACCAGCTGTATACCAGGACTATGTGGATTTATGTGACAAGAAGAACGCTGATCAGCTTCCTCCTCACCGTCCATATGATTGTCCAATTGAATTATTGCCTGGAGCCGAGATACCTTTTGGTAAGATCTACCCCCTAGCGGGGCCCGAGCTAAAAGCTTTGAAGGATTATATAGACGAAAATTTAGCCAAGGGCTTCATACGCCCCTCTTCATCTCCCGCAGGTGCACCCATCTTCTTTGTGAAGAAGAAAGATGGATCTCTGAGACCCTGCATAGACTATAGGGAACTCAATAAGGTTACTATTAGAAACCGTTATCCATTGCCTTTAATTCCTGAGTTGTTGGAGAGAGTGCGGCATGCCAAAATTTTCTCTAAACTGGATCTCCGTGGGGCCTATAACTTGGTCCGTATTAGACCTGGGGATGAATGGAAGACTGCTTTCAGGTCACGCTATGGACACTTTGAATATCTAGTTATGCCTTTTGGTCTGAGTACCGCCCCAGCCACTTTCCAACACTTCGTGAATGATATCTTCAGGGATCTCCTAGATACATTTGTGGTGATTTATCTGGATGATATTCTAATTTTTTCTAACTCCACAGAGGAACATCATGGACATGTGAGAATGGTCTTAGAACGCCTAAGACAAAACCATCTCTACATCAAACTTGAAAAATGTGAATTCCATAGGACCGAAATTCAATTTCTGGGGTATGTACTATCTACGCAAGGGATTAGTATGGATGGAAGCAAGACCCAAGCCATCAAGGATTGGCCAATTCCTAGAAATGTGAAGGAGGTGCAGCGTTTCATCGGGTTTGCCAACTTCTATAGACGTTTCATTAAGAATTTTTCTGAGGTAGTGTCACCTATCACCCAACTTACCCGGAAACAGTCTAGGTTCTCCTGGACCCCGCAAGCTTAGGAAGCATTTTCCTGTTTAAAGGATAAATTTACCACCGCACCTATCTTAGTACATCCCAACCCCGAGCTTGCCTTCATAATAGAGGTGGATGCTTCAGACTGTGCCGTTGGAGCTATACTCTCTCAGAGAACAGGTGAGAAGAATGTCTTGCATCCCTGTGCCTTCTTTTCCCAGCAGTTGTCTTCGGCTGAGAGGAACTACGATGTGGGCAATAGAGAATTGTTGGCCATTATTGCCGCCTTCAAGGAATGGAGACACCTTCTTCAGGGAGCTGCACAGCAAATAGTCGTCCTGACAGACCATCGTAACCTTGAATTTATCAGGTCGGCTAAGTGCCTGACTCCTCGCCAGGCTCGCTGGAATCTTTTCCTAAACCAATTTAATTTTGTAATTTCTTATAGACCAGGATCACGCAATGGAAAGGCTGATGCACTCTCTAGGATTCATTCAGCAGAGACACGTCCACTTACTCCTCCTAAGACTCTAGATTCCTGGGAGTGATTCATAATCAAGACCTACTTAAGGACATCAAGGAAGCATACCATGCGGATTATTTGTTGGCTCAACCCCCAAGGGACGTAAGTCTTGTCTTTAAGAATGGTGTGTGGATTCAGGGACAACGTCTGTATATACCTGAAACAGTCAGATTGAGAGTATTGCAACTCATCCACGATTCCAAGATAGCCGGGCATAGGGGAATTCTAAAGACACAAGAATTTCTTTCTCGTTTCTTTTGGTGGCCCACTTAAAGGAAAGATGTCTTAAACTATGTCACTTCATGTGAAGTCTGTGCAAGATGCAAAACACCTCGCTCCTCACCAACTGGTCTGTTGCAACCTCTTCCCACCCCGTCCCGCCCGTGGGGATCCATTTCTATGGACTTCATTGTGGAGTTACCAACCTCTCAAGGGAAGAACACCATTCTAGTGGTGGTTGACCGTCTAACAAAGGCAGCTCATTTTATCCCTTGTGTCGGCTTACCCACTGCAAAACAGACATCAGACTTGATGATTAAGAATGTGTTTCGCTTACATGGAGTACCGGATGAGGTCATTTCGGATCGAGGGGTGCAATTCACTTCAAGGTTTTGGCAAAATTTCTGTGCAGCATTGGACATTAAAGTAAACCTTTCTTCTGCTTTTCATCCCCAGACTAATGGACAGACAGAACGAACCAATCAGACCCTGGAGCAGTATCTCCGCTGTTTTATCTGCCACCTACAGGATGATTGGGTGGATCTACTTCCACTGGCTGAGTTCTCTTATAACAACTCTCAGAGCGCCTCCACTAAGCAGTCTCCTTTTTACTCCAATCTAGGTTATCATCCTAACATTCTTCCTCGATTTCCCATAGATACGCCCTTGCCGGCAGTGGCTGAAAGAATCACTTCTTTACAAAAGAATATGGATCTTCTAAAGGAAAATCTAGAATTGGCTCAGGAAAGGTACAAGAAAGCAGCAGATAAATTTCGTAAACCTGCACCAGCTTTCAAGGTAGGAGATTTGGTCTGGCTGTCAACCAGAAATCTTAAATTAAAGATTCCATCGTCTAAATTGGGACATAAGTACATTGGACCTTATAAGATCAATAAGATTATAAGTGCTGTTGCTTGTCGTCTTCAACTGCCCAGAACTATGAGAATCCACCCTGTCTTTCATGTATCCCTACTAAAGGCTGCAACACCCAATACGTTTCCTGGATGTTCTTCTCCTTGCCCTGACCCAGTGCTGGTCGATGGTCAGGAAGAATTTATGGTGGAAAGGATTCTAGATTCCAGGTTGTACAGAAATCAGTTGCAATATTTGATTAAATGGCAGGGCTACCCAGTGGAGGACAACTCATGGGAACCAGTCAATAATGTAAATGCTCCTCGCCTGCTCCGCCAGTTTCATCAGAGGTACCCTGACAAGCCTGGTCTGAGGTCATCCGGAGGTTGTCCCTAAGGGGGGAGTAATGTAAGGTTCTTTGTCTCTGTTGACATGTTCCTTGAAACTCAGTTTTCCGTCGGCCATTTTGCTTTCTGTCTTTCTGCAGCTCTTGCCCTCAGTTAATATGGAGTTTCCAGTTTTCATGTTCCCGCCCTGATTCTTCCCTCTTGCTTCTTAAGCAGCCTCAGCTGAACAATCAGTGCTCCTGAACCAAGCCTCAGTCAGTCTGTGACCTGACTCCTAAAACCTTGGACTTGTACTCCAGCTGTTCCCTACTGAGGAACCTTGGAACACTTTTGGACTCTGGAAACCTGCTGTTTGGTGAATCCATGTTTGCAGAGGAATTACGGTACAGAGAAGAGATCCTGAACCTGCTTTGGAGATTTATTGTAGTGTTTGAAGTTACTCTGGCCTGCTGTGTCTCCTGTCGCTGTTCCTGCAAACTGTGTGAACTTTTCAGCATGCTTGTATGAAGTAATACAAGTCATTTCATTTCAACCTATGTCTCCTGTGTTTTCCTCGCACCCAAGCACAAGACGCTATAGGAACTGTACACTATACATGACAGTTATGGTGGGATTCCCTGCTCCCTCTGGTATCAATGATTCTATGTCATTGGCTATTCAAATTGACAGACGTTTGTGTGAGCGCAGAGGTATGCGTGAGATAGTGTTGCCTTGCGAGCCAGCTTCTGAGCCCATGCAGTGTGATAGAGTGACTTCTGGGGCACAGCGTCATGAGTTTCGAAAGCACAATGGGTTATGTTTCTACTGTGGTGACGCCTCTCATGCTATTTCAGTCTGCCCTAAGTGGGGAAGACATTTTGCACGCTCAGTTGTCTTGGGTAGTGTTCAGACTAAATTTCTGTTGACTGTTACCCTGATTTGCTCCCTGTCCACATTTTCTGCTCAGGCTTTTGCTGATTCAGGAGCAGCTATTAACCTGATGGATTTTGACTTTGCCAAACGTTGTGGGTTTCCCATGATACCCCTGCAGAAGTCTATTCCCCTACTGGGCATTGATTCTACCCCTTTGGCGGAGAATAAACCCCAGTTTTCTACTCAGGTGAAAATGAGGGTTGAACCAGATCATCAGGAGAGTTGCAAATTTCTGGTGCTGTATAATCTGCATGACATTATTGTACTAGGTTTCCCTTGGTTACAGTCTCATAATCCTGTTTTGGATTGGAAATCTGTGTCTGTGACCAGTTGGGGCTGCCAATGTGTTAATGCCGACACTCCTGTTTTTTCTGCCTCTCCCAGTCTCAGGATGTTCCAGACTTTTTGACTGATTTTTCGGATGTATTTAGTGAAAGTAAATCTGCATCCTTGCCCCCTCACAGGAGCTATGATTGCGCTATTGAATTAGTGCCTGGTGGTAAATTTCCTAAAGGTTGCCTTTTTAACTTGTCTGTACCTGAACACGATGCTATGCGATCTTATATCAAGGAGTCATTGGAGAAGGTCATATCAGACCATCCTCTTCACCTTTTGGTGCCGGTTTTTTTTTTGTGGCCAAAAAGGATGGTTCATTGAGGCCGTGTATTGATTATCGTCTCTTGAATAAGATCACTGTGAAGTATCAATATCCGTTACCCTTGATTTCTGACCTGTTTTCCAGGGTGAAAAGTGCTAGTTGGTTTACCAAGCTTGATCTCAGGGGGGCGTATAACCTTATTCGCATTAAGCACGGGGATGAATGGGAGACGGCATTTAATACCCCAGAGGGGCATTTTGAGTACCTAGTGATGCCCTTTGGGCTCACTAATGCTCCTTCCGTCTTCCAGTCCTTCATGAATGACATTTTCAGGGATTTTGTGGATAAATTTCTGATTGTTTATTTGGATATCTTGATTTTTTCCAATGACTGGGACTCTCATGTGAAACATGTTCGGACTGTGTTCCAGATTTTGAGAGAGAATGCTCTGTATGTGAAGGGATCAAAGTGTCTTTTTGGCGTACAGAGGATCTCATTTCTGGGATTCATTTTGTCCCCATCTGTTATTGAAATGGACCCGGTCAAGGTTCAGGCCATCTGTGATTGGGTCTAACCTACTTCATTAAAGGCTCTTCAGAGATTTTTGGGTTTTCCCAATTTTTATCGTAAATTTATTGGTAATTTCTCCGGTATTGTTAAACCATTGACTGATTTGACCAAAAAGGGTTCTGATGTGGTGAATTGGCCTCCTGAGGCAGTTTCTGCGTTTCAGGAACTTAAGCAGAGATTCACTTCTGCTCCTGTTCTACGGCAGCCTGATGTTTCTCTACCGTTTCAGGTGGAGGTTGATGCCTCTGAAATTGGGGCAGGTGCCGTTTTGTCCCAATGAGATCCAGAGACCTCTAAGAGTAACCCTTGTGCCTTTTTCTCTCGAAAATTTTCTCCAACTGAACGTAATTATGATGTAGGTAATCAGGAGTTATTGGCCATGAAGTGGAGACATTGGCTGGAAGGAGCCAAACATCAGGTGGTGGTCCTCATGGACCATAAGAATCTGGTTTATCTCGAACAGCCAAGCGACTTAATCCTAGACAGGCCAGGTGGTCCTTGTTTTTCACACGTTTTAATTTTGTGGTTTCTTCCTGGCACTAAGAATGTTAAGGCGGATGCCCTCTCAAGGAGTTTCTTTGTGGACTCTCCTGAGTTATCTGATCCTACTGTTATTTTGAAAGAGGGTGTAGTTCTTTCCGCCATCTCGCCCAATTTGAGACTGACTCTGAAAGGGTTTCAGGAGGATAAACCTGAGCGTTGCCCTATTGGTAAATTGTTTGTCCCAGACCAGTGGAAGAAGAGTGTGATGTCTGAGATTCATTGTTCTGCGTTGGCTGGTCATCCCGGGATTTTTGGTACCAGAGACTTGGTGAGTCGGTCCTTTTGGTGGCCTACTTTGTCTCGTGACGTCAGGGAATTTGTGCAGTCCTATGGGACTTGCTCTCGCTCCAAGCCTTGCTCTCGCTCTAGTGGTTTGTTAATGCCATTACCTGTGCCCAAGAGGCCATGGACCCATATCTCTATGGATTTTATTTCCGACCTCCCTGTTTCTCAGAGAATGACCGTTATCTGGGTAATCTGTGATAGGTTTTCCAAGATGATACATCTTGTGCCATTACCTAAGTTGCCTTCATCCTCTGACCGAATTGGTGCCTTTGTTCCTTCAGCACATGGTTCGGTTACATGGCATTCCGGAGAACATTGTGTCTGACAGAGGAGTCCAGTTTGTTTCCAGATTTTGGAGGACATTTTGTTCTAAACTTGGTGTTCAATTATCTTTCTCCTCTGCTTTTCATCCTCAGACCAATGTACAAACCGAGAGAACAAACCAGACCTTGGAGACTTATTTGAAATGTTTTGTGTCTGCTGATCAAGATGACTGGGTCTCTTTTTTGCCTTTGGCTGAGTTTGCTCTTAATAATAGGGCTAGCTCTGCCACTCTGATGTCTCCATTTTTCTGCAATTTTGGGTTTCACCCTCGATTTTCTTCGGGACAGGCGGAGGCTTCTGTCTGTCCATGTGTTGTGGAGCGAATGCAGCAGATTTGGGACCAGGTAGTGGAGAGTTGTCTCTCTCTCTCAGGAGAAGGCCCAACGGTTTGCCAACCGGCATAGGACTGATGGTCCTCGGTTTAAAGTGGGGGACTTGGTTTGGTTGTCCTCAAGAAATATCCCTATGAGGGTTGCATCTCCAAAGTTTAAGCCTAGGTTCATTGGACCTTATAAGATCATGGAGATTCTTAATCCTGTTTCCTTCCGTTTGCTTCTTCCAGGGACATTTAAGATCCATAACGTGTTCCACAAGTCCTTATTGAAGAGGTTTGTTGAGCCAGTGGTTCCTATGGCTGCGCCTCCTGACCCTGTTTTGGTTGAGGGCAATCTGGAGTATGTGGTTGAGAAAATATTGGATTCTCGTTTTTCTAGACAGAAACTCCAGTATTTGGTTAAGTGGAGAGGTTATGGTCAGGAGGACAATTCTTGGGTGTTTGCTTCGGACATCCATGCTAGGAGACTGATCCGTGCCTATCGAGCTCATCCTGTTCAGCCTGGTTGCACAAGTGAGGGTTCGGTGACCCCTCCTCAAGGGGGGGGTACTGTTATGAATGTGCTAGAGATTGTTTCTGAGCAGAGGCTCCCTCTGGTGGTTACAGACAGTACTGAATCTTTCAGCGAGGAATGGCAATCTGGGATCACGGACTGGTCTGATATAAGGGAGGTTCCCTCCCATGATGGTTGCCGGTGATCAATTGTTCTTGTCTCAATTGTGGTTCCTGGTTCATTTGGAAGTTTGCTGAGTCTTGCCTGCATCTTCTGCTATCAGATAAGATATTTTCTGCTTTTATTTTTGTGCTTGCTTTTTGCATTGTTCCCTGCACTTCTGTGGAGGTCAGCCAGGTCCCTACGGGGGCTTGTGCTCCTCTCAGTTTATCTGGAGCCACTGTTGTTTGTTCATTTGCTTTTTCCTGTTTTTTCAGTGGCTGCGGCTTAGTTTTGTTACACCAGAGATCTGATTAGGTGGTAGAGATCGTGTGTTCTCGGGTGTTTTTGCAGTCAGAAGAGTTGGTATTTTTTAGGGTTTTTTTTGGATTGCAGTGAGTATCCTTTCCTGTAATTTTCTGTCTAGACAAATTGGGCCCCAGCGTTTGCTCATTCTATTTTCTGTCTGTGTCCGTGCTTCTTCTTGTCTAACCGCCATTACATGTTTGGGGGCTTTCTATTTTCTTTGGGGATCTTCTCCGGGGCAGATAGCTTTCATCTTTCTGCCTTTAGGTGCAGTTGTCTCTCAGGCTGTGATGAGGCGTCTAGGATCAACGTGGGAACGCTCCACGGCTACCTCTAGTTGTGTGGTTAGTTCGGGTTACTGCAATCCAATAGGTTCCAGCCTCTCTGGTGTATTGCCGTTTTTGCTTATTCTCCTCAGCTACCAAAACATAACAGATTAGGTCTCAAAGCTGAACATATGGCATGAGATGTCACTTTATGCCTTGGTGATATTGTGGTGCTCTGCTGCTAGCATCTTGTCTGAGTGGATGTTTTGCTTAGTTCCGCCAAGGAGGTCATAAAAGACAGGCGCTTTGGCCTGTCAAAAGAGAAAGCAGACATGCTCACTCTCAAAAATGAACAAAGCATGGATTAGACCACACTTTTTCACACCCCCAAATGACAGCAGCACATAAAATGTTTGTAATATTCAATATTTTAATGAGGCCCACCAGTTGTTGCCTTTCAGGTTCTATGGATGACCCTTCTCATAATTTCTGTCTAGCTTTGCACTTTCTGCAAACCCTTTATGACTTTATAAGCATTTCAACTACACTTTCAAAATATTTTATGGATTCAATGACTCATCCATACAGTTTAACACAGTTAGTGTTGAATTACGGTGGTATGTAAATCTTACAAAAAGCATAGAAAAATATTTCAGGATAAGATTACTAATCCATGCGGTATTAGGTGCATTCTTTCACATTTTGGTGGTATATAACAGTGCAAAAAAGCGTTTGAAAATTTTACTTGTTTGTTCACATTTCTTACCCATACATTATTCTGTGGTCTGCGGAACATTTTTCGATATATAACACTTCAAAAAAAGTTTTAAAATGCTGGGTTACATTTCTCAGCCAAACAGTATTACATGTTCTTTTGTACTTTTCTTTGGTATATAACCTCAAAAAACTTGTTTAAAAATTTATTGGTATTATATTGCTCACCAAGGGGGAATTACATCTTTTTGGGTAAATTGGTTTGCTATATAAGCTTCAGAAAGCTTGTTCAAAATTTTATCGCTAATATAATGCTCACCTATAGACTGGAGTACATTTTGTTAGTATAAAACCGTCAAAAAACTTGTTAAAAAATTTAGGCTGTGTGCACACGATGCAAATTTGGTGCATTTTTGTCACTTTTTTTTCTGCTCCGATTTGTCATGCATGTGTTGAGTTTTTTTGACTTGCAGATTTGGGGCAGAAATTAATCTGCAGCATGTCAATTCTCTGCATTTTTTACCTGCGTTTTTCACCATTGACTTCACTCACATCAATCAAAAACGCACCAAAAGCACGGCAAAAGCACACCAAAAACGTTCGTTTTTGCAGCTTAATTTTTCCTGCCAAGAGATGCAGAATTGGTGCAGAAATGTTACTCAACATGTGCACATACCCTTATCGGTATTTTATTGCTCACCCATAGACTATTCTTTGGTTTGGGGTACATTTCCTTGGTATATAACCCTCAAACGTTCATACCCTTCATGAGACTAGGAGTACCAATACATGACAATTTGCAGATAATGTGTATGAGGCCCTCGTTTATGTCTAATATAGGGTGTATCTGATTCCCTTATTTTTTGCAGTTCATGCTTCTTTCATAAAGTACACTGAAATTTCCTAAATTTTATTAAAAAATGTATTTTGGTTTACTTAAATTATATAACTTTTAATTCTTTTTAAATTTGATTTTATATACAAGTCATTATACGGGAAAAATGTTTAACATTTTTTTCCTGCAAAATTTTCTCATCGATTTGAAATGTTTTATTGTCAGTCCTTAAAGTGGAGCAAAAGTGTGACACCAGTGTTCTTCACAGTGATCTGGGAGTTACAGATGATTCCTCATTCTGCAAGGGCAGACATACCGCATGTGCAGCCGGTGCGGCTGCACTGGGACCCGGAGATGGAGGGGGGCCCCTGCAGGACGGCTAATAATGAAGCAATCTGGCCTGTTTATCCGGACCAGAGGCTCCGGGGGGCCCCTGGCCACATTTCCCTCATGTGCGTCGGGCAGGGAGAGATCTCTGCAGCTCCACTGCCTGCAAGAGAGAATAGCAGTGGAGAGGAGTTGCAGCGATCCATCCTGCTCCCTGCCTGCGCTTCCTGTCAAAAGCGCAGTTGGATGATGTCATCGTTCAGCGCCGTGGCTGTGCCAGAGAGAGGAAGCTGCTGGCGATGGTGATGTTGCGGGAGAGCGTGCGAGAGGTGAGAGGTGTGGAGAGGTGCTGTGTGTTTGTGTATCACTGTGGGGGAACATACAGAGAGGTGAATGGTGCTGTGTGTAGGTGGAGAAGAGGGCAGTGATAGGTGAGAAGTCAATGATGGGGGTGGTGGGGAGAAAGCAATGATGGAGTTGGTGGAAAGGGCAGTGATGGGTGATGGAAGAAAGCAATGATGGAGGTGGTGGAAAGGACAATGATGGGGTGATGGGGAGAAAGCAATGATGGAGGTGGTGGAATGGGCAATGATTGATGGGCTGTGGGGAAAAGGCAATGATGGTGGTGGTGGAACGGACAATGATGGTCGTGGTGGAAAGGGCAATAAAGGAGGTGGTGGAATGGGCAATAATGGGGGTGATAGTGGAAAGGACAATGTTGGTGGAGAGGGCAATGATAGAGGTGTGGGGGAGGACGAAATGATGGAGGTGGTGGAATGGGCAATGATGAGGTGGAGGGGGAGAAGGCAATGATGGAGGTGGTGGGGGAGAAAGCAATGAAGGAGGTGGTGAAGAGGGCAATGAGGGGTGTGGGGGATCGGAATGGACAAAGCGGGATTTACAATGGATTTAGGAACAGGGGGAGGAAGACGTTATTATTGCTTATTATGTCTAACACAGTCCCTTAGTATATAGTGTACTATAGTGTACTTGCTTATTATGTATAGCGCCATCCCTCAGTATATAGTGTAGTCACTTTTTAAGATGCCATCCCTTATTTTATAGCTTCCTCTGCTGTTATGTACAGTGCTGTCTGTTACATAGTGTATTCTTGCTATTTTTGTTATTCACAGTGCCCTCTTTTATTACATAGTCCCCTCTCTTGTTAGATATAAAATGACTGCTGATGGAGGAGCTGGTGACCAGACTACCAGTCCATCAGCGTCTCCATTAGAAAAGAAGCTTTCCCATGCTCCATCAGCCATCATTGCGTTATACAGTTATAATCCAATATGTAAGGGACGGTGCTGTACATAACAAGAGAGGGCACTGTATAATAAGGGATGGCAATATACATAATAAAGGAGACTATGTAATATATATACATGTATGTGTGTGTGGCTATTGTGTGTGTGGCTATATATATAGTCCGAGACGCAGGTTCAGTTAAACTCTATTGCCGTGCGGGCCCACACGGCAATAGTTAAGAGCCGCCACCCAATCAAAGGCTGGCAGCTGACTTCAGCGCGCACGTCGGCGGTGTACGATGTCATTGTCATTCACCAGCGATTGCGCGCTTAAACAGCATGGAGCTCCCGAACATCGCCGCAGGAGCATGGCCAGGTTAGGAGGAAGGGTTTTTTTTTTATTTTTATTGAAAGTGGCAAGGCTGGGGGCAGGATGGGAGACACAGGGGGCAGGATGGAGACACAGGAGGAAGAATGGAGACACAGGAGGAAGAATGGAGACACGGGTGCAGGATGAGGATGGAGACATGGGGCAGAAAGATGACATGGGGCAGGATGATGATGGAGACATGGGGCAGAATGAGACATGGGACAGGATGAGGATGGAGACACAGGGGGCAAGATGGAGACACGGGGTCAGGATGGAGACACAGGAGGAAGAATGGAGACACATGAGGAAGAATAGAGACACGGGGCAGGATGAGGATGAGACACGGGGCAGGATGAGAATGGAGTCATGGGGCAGAATATAGACATGGGGCAGGATGAGGATGGAGACATGGAGCAGAATGGAGACATGGGGCAGGATGAGGATGGAGATATGAGGCAGAATGGAGACATGGGGCAGGATGAGGATGGAGACAGGGGGAAGGATGGAGACATGAGGAAGAATGGAGACACAGGTGAAATAATGGAGACACGGGGCAGGATGAGGAAGGAGACATGGGGCAGGATGAGGATGGAGACACGGGGGCAGGATGAGGATGGAGACACGGGGCAGAATGGAGACATGGGGCAGAATGGAGATATGGGAAAGAATGGAGACACGTGACAGAATGGAGACACAGAGCAGGATGATGATGGAGGCACAGGGCAGAATGGAGACACGGGGCAGGATGAGGATGGAGACATGGTGCAGAATGGAGACATGGTGCAGAATGGAGACATGGGGCAGGATGAGGATGGAGACATGGGGCAGGATGGAGACACGGGGCAGGATGAATAAACACGGGGCAGAATGGAGGCACGGGGCAGAATGAGTCATGGGGCAGAATGGAGACACGGTGCAAAATGGAGACACAGGGGGCAGTATGGAGACACAGGGGGCAGTATGGAGAAACGGGGCAGGATAGAGACAGATGGGACAAGATCATGGGCAAGATGGAAATAGATGGGGCAGGATCATGGGACATATGGGGCAGGATGGGATATCACATGGGGCAGAATGGATACTCATGAGGGCAAGATGGGAGAACATATGGCTGGAGCCAGGAATAAGACACATGGAGGCCAGGATGGGGGATATTATCACAATAGGGGCTGATTAAGGGATATTATTACTGCAGTGATGTATTTATTTTATTTTTTGAGGATGCGGTTTTAAATGGGGGAGGCAGTCCTGTTACTGTGCAGAGCGACACAGTCGCCTTTTTTCGTCATCTGGTGTAGTTTAGAAGTTGGGAAAAATTAAGTAATGTGTTCTGCAAGTGGTGCTCTAGATAACTGTGTTATTTCTTGCAGAGATGAGCCCTGGCTGGAAGAAGTGATGGCGGTCTGTGCTGGATGAAGATGAAAAGAGAAAATGAAGGACTTCACCTAGAGACGTCACTGGTGAGTCAGTGTGTTTCTGTACACTGACACTATACACTGTATACTATATACAACGGTCCTGTGTACAATGTCACCAGTAATCACTGTATTACCTTTACACTGACACTATATACAGAGCTCCTGTGTATATTGTCACCGGTAATCACTGTATTACCTGTACACAGACACTGCATACTAAGTAAGGATTTCCTGTGTATAATGGCACGTATGGTGGTGTGATATTAATATTGTCTTTTTTTATTAATGATCAGTATTGTAGCATTTAGTCACTATGTGGTGGTAATATGTTGTCCGGCCATGGTGTGGCGGTATTCACTGTATTACCTGTACACAGAAACTACATACTAAGTAAAGATCTCCTGTGTATAATGGCATTTATAGTGGTAATATTAGTATTGTGTTTTTTTTTATTAATGATCAATATTGTAGCATTTAGTCACTATCTAATGGTAATATGTTGTCTGGCCATGGTGTCGAGGTATTCGTTCCTTGTTTGTGCTATTATTTGGTCACTATGCGGTGGTAATATGTTGTCCGGCCATGGTGTGAAGGTATTTGTTCCTTGTACATTATTTGGTCACTATGTGGTGGTAATATGTCGTCTGATCATGGTGTGGTGTATTTGCTCCTTGTATGTGGTATTATTGGTCACTGGGGTGGTAATATGTGGTCTGAACATGGTGTGGCGGTATTTGTTCCTTGTATGTGGCATTATAGGTCACTGTGTGATTGGTGAGAAGTGGAGTTTTTCCAAGAGAGAGTGGTGGGACTGTGGACAGTTCAAGGGGTGGAGGTGGGGCTGGGGTGGAGCCTAGGTGGAGTCTCAAGGTGGCCTTGAAAATTTTGCCAGTATGAGGCCCCAAAATTCCTAGTACAGTCCTGAATCCTATGACTCACTATTCAAACATCCATGTCTACAAATACTTAAATGCTCTCAATAAATTGAGCATGAGTATAAATTTCTCCTCCTAGGTTTAAATACAAAATATGTGATAAAACCCCAACAATATGTTATCCATAATACTGTCTTCATATGTGGCATACTGGTTTTTGAACATCCTGAGACAACAGGGCCTAGGTGTTACTGCAAGCTCGATGTAGCACCCGCATCTCTGCCTGCAGTCCCTCTCTCCCTGCAGAGACACCAGCATACTCACCGCTTGCCCCTTCCGTGTCTGCTGCTGCCCACGGTGCATGCACTCCTAGCAAGTCTCCAGGCACTGTGCTTAGGTCGCGTGCACGCACACTTCCTATTTCTAGAAAGAGCCGTGCACGTTTCTCTAAAGTGTCCTCAGCTAATAGCTGGAGGTCACTTACTATTTAAACCATCTCCTCCAACATGGCGGTGCCTGTGCAATGTTGTGAGTTTGCTCCTAACACGCTTGTCAGTTCTCAGGTCTCTGTACTTGCATCTCAGCCTGCTCCACCCGCCAGTGCTTCCTTCAATGGTAGGCGAGTCTGCTGCACCCGCCAGTGCTTCCTTCAATGGTAGCCAAGTCTACTGCACCTGCCAGTGCTTCTATCAATGGTAGCCGAGTCCGCTGGACCCGCCAGTGCTTTACTCAATGGCAGCTGAGCCAGCTGCACCCGTCAGTGCTCACCTCAACGGCAGCTGAGCCAGCTGCACCCACCAGTGCTCATCTCTCCGTCAGACTGTCCCATCTGCACCTGCAGTTCCTGCCATCTTCTCTGCCTACCTGAATCTGTTGGACATTCCCCCGGGCCATTCCAGCTATCTGTTCCTAGGGGTCAGTCGCCGTCTACCCAAGGTTAGTCCAGGAGTAACACCTGGATGACCTCCCTTGTCTCTCCACGAACCGCTGTGTCGTTAGCTGCTGCGTATCCGTGGTCAGATTGGGTGAGGCTCCTAGTCACGTCCATCCATGTCTTCCTTGGAGTTTGGCACAGTGGTTCCACCACCCAGCACGTTACACTCTTCATCACTTAGTTACATACCCATTATTGATCATCGTGAAATATCAAAGTACGAGTAGTAAATAAGCAGGATAGCAGCAGAAAGAAGCAGAAAGAAAACAAGTCATAAGACCTCCAATTAAACAAACCTACCTATTTGCTGTGATGCGAAGAAGAAACCAGGAGTTCTGTTTTTACATCTCTTGAAATTTGGAGGGCTCGATGAACAGTTCTAACAGCAAAACAAGATAACCTGATGGCACATTGAACAACGGGGCTGGATGACACAAAACAACATGGAGTAGTGGAGATCAATATGCATATGGCAACTTTGAAACAGCAAAACTAGGAGTGTGGACAGGCACTATAAATCAGAAGAGCTGTAAAGGTAGTCACGAACCTTGGAACAGCAGAGCTGGGAATACAGACAGTACAAAAAGAAAAACAATAGAGTAAGCTAAATTCATTTGTAAAAAATAAAAAAGCCTTCTACTCGCCTCAGTGCCACCTTTTTGGTCTTGGCTGAATGTTCTGATTTAATAGCACTTGCCATTGTATCCCCTGGGCTTTCATGCTTAGCCAGGACTTCCAGCTTTCATGAGCCTTAGGAGGGTTTTGTGCAAGCAGAAGGTCATGGCGTCATGATGTCACAACATGGGCCATGGCTTTTGGTGGTCACATGCAGAACTCTCCCAAGCATCATGAAAGCCAGAAATCCCAGCTCAGCGTTTAGAGGCCAATGGATTCCTGTTCAGACCATGGTGAATCAGAAGATGCAGCAGGGAATCTGAAAATGCAGCAGGGAATCAGAAGATGTGGCAAGAGATAAGGAGATCTGGCGAGGACTGATCAGATGAGGGGAAATAGTGGAGGGGCTAGAAATGTAGTGCGGTAATGTGAGAAAAAGCTTTTTCCATTTAACCTTTTGATGACCCTTTATGGTCTAGAAAAATGGTGGCCAGCAGCTGTCATTTTGTTGAATCTACTCAGAAGCGAATTACAGAAAAAATATACATTTTGACGAGTAAAATTCAATTTCACTGGAATTTGTTCGCTCACTTCTAGTCCTGTTCTCAAAATGGCGGTTGATAGAGCATGTGACAACACCTGGCCATCATCTCATTCAACTGAAAAACACAACTATATTTCCAATGATCACATGCACATCCAATAGTTATAATTTTTAAAGATTGTTGTGGTGGTTTTTGAGGAAGGCTGCAACAACAAGCACATTTCCCAGGTTAGAGAGAGTACAGCTATATCCTCATACTGTATTGGACAAATATATGGCTACTCTCATTCAGTTGAAACCACCAGGTGTGTTCTTTACTCTACAAATCTCTGAATGCAACACTTTTTTGGCTTATAGGTCTATCTTCAAGTCTTAAAGTAAAAGAGACTGATGTACAACTGACTGAGTATTGGTTTGAATACAAAATAAATTGGAGCCAATACCATCTATTGTATCTTAGTGGGCAATATCATCAAATGGTTTGGTGCCAGTTACACAATAGATGCAGAATCCAATCTACAGCCTGTCCTCCCCTACAATCATAGAAGGACAAGAGCAAGAAGCTAAATGTTCTGCCCGTCTTATGTGTATGTGTACATAATCCTTGCAGACAGCATAACCTTGATCCCAACAGTGATTTGATAGACACGTGATGTCTGTTACCAAGTTTATTGCAGGAATCGAATATGGTAAAAAACTGTGGAACAAATAACAGTATTTTACTATGTGCTCACAAACATGTGGCAAGCATACAATATATACACAATATACAGTGGTGAGGGAACACACTATATGCATAACATGTAGTTACATATAACATGCGGTATATCCCATGCTTACTGCACAGTCGGAAAAGCATGGACTACAACTCTCACATTTTCATAACAGCATGATGTAAACATCCCAATATTTATACGGCTGTCAAGTTCATGGTGAATGTGTTTAGGACCTACCGATTGTGCGGCTACAGATCTGGATGTAAGAGATCACTATTGGATTCTGATGTCAGGAAGTACTCAGGAATGAACTGTCTTAGCTGTATACTGAGCAAAAAACATGGCTGCTGAGGCTGGCTGATGAGTCATCAAAGCTATGACTCATGAACTACAGTGTGGTAGATATGTCAAAAAACCTCAATATCAACAACCAAAGGCATTCTATAAAACGACCACTAGATGGTGCTGTTATACCACATAACAAATCTGAATATTTACACAGAAAATTCTAGCGGAACATCACACTCCTCGCCTGGTATCTTAAAGATACCACTTTAAGGTACCTCTGGAGA
This sequence comes from Oophaga sylvatica, assembly GCA_033576555.1. Taxonomy (NCBI): domain Eukaryota; kingdom Metazoa; phylum Chordata; class Amphibia; order Anura; family Dendrobatidae; genus Oophaga; species Oophaga sylvatica. The sequence goes on from JARQOD010000001.1 coordinate 477,385,744, forward strand.
GAGCAACAAAATCAGTTCAGTGACTGGTCTGAGGAAAAGTTTAGGTTCGTGTTGCCTGCAGATCTTGACCTCCACTTTCCTAACTTTTCCATCTTCACTTGGAAACACTTTGGTTATCAGTCCCAAAGGCCAGTCATTTCTTTTTGACTGAGTGTCTTTGACAAGAACAACATTACCAACCTCCATGTTGGGTTTACTGGCTTGCCATTTATTCCGGGTCTGTAAGGTAGAAACATATTGCTTTTTCCATTTATCCCAGAAGGCGTCTGCTAAAGTTTGAACCCGTCTCCACTGACACTTGTACAAGTCTTAATTATCAAACTCACCAAGAGGTGCTGATGCTGTACCAACCTTTTGGGTAAGAAGTGTGGAAGGGGTAAGCAGGAGAGGATCCTCTGGATCATTCGGTATTGGTGTCAAGGGTCTGGCGTTTATGATTGCCACTACTTCAGCCATGAAAGTTGTGAGGGTCTCATGGGTAAGTCTTGAAGTTCCCAACTGTAGGAAGATAGAATCAAGGATCCTGCGAGCCAGGCCAATCATACGCTCCCATGAGCCTCCCATGTGAGAAGAATGTGGAGGGTTAAATGTCCATTTACAGTCTTGGTTCGCCAGATATCTCTCTACACAGTCACTGTCAATGTTTGAGGAGATACGCAGTTCTTTGCAAGCTCCGATGAAGTTGGTACCCCTATCGGAACGGATTAGTTTAACTGGACCTCTTATAGAGATGAAACGTCTGAGAGCATTTATGAAGCTAGAAGTGTCCAAGGACTCAATAACTTCTATATGCACAGCCCTAATACTCATGCAGGTGAAGATGACTGCCCAGCGTTTGCTGTTTGCATGGTCTCCTCTAGTGTGTCGGGTGGTGACAGACCAAGGGCCAAACACGTCGAGACCAACACTTGTGAAAGGAGGTTCTGTACTGAGTCGGTCGGCAGGGAGATCAGCCATTTTCTGTGACTGAAACATGCCTCGTAATTTTTGGCAAGTGACGCATTTGAAAATGAGACAACTCACAAGTCTATTTGCTCCCACTACCCAAAATCCAGCTGCACGTAGAGCTCCTTCAGTGAACAAACGTCCTTGGTGCTTAGTCTTTTCATGGTAGTGTCGCACAAGTAAAGACGCAATGTGATTGTTCTGCAGTATTATCGGATTATGTACATTACTCTCAAGTTTTACCTTTGAAATACGTCCTCCAACTCTCAACAACCTATTAGCATCTATAAATGGGTCAAGTTTCACGAGGGGGCTGTCCTTTGGAACACTCTTTTGATTTTGGAGGAGTTCGATCTCACGAGCATAAGCTTCTCGTTGGACACAACGGAGGATAACGTCTCTGGCCTGTGTAAGCTCATCCACTGTACGTGTTCTATGACAATGATGCCAACCTTTGCAATGTTCTGACCCTGTAGTTGGGGTTCTAAAGGATCTGGCTATGTGTATTAAATTAGCTATGGCTCTGTTCAGTGACCTCCAGGCAGAAAACTTGTTGAACCGTTTAGAGTCGAGCTCTCTGCTAGAAACTCTTGTAGTGAGTACAGAAACATGAGGACGAATCTCTGCATCAGAATCTGGTTCTAACATTTCAAATGTGTCTTTCTCAAAAGTGTCTTGTACTGATTTGTAGAGGAATGCTGGTCCTGTGAGCCATGTAGTGTCTTTAAGATGGGCTGCAGGAACAGCTCTTGTTGCGTGGTCTGCTGGGTTGTGATCAGTTGATACATAACGCCACTGGGTAGGTCGTGTTGACCTCCTGATTCTTTGAACTCTGTTATGTACGTAGACATAGAATCTTCTAGTCTCATTGTGAATGTAACCCAGCACTACTTTACTGTCTGTATGGAACACCGTATCTTCAAGCTTTAAATCTATCTCTGTCACAATGAGCTCAGCTAGCTCTGTTGCTAGAACAGCAGCACAAAGTTCCAGTCTTGGTATGGTAAGCTCAGGACATGGTGCCAATTTTGCCTTTCCCATCACGAAGCCAATCTGGACTTGACCTTTGATATCTGTTGTTTTAAGGTAAGCGACTGCAGCTATCGCCTTTACTGAAGCGTCACAAAATATACACAACTGCTTAGTCTGAACCTCTGCAGCAGAGATGTGAGCATATGGTCTGTGAATGTGTAGATTAGACAATGTCTTTAGAGAGTCTCTCCAGGTTACCCATAGAGCTTCTTTCTCTGGGGGAAGTGGAGAGTCCCAATCACATGTGTCTGCAGTTAAATCTCTGAGGAGAGTCTTACCTTGGATGGTGACTGGTGCTGCAAATCCAAGTGGATCATATAGGCTGTTGATGGTGGATAAGACACCACGTTGTGTGAAGGGCTTTTGCTCTTGGTCAACCTGGAAGGTAAAGGTGTCAGACTTGAGATCCCAGCTGAGCCCTAAGCTGCGTTGCATGGGTATGGGGTCCGTTGCAAAGTCTAGGTCTTTCAGATCGCTGGCATGATCTTGAACTGGGAAGGCTGCCATAACATCTTTGCTGTTTGAAGCTATTTTATACAGTCTGAGGTTTGAACAGGAAAGCATACGTTGAGTCCTCTTGAGTAGGCTGATTGCAGCCTCTGGTGAGGGAAGTGACTTTAGGCCATCATCCACATAGAAGTCTCTTTCAACAAACTTCTTAACGTCTTGTCCATAGTTTTCTTCACCTTCTTGGGCAGAGAGTCGCAGTCCATAAATGGCGACAGCAGGAGATGGACTATTGCCAAAAACATGTACCTTCATGCGGTATTCTATGACGTCTTTGGTAGGGTCGTTGTCTCTGAACCAAAAAAACCTCAAGAAGTTCCTGTGTTCTTTTTTAACTAGGAAACAATAGAACATTTGTTGTATATCAGCGACTATGGCAATAGATTCTTTACGGAATCTGATGAGGACACCAAGAAGCGTGTTATTTAGATCTGGTCCTGATAAAAGAACATCATTTAGGGAAACTCCCTGGTGTTGTGAGCTGGAGTCAAATACTACTCGGATTTGACCTGGTTTCTTGGGGTGGTAAACACCAAAGATTGGCAGATACCAGCACTCTTCTTTTTCTTTTAAAGGCGGGGCTACTTCTGCATGGTCATTTTCAAATATCTTGCTCATAAATGAGAAGAAGTGCTCCTTCATTTCTGGTCTTTTCTCAAAGTTGCACCTGAGAGAACTGAAGCGTTTTGTGGCTTGAACTCTGTTGTTAGGAAGGTGGGTTCTCTGTGTTTTGAAAGGCAGTGGTGCTACCCAGGTATTTGTTTCATCTTTAGAGAATCCTTGTTCCATTATACTTAAGAAGGTCTCATCTTCAATAGAGCAAGCGGTCTTGTTGTCTTCCTTTGTCCTCTGGAACACTGTACACCCCAGATGATCTTCATCTTCTGCACAGTCCGGGTATAACACACTTGTAGGCTTCTCTCTTACAAGGAATCTGTTAGGACAAGGCTGAAAGAGGGATGGACGTCCATTTTCCAATGTATTTGTGAAGAGAGAATTCACAGTGGTTGGCTTGTGAACGCTTCCTAGGCAGACATCGCCTATAATGACCCACCCTAGGTTGAGCTTCTGAGCATAAGCAGAACTGTGAGGACCGTTTATCTGTTTCCTCACCTTGTGGACTCTTATGATGTCTCTTCCAAGCAGAAGTACTATTGGAGCGTCTGGGTTGACTTCAGGAATTAGGTGCGCTATATTTTTTAGATGTCCATGATGTGATGCTGCTGCAGGTGTAGGAATCTCTTCTCTGTTGTTTGGGATCTGATTGCATTCTATCAGCGTAGGCAGAGGCAGGGATGTTTCACCATTTAAGGATTCAATTTGGTAACCAGTAGCTCTTCTCCCTTTTTCTTCACTCAAACCTATGCAAGTCTTAAGTGAATATGCCGAGCTGTTTCCTTTAATGTCGAAGATATCAAAGAAAGTTGAATTAGCGAGAGACCTGTTGCTCTGATCATCAAGGATCGCATACAACTTTACAGCTTTCTCTTTGTGACCAATGGGGTAAACTGTGGCAAGACAGATCTTGGAGCAAGATTTGTTGCTAAGTCCTTCTCCACAGACTTGGGTGCACTGAGGTGTCACTTCAGGAGGTGTAGGGTCTCTCTGCTCCTCGCCGTGCTCTGCCACTTGGTCTGAGGGTGTGAGAGTCCATGGAGCTGGTCCTGGGTGTAAAGCTGTGTTATGCTCTTCACTGTCACATTCTGAGCATTTAATGTTTGTTGTACAGTCTTTTGCAAGATGTGAAGTTGCTGCGCAGCACCTGTAGCAAATGTGGTTTTCTTTGAGGAAAGTTTTGAAATCTTTGAGCTGTTTTTCTCTGAATCCTCTGCATTTCAACAACAAATGTGGTTTCTTATGCAGAGGGCATTCTTTGCACGGGTCTTTAGATGAGGTCTTATCAGTCTCTGCAGTACTATAAGTTTTGCGTGAAGTGTCTTGAAGAGATACATTGGTTTTGTGTACTGCCACTGGTGTATCTCTCAGGTTACGCATTGAGACAGGTTTACCTGATTTGGGGTACGTGGTGTCAAACATTGAGAAGTCAAAGCTGGAGTCATTTCTAATCTTTGCTTGTTGGTGTACAAAGTCCACAAGAATGAGAATGGAGGAAATGGGACGTTGTATCGTTCCTTGTATTTGGAGCCTTGACCGATCCACTTATCTATCAGGCCTTGCGGAAGTTTGCGTACTATGGGATTTACACCGCGTGCTGTGTCCAAGAATGCTAGGCCTTGTAAGTCTCCTTGAGCTTTGGCAACTTGAAGTTCTGTCAACAGATCGCTCAATTCTCTCAGTTTTTGGAAACCTTTGCCTTGCATCATGGGAAATCCTCAATTCTTTTGAAGAGTGCGTTTTCTATCACTTCTGGTGAGCCGTAACACTCCTCCAGTCTCTCCCATATCAGGTTTAGTCCTCTGTCGGGATAGTCTAAATTGATGTCCCTAATCCGTTTTGCATGCTCTGTGGATTCATTTCCTAGCCACTTGACTAAAAGGTCGACCTCCTCGTTTGCAGACAGATCCAGATCTTTGATTGTATTTCTGAATGAGGATCGCCATGCTCTATAGCCTTCAGGTTTGTCGTTAAACTTGGAGAGTCCTTGGGTTATCAACTCACGTCGAGCAAGGAATTTGAGAACATCTGACATACCTTGATTTCTGTTTGATGAATCTGGAAACGAGCTGAGGTGCAGAGGTCCATGTGGGTTAGAGTAGTCTTTAAACTTGTCTTTGTTGTAATAACTACCATCTACTTGTACCTTCTTGAAGGCTGGAGCTGCTCCGCAGTTGTCTGTCGGTTGGAATGCAGGTTGCATTGGGGACCGATGATATATAAAATTACTGTCTTGCTTGATGTATGGCATTTGTAAGGCTGAGGCTGCTTGTTGTGTGACAGGATTAGGCAGGAGTTTGTAAGCAGGGGTTGACTCAGCTCCTGGACCGTAATACAGACCGTCATCTGACTTAGCATACTGCAGTATGTATTTTGAAGTGTGTCGTGCTTTGTCCTGTTGACTGAGCTCTGATCCAAGAATACTGCTGCGTCTATTACTTGCGGTACTTGCTGCCTCCTCCAAAACTTCAGCCTCTGCCAGTGCAACTGCGGCTTCCCTCTCCAATGCTAGTTTTTTCATGTGTGCTTGTTGTTCGGCCAGAGCTGCTTTCATGCGTGCTTCCTTTGCTTCCATGTGTGCCTGTTGTTCGGCCAGAGCTGCTTTCATGCGTGCTTCCTCTGCTTCCATGTGTGCCTGTTGTTCGGCCAGAGCTGCTTTCATGCGTGCTTCCTCTGCTTCCATGTGTGCCTTCATTTGTGCTTCCTCTGCTTCTAATTGCCTTTCTTGTTCAGCAAACGATGCTCGCACTTTGGCAGCTTCTGCTTTTGCGCGGGCTATGGCGATGGTAGAGCTGCTCACTGACTTCTTTGAGCTCTTGCAGCTGGCTGAGATTGCAGATCTTGTGGTGAATGATCTACCTTCTGCGGCTGACATGGTGACGCTCTGACAGGATTCACGCCCTTTCAGGCTTGACAGAAGCTTGGTTTCACGACGATCACTATGTGCGAGCTGCGGTATCTTCTATCCAGCTTGTAGCGGGCAGTTTTACTGCGATCAGTATGTGAGAATCCGCAGTTCTTCTATCCAGCCTGCGAGAGTTAATCGTTTTTTACTGTTCTGCCCGTCTTATGTGTATGTGTACATAATCCTTGCAGACAGCATAACCTTGATCCCAACAGTGATTTGATAGACACGTGATGTCTGTTACCAAGTTTATTGCAGGAATCGAATATGGTAAAAAACTGTGGAACAAATAACAGTATTTTACTATGTGCTCACAAACATGTGGCAAGCATACAATATATACACAATATACAGTGGTGAGGGAACACACTATATGCATAACATGTAGTTACATATAACATGCGGTATATCCCATGCTTACTGCACAGTCGGAAAAGCATGGACTACAACTCTCACATTTTCATAACAGCATGATGTAAACATCCCAATATTTATACGGCTGTCAAGTTCATGGTGAATGTGTTTAGG
>JARQOD010000001.1:477392375-477451883 GCA_033576555.1 Oophaga sylvatica
ACTGAAGGTACCCAGAAACCTCCTCACTCCCCCACTGTAAGCCCACCGGGTTTGCACACCCCGCAAGAAATTTGGGTGTGCCCGAAGGCCAAAGCGTCAGGGAATACAATTTTTTTGAAAACGAAAACTGAATCTGGCTATCATCACCACCCTCACATCCCCAAACCCCCCTCCAGTCCATCTGTCCCCGCGTTCCCCCTATGCAGCCCTCAAGTCCAGCCACCCAGCAGACACCTGAGTTGGCAAGATATACTCATCCTCTCACCCGGAAACCTGGCTTCAACCCCTCTTTGCCAAAATGATTCATTAGAGAGATGCCTTCCTTTTGGGTTGAAAGCGCAGCTTTCCGAGAGCTCATGGCCTACGATATCCCACGCTATGACCTATTCAGTAGGCACTTATTTTCTCGAAAAGCCATCCCTGCCCTCCACCTGCATGTGAAAGACCGCATTGTCCATGCACTCAAACAATCAGTGAGTGGAAAGGTTCACCTCACAACAGATGCATGGGCCAGTAGGCATGGCCAGGGCCGTTACGTATCCATCACTGCGCACTGGGTTAATGTGGTGGATGCAGGATACACAGGGGACAGCGGCGGTGGGACAGTGCTGCCTAACCCACGGTATAGGCAACAGTTGGCTGTAGGCGTTCGACCCTCCTCCTCCTCCTCCAGAAGTGAAAGCTCGTCGACAGAGTGCAGTCGCACGAGCACTGCATCCGCAGCTGCCAGTGTCGCACACGAGGTGTCCCACTATCGAACAGCTAGTGGTAAGCGTCAGCAGGCTGTTTTAAAGATGATGTCTTTGGGCAACAACAGACTCACCTTGGAGGTACTGGCCGACTACTTGCAGCGAGAAACTGAGTCATGGCTGGGCAGTCTACATCTTGCGCCAGGCAAGGTAGTCAGTGATAACTGCCGTAATTTTGTGGCGGCCATAGCCCTGGCAACACTCAGACACATACCTTGCCTGGCTCACACCTTGAACCTGGTGGTGCAGTGCTTCCTAAATAATTATCCAGAGTTAACAGCCCTGCACCACAGGGTGGAAAGATTGTTCTCGCACATCCGTCGCTCGCCCGTAGACTCCAGTCGTATGCAGAGGCTGCAGCGATCGCTCCACCTCCCCAAGCACCGCCTAATCATAGACGTTGCAACAAGGTGAACATGGTTGAGAGGCTGTGTGAACAGAAGCAGGCTGTAATGCATTTGTGGGAGGATACACGGGCAGGCAGTTTGAGGGCAGACATGGAGTTGTCGGGTGTGCAGTGGTCAAAGCTGAAAGACCTCTGTAAAGTCATTCAGTATTTTTAGGAATGCACACTGCTGGTAAGCGCAGACGAAGCCATCATAAGCATGAGCATCCCACTTATGTGTCTGCTCATGCAAACTTTGACGCACATTAAGGATCAGGCGTCTGCAGCGGAGGAGGAAGAGGAGGAGGAGGAGTGAAGCCTTGATGACAGCCAGGCATTGTCTGCTCAGGGAACTGTCCTGGACGAGGTGGAGGAAGAAGAGGAAGAGGAGGAGGAGGATGAAGGGGATGATTATTTTGAGGAGGAGGATGCTTCTCAGGGGGCAAGAGAAAATGTTGGCTTGCCAAGGTCAGGAATAGGGTTTGTGCATGACTGGAGGGATGTGGATTTGGCAGAAAGTGCTCCTCCACCCACACTGTCAGTGCAATATTGACACCTGGAACATTGGCCCACATGTGTGATTATGTCTTGCGGATCCTAAAAAGGGACTCCCGCATTTCCAAAATTATGAAGGATGACTACTAGTGTTGAGCATTCCGATACTGCAAATATCGGGTATCGGCCGATATTAGCTGTATCGGAATTCCGATTCCGAGTTCCGATATTTTCGTCTTATCGGATACCGGAATCGGGATGTCACTGTCACTGTCAGTGTCCGTCTGTCGGGTCTGTCAGGAGTCAGCGGCACTTACCTGGCAGAAGATCTCCGGCGGTCACGTCCTGGACTGCTTCATGGCCGCCATCCTCTTCTCCCCGGCGGTCACATGCAGTTTCTCGCGATAACTGCAGTGACTGCTGGGTAATCCCGGCCGTAAAGCAGTCAGTCCGATGACGTCACCGCCGGGGAAGCAGGTAATCAGCTGTGCTGCGTTGCAATGACAGGCTCTGCCTGTCATTGCGATGTAGCAGAGTTGGATCGTCGTGGGACAATCGTTACTATGGACTGCGTCGGACAGGTGGTATACTGTTGGTTTGTTTTTTTTTCTTTTTTACAGGAGATCGATGGCGTCGCAGGAATGAGTGTATAATAAAAGAAATGAAAACTGTGTTGTCTCTTTTATTTCATTAAAATACTTTTTTCTTGCTTTGTCTTTTTTTTACACATTTAATAACTTTGGGATTAATAATGGATCGGTGTCTTATTGACACCTCTCCATTATTAACCGGGCTTATTGTCACCGTGCAATCAACGGTGACAATAACCCCTTATTACCCCGCTTGCCACCGCTACAGGGCAAGTGGGAAGAGCCGGGTAAAGTGCCACAATTGGCACATCTTTTGATGCGCCAAATGTGGGGCTGCTGTAGCCTGGTATTATCAGGCTGTTGAGGGCCAAAATCCATGGGCCTTGACAGTCTTTTAATACCAGGCCGCAGCAGTCTGCATTTTACTTGGCTGGTTAACAAAAATAGGGGGGATCCCCACGCCGTTTTTTTTTCGAGGGGATCCCCTATTTTTGTTAACCAGCCAAGCTAAGCAGACTGCTGTGGCCTGGTATTATCAGGCTTGCAAGGTCCATGGATATTGGATCCTTACCAGCCTGAAAAACCAGGCCTCAGCGGTTTGCTTCATCTGGCTGGTTAACAAAAATAGGGGGGACCCCACGCCAATTTTTTTCGAGGGGATCCCCTATTTTTGTTAATCAGCCAAGATATGCAGACTGTTGTGGCCTGGTATTATCAGGCTGGCAAGGTCCATGGATCTTGGCTCCTTAACAGCCTGAAAATCCAGGCCTCAGCGGTCTGCTTCATCTGGCTGGTTAACAAAAATAGGGGGGACCCCACGCCAATTTTTTTCGAGGGGATCCCCTATTTTTGTTAATCAGCCAAGATATGCAGACTGCTGTGGCCTGGTATTATCAGGCTGGCAAGGTCCATGGATCTTGGCTCCTTAACAGCCTGAAAATCCAGGCCTCAGCGGTCTGCTTCATCTGGCTGGTTAACAAAAATAGGGGGGACCCCACGCCATTTTTTTTTCGAAGGGAACCCCTATTTTTGTTAATCAGTTCCCTCTGACGTCACTGATTGTGTCCCTGGCTGACCTGAAGTGAAAGTGGAAAGCAATCAATTAAGCTTTCCACTTAAGGGCCCGTCTCACATAGCGATATCGCTACCGAGATCGCTGCTGAGTCACTAGTTTTGTGACGCAGCAGCGAGCTCACCAGCGATATCGCTGTGTGTGACATTCAGCGACGATCAGCCCCCCTGCCGGGTATCGCTGATCGTCGCTGAAATGTCAGGACCTTTGATCGCTGGTTTCCCGCCTGTCACACGCAGCGATGCGTGCCTGTCAGAGGGAAACCAGCGATCAAAAAAAGGTCCTGACATTTCTGCGACGATCAGCGATACCCGGCAGGGGGGCTGATCGTCGCTGAATGTCACACACAGCGATATCGCTGGTGAGCTCGCTGCTGCGTCACAAAACTAGTGACTCAGCAGCGATCTCGGTAGCGATATCGCTATGTGAGACGGGCCCTTAAGCGATGTTACCCGCATGTCGCTGTCCCAGATCGCTGCCTGAGCTGCCTGTTTGGCAGCTCAGCAGCGATCATGTAGCGATACACCAGCGATCCTGACAAGTGCATATCGTTGTCGGGATCGCTGGTGTATCGTTATGTGACACCCAGCCTTTACTCTCCTGTCAGGCAGGAGAGGAACTCATTCATTTGGGGTTTACTGTGAGGCTGCAGCATTAGCTGCGGTCCCTGCAGTAAACATTAACCCTTTCTGAAGGATTACACCGTGGGACCTGACTGTGCATGGGATAGGTAAGAATAATTTTGCTTTTTTATTTTATTTTTATTACAGGAAATGGTTTTTGCAGTAAAATAAAAGATGGTCAAAAACATGTGTCTTTATTTCATTAAAATGATTTTTAATTAAAGTGTGTGTGTTTTATTTTTATTTCATGCAATAGGATTAATAATTGATAGTTGTCTAATTGACAGCTCTCAATTATTAACCTGGCTTAAGGTCACCTTTCAATAGCAAGGTGGCTTTAACCCCATATTAACCCATTCGCCACCGCTACAGGGCAATGGGAATAGACGGGCAAAGTGCCAGAAAGGGCGAATCTAATTATAGATTTGTCTTTCCTGGGGTGTCTGGGGGCAGATGTTAGTAGCCGGGGGGGGGCAAAAATAATGGTCCCTCTCTGGGCTATTATTATCTGCCCCCACTCACTGGCTTTGTCTGTCTGGTTGGAAAATAGGGCGGGAGCCCACGCATTTTTTTTTCAGCAATTTTACACCTCATATATATATATATACATGTCATTGAATTTGTGACACATATATATATATTTATATTTGTAGTTCATACACTTCTACATAGTATAATAGCCGCTAATTCAATTGCCGGCTTTTGTGAAAATGCAGAACCCGACATGAAATGACACTTGGTGTACATAGGGTTAACCATGTCTTTTCATGTCCTTTGCTATCTAATTTGCACAAACAATTAAATCAGACTATGTGTGCAAAATTTCACACCTGTAGGGGTTAATTAAAGGTGTAAATTCGTAGCAAAAAAGTCCGTTTTTTTTACAACGAATTTACACCTTTAATTAACCCCTCCAGGTGTGAAATTTTGCACACATAGTCTGATTTAATTGTTTGTGCAAATTAGATAGCAAAGGACATGAAAAGACATGGTTAACCCTATGTACACCAAGTGTCATTTCATGTCGGGTGACCCGACATGAAATGACACTTGGTGTACATAGGGTTAACCATGTCTTTTCATGTCCTTTGCTATCTAAGGCCGGAGTCACACTGGCGACAAAATCGGACGACTGCAATGCGATGAAATATCGCATTGCAGTCGGACCTATGTTAATCTATGGAGCAGCTCCCAGTATCAGATTTTTTGTGGTCCGTTTTAAACGTCCGTGTACAATCGCAGCATGCTGCGATTGTCACCGATTGTCGGTCGACAATCGCCAATGCAAGTCTATGGGAGCGATGAAAAATCTGATTACAAACGGACCACACTGTGTGACTTGCGATGAAATCGCATCGGTGTCCTTTAGAAAAGCCGGCAATTCATCCCCGCCTATACTGTAAAATCACACTGACAGCTTTAATAAAGACTAGAAAGAATAGATATATACACATAGAACACATACATATATATATACATGTCATTGTGACATGTATATATACATATATTTATAGTTCCTAGACTACTACATACTGTAATAGCCGCTAATTCAATTGCCGGGTTTTGTGAAATCACAGAAGCCGACATGAAATGATACATTGTTTCCACACATTTAACCATGTAATTTCATGTATTTTTATATATGTTTGAAACATACAATTACATGAGTGTATTTGTGCAAAATTTCAGACATGTAGGGGTTAATTAAAGGTGTAATTTCGTTGAAAAAAAATGCGTGGGCTCCCGCTGTATTTTCTCCACCAGACAGACAAAGCAAAGCGAGTGGGGGCAGATAATAATAGCCCAGGGAGGGTGCATTTTTTTGTGCCCCCCCTGGCTACTAACATCTGCCCCCAGACACCCCAGAAAGGGCAAATCTATAATTAGATTCGCCCTTTCTGGCACTTTGCCCGTCTATTCCCATTGCCCTGTAGCGGTGGCGAATGGGTTAATCTCACCTTACTGTCACCTTGCAATTGAAAGGTGACCTTAAGGCAGGTTAATGATTGATAGCTGTCAATTAGACAACTATCAATTATTAATCCTATTGAAGTAAATAAAAAAACACACACACTTTAAGAATAAATAATTTTAATGAAATAAAAACACATTTTTTTGACCATATTTTATTTTACACTAAATCCGTGCGAAGCCATTGATCTCCTAAAATAAAGAAAAAGAAATAAAACAACATTATTCTTACCTATTCCGCCGATCTGTCACGTCCCACGCTGTAATCCTTCACAAAGGGTTAACTAGCTTTGAGCCAAGCAGTGCAAGTAATCCTGCATGCTCAGCTCAAAGCTCATGAATGAATAAGTTCCTCTCCTGGCGACAGGAGAGGATGTGTTTCATGAATGAAGCTTAATTGATTGTGTCCACTTTCCCTTTAGGTCAGGTCACTACAGTTAAATTGGCAATAAATCAATTAAGCTCCATTCATGAATCTATTCCTCTACTTTCGCTGGGAGAGGAAGTTATTCATTCAGGGGAATACAGGTCTGAGACAGCATTATTAGCTCTCTGCGACCTTTAACCTGTTAACCCTTTCTGATGGATTACACCGTGGGACCTGACTGTACATCGGATTGGTAAGTATAATTTTGCTTTTTTATTTTATTTTTATTACAGGAAATGGTTTTAGCAGGAAAATAAAATATGGTCAAAAACTGTGTGATTATTTAATTAAACTTATTTTTTATTAAAGTGTGTGTGTTTGATTTTTCTTTCATACAATAGGATTAATAATTGATAGTTGCCTAATTGACAGCTATCAATTATTAACCTGGCTTAAAGTGACCTTTCAATTGCAAGGTCATTTTAACCCCTTATTAACCCATTCGCCACCGCTACAGGGCAATGGGAATAGACGGGCAAAGTGCCAGAAAGGGCGAATCTAATTATAGATTTGCCCTTTCTGGGGTGTCTGGGGGCAGATGTTAGTAGCCAGGGGGGCACAAAAAAAATGTACCCTCCCTAGGCTGTTATTATCTGCCCCCACTCGCTTGCTTTGTCTGTCTGGTGGAGAAAATACAGCGGGAGCCCACGCATTTTTTTTTAACGAATTTACACCTTTAATTAACCCCTACATGTCTGAAATTTAGCACACATATACTCATGTAATTGTATGTTTCAAACATATATAAAAATACATGAAATTACATGGTTAAATGTGTGGAAACAATGTATCATTTCATGTCGGCTTCTGTGATTTCACTGAAGCCGGCAATTGAATTAGCGGCTATAACAGTATGTAGAAGTGTAAGAACTTAAATATATGTATATATATATGTCACAATGACATATATATATATATATATATATATATATATATATATATATATGTGCTCTATGTGTATATATCTATTCTTTCTTTTGGCATTTAAATACTATTCTTTTGGATCCATTATATGTCAGTTTTGCAAGCCTGCGAGAAAATCTCGCAAGTCGGATGAAAATCGGATGTTACAAGGTACACACACATGCGATTAAATCGCATCTTTGAAGGAAAATCGGATGCCAGAAGGATGTGTGATGTTTTTATTTTGATCCGATTGTCGACCGTCTAAAACGGACCGATTTTTTGTGGTTGTGTGTGACTCCAGCCTAATTTGCACAAACAATTAAATCAGACTATGTGTGCAAAATTTCACACCTGTAGGGGTTAATTAAAGGTGTAAATTCGTAGCAAAAAAGTCCGTTTTTTTTACAACGAATTTACACCTTTAATTAACCCCTACAGGTGTGAAATTTTGCACACATAGTCTGATTTAATTGTTAGTGCAAATCAGATAGCAAACGACATGAAAAGACATGGTTAACCCTATGTACACCAAGTGTCATTTCATGTCGGGTGCTTCTGTCTTTTCACTGAAGCCGGCTTTACCCGGCAATTGAATGAGAGGATATTTTACTATGTAGAAGTGTATAAACTATACATATATGTATATATATATGTCACAATGACATGTATATATATATATGTATTCTATGTGTGTATATTTAGTGTTTACAAGGAAAGAATGGGTTTTTTTTAGTTGCGATATTTTGTTCCCATAGACTTACATGGGACTTCCGGTATCGGTATCGGGTATCGCCGATATTTTAGTGATATCGGCGATACCATTCCGATTCCGATACTTTAGGATATCGGAAAGTATCGCTCAACTCTAATGACTACTACTGGTTGGCCAGCATCCTCGATCCACGCTATAAAGGCAAATTACAGAACATCATGCCACAAGAGAACCTAGAGCTGATATTGGCAAACAAACAAGCAACTCTAGTAAACCGTTTGTTAGAGGCATTCCTAGCACACAACAGCGGTGCCGGTTCTACCACGAGCCGTACTGGGCCAAACGGAAGAGGTATTCGTGGTGCACACAGCCGAAGTGGCGTTGGACACAGGGGTTTCATGACCATGTTGTGGACTGATTTCTCGAGTAACGCTCACACAACTGGTAATACTGAATCGATTGCAACAGACAGGAGACAGCAGTTGTCCACTATGGTTCAAAATTACCTCTCCTCCCCTATCAATGTTCTCCCTCACAGTTCATTCCCTTTGACTATTGGGCCTGTAAACTGGACACCTGGCCTGAATTGGCACAATATGCCTTACAGGAGCTTGCTTGCCCTGCTGATAATGTGCTATCAGAAAGAGTCTTCAGTGCTATTGGATCAATCCTGACAGAAAGAAGGACCCCGCTGTCTACCCAAAATGTTGGTGATCTCACCTTCTTTAAAATGAACCATGCATGGGTTTCAAAGGATTTTGTCCAACGTTCCCCTGAAGAGACATAAGTTGCCAGCAAAATGGCTTGCTTTGTCCTCCTCTTCCTCCGACTTCTCCAATTCCTCCATTTGCAGCTGCTGAACTTCCAGCCTACACCTCAACATATACCAGTCTTTCCACCTCCGTAACTGGGCTGTATTCCCCCCCAGGGTTGGCGTCAGCACTTGGCCCTCCCGGGCAAGTGCCGGGGCCCTGAGCAGGTGGGGGGCCCACTCGTGGGTGACGGCACTGGCACAGGGCCGCTCATAGAACGCCAGTGTCTCTGATGGTGGGGGGCCCACTCACCATCAGAGACACCGGTGTACTATGAGGGGCCCTGTGCCAGTGCCTTCGCACACGAGTGGGCCCCCCGCTTGCTCAGGCCCTAGAACTTGCAATACTTACCTCTCCCTGCTCCACCGCTGTGACGTCTTCTGCGTTTCCTGACAGTGACATTCAGGTCAGAAAGCTCGATGACGTCACGTTTTTACTCCCTCTGCCTGAACAGTTCAAGTGCAGAGAGCTGGAATATGGCGACGCTGAGGAGTCCAGAGTAGAGCAGTGCCCAGCGAGGAGAGGTATTTCATTTTTTTAATGTTTGGAGCAATATATGGGGAGCATTATACACTGGAGAATTATATATGGGCGCCAGCATACATTTGAGCTTCATAGTTAGGGCCCATTATACACTGGAGAATTATAAATGGGGCCCATTATTTATAGAGCATTATATAGGCCCATCATACACTGAAGCATCATCCATGGGACCCATCATACACTAGAGCATCATCCATGGGGCCCATCATACACTGGAGCATTATAAATGCGGCCCATCATACACTGGAGCATCATCCATGGGGCCCATCATACACTGGAGCATTATAAATGGGGTCCATCATTCACTGGAGCATTATACACTGTGTGCAGAATTATTAGGCAAGTTGTATTTGAGAGGATTCTTTTTATTATTGAACAACAACTATGTTCTCAGTCAACCCAAAAGACTCATAAATATCAAAGCTTAATATTTTTGGAAGTTGGAGTGGGGTTTTTTTAGATTTGGCTATCTTAGGAGGATATTTGTTTGTGCAGGTAACTATTACTGTGCAGAATTATTAGGCAACTTAATAAAAACCAAATATATACCCATTTCATTCGTTTATTTTCACCAGGTAAACCAATATAACAACACAAAATTTAGAAATAAACATTTCTGACATTCAAAAAAAAAAAATCAGTGACAAACATAGCCACCTTTCTTTATGATGACACTAAAAAGCCTTCCATCCATAGATTCTGTCAGTTGCTTGATCTGTTTCCGATCAACATTGCGTGCAGCAGCCACCACAGCCTCCCAGACACTGTTCCGAGAGGTGGAATGTGTTCCCTCCCTGTAGATCTCACATTTTATGAGGGACCACAGGTTCTCTATGGGGTTCAGATCAGGTGAACAAGGGGGCCATGTCATTATTTTTTCCTCTTTTAGACTTTTACTGGGCAGCCACGCTGTGGAGTATTTGGATGCATGTGCTTGAAGAAGGTTGACGTTTTATCTTATGTTTCTTGTTCAAAGGTGGTCGTTTTTCAGCATTCCTTGGCCATGTCCCTGAGTATGGCATACCATGTGCTTTTTGATATTCCAGTAACGTTGCAGCTCTGAAATATGGCAAAACTGGTGGCAAATGGCATCTTGGCAGCTTCACGCTTGATTTTCCTCAATTCATGGGCAGTTATTTTGAGCCTTTTTCTATCAACACGCTTCTTGCGACCCTGTTGGCTATTTGCCATGAAACGCTTGATTGTTCAGTGATCACGCTTCAAAAGTTTTGCAATTTCAAGACTGCTGCATCCCTCTGCAAAACTTCTCACAATTTTTGACTTTTCAGAGTCCGTCAAATCTCTCGTCTGACCCATTTTGCCAAAGGAAAGGAAGTTGCCTAATAATTAAGCACACCTTATATAGGGTGTTGATGTCATTAGACCACACGCCTCCACCTAATTAGCAGTTTGCTTTCAAAGCTTTACAGCTTGGAGTAGGACAACATGTATAAAAAAGGATGATGTGATCAAAATACTCATTTGTCTAATAATTCTGCACACAGTGTATAGGCTCATCATACACAGGAGCATCATACATGGTGCCCATCATATACTGCAGCATCATATGGAGTTCATTATTTATGGGGCATCATATAGGGTATGGAGCACATATGGGGCCTATTCTGTATGGAGCATTATATGGAGCCCATTCTGCATGGAGCAATGTGTGGGGCCCATCATATACTGTATGGAGCTTTATATGCGACTCATTATACTGTATGGAGCAATATGTGGGGCTCATTATACTCTTTGGGAACCGTCCTATACTGTATGGCACATTATATGGGGACCATCATATACTGGAGCATTATGTGGAGCTCATCATATACTGTATGGAATATTATATGGGACCAATTATTCTGTATGGAGCAATATATGCGGCTCATTATTCTGTATGGTGCACTATGTGGTGCCCATAATACTGTATGGAGTAATATACTGTTTGGTTTTTGAGCTATTGTAGAATTTAAAATAGATATCAGTCATGTAATGTAAGAAGTGAAGTATTTGTCATTGTACTATACCTATATTTCTCTGCCATATCGGAGCATCATGAATTGTGGCATGTGTTAAAGGGCCCACTAACACTCTTTCGCCCAGGGCACATGAAAACCTGGAGCCAGCCCTACCCCCCCAACAACTTTAGCCAAATAACCCCCAGATTTCAATGCGTAACTGTTATTATAAAGTATATTAACCCCTTCATGACCCAGCCTATTTTGACCTAAATGACCTGGCCATTTTTTGCAATTCTGACCAGTGTCCCTTTATGAGGTAATAACTCAGGAACGCTTCAACGGATCATAGCGATTCTGAGATTATTTTTTCGTAACATATTGGGCTTCATGTTAGTGGTAAATTTAGGTGGATAATTTTTGCGTTTATTTGTGAAAAAAATGGAACTTTGGCCAAAATTTTGAAAATTTTGCAATTTTCAAATTTTGAATTTTTATTCTGTTAAACCAGAGAGTAATGTGACACAAAATAGTTAATAAATAACATTTCCCACATGTCTACTTTACATCAGCACAAATTTGGGACAACATTTTTTTTTGTTAGCAAGTTATAAGGGTTAAAAATTGACCAGCGATTTCTCATTTTTACAGCAAAATTTACAAAACCATTTTTTTTAGGGACCACCTCACATTTGAAGTCACTTTGAGGGGTCTATATGGCAGAAAATACCCAAAAGTGACACCATTATAAAAACTGCACCCCTCAAGCTACTTAAAACTACATTCAAGAAGATTATTAACCCTTCAGGTGCTTCATAGGAACTAAAGCAACGTGGAAGGAAAAAATGGACATTTTAATTTTTCCAACAAAATTTTTCTTTTAGCATCAATTTTTTCATTTTTGCATGGGCAACAGGATAAAATGGACCCTAAAATTTGTTGGGCAATTTCTCCTGAGTACACAGATACCTCATATGTGATCATAAACCACTGTTTGGGCGCACGGCAGGGCTCAGAAGGGAAGGAGCGCCATTTGACTTTTTGAATAGAAAATATGCTGGAATATTTAGCGGTTGCCATGTCACATTTGGAGAGTCCCTGTGTGCCTAAACATTGGAGCTCCCCTACAAGTGACCCTATTTTGGAAACTAGACCCCCAAGGAACTTATCTAGATGCAGAGTGAGCACTTTGAACCCCCAGGTGCTTCACAAATTGATCTGTAAAAAAAAGAAAGTACTTTTTTTTCACAAAAATTTTCTTTTAGCCTCAGTTTTTTCATTTTCACATGGGTAACAGGATAAAATGGATCCTAAAATTTGTTGGGCAATTTCTCCTGAGTACACTGATACCTCCTATGTGGTCATAAACCACTGTTTGGGCGCACGGCAGGGCTCAGAAGGGAAGGAGCGCCATTTTACTTTTTGAATGGAAAATATGCTGGAATATTTAGCGTTTGCCATGTCGCATTTGGAGAGTCCCTGTGTGTCTAAACATTGGAGCTCCCCCACAAGTGACCCTATTTTGGAAACTAGACCCCCAAGGAACTTATCTAGATGCAGAGTGAGCACTTTGAACCCCCAGGTGCTTCACAAATTGATCCGTAAAAAAAAAAAGTACTTTTTTTTCACAAAAATTTTCTTTTAGCCTCAGTTTTTTCATTTTCACATGGGCAACAGGATAAAATGGATCCTAAAATTTGTTGGGCAATTTTTCCTGAGTACACAGATACCTCATATGTGGTCATAAACCACTGTTTGGGCGCACGGCAGGGCTCAGAAGGGAAGGGGCGCCATTTGACTTTTTGAATGGAAAATATGCTGGAATATTTAGCGGTTGCCATGTCGCATTTGGAGAGTCCCTGTGTGCCTAAACATTGTAGCTCCCCACAAGTGACCCCATTTTGGAAACTAGACCCCCCAAGGAACTTTTCTAGATGCATAGTGAGCACTTTGAAACCCCAGGTCCTTCACAAATTGATCCGTAAAAAAAAGAAAGTACTTTTTTTCACAAAAATTTTCTTTAAGCCTCAGTTTTTTCATTTTCACATGGGCAACAGTATAAATTGGATCCTAAAATTTGTTGGGCAATTTCTCCTGAGTACACAGATACCTCATATGTGGTCATAAACCACTGTTTGGGCGCACGGCAGGGCTCAGAAGGGAAGGAGCGCCATTTGACTTTTTGAATGGAAAATTAGCTCCAATCGTTAGCGGACACCATGTCATGTTTGGAGAGCACCTGTATGCCTAAACTTTGGAGCTCCCCCACAAATGACTCCATTTTGGAAACTAGACCCCCTAAGGAACTTATGTAGATGCACAGTGAGCACTTTGAACCCCCAGGTGCTTCACAAAAGTTTATAACGCAGAGCCGTGAAAATAAAAAATCATTTTTTTTTCTCAAAAAATGATTATTTAGCCCCCTATTTTTTATTTTCACAATGGTTACAGGAGAAATTGGACCCCAAAAGTTGTTGTCTAATTTGTCCTAAGTACGCTAGTACCTCAGGTGGGGGGGAACCACTGTTTGGGCACACGTCAGGGCTTGGAAGGGATGTAGTGACGCTTTGAAATGCCGACTTGATGGAATGGTCTGCGGGCGGGCAGAGCCCCTGATGTGCCTAAACAGTAGAAATCCCCCACAAGTGACCACATTTTGTAAACTAGACCCCTCAAGGAACTTATCTAGATGTGTGGTGATCACCTTGAACCCCACGTGCTTCACAGAAGTTTGTAATGCAGAGCCGTGAAAATAAAAAATCATTTTTTTCCTCAAAAACTGATTTTTTTAACCCACAATTTTTTATTTTCACAAGGGTAACAGGAGAAATTGGACCACAAAAGTTGTTGTACAGTTTGTCCTGAGTACACTGGTACCCAATATGTGGGGGGGAACCACTGTTTTGGCGCATGGGAGAGCACAGAAGGGAAAGAGCGCCATTTTGGAATGCAGACTTGATGGAATGTTCTGTGGGCGTCATGTTGCGTTTGCAGAGCCCCTGATGTGCCTAAACAGTAGAAACCCCCCACAAGTGACCCCATTTTGGAAACTATACCCCCCAAGGAGCTTATCTAGATGTGTAGTGAGCACTTTGAACCCCCAAGGGCTACACAGAAGTTTATAACGCCGGGGCATGGAAATAAAAAAATCATATTTTTTCCACAAACATGATCTTTTAGTCCACAATTTTTTTTATTTTCTCAAGGGTAACAGGAGAAATTAGACCCCAAAAGTTGTTGTCCAATTTGTCCTGAGTACGCTGATATCCCATATGTGGGAGAAAACTACTGTATGGGCACACGTCGAGGCTCGGAAGGGAAGTAGTGACGTTTTGAAATGCCGACTTCATGGAATGGTCTGCGGGTGTCATGTTACGTTTGCAGAGCCCATAATGTGCCTAAACAGTAGAAACCCCCCCAAGTGACCCCATTTTGGAAACTAGATCCCCAAGGAACTCCTCTAGATGTGTGGTAAGCACTTTGAATCTCCAATTTCTTCACAGAAGTTTATAACGCAGAGCGGTGAAAATAAAAAATCTTTTTTTTTCCACAAAAATAACTTTTTTAGTCCCCAATTTTTTTTTCCCAACAGTAACAGGAGAAATTAGACCCCCAAAGTTGTTGTGCAATTTTTCCCGAGTACGATGATACCCCATATGTGGGGGTAAACCACTGTTTGGGCACACGTTGGAGCTTGGAATAAAGGGAGCACTGTTTGACTTTTTGAACGCAAAATTTGCAGGAATCAATGGTGGCGCCATGTTGCGTATGGAGACCACCTGATGTGCGTAAATAGTGGAAACCCCTCAATTCTAACTCCAACCCTAACCCCAACACACCCCTAACCCCAACCCTAACCCCTACACACCCCTAACCCTAATACAAACCCTAACCATAACCCTAACCCCAACACACCCCTAACCCTAATCCCAACTCTAACCATAAACCTAACCACAAGCCTAACAATAATCCCAACCCTAACCCTAAAACACCCCTAACGCTTATCCTAACTCTAACCCTAACCACAAACCTAACCCTAATCCCAACCGTAACCCTAATTCCAACCCTAACCCTAATTCCAACCCTTACCCTAGTTCTAACCCTAACCCTAGTTCTAACCCTAAGGCTGGGTTCATATTGCGTTTTACCAGCCCGTTCAACACGTAGCGTTGACGGGTTGGTAACGTTATAGCATAACGTGATCGCGTTATGCTATACCCGCTAGTGCAGAGGAATCAGCGATGATTCATCTGTGCTAGCGGTGATGGAGCCCAGACGCTGCAGCCTGCGTCCAAGGCTCCGTCACTGAATGACGACACGTCGCGAACGCATGCCGCTTCACGGCATGCGTTGCGATGCGCACACAAATGGGGTGAATGGCAGCGTTAACAGACTGCGTTACACAGCGTTATACCGCGGTGAAACGCAGTCCATCTAACGGACTGCCATAATGCAATATGAACCCAGCCTAACCCTGAGGCCCCGTGCACACGTTGCGGATTCACTTGCGAATTTTTCTAAAATCCGCAGGTAAAATGACCGGCCTTTTACCTGCGTATTTAGCGAGGATTTGCTGCTGTTTTTCTCTGCGGTTTTACGCCTATAATGGAATAGGTGTAAAATCGCTGCGGAATCCGCACAAAGAATTGACATGCTGCGGATTTAAAACCACAGCAAATCCGCGCTGAAAAATCTGCAGCATGTGCACAGCGTTTTTTTTACCATTTATTTGCATTGTACTGTACATGGTTTCTGGATCTGCTGTGGATCCGCAGCGCGAAATCCGCTGCGGATCCGCAACGGAAAATCAGCTGAGGATGCGCAGAATCGCAAAAATCCGCTGCGGATCCGCAGCAAAATCCGCTGCGTCCGCACAAAATCTGCGATCGCAGCAAAATCCGCAACGTGTGCACAGGGCCTAATAGGAAAAAAAAAAATTCTTTATTATTTGTCCCTACCTATGACAGGGGGGTTCACTTACTTTTTTTTTATTTTGATCACTGTGACAGTTTATCACAGTGATCAAAATAAACGCACTGCGCATGCGCCCGCCATTTTCCAAGATGGCGGCGCCCATGAAGAATCCCGGTCAGCCGCCGGGAAGGATCTAGGGACATCGGTGGACCGGGAGAGGTGAGTATGGGGGTCAGAAGTGAGGGGGGGAGATTCGAAGGTGGGGCAGCGGAGGCCAGGACGAGGGGAGCTGTTAGTGACGGCGGTGACCGACCGCTGCCATCTTTCGATGGTGGATGCCGATTGCCGCCGTGACTACGTGTGGGGGGGTCAGGGCTCGGTGTCCAGCCATGGCAGATGCTATTGCAACATCGGCCATGGCTGGATTGTAATATTTCACCAATTACATTGGTGAAATATTACAGATTGCTCTGATTGGCTGTTTCACTTTTAACAGCCAATCAGAGCGATCGTGGCCATGGGGGGGTTAAGCCAACCCCCCTGTGGTGAAGCACAAAGGGTCCTGTGCCTGTGGGTCGGGTGACCTTTCAGTGACCCCGGTCACCCGGCCCGCGGGAACGCGATCCTTTCATGACGCCACATAGGCGTCATGGGTCGGATTGGCACTGACTTTCATGACGCCTACGTGGCGTCACAGGTCGGGAAGGGGTTAAGGTTGCCGAGCTTAAGTAATAAGAATTGATGTCGTTGGCATTGAAATGGGCACTGTAGATGTGTTTACTGTCCTCCACTCCCTGCCGACTTTGCTTCCCCATTGACTTGCATTGGGTATCGTGTTTCAGTCGGACCTCCGACTTTTCCTGATAGTCGGCCGATTTCGTTCAACTCGACTGGTCTGGTTTCATGAAACCCGACTCGACCATCCTGGAGGCAAAGTCGCTCATCTCTATGCCTGATATATGCTTATTTTTGTCTCAGTGGCTGCTTACAAGATTATGTTGTTCATTTCTTATGTAACTTAGATTTACAGCAATTGCATAATAAATCTAATGTTCTCTACCACCTTGTCTGTGCTGTTAATTAATGTCTTATATTATTTTACTTTACTTTAGGAAAAAAATATTTATTTTACTACATTTTAAAAATAAATACTGACAAAAAGTATTATTAAAAAGCTGTTACCTAGCAGCATGTACAATTTCTTAACCTAGCCATGGATATAACCTAATACTCATTTTCTTATCCAAAAATTGATCTTTGCAGCAATATCAGTGACATAGCAAAAGTCTTTAAAAAAAATTAAGAATATTAGACGGCATGGGGGTCAATGGGTGTTCTCGTCCGTTGACCTAGACTGCATGGACCAGAGTTCATTCCACTGAATGCCCGCTCTCCTTTCCCCATGGGCATAATAACACAAGGTGAGGGTAAAACAATGTGGAAACAATTTACTGAACTACCAACAGTCAATAATATGTAGAACAGTCCTAGAAAACACACAAGATGGTGCAAATTACATAGTCTTACCCTTCCACTGACTCATAAGGATTAGAGCAGCTGCAACTTTGGGGCTTCCAGGGCCAACTAACCTCACCAGTGGCACCTCACTTTTGGCGGGCACCCACAGAGAGGAGGTAATGACAAGTTTAGGAAGTTAACTGAGAGCAGTGAGGTATGTGGCCAGGTGACCTGATTGTCCCAACCTGGATTCTTTAAGACATCTCTGAGGGTTCCACAATGGTCAATGGAACACATCTGTGTTTTTCCAACTAGGACTGTGGTTCCCTAAGCTGGAGCCTTGTTGTCCTGGTAGAGTGTTCCTTTATGGAGCTATAGTGTCCTGGCTGTTGTTCTGTCAAGTTTGTTTTGATACAAAGGCATATCCCCCTTATATAGTTCATAACTGTCTTTCAAGCCATCATCCACAGGTCAGGGGGAAGGTTGGATGAGTTTAACTCTCACTGTTTGAGTACTTAATCAATCTGCATAGTTTGTCCTCTGATTTACAGATCAACAAACTAGCTTGACTTACACAATGGGTAATTAACATATTAGCAACCATCTGTTGTTCAATTACCCTATTGCTCTGCTCCTGAAAGATAGACAATGAGTTAAAGCAAACAGCAATTCCAGGTCACATTCAGGCTCCTACAAACAAGTCTGTGTTTCTTGACGAACTAAAGAAAAATGCATAAATTCAATAGCCAACATAAAGATAATAGCCTATGACTTCTGGCCTACTGAAAATAGATGTCTGGTTAATTAAGATTAAATGGAGTATCATCACAAAAGCCATCATATTCCACAGCACTTTACAGACATCATAAACTGTCTTCATTGGGGCTCACAAACTAAATTCCCTATCGATATGTCTTTAGAGTGTGGGAGGAAACTGGAGAACCCAGAGGAAGCCGAACCAAACATAGGGAGAAGATGCAAACTCCTTGCAGATGTTGTACATGGAGGGATCTGAACATAAAGTCAAGATAAATTAGGAACTGTGTTTTTTATGATTTGTCAATGGGGCTTCTTCTGCTGATATACAGTACTACCAATATGATATTTATGACATATGCCTTCCAGGTATCAAACCTTCAATGGTAGTTTTTCTCTCTGTAGGTTTTAATCCTAATTTTGACTTACAAATAATGTTGAAAAAATATTGACCAAAGTCTAAGGTGTGAATTTCACCTTCACTGAGCTGAACTCTTAATGCATTCTGTGACATCATTTGTCTGGCATCCATTGGTGGTCTGTCTGTTTTTCATACCCAGCTTGCAACATTTTCATATTCTACTCTCAATAATCTTGCAGCTAGATTTATTTTTTAAAGTTTCCTACTACAGACTGCCATATCCTACTGTTCTACGATACTGGTTTGTGGTTATCGCACTCCAGGAGATTTGACGCCCCTGTGCTGTAGTGTTATTCAAATGAGCCATCTGTTGCTTTTCTTTACAGCAGTCAACACATTAATCCAGCTGCAGCACTCCAGTCTTTCAGTGAAATCCCAGAGTTGTGAATATTCTCCTGTACCCTGTCTGGGAATGCCCCTCTCCTCGACCTATGGCATAGAGGTAGCTACCTCTTGCAGCTATGCCAATCCATATTACTCCAGAGTGTAAGGTGCACGAGTTCCAACAATATTTTTCCCTGGCGTTGCCTTGCTCCAGAAACAATGACGCTACAGGCAATGTGCGCTATTTTGTAATGCTAATACTTGTTTCTCCATAATTGGTACTGTGAACACTATGGTGGTGCAGATACTGTATAGAATGCCAGTTGTCAATTAGACAACTCTCCATTATTAATCCTATTGTATGAAATGTTTAAAAAAAAAAAACACACACATTAATTTAAAATTATTTTAATTAAATAATTACACATAGTTTTTGACCACATTTTATTGCACTGGTAATCCTTCTGAATCCCTTGTTCTCCTGTAATAAAAATAAAATAAAAGAGCAACAATATTCATACCTATCCGACGTTCAGTCAGGCCCCACGCTGCAATCCATCTGATGGGGTTAACAGGTTTACAGCAGGGACCGGTGCTAATGCTACCAGCCCTGCTGTAAACCCCCGAAGAATGAATGAATTCATCTCTGCGCAGCATCCCTGGCTTACAGGAGATGAACTGATTAGTGTGGGAACCTTAATTGATTTTTTCCCATGCTATTGAGTTCACTTCAGGTCAGCCGGGGATTCCCGCTGATGTCACTGAGGCTGCGTGGAGTCCCTGTCTTATATATACTCATCCCCCAATGGGGGTGGTCTTTTTTGTCCTTTCTCATTCTCTGGTCATCTACCAGAGACCTGGGAGTTTGTGGGTTCTGTGCATGATCTTAGCTGTTCCCAGCATTGCGCTTTTCTGGACAGAGCGTTCAGATGTTGCTCCTGGGAACTGTTGTAGCCATTTTCCCAACTTAGGGGTCACTGCTCCAGGTGCTCCTATCACCACTGGAATCACTGTTGCCTTCACCTTCCACCTCTTCTCCAGTTCTCCTTTGAGGCCCTTGTATTTCTTCAACTTCTCATATTCCTTCTTTCTGATGCTGCTGTCACTTGGCACTGACACATCTATTATCATTGCTGTCTTCTGATCCTTGTCTACTATGACAATGTCTGGTTGGTTAGCCAACACCTGCTTATCCATCTGGATCTTGAAGTCCCACAGGATTTTAGCCCTTTCATTCTCCACCACTTTCTCTAGGGTCTCCCACCTGGTGAGTTAGCCCATATGTTGTTCAGATGTTCCTATATACAATTTCCACTAAATGGTTGTGGCGTTCGGTATACTCTGTTCCTGCTTGCATTTTGCATCCTGCCACTATGTGTTGGACTCTTTCTGAGGTTTCTTTGCATAGTCTGCACCTTGGGTCTTGTCTTGTGTGGTAGATTCCTGTCTCTATGGATCTGGTACTTAGTGCTTGTTCTTGTGCCGCTATGATTAGTGCCTCTGTGCTGTCTCGGAGTCCAGCTTTCTCCAGCCATTGGTAGCATTTCTCCATGTCAGCCACCTCCATTATCTGTTGATGGTACATCCCATGCAGTGGCTTGTCTTGCCATGGAGCTTCATTTTCCTGTTCTTCCTTCCAGATCGATTGTTGTTGCTGCCTTAGGCTTTCTCTCAGCATCTCATCTTTAGGTGCCATTTTTCTGATGTATTCCTGGATACTCCTTGTTTAAACTGCGATGGTGGCTTGGATGCTTATCAAGCCTCAACCACCCTCTTTTCTGTTTGTATACAATCTTTGGGTGCTAGACTTATGGTGGAGACCTCCATGCATTGTGGCTGTGATGCCTTACATTAGTTTCCATGTTGTTGTAAAGCAGGTTATTGGGCGATAGTTGATGAAACTATTCCTTTGTGAGGATCCCCCATGATCAGCACTCTTCTTCCTTATGTCAGCCAAGCTGGGTGGTGGCCTGCTTCTAGCAGGTGGTTCATCTGCCATGCGTTCATGTACTGCTGTTAATTTCTTTAGCCAGTAGGTGTGGATCATGTCTGGACCAGGTGCTGTCCAGCTCTTCATGTTCTTGACCCGCTGTTGGATGTCTGCTTCTGTAATGGTGACCGGTTCTTGCTCTAGGTGGTTGCGGTGTTTCATTCTCAGATCTTGCAGCCACATTGCACTGGTGTTGTGTGTTTTTCCATTCTCCCATATGTCCCTCCAGTATTGTTCAGTCCCTGCTATTGGTGGAGTTGCTGTCTTTGTGCTGTTACTCTGTAGTTGGGAGTACACCTTGGATGGTTCTTGGAGAACAGGGCATTTATCTTCTTGACATCAGCTTCTCTAGTGTATCACCCTAGTCTTGCAGCGAGTGCATACAGTATATTATAGACTTATACAGCTTGGTATAGTTGTCTATCTTGGTCCACCTATTTTTACTTGATTTTACCTCAGTTTATGTGTACATTTTTTTGTATTTAATATACTTTTTACGTGAGATGTTTGCTCCTTTCTTTTGCAGTGCCACCTATTCCAATTGTGTGTTCAGTAAAGGTTTTTTATAACTTGCCGTTTACATGTATATCTATGACTTAGTTTGGCTTTTTCTGATTGGCTTTTGTGTTCAAATCTGAATGGTCATTTCTCTAGCATGTCCGGCACATATATGTCTCTGTAGTGATAATCTGAGTATTTTACGGTTCTACCCAGAGTACATAACATGTATCATCTGCCCTAGCCCAGGTTTGTTGTCTAACAATTATCTCCATAGGTCAAATGTTGGAAGCCAATTGGCTCTACCACCAACGTGTCTTGAAAAGACGTTTTAATATTCATGTAGTCATTTATTTTGTGTTTGTTATGTGTAAGAAATTTTGATCAGTTTGTAAACATTTGTTTTTGCTTTGTTATTAAGCCATTTTTTTTTTGTTAATCCATATAAATGAAAGGCCTAATTAAATCCACTGTGAACATCTGTTACCGAAATGCTGTTTGTTATGTTTGTGGACCAATTATTTTAGAATATGATAAGTATATTTTTCACTTTTACACCTTGTGTTACAATGATATACTAATCAGAAGAGGTGCTGGGGATGATATGGAAAGTAGGAGGTTCAATGGCCATTGACCACCTATGTGGCTACCGGACAAGGGTCCTGTGAATCTTTTTGCTCAATTCTGTTAACTACGGTAGTATAATATTATTATTTATTATGTAGATATTTATTATCCTACTCCCTTGATACAATCATTCATTAATAAATTAATATATTAATTATTGATTATTTATCATCAAATTATTTTTTATTATTTTTTAATTATGTTACCCTGTGGAACAATGACATATTATTAGCCTTCATAGTCTTCTACTTGTCTTTAAATCTGTTCTTATTGGATTTCATGTTTTTTATTGTGTAGCCATATTGTCTTTAAAAAAAAAGCATTTTTTGCATTTGTTGGGTCTTTTTGAGCATTTTTTGACAGACGCTAGTGCTTTTATTTATTTTTTTTGTCTAAGCTCCAAGTAATTATAGTTGAGGATTATTGAGGCATTTTTCCTCTTAATTGGGTTTCATGAAAAGAAACAAGTAACTTAGATGCAGATTGAATTTCCGTAATAAGTTGTTATGATCTCCTGAACTTGAATCTCTGCAGATACAATCATCATTGCATAGCATAAATAAGTACACCCCAACAGATTAGCCAACCTTTAGTTTCCTTCCAAATTCAACATTTTCTATAACATACCATACTACAAAATACTCCCACAAATGTGTACCGTTTATTGCAAACATGATTTGCTATTAACCACAAGCAAAAAAGTAATTTTCCTATCAAATTCATTCAATTCATGTTGCAAAAATGAAAGTTTTAGGAGCAAAGCTAAACTTTAGACTATATAATTCTAATTAAGTATAATTCAACCACAAATAAGTATAATTATTCATTAAACAGGTATCCAGAGACAGGTGACTATAAATGGACAAAGCTTAAAAGGGTTTCCCCATGAACAAAAGTATATTTTAATAAATTGATTTTAGAATAAAAATAAGTTCCACAATTTGATGTGTAATGTAAAAATGTTCATGTGCTGAGATAATCTTATAAATGTTCTCCTGCTGTGTACTGTGTAATGTGTCTGACCGTGCAGGGACATGGTCTGATCATACCACATCTCCTGGGCAGGGGAGGAAGCAAAAGAAAGTATACAGTCCCTGACAGAAGTTATGTCGCTTATCCATGTTATGTAAATCAAAGCTTATAACCTGACGTGAAATTCATCCATTGGTTTTATAAATTACTCTTTTGAAAGCTGAAACCCTCCCAGATTTGGTTTAGGTTAAGAAAATAAATTGGCATCAATGCTGAAATATTGATCATTTAATGAACATAGAATGTTCAGATTTTGGCAAGACAAAAGTTTTGTCGCCCACAGAAAGTAATGTGATATTCAAACAAATAATTATCTTAAAATACAAATATATGTTGAATAACATTGGTGAATGAAGTTGTGGTGCTATTAGAGTCATATTTAATATTTTGTGTGACTTCCATGAGTTTGAAGGACTGCATCCATGCGGTTCAACAATGATTCATACAATTTATTAATGAAGTCATCAGGAATAGCAAAGAATGCAGTCTTACATGCCTCCCAGAGTTCATCTAGATTCCTTGGTTTTGTCTTCCAAGCTTCCTCTTTCATCCTACCCCAAACATGCTCAATGATGTTCATGTCTGGTGACTGGGCTGGCCAGTCCTTGAGCACCTTGATCTTTTTTGCCTGGAGGAACTTTGTTCTAGAGATGGATGTATGTGATGGAGCACCATCCTGCTGCAAAATTTGACCCCTTTTATGAATTGGTATGTAAGAGGTAGCTAATACTTCTTGATATTTTAGACTTTTGATATTGCCTTCCACATTGCAAATGTTTCACACACCCCATACTGAATTTAACTCCAGACCATGATCTTTCCACCACCAAATTTAACTGTTTTCTGGGTGTATTTTGGATCCATATGGGCTCCAGTAGGTCTCCTGCAGTATTTGCGGCAGCTGTGGTGTAATTCTACTGAAGATTCATCAGATAAATCTACCTTCTGCCACTTTTCCAGCGTCCATCTGTTTAGCAGGCTGTGGGACTTTGCAAATGCCACATGTTTTTTTATTTGCCTTTTGTTTAGTGCTGGCTTCTGGCACTGAATCGACCATGGAGGCCATTTCAATACAGAATCCTACAAACTGTTCTAGTTGACACAGGGACTTGAGGTGACCAGGCCTGTTGGAGCTCTGCTGCAGTGGAAGAGGGACTTGCTTTGGATTTTCTAACAAACAAACGTTCCTCCTGAGCAGTTGTCTTGCGGGGTCTGCCGGACGTGGGCTTGTCAAACCCATCTCCAGTCTGTTCAAATCTTTTTTAAATTCTTTGTACTTGATGCTGAGACACACCAAAGGTGCCAGCCACCTCTGCAGTGGATCTGGTCTTCAGCCTCTTGATAATCAAGGATTTGGTCGCAGGGTGGATTTTTGGCATGTTGTCAGAGCTCAAGTTGCAGTTCAAGTGAAGGTCTGGGGTGCTGGGTTTCTTTTTATACACACCCACTAATTAACCGATTATTTACTGAGCACTGGTGAGGATGTAAACTAGGATTGGGTGAATTATATGACCAGTTGACAAAACTTTTGTCTTGCCAAAACCTGACCATTCTGTGTTCATTAAATGATCAATATTTCAGCATTGATGCCAATTTATTTTCTTAACCTAAACCAAATTTGGGAGGGTTTCAGCTTTCAAAAGAGTAATTTATAAAACCAATGGATGAATTTAACGTGAGGTTATAAGCTTTTATTTACATAACATGGATAAGCGACATAACTTCTGTCAGGGACTGTACAGACATCATACCAGGAGGTTGCAACTGATTCTTTTTTTCAGGTAAAGCAAGTTTTTAAACAGGAAGCTTTTAAACAGCTCTGATCCCATGCCAGCCTGTCTGTATCCTCTCTTTTGAGTCCTCCTCTGTCAAGGAGAAGTGGTATGATCAGACCATGCTCCTGCACAGTCAGTTATTACACGGTATATATCAGTGGGACATTTATAAGATTATCTTGAGACAGAAACATTTTTTTAACACCTCCAATTATGAAATTTATTTTTATTCCAAGATCTATTGATAAAAAAGTGTACTTTGCTTGCGGGACAACCAGTTTAAAAAAGAATACCCTTCCCATTTCATGCTGTTAGTAATGGCATCACATGGAAGAGAAATGTCACAACACCTGAGAAAGAAAATAATTTCTTTACAGAAGAAAGGTGAAGGCTACAAGATCAGCAAAGCTTTGCTTATTAGTCAGAATACTGAAGTAAAAGTTAAAAAAGATGGAACTGCAGCCATATCAGAAAGACGTCCAGGTTGAGCACAAAAGTTACCTACTGAGCAGGAGCATCTTATGATGAGTAAGGTTGAAGAAAATCAATCATGCTATTCACTTCAGTTAGACAACAAAATGGAAAGCCAAACTAGGGTCAGAGTTTCCAGTTACCGAATATGGTGTACACTGCAGAGTATGGGCGTCATGGCATGCATGGGTGTCATCCACAAAGGAAGCCGCCCCTAAAGTCCATGCAGAAAAAGCCCACCTACAATTTCCAAATTCTCATGCTAAAAAATATGAAGAATACTGGGACTTTATACTCTGGAATGATGAGACAAGGATAAATGTTTTGGAGCTGATGGCTTTAAAATTGTATGATGTGGCAAAGGTGAGTACAAAGAAAAATTCAAGGTGCCTACAGTAAATCATGGCAGTGGCACTGTACTTGTGTGGGACTACATAAGTGCTGCTGGTATCGGGAAGCTGCACCTGCCACGGACTTGAAATACATGCGTTTTTACATCATATGCAGAATTTTTGAATGATTAA
The DNA here is from genome assembly GCA_033576555.1 of Oophaga sylvatica. NCBI lineage: Eukaryota > Metazoa > Chordata > Amphibia > Anura > Dendrobatidae > Oophaga > Oophaga sylvatica. The sequence continues at coordinate 477,418,409 of JARQOD010000001.1, forward strand.
CGAAGTGAAAGTCCTTCAGTTGCCAAGTGTCTCCTGATCTGAACCCAACTGAAACATCTATAGCAAGCAGGGGTGGATTAAGGATAGCCAGGGCCCCGGGCTGTTCAGACTCTGTGGGCCCCCCGGGCATGTGACTGGGTCATGTGGCGGGGTCAAGCGACTGGGTCAAGCGACGGTGTCAAGCGACGGGGTCATCATATACCTGAAATAGATTTTTCCAGGTGCCTCCACCCCTCGAACTGTCCACAGTCCCACCGCTCTCTCTTGGAAAAACTCCACTTCTCACCTATCACACATTAACAGTTCCCATCACCAGATCACACATATAGCCAGCAGCTTTTGATTTGGCCAAAAGATTTTTTAAGCTGCCACCATAACACAGTAGACACTTTTGGCCAGGCCCTACTCTACTGTAACCTATTAAATATTTGTTAAAATATGCAATACAATTTAGGTATATTTTTATTTATTTTTAAATTTTTAAAATGACCAATAACACCACATACAAGGGACAAATACCACCAGACCACATATTACCACCACAGTGATCGAATAATATCACATACAAGGAACAAATACCACAACACCATGACCAGAGCACATATTACCACCACAAAGTGACCAAATAGTACATACAAGGGTCAAATACCGCAACACCATGTCCAAACCACATATTACCACCATATAGTGACTGAATACTACAATACTGATCAATAATAAAAAAAAACACAATACTATCACCATAAGTGCCATTATACACAGGAGATCTGTGGTTAGTATGCAGTGTCTGTGTACAGGTAATACAGTGATCACTGGTGACATTGTACACAGGACTTCTGTATATAGTACACAGTGTATAGTGTCAGTGTAAAGGTAACACACTGACTCACCAGTGATGTCTCTAGGTGAAGTCCTTCATCTTTGTTTTTCATCTTTCATCCAGCACAGACCACCATCACTTCTTCCAGCCAGGGCTCGTCTCTGCAGGAAATAACACCGTTATCTCGAGCTCCGCTTGCAGAACACATTACTTAATTTTTCCCAACTTCTACATTACACCACATGAAGAAAAAAAGGCGACATAGTATCACTCTACACAGTAACAGGACCCCCCCCCCATTTAAAACAGTATACTCAAAAAAAAAAAAAATACATCACTGCAGTATCCCTTAATTAGCTCCTATGGTAATAATATTCCCCATCCTGGCCCCCGTGTGTCTAATTCCTGGCTTCAGCCATATGTTCTTCCATCCTACCCTCATGAATATCCATTCTGCCCCATATGATCTCCCCATCCTACCCCATCTGTCTCCATCGTATCCATCCTGCCCCATGATCCTGCACGATCTGTCTCCAACCCTGCCCAATCTGTCTCCAATCCTGCCCCCATGTCTCCAATCATGCCCCGTATCTCCATTCTGCCCCCTAAGTCTCCAATCATGCCCCAATGTTTGCAATCCTGCCCCGTGTCTCCATTCTGCCCCATCTGTCTCCAATCCTGCCCCATCTGTCTCCAATCCTGCCCCATCTGTCTCCAATCCTGCCCCATCTGTCTCCAGTCCTGCCCCCATGTCTTTCATCCTGCCCCCAGTGTCTCCAATCATGCCCGTATCTCCATTCTGCCCCCTATGTCTCCAATCATGCACCCATGTCTGCAATCCTGCCCCGTGTCTCCAATCATGCCCCCTGTATCTCCAATCTGCCCCATCTGTCTCCAATCCTGCCCCATCTGTCTCCAATCCTGACCCATCTGTTTCCAATCCTGCCCCATCTCTCTCCAGTCATGCCCCATGTCTTTCATCCTGCACCCAGTGTCTCCAATCATGCCCGTATCTCCATTCTGCCCTTATGTCTCCAATCATGCACCCATATCTGCAATCCTGCCCTGTGTCTCCAATCCTGCCCCCAGTATCTCCAGTCATGCCCCAGTGTCTCCAGTCATGCCCCGTATCTCCATTCTGCCCCGTGTCTCGCATTCTGCCCCATGTCCAGCATTCTGCCCCATGTCCAGCATTCTGCCCCTGTGTCTCACAGTCTGCCCCATGTTCAGCATTCTGCCCCTTGTCCAGCATTCTGCCCTGTGTCCAGCATTCTGCCCCCCCGTGTCCAGCATTCTGCCCCCATGTCCAGCATTCTGCCCCCATGTCCAGCATTCTGCCATGTGTCCAGCATTCTGCCCCCGTGTCTCACAGTCTGCCCCATGTCCAGCATTCTGCCCCCATGTCCAGCATTCTGCCCCGTGTCCAGCATTCTGCCCCATGTCAAGCATTCTGCCCCATGTCCAGCATTCTGCCCCCATGTCCAGCATTCTGCCCCGTGCTCAGCATTCTGCCCCGTGTCCAGCATTCTGCCCCCGTGTCTCACAGTCTGCCCCATGTCCAGCATTCTGCCCCCATGTCCAGCATTCTGCCCCATGTCCAACATTCTGCCTCCATGTCCAGCATTCTGCCCCCATGTCCAGCATTCTGTCCTATGTCCAGCATTCAGCCCCCATGTCCAGCATTCTGCCCCGTGTCCAGCATTCTGCCCCGTGTCTCAGTTAGCCCCAGGTCCAGCATTCTGCCCCCATGTCCAGCATTCTGCCCCATGCCTCACAGTGTTCCCCCATGTCCAGCATTGTGCCCCATGCCTCAGTGTGCCCTCGTGTCCAGCATTCTGCCCCCATGTCCAGCATTCTGCGCCATGTCTCACAGTCTTCCCCCATGTCCAGCATTCTGCCCCATGCCTCACAGTCTGACCCATGTCAAGCATTTTGCCCCATGCCTCACAGTCTGCCCCATGTCCAGCATTCTGCTGCCCCATGCCTCACAGTCTGTCCCCATGTCCAGCATTCTGCTGCCCCATTCCTCACAGTCTGCCCACATGTCCAGCATTCTGCCCCCATGTCTCACAGTCTGCCCCATGTCCAGCATTCTGCCCCCTGCCCCATGTCTCACAGTCTGCCCCATGTCCAGCATTCATGTCCCCATGTCTCACAGTCCGCCCCCCCATGTCCAGCAGGCAGCATTCTTCCCCCTTGTCCAGTCTGTCCCCCGGTCTCAAGTCTCACAGGCTGCCCCACCGCTCAAAAAAAAAAATAAAAAAAAGTTCTTCTTACCTTGCCGTGCTCCTGCGGCGAAGTTCCCTCCACAAGCGCGCACTTGCCGGCGACTGACAATGATGTCAGACGCCGGCGACATGCGTGCTGCGGCTGACGTCAGCTGCCAGCCTCCGATTGGCTGGCGGCTGTTAACTTTTGACGTGCGGGCGCGCCCGCACATCAATAGCATTGAAATGCCACAGCGTGTCGCCGGTAGGGGCCCGGTGAGCAGAAGAGACGAGGTCCGATGCGGACCCCCTCTGCCCACCGGGCCCCATACGCCAATCAGGGCAGTAATGCCCTGATGGCGGCCCTGTGGTGGGCGGGCCCCCCACACCACTGGGCCCTGGGCTACCACCCAGAATGACTCTCTGGTAATCCGCCCCTGATAGCAAGTGAGCATTTCTGCTACATACAGGCAATCTGATAATCGCCTGTATGTAGCAGAGCTGATCGGATAACTGCAGCTTCTAGTCTCCCATGGAGACTATTGAAGCATGCGAAAATTGAAAAAAAATGTTTTTAAAAATATTAAAAAATAATGAAAAAATATAAAACTTCAAATCACCCCCCTTTTTGCCCCATTCAAAATAAAAAAATTAAAAAAATCAAACACACACATATTTGGTATCACCGCATTAATAATCGCCTGATCTATCAATATAAAAAAAGAATTACCCAATTGGCTAATGGCATAACGAGAAAAAATTTAAAAGAGCAGGAAAAACTTTTTTGGTTGCCGCTACATTGCAATAAAATGCAAAAACGGGTGATCAAAAGATTGTATATGCACCAAAATTGTATCAATAAAAACGTAAGCTCTGTGCACAAAAAATAAACCCTCACCCAGCCCCAAATAATGAAAAATGGAGACGCTGTGGGTATCAGAAAATGGCGCCTTTTTTTTTTTACCAAAGTTTGGAATTTTTTTCTCACCACTTAAATAAAAAAATTCTAGACATATTTGGTGTCTGTGAACTCTTAATGACATGGAGAATCACAATATCAGAGGATCAGAGGATCCGCGTGTATGTGGTATGTACCGCTTGTGTCCAATTTGGCTCTGGTTAATAATCTAGAGGGGTAACCCCTGTCAATAAATTTGCTTTCCATTTCTCCCATTCTCTGCATTTTTTTATCCCCATCCATGACAATCCTCTCTACCCTCTGAAACTGGGATCTGGGAATAGAGTTCTTAACTGCCGGGGGATGAAAACTGTAAGGCCGGGATCACACATGCGAGGAAATCGTCCGACACGCGCATGTGAAATCCCAGCTCTGGCGCCAGCACTCGGGAGTGGAGCGAGCTGCTGCATATAAATACATGCAGCCGCGCACTCCACTCCCGAGTGCCGGCGCCAGAACTGGGATTTCACATGCGAGTGTCGGACGATTTCCTCGCATGTGTGATCCCGGCCTTATAGTGCAAAAGGCTGTTTCTCCCGCCAGCTCTTCCTCCTTTTTTTTGCAGACTAACATATCCAAAAAGCTTATTTTCTCCATACTGTACTGCAAGGTGAATTTTAGTTCGGGCCAGACTCTATTGATATAATCATCAAATTGTAAAAGCGTTTCAATAGGGCCATTTCATACACAAAATATGTCGTCGAAATTATGGAATGTTCTAAGAACAAAGGATGGGCATATATGAATTTCTTCTTGAACGCTGCCATATAGACGATTGTGTACAGGGGCACTACATTTGAGCCCATTGCGGTGCCCTGTTTTTGAATGTAGAAGGTATCCTAAAACATGAAGAAATTTTCCTTTTAAGACTAATCTCAATAAGTCTGAATAAAGATGTTGAATCTTTATGTCAATACCTGCTCCAATCATTAATAAGTCTGTTGCTCTCATCAACTTCTCATGTGTAATTGATGTATATAAGCTATTTACATCCCAAGTGACAAGGAATGGAGAGGAAGAAAGAGGGCCCAGCGATTTTATTAACCTAATAAATTCATTTGTGTCAAGCAATCATAATGGCATGTCAGTTTTAGCATTTAGTGAACAAGGTAAAAAAAAGTGTGGGATTGCACTTTTTTTTGCAATTTCACAGCAATTAGAATTTTTTTCCCATTTTCCATTACATGATTTGTTAAAACAAATCGTGTTGTTCAAAAGTACAACTCGTCCCTCAAAACCAAGCCCTCACATGGACATATTGACCGAAAATTTAAAAAAGTTATGGCTCTGGGAAGAAGGGGAGCAAAAAACAAAAACGCAAAAATGGAAAATGGCCTGGGGGTTAAGGGATTAAAGCAATCAAACACAAACATGTCTTAAGGGTATGCCACACTGAACAATATCGCTAACGGGATCGCTAAAAAACGTCACTATTTAGCGATCCCGTTAGCGATGTTGTTCAGTGCGGCAGCTGCCAGCGACGAGCTTCCTGCTGTGATCTCGCTCGTCGCTGGAATCGTTCCGGACCCTATTTTCTCGTCGGCGCTCCCGCTGGTAAGTATATATCGCTAGTGTGGCACCTTTTCTTAGCGATTTAGCGGTACTTTTGTACCGCTAAAGTCGTTAAGAAGATCGCTAACGGCGATAGCGTCGTTAACTATATCGCTAAATGTGGCCGCACAGAAACAATCCCGCTAGCGATCGCATTAGTATGCGTCGTTATCGTGATCGCTAGCGGGATTGTTTAGTGTGGCAGTACCTTTAAACATTTTACTGCTTGCAACATGCTGTAAATATTACAGCTTTGTTTTATTATTTTAATGTCTTAGTAAATATTATAGTTTTTAAAGCTTAGAAACTTTACTATTGGTAAGCTAATCCGTTAGAATGCGGACTTATAAATTAACCAAGTTGATAAAATTAGTTTCATTAATGAGTTAAAGTCCTTAGCAAATGTAATCCATAACCCCCATTCAGATTTTTTATTGATGTCTTTCCTGCACACACATTCCAAAATAAGCACATAATTTCCATCTTCTTCATTCAAAGGATTTTTTTTTTGTAAAAGGCCATTTGAATCGTTTGTGCATCTGTTACTATTGCACTACCATTACGTTAAAATCCCTAATAATGATGATGAAATAGTCATTTGTTTGGCTTCCATAGCAACTAGATTTAGACACGGGTTGATTACTCTTCAAGCCCAACAAATAAACAATATTCTGCTCTTGTTATGAATATTCAAGCACATCTGTTCCTGATGGAGGGAGCATCTGGGCTGATATTCCTGGCATCACTCTTGCTAGTGGCCACTTGTCCATGGCCCTGACAAGATTGTGTTATGAAGTCATGCTAATCTTTACAAGAAGGTCACACAAGATCACTTCTCATATCGAACAAACAAATATATTCATCAAGGTAGTATAAACCAAGGAGGACTCATATGGAATCACATTTTATTATTTTCAGGGAATATCATTTAATTTTATTGTATCAATTGTCTTCCATTCTTACTAACAACTGTCTACAAAATAATAAGGGTATGTTCACACTGGGTATTTTTGATGCTTTTTTTTCTGCAGCAAAACCTGATTTCTTGGCAGGAAAGAAGCTGCGGCAAAAATGCCGGTTTAGGTGTATTTTTGGTTCGTTTTATGTTGCGGTTTTGGTGTGTTTTTTTGGCTAACTTATGTCTCTTTTTCCATGCTAATGTCCATGACTTTTCTGCAGAACAAATGCTGCAAATAATGATACGTGCATTTTTGCAGCGTTTTTTCAACACCCATCCAAGCAAATTGGTGAAAAACACTGGAAAAACGCTAAAAGAAATGACATGCTCTATGTCCAAAAAAAGCAGCAAAACACAAAATCCTGATGACAAAAAAAACAGTGTGTGTGCTTGCGATTTTTGAAATCTCATAGGCTTTGCTGGTACTGTAAAAAGCAGCTGAAAATTAGCATAAAAAACACACCAAAAATGCCCCATGTGAACATATCCTTATAGTTCAGTTTTGGAATTGTACATTTGATGGGGTAGATTTACAAATATATCACGTGGCTCATTCAAGATGATACGTTTGGCTCTTCTTTAGACAGTTTTGTCTAATTTTACACCTCTATTTTGGTTGACTTTATATGTACAATAGTCCAACCTAAAGGAAATCTGTCAGCAGGATTTCACAACCTGAACTAAATTTTGTGCATGTAGTTCTTTCAAATACTAGTCCAGCAATATCTTAACATGCCCCTCCATTTCTACGTTACTCAGAAATAAGAGTATGAGCTGATATGCAAATAAGGGTGAAGATTGGAAGCCTCTGTCACTACAACTCTATACCCTGCCCAACACTGCCTACTCCTGCTTGAATTAAGAAAATTTGTGCGCACTCAGCACTGCTGGGAGGTACTGGTTGGGTAATAATCCCAAAATGTAGTAGAAGAGGAGAACAATCGCACTCTCACGATATCTTAGGATATTTGATCAAATTATTTTTATTAGCAGGCATAAAATACGTAGTATGAGATTTGACACGCTATTTCCACACTGACGGATGCACCAGGACAGATATCCTTGCCAAAGGCCCAACAGCCGAAACAGCCAAAACATATATTTCTTCACCATTATTCAATTTGTTCATCTTCTGTGAACTTTGACCAGTGTTATTTTTTTATCACTACCTCACTTGGTCAAAGAAGGTAATCAAACCAGGAATCAAATGCTGATTCAACATTTTCCATGATCTAGTGACCATGGTAGCCATAGACAGCAACATACAAAGTTTACAAAGCAGACACCTGAATGGATTTTTGCCATCAATGCCCCCGTTACCAGGACCAAAGGCCAAATCAGGTAATTTCTGTTGGTAAGCCCCTAAAGGGAAAATTTTAATTGTTCTCCTTGACTTACAGACAGTGCCAAAACTGTTTGACGAGAAGAAATGGATGATTTTAAATTTTTGGAACTTTTTTTATTTTTTTTAACCCTTTTGATCCAATCTACCAATACATGTATGTCATGGTGAAGTTCCACTTATAATACTATGACATGCAAGTATGGCTTAGGATTATTGCATGCTGCTGCTACATAGAGCTGGATTTCCAATGCATCAGTGGGGATTGCAGCTACAGTATGTGTTATCTTGGCTGTTAAACTCTTTACAAGTCATGGTCAACACTAACCGCACATATAATGACTTTGACAGAGGGAGGTGGCTCCCTCTATCTGCCCGTTGACACCCCACAGCATGATGACAGGTTGCCGATGAATTTCCATGGCTACTTGAAGCCTAGCAGTAGCTTCCAATAGTGTTTGGCATTTACAAAACATGAGTAGTGTCTGATAGGCTACTTGACAGTCAATCATGTACTAGTCTCCTTGATGGCTAGTAAGTATTGCAAAAAATAAATGGGGATGAGCGAATCTGAACGGTCAAGTCCTTGGTGTTGTGAACACTTTTAATCTGGCTTCTGAGTCTGGGCTCCCTCTGGTGGTTGCTGCTGGTAATGAATCTGCTCTTGCTGACAGAAGTCAATCACCTGAGGGGGATGATTGGAGATCAGGTGTTACTGACTGGGGAGATTTAAGTGAGCAGCCTTCCCATAGTTCTTGCCGGTGATTTGTTTCCTTCCTGAGCCATTTGGAAGACTGCTTGCTCCCTGCTGTGTCCTGCATCTTTCAGATAAGTTATTTGGCTGTTTATATCTGTGGCATTTGTTTACCTTTTGCTTTTCTCAGTTTTCTGTCTTGCTGGAGTTAGTTTAGCTGGGTTCCCCTGCAGGGACCTGTGCTGGACTCTGCTTCTCATTTGCCACAGCTTATGTATTTCTAGTTCCCTGTTATTTCAGTATCTGTTGTTTGCGTCCAGTTCACACCAGAGATCTGATTTACCAGGGGAGAGGTCATGTGGCCTCAGTATTTTTGCATATCAGACGTGTTGGAATTTTTCGTAGGGTTTTTGCTGGATTGCAGACAGTATCCTTTTCTGCCCTGTTCTATCTAGACAGTTTGGGCCCCAGCATTTGCTTACTCTATTTTCTGTCTGTGTTTGTGCTTCATCTGTCTCACCAGCAATATATGTTTGGGGGCTATCTATTCCTTTGGGGCTCTACTCCGGGGCAGTTATCTTTCCCCTTTCTCTCTTTAGGCTTAGTTATCTCTTTGGCTGTGTCGAGGCATCTAGGGCATCGTAGGTACGTCCCACGGCTAATCCTAGTTGTGTTGTCAGTTTAGGGGTCTGCAATCTGCTAAGTTACCAACCTCTCTGGGTGTCTGGTTGCCTAGCCTATTTTTCCTGTGTCCTCTTCGGTTGCCGAATCATAACACCTGGGGCCATACCAGACATCTAGTGTCCGTTACTGAATCCCCCTAGCACTTACTTTTTAATGTACATCCGGTTTCCTGTTCGGGTTCGCCAGTCTAATAAAGCTTGTTGAAAGGCTTCACCACTGCCAATCAACAGGTTTTTAGACTGTGGGCACTTCCAGAGCCATCACAGCCATGCCAAGTATTGGCATTGTTGAGATTGGCCAATACACCAAGGGACCCGGCCTGTATAAACGCTGGATCATGGGTGCTGCTCCCATTCTGCTCTCATTAGTGTAGGTGTAGGATGCATCTGGAGTGAGGGACAAATTCTGACTACACACTCTGCAAAAAGGCCGCTGTGTGTACTTTGCAACCTATATCTGTGGGAGTACTATGCCAAAAAAGCCACTGTATGTACTCTGCAACCCATATCTGTGAGAGTACTCTGCCAAAAAGCCACTGTGTGCACCTCTTCCTGAGGGAGTACCATGCTTTTAAGCTTCTGTGTGTACTCGGCCCCCAGCCTTTGTGAGTGCTATGCCTTTAAGCCACTCTGTGTACTCTGCCCCCACTGTGTGTTTTTTAGCAGTCTGAGAAATAAATAAATGGCATCAGCCATCTTGCTGCCATTTCAAGGGCAAATAAATTATTTCCCTGGACCAGTGTGTTTTTTTAGTAGTCTGGGAAATAAATAATTGGCATTAGCCATCTTGTTGCCATTTCTTGGCCAAATAAATAATTTTTCTAAACTGGCATCAGCCATCTTGTTGCCATTTTTAGGGTAAATACATATTTTTTTCTGGACTGGTGTGTTTCTTTTATTAGTCTGGGAAATAAATAATAGCAGTCTCGTTGCCTTTCTAGGCCAAAAAAATAATTTTTCAGGACTGCTGCGTTCTTTGTAGAAGTGTTGCAAAAAAATAATTGCCATCGGCCATCTTGTTGCCATTTCTTGGCTAAATAAATAATTTTTCAGGACCACTGTTTGTTTTCTAGTAAATAAATAATTGGCATCAGCCATCTCGTTTCCATTAGTAGGCCTGTGAAGAATATTGGAGAGATAATTTCATGTCAATCATTTGTATCCTATTTGCCTTGAAATTATAAAACCTCCTTCCTTTGTGCAGCTGCAACAGGACAGTTAGCTCCGCCGGTGGTCAAGCCTCAAAAGTCTTTGAGTGACACATCTCACACACTTAGCCAGCTAGTTGAAAAGGCTTGATTGCAATATGGAAGCAATGAAGTTTCACTGCTTTGTTCAGACAGCTAGGATTTCAATCAGAATATGGACTTATCGCATGTCCTAGCCACACACAGCTACATTTTTGAGATCTCTGGAATGGACCGAATGTCTTCCAGGGTCTCGATCCACTCTAGCACCCTAGGGTCAGGAGATACATAGTATGGCTAATAGGAGCCAGGTAGAAAAGCTGTGTTTGGTCACAATGAATAGCAGGGGCGCCGGTCGGATCTGATGGCAACAAACCTGCCAACCTAGGTCCATCCTTTAAAGAGTTATGACCCATCTTAGGTTTAGCTGCTAGTGACAAAGGGATGGGATTTCATTTCAGCCCAGAGATTAGAAGGGGAGTAACCCAAAGGGGATAAAGGCTAGTGTAGGGCTATGTGGTCTTTCTCTCTGTTATGCTTGCTGTTGACTTCGAAAGTGGGGCCACGTCAAGTAATGTGCTGTAAAGGAACTAGGAACCAGCTGGCAGGCCATGCCCCCTGTGGATCAGCGCACACATGGTCAAACATCAGACAGGTAATTGAAATGATCCATCTGCTCATATCTTTTGTACTTCACCTGTATTTGTGCATCTGACTATTGTATATGTATAAACATTGTGTATATACAGTAGTGCATTGTTCAGTGTGCCCATAAGGCAATTAAATATATAATTTAAACTTGGGCTGCTCTTTTATCTCAATCCACACGTCCGTATTCTTGGTTTAACTTTCCATGCTACCAGGGCTGGTCTCTGGCCCAATATAATCCTGTTTACGGACCGGGCTTATATCTAACGAGGAATTGGTAGCGCTTTGTTTCACTAGTACTAGTGAAAGGTACCTCACAGTCTGTTAGAGTTGTAAGCAAGTGTGGTGCTACTTCAGTGACTGTGTGGGCCACATCCTCTAGCTCTCTGTGCCTACTTAGTCTCATGTGGACAGGGGATGTCTGTGTAAAACTGTACCAATCTTACGTGTCCCCAGGGGTGCGGAATGTCACGCTGGTGCAAGTGGGAGACCGCTCTACGTGATCCTTCTGACATAATAGTGGTCAGGAAGGGTGGTGAGGTGCGGGTTCATCACAAGGCCAAATAAATAATTTTTCAGGACCACTGTGTGTTTTCTATTAGTGTTGCAAATAAATAATTGCCATCAGCCATCTCTTTGAAATTAGTAGGCCGAAGAAATACATTTTCTGTACCAGTATGTGTTTCCTTGCACTGTTAAATGTAATAAATAAATAAATAAATGTACTCTTCTTCCATCTCTTTGATAGCAGTGTTTAGAAAAATCACTTCCAAAAATTAGGGAGCATCAAATAGGGGACATGGACGTGGCCATGGTGATGCTGGTGTAGCTGCTGATGGTGGTGATGGTATACTTGATGCAGGGAGAGGACGTGGTTATTCTGTACCTTGTACATGCCCAATTACAACACCTTGCTCTGGTGCATGCAGGTGACAGGATGTTATGCGTTCTTTCATAGGCCAAAAATACTGCAGCATGAATGGAGAGGCTACAAGTAGTGATGAACGAGCACTAAAATGCTCAGGTGCTCGTTGTTTGGGCCGAGCAGATTGGAATATTCGGGTACTCAGACAGAACAACGAGCCCAATGTACAGTACAGACCAAAAGTTTGGACACACTTTTTCATTCAATTATTTTTCTGTATTTTCATGACTATGAAAATTGTAGAATCACACTGAAGGCATCAAAACTATGAATTAACACATGTGGAATTATACATTACACTTAACAAAAAAGTGTGAAACAACTGAAAATATGTCTTAAATTCTAGGTTCTTCAAAGTAGCCACCTTTTGCTTTCATTACTGCTTTGCACGCAGAAAAGGTGAACAGATGGACTCTACATGCCTTGTTCCCACCGTGAAGCATGGAGGAGGAGGTGTGATGGTGTGGGGGCGCTTTGCTGGTGACACTGTTGGGGATTTATTCAAAATTGAAGGCATACTTAACCAGCATGGCTACCACAGCAACTTGCAACAGCATGCTATTCCATCCGGTTTGCGTTTAGTTGGACCATCATTTATTTTTCAACAGGACAATGACCCCAAACACACCTCCAGGCTGTGTAAGGGCTTTTTGATCAAGAAGGAGAGTGTTGGGGTGCTACGCCAGATGACCTGGCCTCCCCAGTCACCAGACTTGAACCCAATCGAGATGGTTTGGGGTGAGCTGGACCGCTCACCGCTTCAATTTTGAATAAATCCCCAATGGTGTCACCAGCAAAGTACCCCCACACCATCACACATCCTCCTCCATGCTTCACGGTGGGAACCAAGCATGTAAAGTCCATCCATTCACCTTTTCTGTGTGCAAAGCAGTAATCAAAGCAAAATGTGGCTACTTTGAAGAACCTAGAATTTAAGACATATTTTCAGTTGTTTCACACTTTTTTGTAAAGTGTAATGTATAATTCCACATGTGTTAATTCATAGTTTTGATGCCTTCAGTGTGATTCTACAATTTTCATAGTCATGAAAATACAGAAGAATCTTTGAATGAGAAGGTGTGTCCAAACTTTTGGTCTGTACTGTAAGTGTATGGGAGACACGAGAATTTTTGCCACGATCCTGCCCGGGGGTCCTTTAAAGGTCTAAAAACGTCTGAAAATGATGGAAACACTGCTCAAATGACATGGGGACATCATGGGGATCGCCCCTGGAAGCATTTCTGACTCCTAGTTCACAGCTGTAAACAATGTTGTCAGAGTTTCATGCCTTTGTTTCCGATGCACCCAAAAACATACCAAAACAAAACCGAAACTGATATTGCAGGGAAATATGTTAAGGTACATCCTTTCCAGGTTAATGACTTGTATACAAGGCAAAATAATTAACCCCAGACCAAAATGTTCCTCCACCACTTGGGATATGTTCTGACACAGTGTTTTAGAAGCGTTTTTGCTACTTTAACCCCTTCACCCCCAAGGGTGGTTTGCACGTTAATGACCGGGCCAATTTTTACAATTCTGACCACTGTCTCTTTATGAGGTTATAACTCTGGAACGCTTCAACGGATCTTCGCGATTCTGAGATTGTTTTCTCGTGACATATTGTACTTCACGTTAGAAGTAAAATTTCTTCGATATAACTTGCGTTTATTTTGAAACAAACGCAAATATGGCGAAAATTTTTAAAATTTTGCAATTTTCAAACTTTGAATTTTTATTCCCTTAAAACAGAGAAATATATCACACAAAATAGTTAAGAAATAACATTTCCCACATGTCTACTTTACATCAGCACAATTTTGGAACCAAAATTTTTTTTTGTTAGGAAGTTATAAGGGTTAAAAGTTGACCAGCGATTTCTCATTTTTACAACAAAATTTACAAAGCCATTTTTTTTAGGGACCACCTCTCATTTGAAGTCACTTTGAGGGGTCTATATGGCAGAAAATACCCAAAAGTGACACCATTCTAAAAACTGCACCCCTCAAGGTACTCAAAACCACATTCAAGAAGATTATTAACCCTTCAGGTGCTTCACAGGAACTAAAGCAACGTGGAAGGAAAAAATGAATATTTAACTTTTTAGCCACAAAAATGATCTTTTACAAACTTTTTTTTTATTTTCACAAGGGTAAAAGGAGAAAATGGACAGATAAGGTTGTTATGCAATTTCTCCTGAGTACGCCAATACCCAATATGTGGGGGAAAACCACTGTTTGGGCACACGGCAGAGCTCGTAAGGGAAGGAGCGCCGTTTGACTTTTTCAAACTAAAATTGGCTGGAATTGAGATTGGACGCCATGTCGTGTTTGGAGAGCCCCTGATGCACCTAAACAGTGGAAACCCCCACAAGTGACACCATTTTGGAAACTAGACCCCCTAAGGTACTTATCTAGATCTGTTGTGAGCACTTTGAACCCCCAAGTGTTTCACAAAAGCTTATAATGCCTGGGTGTGAAAAAAAAAAAAAAACAATTTTCCACAAAAATGATTTTTAGTCCCAAATTTTTGAATTTTCCCAAGGAAATTGGACCCCAAAAGTTGTTGTCCAATTTGTCCTGAGTACGCTGATACCCCATATGTGGGGGGGGAACTGTTTGGGTGCACGGCAGGGCTTGGAAAGGAAGTAGTAACGTTTTGGAATGCAGACGTTGATGGGGGTCATGTTCCGTTTGCAGTGCCCCAGATGAGCCTAAACAGTGGAAACCCCCCACAAGTGACCCCATTTTGGAAACTATACCCCCTAAGGAACTTATCTAGATCTTTGGTGAGCACTTTGAACCCCCAAGTGCTTCACACAAGTTTATAATGCCCGGGCATGAAAATAAAAAATCCTATTTTTTTCCCACAAAAATTATCTTTTAGTCACTAATTTTTTATTTTCCCAAGGGTAACAGTAGAAATTGGACCACATAAGTTGTTTTCCAATTTGTTCTGAGTACGCTGATACCCCATATGTGGGTGGGAACCACTGTTTGGGCGCACGGCAGAGCTCGGAATGGAAGGAGCACCATTTGACTTTTTCCAACCAAAATTGGCTGGAATTGACATTGGATGCCATGTTGCATTTGGAGAGCCCCTGATGTGCCTAAACAGTGGAAACCCCCCACAAATGACCCCATTTTGGAAACTAGACCCCCTAAGGAACTTTTCTAGATCTTTGGTGAGCAATTTGAACCCCCAAGTGCTTCACACAAGTTTATAACGTAGAGCCGTAAAATTTAAAAATCATATTTTTTCCACAAAAATGATCTTTTCACCCCAATTTTTATTTTTCCAAGGGTAACAAGACTCCAAAAGTTATTGTGCAATTTGTCCTGAGTGCGCTGATACCCCATATGTGTGGGTAAACCACTGTTTGGGTGCATGGCAGAGTTTGGAAGGGAAGGAGCGCCGTCTGACTTTTTCAACGCAGAATTGGCTGGACGCCATGTCGTGTTTGGAGAGCTCCTGATCTGCCTAAACAGTGGAAACCCCCATAAATGACACCATTTTGGAAACTAGACCCCTCAAGGAACTTATCTAGATGTGTGGTGAGAACTTTTAACCCCCAGGTGTTTCACTAAAGTTTATAACGTACAGCCGTAAAATAAAAAATCTTTTTTTTTACAAAAATGATTTTTTCGCCCCCAATATTTTTATTTTCACAAGGTTAACAGAAGAAATTGGAACCCAAAAGTTGTTGTCCAATTTGTCCTGAGTACGCTGATACCCAATATGTGGGAGAAAACTACTGTATGGGCGCACGTCAGGGCTCGGAAGGGAAGTAGTGACGTTTTGGATTGCAGACTTTGATGGAATGGTCTGGGGGCGTCATGTCACATTTGGAGAGCCCCTGATGCACCTATACAGTGGAAACCCCCCACAAGTGACCCCATTTTGGCAAATAGACCCCACAAGTAACTTATCTAGATGTGTGGTGAGCACTTTAAACCCCGAAGTGCTTCACAGAAGTTTATAACGTACAGCCGTAAAAATAAAAAATCCTTTTTTTTTTTACAAAAATGATTTTTTCGCCCCCAATATTTTATTTTCAAAAGGGTAACAGGAGAAATTGGACCCCAAAAGTTGTTGTCCAATTTGTCCTGAGTACGCTGATACCCAATATGTGGGAGAAAACTACTGTATGGGCGCACGTCAGGGCTCGGAAGGGAAGTAGTGACGTTTTGGATTGCAGACTTTGATGGAATGGTCTGGGGGCGTCATGTCGCATTTGGAGAGCCCCTGATGCGCCTAAACAGTGGAAACCCCCCACAAGTGACCCCATTTTGGAAAATAGACCCCACAAGGAACTTGTCTAGATGTGTGGTGAGCACTTTGAACCCCGAAGTGCTTCACAGAAGTTTATAACGCACAGCCGTAAAAATAAAAAATCCTTTTTTTTTTGCAAAAATGATTTTTTTTGCCCCAATATTTTATTTATACAAGGGTAACAGGAGAAAATGGACCCCAAAAGTTGTTGTCCAATTTGTCCTGAGTACGCTGATATCCAATATGTGGGAGAAAACTACTGTATGGGTACACGTTGGGGCTCGGAAGGGAAGTAGTGACGTTTTGGATTGCAGACTTTGATGGAATGGTCTGGGGGCGTCATGTCGCATTTGGAGAGCCCCTGATGCGCCTAAACAGTGGAAATCCCCAACAAGTGACCCCATTTTGGAAAATAGACCCCACAAGGAACTTATCTAGATGTGTGGTGAGCGCTATGAAGCCCCAAGTGCTTCACAGAAGTTTATAATGTACAGCTGTAAAAACAAAAAAATAATTTTTTTTGTACAAAAATGATATTTTCGCCCCCAGTTTTTTATTTTCCCAAGGGTAGCAGAAGAAATAAGACAAATTGCACAATAACTCTTGGGGTCCAGAGTACGCTGATACCCCATATGTGGGGATAAACTACTGTTTGGACGCATGGCAGAGCTGAGAAGTGAAGGAGCACTGTTTCACTTTTTCAACGCAGAATTGGCTGGAATTGAGATCAGACGCCTTGTCACATTTGGAGAGCCCCTGATGTGCCTAAACAGCGGAAACCCCCCAATTCTAACTCCAACCCTAACCCCAACACAACCCTAACCCTAGTCCCAACCCTAACCACAAACCTAACCCTAACACACCCCTAATCCCAACCCTAACCCTAATCCTAACTTTAGCGCCAACCCTAACCCTAACTTTAGCCGCAACCCTAACCCTAACCCTAATGGGAAAATGGAAATAAATACTTTTTTTTAATTTTATTATTTTTCCCTTACTAAGGGGGTGATAAAGGGGGGTTTGATTTACTATTTATAGCGGGTTTTTATGATTGGCAGCTGTCACGCTAAAAGACGCTTTTTATTGCAAAAATAGTTTTTGCATCATC
Source organism: Oophaga sylvatica (assembly GCA_033576555.1). NCBI lineage: Eukaryota > Metazoa > Chordata > Amphibia > Anura > Dendrobatidae > Oophaga > Oophaga sylvatica. The sequence goes on from JARQOD010000001.1 coordinate 477,435,762, forward strand.
ACATTTGAGAGCTATTATTTTTGCATATTTTGGCCCACAGAGTCATGTGAGGTCTTATTTTTTGCGGGACGAGTTGACGTTTTTATTGGTACCATTTTTGAGCACGTGACGTTTTTTGATCGCTTTTTATTTCGATTTTTGGGAGGTTAGAATGAACAAAAATCAGCAATTCATGAATTTCTTTTGGGGGAGGCGTTTATACCGTTCCGCGTGTGGTAAAATTGATAAAGCAGTTTTATTCTTCGGGTCAGTACGATTATGGTGATACCTCATTTATATCATTTTTTCATGTTTTGGCGCTTTTATAGAATAAAAACAATTTTATATAAAAAATAATTATTTTTGCATCGCTTTATTCTGCGAGCTATAACTTTTTTATTTTTTCGCTGATGATGCTATATGATGGCTCGTTTTTTGCGGGACAAGATGACGTTTTCAGCAGTACCATGATTTTTTATATCGGTCTTTTTGATCGCGTGTTATTCCACTTTTTGTTCGGCGGTATGATGATAAAGCATTGATTTTTTGCTTCTTTTTTTTTTTTTTTTTTAAGGGGTTCACTAAAGGGGTTAACTAGTGGGACAATTTTATAGGGGGGGTCGTTACGGACGCGGCGATACCAAATATGTGTACTTTTATTGCTTTGTTTTTTTTATTTACAGGAAGAAGTGAATTTATTGGGGAATATATATATATTTTTATATTTTGGATTTTTTTTTAAAACACGTTTATTTTTATTTTTTTAACTTTTTTACTTTGTCCCAGGGTGGGACATCACTGTATTTTATCAGATCGCTGGTGTGACAGTGTGCACAGCACTCTGTCACACCGGCGATCGCTCAGGCAGTGCAGCAGGCTTCTCAGTGCCTGCTCTCAGCAGGCACTGAGGTAGCCGCCTCCCTCCAGGACCCCGGCGCCATCTTGGATCCGGGTCCTGGGAGGGAGGAAGCCCTCAGAACAGCGCGATCACATCGCGCTGCTCTGAGGGTCTCAGGGGGCGCGCAGGGAGCCCCCACCCTGCGCGATCCTCCCCTGTGCCCCCAGTACACCGCGATCATGTTTGATCGCGGTGTGCAAGGGGTTAATGTGCCGGGAGCGGTCCGTGACCGCTCCTGACACACAGTCATGGGTGTCAGCTGTGATAATCAGCTGACACCCGGGCGCGATCGGCTGCGCTCCCCCCGGGAGCGCGTCCGATCGCACGAGACGTACTATCCCGTCCATGGTCATACGGGCCCAGGTACCATGGACGGGATAGTACGTCCGATGGCAGTAAGGGGTTAATATTGATTTCAACCAAAACAAATGCATTCACTGGGAAATGTCATTGTAACATTTAACAACCCTAGCTGGCCATGTGGTGTGTGTGACGCATAAGCAGACCCATCTTGTTTCATTTATGAAGGAGGGAATCTTAAAGTCACAGAGCCTATTTTTACTGGTGCATCAGGCAGCATTAATCTTCTTAAAGAGTGGGTCTCCTAAACTGTTGTAGACCATGCAGTGAATGGATGTGCTGCTAAGAATTACGACGCACCCCAATACCCCTTTCATAAGAGGACCTCCATAAAAAGTGTTGCATTGAATGCAAGGCCTGCCCTGCTACCAATTCATATTCACCCCAATAAGCCTTTAAAACCACATACTGGATGGGCCCCGTAAAAAACACTTAATTTTGTACTCCCTTACTCATTGACAGCAAGGCCAGCCTTGCTGCCAAGTCATATGGATCCTGTTACGCCTTGGAACCCACATACTGGATGGGCCCCGTAAAATCCACGTCACCATATTCCTTTTGTACTCCCGTACTCTTTTGTTAACACATTGACAGCAACGCCAGCCCTGCAGCCTAGTCATATGCACCCCATTGAGCCTTGGAACCCACATACTGGATGGGCCCCGTAAAAAACACTTCACCATATTCATTTTGTACTCCAGTACTCTTTTGTTTATACAGTGACAGCAATGTCTGCCCTGCTGCCAAGTCATATGCAGCCCATTACGGCTTGGAACCCACATACTGGATGGGCCCCTGAAAATCCACTTCACAATATTTATTTGGTACATCCAGAATTCGCCAATGATAGACATAAAAGGTCTAAGTTAATCTACCCAACTGATGAATAATGGGGCTATGGTGCAAGATTCTCAACATATCAAAGTAAATGGCATTTACACGCCAAAAAAATTAATTACACCTCCTTGCAAAGTGTTCGTTTTCTGAACAGAAACATTGAATATCTTTTTTTTTTATTCAAATGTTAGTGTATCAGATAAAGAAAATAATGTGGCTTCACTGAAATTGTTGTCTGATGGCAAAGAAAAGCATTCAGTGAACTGTGAAACTGTAGGCAAAAATCGTTCATTGTAAGATGGTGAACGTTACACAAGGCATGGTTCCAAAAGATTATTTTCAAATGTCAGAAAAGTGCGTTCTTCCCCTACCAATTACATTTCTCAATGTTCAGATAAAAAATCACATAGAAAATCACACAGAGTTAAGGAGAACTGACTGCAAGGAAAAAAAAGGAAAGAATCAGCATCTCTTCCACCAAAGCTTGATAACACTTCAGAGTTGTGACTGATAAAAATCTCACCAATTAAGGGTATGCCACACTGAACAATATCGCTAATGGGATCGCTAAAAAACGTCACTATTTAGCGATCCGTTAGCGATGTTGTTCAGTGCGGCATCTGCCAGCGACGAGCTTCCTGCTGTGATCTCGCTCGTCGCTGGAATCGTTCCGGACCCTATTTTCTCGTCGGCGCTCCACTGGGTAAGTATATATCGCTAGTGTGGCACCTTTTCTTAGCGATTTAGCGGTACTTTTGTACCACTAAAGTCGTTAAGAAGATCGCTAACGGCGATAGCGTCGTTAACTATATCGCTAAATGTGGCCGCACTTAGCGATATAGAAACAATCTCGCTAGCGATCGCATTAGTATGCGTCGTTATCGTGATCGCTAGCGGGATTGTTTAGTGTGGCAGTACCTTTAGTCCAAAAGTGAGTTAAACAGATTACTTTAAATCCTTGAAAGACCATAAAGTTTACTAATGTGACACAAAATCGTCTATGGTTTCTGTTAAGCTTTTGAGAATAACCAACAATGCAGTCTGAATAATGTGATTAGAGACAGGAGACTGTTAGTTAAAAAAAAAAAAAGGAGTGTACCATGAAACCTCAAGCTGTCAAACCCTTTCTTGGTTTTCAAATGGTAATGGAATCCCGACAATATGTTGAGAGCAGGATCCACTACATTGAAGGACGATCAACTTTTTGTATTTTTAATGGTATGATGGTTCCCTCTTTGCATAATTCTTTAATGGATAATTTGGCTATTTTATTTGCCAAGTTTTTAACAGTAAGGTTCAGATATGGCCTTAAAGATGGCTAATACTTTCAATATAACGCTTTTTTATTTCAAAGTACAAAATTTAAGGAATAGTATGATTTAATAATATGAGTGTGTACACTTTTGTATGTTTTAATATACAAAGCTTAAGTACATATAGGGATTAAATACATATAATGATTAAGTATTTATAAAGATTAACTACTGTGAGACAGTGAAGGAATATGTGTCGAATGGGGTGTACATTTCACCTAGGTACTGTGCTGTATGGTATAAGGGAAATGTGTGGCTTTGTAAACCTAGTGGTAGAGAAAGGTCACTACACCTTACATTCAGCACACACTTGCAGCTCAGGCCTGAAACCATTCAGCTGTTAATTAGGAGACCAGAAGTAGGTGTCTGCAAACACAGTCAGAGAGCTCGCTTAGTCTGGACACAGGAGGGGTCCAGGCACAGAAGGTGTCTCCAGGAGTTTGAGCTATCTCAGTCTGGGTGCTCGATGTACCCCGGACACAGGAGTAGTCTCTGTGAGAATCCATGCGGATAGCAGCTGAATAGGAGGGGAGCTCTCTCAAGTCTGGACGTTGAAGGTGCCTTCAGACACAAGGAGGAGACTCTGTGAACCTCCATGCTGGTAAATGCTGGTAAATGCTGACAAATGCTGAACATATGTGTTGTTTTGGCCCCGGCTGGTAGAGTCGGGACCCGGATAGATAGGGAAATCTATCTAAGTGTAATTAGTGGCTGGACAAGCCCAGGTCTTATGTTTATGATTTATTTTTATCTGTTCGCTGTGGACTTTAATAAAGCTGGTTGCGGCCAGTTTTCACCAGAACTGCTGTGTGAATGAACTGTTTTCGTGCCACTCTGTCTACCCAGACGGCGATCCCAGAGCTATATCCCCTGAAAAGCTTACAATTGGCGGAGAATGCTGGGGCAGCACAGTGGCTGATACAATTAGTGCTGGAATGTGCGTGCAGCACAGTGGCTTAGAGACAGCAATAAAGGTGAAGTCTGTTGAAGCAGCAGCAGAGAAAAAAAAAAGTGTGTCAGCAAAAACGTCTGATTGGAGCAGTCTTAAAGAGACAGTAGCCCTAATAGAGTTTGCAAAAGAAAAAAAAAAAAAAAGTGTGTCTGCACAGCAAAGCTGAACTTGTTGTGGAAAAGACTGTGGAGTGTGCAGCAGCAAAGGAAAAACGTCTGATTGGAGCAGTCTTAAAGAGACAGTAGCCCTAATAGAGTTTGCAAAAGAAAAAAAAAAAAAAAGTGTCTGCACAGCAGAGCTGAATTTTTCTGTGGAAAAGACTGTGGAGTGTGTATGTCTTGAGTGAAGACTGCCGTTGTTGAGACAGAGAAGTCTGACAGCATGGATGACAGCATGGAGGCGCTGTTTGAACAAATGGCGCAAGTTAATGTGCAACATAAGACTGCCGTGGTTGAGACAGATAAGTCCGGCAGTATGGAGGAGCTCATTGAGTACCTGGTCCAGGCCCAGCGAAGCATGCAGCAGAGCATGGAGCAGCAGCGCCTGCAGCACCAGCAGCGCATGCAGCAGGCCCAGCAGCAATTCCTGCAGCAGCAGGAGAATGACCGGTTGTTTTTTGAGCAGGTTGCAGCACTGCAGGGGACTTGTGGCGCATTGTCCCAAAGTAATGTTGCAAAGTCACCTGCATTGTCCGCTGTAAAGAAGGCGGTAAGACGGTCCCTGAAAAAGATGACACCTCGTGATGATGTGGAGGTATATCTCACTAGGTTTGAGAGATTGGCAGAGAAGGAGAATCTGCCCCTATCTGAATGGGCCATGATGGTCACACCCTATCTGATTGGAGAGCCCCAAAGGGCCTATGCTGACCTGAGCGAGCAGGACAGCCAAGACTATGCCAAGATGAAAGCGGAGATTCTTACCCGGCTGGGTGTTACGGTGACAGCCCGTGCCAGGGGAGTTCATGACTGGAGATGCAGTTGGGAGTCTGCAGTCAGCAAACCTGATTATGGAATTGAAAAGGTGATAGTGGACCGCTACACCCGAGCACTTCCTCCTGAGGTACAGAGAGAAAGGTACTTTGGCCCCAAAGACTGTCTCCGTGACCAGCCGTCTGAGAGGTCGTCACTTCAGAGTTCCCGGACGCTGAACTCTCGCGGTAAGAGCGTTCGAGCTGTTGGGGACATGGGGTATGCTGATAAGCGGGTTCGGGCCCGAGGGGACATATGGGTGGGAGAGTGTGATGGACAGTGTTGGAGATGTCGTGAAATTGCAGCCAACTGTCCAATAGAGGGGGAGCCTATGTGTTGTGATGTTGGCGGATCCCTCTCTCCCTGCGCAGAGCCTGTGTGTGTGTCCACCTCAGCCGAAGAGATTGGACCACAGGGGTCCCCGGTGGTTGTAAATGACTGCCCAGCACAGGCCCTCTTGGACTCAGAGAGTCCAGTGACTTCCGTATGTGACAGCCTGATTGATAGGGACTTCAACCCTGATAAGCACCTGAGTATGGTGTGCATCCATGGAGACACCAAAGTCTACCCAGAGACTGCCGTGGACTTGGTCCCCAAACTCGGGGAGGTTTCATATGAAGTGGGGGTAGTGAAGAACCTGGTGCACCCCGTCATATTGGGTAATGACTTTCCCCGATCTAAGGGTCTCTGGGGAAAAAATGTTTCTGATGGACAGTGTGATGAAGCTCCTATTGAAGGTGCGCAGTCCCGAGGGGCGGAACACAATGCTAGTGGGCCGTTAAGCTTATGTGATAATGATAATGATGATGATGATCATGATAATGATGATGATGATGATGATAATGATGATGATGATGATGATGATGATGATCATGATAATGATGATGACCATGATAATGATGCTGATGCTGATAATGATAGTGATGATGATTATGATAGTGATGATGATACTGATCATAATCATGATAATGATATTGATAATAATAATGACTGTGATAGTGATGAAATTCCTTTGCAGGTGATGTTGGGAGACGAGGATGGTGGTTCTCGGGAACCGAGTGTCCCTGACTTGCCTGTGTCCTGTGACAATTTTGAGAGTGAGCAGTGGCGAGACCCCACTCTTAGGACGGCACAGGAAAATATGATTGTTCTAAATGAGGTTTCCCAAGAGCCTGGCTCTGAGGAGAGGTTTCCTCATGTTGCCATAAACACTCACCTGTTGTATAGGGACACTGAAGTCCAGGGAGAGGTCGTGAGTCAGCTCCTAGTACCTGAGCTATAAAGAAGTATAGTGCTGGGGTTGTCACATAGTCACATACTTGAGGGACCAGATGGTGAAGTTAATGTTGTGGATGACATGTTAACTAAGGTTCCAGATCAAGATGTAAATGAGAATGAATTGTATAACCCTGACAGTGAGCAGGATGTGAATGAAAATGAATTGTATAACCCTAAAGGTACTGCCACACTACACAATCCGGCTAGCGATCTCGTTAGCGTCGCATGGGCCTCGTCGCTGGTAGATGCCGCACACAACAACATCGCTAACGGGATCGCTAAATAGTGACGTTTTTTAGCGATCCCGTTAGCGATGTTGTTTAGTGTGGCATACCCTTGACAGTGAGCAGGATGTGAATGAAAATGAATTGTATAACCCTGACAGTGAGCAGGATGTGAATGAAAATGAAGTGTATAGCCCTGACAGTGAGCCAGATGTGGCTGAGAAAAAGGGGTCAGACAGGGATAGTGATAGTGATAGTGAATCATCTGATGACCATAAAGCAACCAGTGCAAATGAGGAAGGCATGGTAGCAGAGGAGGTTGAGAGTCCTGAGAAGAAAGCTGATGCTGACCTTACAGCCAGACAGAAGATGGCATCTGAAGATGTTTTACAGTTGGCCGGTTCCCTGGCGAAGACTAAGGTGAAAGGAGGAGAGCTGAGCTTTAAAGGCAGGACTCTGAAACTGAACACAGCACAAGTGGATGCTGTTGAAGATGAGAAGTTGTCGGTGTGTGGTGTGGATCTGCATCACGCCAAGGACTCTGAAGGTGATGCTGCAGAGGTGGAAAAAGCCATAGAAGTGGTAGACACCAAACCAGATGCCTCATCAGAAGCTGAGGTCTCAAGTGAAGCTGTGAGGAACAAGGCTGGAAATATTGGAGACCATAATGATGTGACTGAAGAAGTAGAATGTAAGACTGACGGTAGGGCTTCTGAGCATGTCCTACCAGAAGAGCCTGAAGAAGGGGCTGAAGACATAAAGGACGTCCAACAGGTACAAGATGAAGTGATTACTTCTCAGAAAAAACTCCAAACTGTGATGAAGGAGCGTGATGAGAGCCATGAGCATCTTCTGGAGAAGCTCAATGAAGTAAAGAAGGTTCAAGGGGAACTGGAGAAAAGTGAAAAACCCCCTATACCTTCTGTGATAGTTGGTGACACATGGTCAGTGCACCAGGGACAGGAGGTACGTGAGTTTCTGAGAAAGAGTCAGCAGAAGTGTTCTGATGTGCCGGGTCGTACTTCTCTGGCCAGGCACTATATCGAAACTGAGCCCGGCCCTAAGGTCAAGATGAAACCGTGCAGGATACCCGAGGCCCGCAGAGAGCATAGGCCTGGGAGGGTACAGGGTAGTGCGGATGCTTCAGATGAAGAGAAAGCTGATGTTGGCTATGGCTCAGGTGAAGATACAGATGACAGTAGTGAAGATGAAGCTGATGAAGGCCATGACTGGTCCAGAGTTCACTGTCTCTTTTGAATTGTTGACCAGCCCTCCGGTCTGGATGACCAGCCCTCCGGTCTGGAGAAGAGGGAGGGGATATGTGAGACAGTGAAGGAATATGTGTCGAATGGGGTGTACATTTCACCTAGGTACTGTGCTGTATGGTATAAGGGAAATGTGTGGCTTTGTAAACCTAGTGGTAGAGAAAGGTCACTACACCTTACATTCAGCACACACTTGCAGCTCAGGCCTGAAACCATTCAGCTGTTAATTAGGAGACCAGAAGTAGGTGTCTGCAAACACAGTCAGAGAGCTCGCTTAGTCTGGACACAGGAGGGGTCCAGGCACAGAAGGTGTCTCCAGGAGTTTGAGCTATCTCAGTCTGGGTGCTCGATGTACCCTGGACACAGGAGTAGTCTCTGTGAGAATCCATGCTGGTAAATGCTGGTAAATGCTGACAAATGCTGAACATATGTGTTGTTTTGGCCCCGGCTGGTAGAGTCGGGACCCGGATAGATAGGGAAATCTATCTAAGTGTAATTAGTGGCTGGACAAGCCCAGGTCTTATGTTTATGATTTATTTTTATCTGTTCGCTGTGGACTTTAATAAAGCTGGTTGCAGCCAGTTTTCACCAGAACTGCTGTGTGAATGAACTGTTTTCGTGCCACTCTGTCTACCCAGACGGCGATCCCAGAGCTATATCCCCTGAAAAGCTTACACTACATACAGTATACTTACATCATTGTGTGGCCCAGCTGCGCTTGGTACACATGTCTCCAGGAGAGTGCACAGGAAAGGTAATTGTGAAACCTGATATTCATTCACGCACACTTCCCAACACGACCAACAAAGGGTATCTTAGACTATTTAAGTTAGTGTGACGTGGCAGTAGGGGATTCAAGTCTAGTGCAGATCTCCTCAGGACACTAAGAGATCAGTTTCTGTCAGAGTCTTGGAGGGAGAGGAGAGAAGACTGATTCCTGCCAGAGCTTTTGTAGCTCATCTTGAACTGAAGTGGAGGCTAGTACGAGTAGAAAGGAAACTACTTTAGCCTAGTCAGAGCTATAACTGAATCTGCTATCTCAGAGCAAGTGGACTGTGTTCTCTAGAACGTGGAAAGTGACTCTCGGAGCTACAGCATGTATACAGTCTGACGGAATGTCCTGTGAGCTGCTCTGGACAGAGTATTTGAAGGGAAAGAAGGAAGGGGACTACAGTTTGCAGAACATCGAGTTAACTGAGAGCAGGTCAGTGAGCTTGGAAGAAGAGCTGACTACTACACCTACTGCCACCCGTGCTTATGTTAAGGGTGAGAGCAGGGCGACAGGCGAGTGGAGAAAGAAAGAAGGAGTGTTTTCGGTGACAGATCACCTTCACTCAACAAACCGGACACTGAGTCCGAAGCATTGCTAGTACTTCACGGCTAGTGATAGAAAATCTGGAGGCCCTGCTGGACTTCAAGTCGCAGAGGGTAGCCCTAAGTGTTGATACGTAACTGGAGTCAGGGAGAACAAGGACTTTTAGCAAGGCCAAGCTTAGAAGAACTTCGTTCTTGCCAACATCTGATTATCAGAGACAGAAAAGGCTCTACCACAATGTCGGCCGGGCGTAGCTGTTGCATCTGGAGTTAAACTTGACTTTATGCAAGTTAGGACTCACATACATTTCAAAGGTAAAGGAGGCCTCAAACCTGCTCAGCGATTACCTGAATGTGCATTCTCCACCCTAACCAGCTTCCCGGGACATACCTGCAACCATCTACAGTAAAGGTATGGAAAGAGAACAACTTGTGTGTGACTGACTTATTATCTGCACCCTGCACCACCATAGACTTTGAGGGAACAGTCCCACCTGTGGGGACTTAACATCTAGCTGCCCAATAACATCCCTCAGAAGATTCACCCTGCAGCGCTGGTCTATTTGATCAGAAACCACAGGTGGCGTCACGAACTAATCCTAAAATCCCCTGTAAATATTCCCCCTTCGTATGACCGCCCAGGGCCACGGACCGAGCTCTGCTACTTGTGACATTCCCCATAGACTTCCATGGGCTCGATGCCGAGTACCCCATAGCCCTGGTGCCACCACGGTGTGCGCGTCATCTTTGGCATCACGAACAGGTTAAGAAGCTTACAATTTGTGAGTCCTGTGTGCCTATTTGGACTGTTTTTGTGAAAAAGACTGTGTGCAGTTTCTGTGATTTTTGGCGCCATTTTCCGCCATTTTGCTGCCATATTCGCGCCCTGAGGCGCTGGTGAAGAAGGTGGGCGTGCCTTCGTGGGCGTACCCCCCCTGTGGTGCGAAAGTGATGGGCGCCTTATCCAAATGTTATTATAATACCAGAGCCTGCCCTACAGCAAGGGAGATCCGCCTCCTCTTCATCCTCTATGCCAGGAAGAGGAAGCGCAAATCCCACCTCCACGGAAGAGACCAGACTGTTCCAGATGAAAAACACAGTCTGGCCTGGAGTGAGATGGCGGAAGGACATGAGGTGTTGCGTGGAGGAGCGGCGGCGCGCAGGCCCCGTTCCCCAGAAGAGCTGCCGCCTGTGCCTGAGCCGTCCCCAGGTCGGGTCACCGACCAAATTATGCTGGAATTGGAGGAGGTGAATGCGGTGCTCAAGAACATGGTCCAGCGCCGTGAAGAGATGGACGAGACGGAGAGAAGCTGGCGTGCCCGGAAACAGCGGCTGCTGTGGGACGCAATGATCTCTCCCCCAGATACGAAGCCATTACCTGTGCTCCCTGTGCCACCACAGCCAGCGGCTGATGAGAAACCGGAGGCCAGCCCCGAAAGAGCTGATCCCGACTCCACCGATGACCCGGTCGGAGGGACGGAGGCTGAGGAGGCCCTGCTCGTTCCGGAGTGCCAGCCAGGCCAGGAGGCCGCAGCGGAATGCCGATCCCCGGTAGGGACACCGGAGGGGAGCCAGCCGTCCATGATGGGAGTCGACTGGGACGATATGGAATACCTGGACGATGTAGAATACGCCGCCCAGATGGAGAATGAGTGGCGTCGCCGGGAGCAGGAACAGTTACTTCGGCAGGAAGAGAGAGAGGCGCAGCAGTCCCGTCAGCGGTACCATGAGGAGTTCCTCGCCGACAAGGAGAATGTCCGGAGGGATAAAGGTACGCTCAGGGAACAGCGGCGCCAGGGGTGCATTAGCGACTTTAAACTCCGCAAAGGCTGGGGCTTCATCCATGAGCCAGGCCTCTACCAAGGGGTATTCGTTAGTCGCAGAGACGTGGAGTCGCATCTGCCTATGGGACACCCGGGAAGGGATCTTATGAATGGGGACATCGTCAGCTATACGCGGCACTGGGGACTTGAAGGGTGGTATGCCTTAAATGTTTCCCGTGTCAGCGACCCCGTCCCCGACGCCGGTAATGTATATCATGCCACAGTGTCCCAGGCCCCAGCAGCGTCAGCACCAGGCCGTGCACCAGCATCGCAACCTGCATCCCATTCTGAAGTGCAACAGAGTTGTGCGTCCTATTCTGCAACGCAACCAGATGGTGCGTCCCCAGTTAGATCCCAGCACAAGTCTGCGTCCTCAATGGAAGATCTGTACCTGAACAAGGCACCCGTTGGGATCCAAGCGAATCGCTTAAGTGTAACTGTAGCCACGCAAACGCCGATCGCAGGCCATGACCTTCTGGTAATGAGCTCCAAAGGACATCGCACACTTCCAGCCCCAGGAGTGGAAGATGTCACTATCATCTGTAAAGAAGAAAACCAGTAGAGTAGGACCCAGACAGGGTTTACTGCACCTGTATAAAGTTTGAAGAAGTTTGATGAAGAAGATTTGCACTTTATTGAAAAATGGTTGATAATGTTATTTGCCAAATGTAATTGAAGTAGAATACCCCAGTTGGGTAAAAGGAGTTAATGTGATTTCTTGAAATGTGTTTTATTATGCAAAGACTGCGTGGCTGAGGACTGTGCCAGCCCAAAAACTTTCATTGTAAATAGTTCGCACTTCGGTGCCCCATCTTGGTTTTACGTAAAAGCCTTACTATCTCTGAAGAAAAACCCGTATGGTGTGGCCTTGAGTGAAGTCTGCAGCAATGAAGTCCTGCAGCCCACCCAGGACCCACGTGGGAGGTTTTTGGTTCGGGTCCTCCACAAGAATCTTACATTGTATTTATTAATGTGAAAAGTACTTTGATATTTTTCTACTTGCCTATGTACAAATTGTAACGTTAAAGAGTCCTCACCTCCCGCAAGGGATGAGTTATATGTTGATGTTATTATAAAAAAATATTTTTTCTTTTCTATTTCAGCCCGGGAATGCTGTGTTTAACCAGGGGGGGATGTGTGGCCCAGCTGCGCTTGGTACACATGTCTCCAGGAGAGTGCACAGGAAAGGTAATTGTGAAACCTGATATTCATTCACGCACACTTCCCAACACGACCACCAGAGGGTATCTTAGACTATTTAAGTTAGTGTGACGTGGCAGTAGGGGATTCGAGTCTAGTGCAGATCTCCTCAGGACACTAAGAGATCAGTTTCTGTCAGAGTCTTGGAGGGAGAGGAGAGAAGACTGATTCCTGCCAGAGCTTTTGTAGCTCATCTTGAACTGAAGTGGAGGCTAGTATGAGTAGAAAGGAAACTACTTTAGCCTAGTCAGAGCTATAACTGAATCTGCTATCTCAGAGCAAGTGGACTGTGTTCTCTAGAACGTGGAAAGTGACTCTCAGAGCTACAGCATGTATACAGTCTGACGGAATGTCCTGTGAGCTGCTCTGGACAGAGTATTTGAAGGAAATAAGGAAGGGGACTACAGTTTGCAGAACATCGAGTTAACTGAGAGCAGGTCAGTGAGCTTGGAAGAAGAGCTGACTACTACACCTACTGCCACCCGTGCTTATGTTAAGGGTGAGAGCAGGGCGACAGGCGAGTGGAGAAAGAAAGAAGGCGTGTTTTCGGTGACAGATCACCTTCACTCAACAAACCGGACACCGGGTCCGAAGCATTGCTAGTACTTCACGGCTAGTGATAGAAAATCCGGAGGCCCTGCTGGACTTCAAGTCGCAGAGGGTAGCCCTAAGTGTTGATACGTAAACTGGAGTCAGGGAGAACAAGGACTTTTAGCAAGGCCAAGCTTAGAAGAACTTCGTTCTTGCTAACATCTGATTATCAGAGACAGAAAAGGCTCTACCACAATGTCGGCCGGGCGTAGCTGTTGCATCTGGAGTTAAACTTGACTTTATGCAAGTTAGGACTCACATACATTTCAAAGGTAAAGGAGGCCTCAAACCTGCTCAGCGATTACCTGAATGTGCATTCTCCACCCTAACCAGCTTCCCGGGACATACCTGCAACCATCTACAGTAAAGGTATGGAAAGAGAACAACTTGTGTGTGACTGACTTATTATCTGCACCCTGCACCACCATATTCTTTGAGGGAACAGTCCCACCTGTGGGGGACTTAACATCTAGCTGCCCAATAACATCCCCTCAGAAGATTCACCCTGCAGCGCTGGTCTATTTGATCAGAAACCACAGGTGGCGTCACGAACTAATCCTAAAATCCCCTATAAATATTCCCCTTCGTATGACCACCCAGGGCCACGGACCGAGCTCTGCTACTTGTGACATTCCCCATAGACTTCCATGGGCTCGGTGCCGAGTACCCCATAGCCCTGGTACCACCACGGTGTGCGCGTCATCATCACCAAGAGGCTTTTAAACATCATTCGTCTGGAATATCAGAGAAGCAACACCAAGACAGAGAACCCCTGGGAGATTCACTACACTGCATGGGCATCCCCAATTATGCAGGTATGAACACACTGTACATGTACAGGTACCCCAGTTTTTGCATCTGTCTTTATCATGTTTCTCTGGTCTTATATAGTGATTTACATCCTACCAGCTTTCTTATATAGTGATTTACATCCGACCAGCTTTCAAGGTCGGATGAAACTGAAATATCATGGAGTCGTCAGATGAGCGGCCATAAATCCTTAGAATATAAAAGCCACAAGGATTTAGATGAAACCACCACAGAGGTTAAGTAAACCGTAAAGTTTTACAATCACAAACAACAAACATATGAAAGCTTAAATCTTTTACCAGAAATGCAGCTATGTAATTTTCTGAATGCATTCTGTATATTTCAATATGGATTCAAAACAGCTATTTGCATATTCACACTACACTATTAACAGCAATCATATCAATTTCAGCCGTTCTTGAAAAACTGAAGCTTAAACCATAGACTACTATGTATAATCATGACAATCTTCTTGACCAGTATCTATAGGTAAGTAATGTTAAAAGTAGCTGCTACTATGTATTCCGGAACTAAAAGAGAGAACTGCAAGAATGTGAAGATGTTCTGAAACCTAACTGTGACCATGCTCAATATTCCATAAATGTTCTGTTCTGCTGTGAAGTAAATATTGGAGACACCATAGATGATCACAGAGGGTTTCAACAAAGTAATTTAGAAATAATAAGATCATTTTTAATTTTCCTGTTTATAATCCAGTAAAGAAGGAACATGCAGTCTCACTCATAGAAGTTATCGCTTCAAAAATTGATTAAGTCCTTAGCATCTACAAGCATTCAGCCATCACTGTTTTGTATTGAACTCTTACTTTTCATTTGATGCAGCCAAAGTTATGGCTCTCAAGGAGATAAACAAATATAGAGGACAAAGAGATATTTGTAATGAAATACTGAGCCTACATTACAGCATTGCTTAATCAAATTTCTATGAAGTGTATTGTGTCCAATCTGAGCAACCAGGCAACAAAAAAAGAGTTTTTCAAGTGAGCTCTTTAAGGTACATAAATGTTATGAAGGAACGCGACGAGACAGGCCTATGCTGAGGACTGAACACTAGGAGGGGGACATTAGTACCGGCCGGTCAGCACTGTAGGGGTTCCTGTTCTAGTACATGGGCAGACCACCATAAGCTCCTCTTACTGGCGGACCAAGAAAGAAAGATACAACATGGATACACAGCTTAGTGTGTACCCATCAGAGCTAGATGATCGTGATTGTCACAGTCCAATGGGCTTGTTTGAGAAATTCATAGTGGAAATCCCTCCAGATCCAGCATCTTTTCCTGCTCCGATGTACCAAGAGTTTCAGAATCTCCTTCCACATGGGAGTCGAAACATTCCATGGTCACGCCAAATTCTCAAGATATTAGTGCATCCACCAGGGATAAAAGTGGCTTATTAGAGAGAATGCGCTTGGTGATGAATGCAGGCTCTGCTGTCAGGAATAGAGCAGAAGATGAATCTTGCATTACGTTGGGATCCTGGAATGTAAATACCAAGAAGGTGGAGATGCTGAATGAGTTAGAGAGATCTTCTGACCAGCCAGAATTGGACCTTCAGATAATAGTACAGAATGTTTCCGATAATGACGATGTTGTGATTTGCGGAGAAGACACACATGTTTATAAAGGTAAAAAATCTGGTTCACTCTGAAAAGTCAACTGACAATCTGCTGGAATCTGTTCCTCCAGCAAATTCAAAGGTGAAACTGGGAAAAAGAATGTCCAAAAAGCAGAGATCTGATATAGAAAATCCACATTATTCTCTTATCCTGTTTTCAGCAAAGTCCCCTATAACTGTTCGCGGAAGCACTGTACAGGCATTGTATGAAGTCCTGATGAGAAGCTCATTGCCTAGAAGACCGACCACCACTTTTGTCTGACTTGGTTAAGTAGACAAAGAATCTTGAGTAGCCTGAGGAAACATTGAAAAAACAGGCAGAAAATGTTGAAGAAGAAATATTTGGCTTGTATCGTGATACTAGTACAAGATACCAAACTAAGTACAGAAATCTTTTCAATCTGAAGGACCCCAAAAATAAGTGTTTCTTTCAATATGTGGTATTAGGTGAATCAACCCACAACGTCTGGTTCTGATGAGTCCTGCAGAAATGGCTCGCCAGAGTTAACTGACTGGAGAAACCAGGAGAGGCAGCACACATTGGAGATGATTCAGAAAGCAGAGGAGGAAATAAATCAAAACAGCAAATAATAAAGCTCACACACAAGGGGTTGATTGAAATCGATACATCACCAATCAAATGTTTACCTGGGAGGATCTGTTCATGTAACTTG
>JARQOD010000001.1:477451983-477487864 GCA_033576555.1 Oophaga sylvatica
TGTCATGTAACTTGGAAAACCAATGATTCACTGAGTTCAGATATTAATAATATAAATGACATCACAATAGATACAGTACAAAAGCTCATCACAAAACTCACCTTCTGGACCTCAATTGCCTCATTTGCATAGCAAAAATCAAACCTTCAGATATGAATAATATGGGCCAATGGGCAAAAATAAAATCACCAATCACAAATGCCAAGGAAAAGAGTTATGGACAGAAGCTACAATCCTCAGAGGCAGCAGAGACCATTGATTGAATGGAAAATGACGTCTTAGGCATAAAAAGTGAGAACGCCTCCTCATCTGAAACTGCAATATAGAAAGGCTTGATTCAGATGTTTTCTATTAAGACTTTCAATGTGAAAGCCATGGAAGTTTCAGGATATAGTGCCCACCTTTCTCAGAGATTACCAAAGAAGATCACAACTAAAGGTGTCATCTCTCATGAATCTCATCTGGCCTGCATGTACCAAGGATATGTGCCTCCTGCGTTTCTGCCCCCAGACCTGCAGTGATGCGGTGTTCTACAGTCAGCTCTATTCCTACCTCAATCGTAAACTAAGATATGCAATTATCAATACCAACAACATGGAGGCCTTTATAATTCCACTTCCAGCATACCAGCCAATACCTGCCAAACTTCGTACCTTTGGGGGGCCAGGTCTTGAGGATGAACATCCTCATCTTTTACTAGCTCTACTTCTTCCAAACCATCCATTCTGGTCTTCATGTCCCTGAAACGTCCCCAAAATTCAGAGAGAGGAGGATCAGGATATTCCTGATGACATATTCACATCTATATTAGAAGATGTCGAAAGGGAGGAGAATTTGATTGCGGAACAAGGACACCCACCTGTAGGGCAGGAGATACCTGGTATGGAAGAAGTGGGCATGCCAGAGCTGATAAATATTATGACTTATCTGTCAAATAACCTGAAGAAAATTGCTGACCAAAACAACAATAATTTTTAGTCTACGCCCCCAACTAACCAGCCAAACCCCATACCAACAGCAGCCCTTGTTTGGCCATCATGTCTTATGGCACACACTTTTCAGGCTCCTGTTTCTTTTGGCAATAATCCAGCTGCCATGTTTGATCCTTCGACCTTGTATGGTCCATCGGGCAGTAACCCTTATACTTTCTAAAACCAACGTGCCAATAGGCTTCCAACACAATTCTTAAGGTTTTAGACTAGGCATATAGAGAACTTTGTTCATGTTCTGAAGAAGATTAATGCCTACAGTTTTAAAAATCAAATTTTTATTCTTATCACAGAGCTATTAAACATTTCTAAAGATGTTTTTTATATTTTTCCGTTGGTTAATGTTTGTATTGTTCACAAAGCATATTAAAATATAAATACCATAAATGTTATTAAGTCTTTGCCAACAAGGATGTGGATTCACCAATGGGGGGTACCTTTTTTAAAAAATATACTATTGCCATCACACGGCCCCTTAGCCAAAATTCACTGGCCTATAACAGTACATAACACGTTCACTCAGGTCATGTAGTCTGAGATAAGGAAGAGACATTGCAGGAAAACGAGTTAAGGAGCAGGCCCAATGTAGAGGTGTGGGTCTAAGAGACTTGTAATGGATTGCCTAGGCTGACAAGCATTTCATCAATGGGGGGTACCTTTTTGAATAAAAAAAACTATGGCCATTACAGCCCCCCTTGGCCCAAATTCTTCGGCCCATAATAGTACAGAAAACGTTCAACCTGGTCATCTAGTAGCAGGTAAGGAAGAGACATTGCAGGAAACCGAGTTAAGAAGTAGGCCCAATGTAGGGGTGAGGATCTCAGAGACTTGTAATGGAGTGCATAGGCTGACAAGCATTTCACCAATGGGGGGACCTTTTTTAATAAATAAAGTATTGCCATCACATCACCATTTGGCCAAAATTCAACGGCCTATAATGGTACAGAACACGTTCACCCAGGTTATGTAGTCTGAGATAAGGAAGAGACATTGCAGGAAACTGAGTTAAGAAGTAGGCCCAATGTAGGGCTGTGGGTCTCAGAGACTTGTAATGGAGTGCATAGGCTGACAAGCATTTCACCAATGGGGGGTACCTTTTTGAATAAATAAACTATGGCCATCACAGTCCCCCTTGGCCAAAATTTAACGGCCTATAATAGCACAGAACACGTTCACCATGGTCATCTAGTGGCAGGTAAGGAAGAGACATTGCAGGAAACTGAGTTAAGAAGTAGGCCCAATGTAGGGGTGTGAGTCTCTGAAACTTGTAATGGAGTGCCTAGGTTGACAAACATTTCACCAATGGGGGGTACCTTTTTTAACCCCTTAATGTCCACTGACGTGCAGAGTCCGTCATGGCAAGGTGTCAGTTCCGGCACCAGGACGGACTCTGCACGTCATGGCTTTGATCTACCACTGCGTGTAAACACGCAGTGGTAGATCAGTGCCGACAGCTGTCACAGACAGCTGACAGGCACGGCAAGCGGTGCGGGGACCTTTGCCGTCGGTCCCCGCACCTACAGCGCTGTGCTTGGTCAGTCAATCTGACTGACCAAACACAGCAGCGATCGTGCAGGAGAAGCTGAAATTTCAGCTTCTCCAGCGCGATCAGTGCAGGAGCCGGCGCTGCAGTGGCCAGGCTTCCTGCACTGACAGCCAGGAGCGGAGCCCCCACCGCCCCTGGCTGTTAACCCCCTGACTGCTGCGATCCAGCGCGATCGCAGAGCTCAGGGGGGGAGGCAGAGGGTCGGGAGCTCCCTCTGCCTCAGATCGGCACCCTGCAATGTATTTGCAGGGGCCGATCTCTGCCTTGATGACCCGGGGGTTGTCATGACAACCTCCGGGTCATCTAGCTACGGAAAGCTGCTGTGATCATTGTCACAGCAGCTTCCACTATAGTTGCAATGCATTGCAATGCCAGAGCATTGCAATGCATTGTAACTGCAATAAAAAGTAAAAAAAGTGAAAGTCCCATAAAGGGACAAGTTAAAAAAAATCTTTTTTTAAAAAAAATTGTAAAAAAAATATTAAAAAATAATTTTAAAAAAATCCCCTAAAAAATACACATTTTTATGTAATAAAAAAAATAAAAAACAAAAAACATACACATGTTAGGTATCGCCACATCCGTAAAAATCCCATCTATAAAAGCGTAACCATAGTTAACCCCTTAAGTGAAAGCCGTAAAAAAAAACACAAAAAAGTAGTAAATTATACTTTTTCCAAGCGGTATCATTATACCGCTTGGAAAAAGTGCAATAACACGCGATCAAAAAGTCAGATATAAATAATCATGGTACCGCTGAAAACGCCATCTTGTCCCGCAAAAAACAAGCCGCTATACAGCATCATCAATGAAAAAATTAAAAAGTTATAGCTCGCGGAATAAACTGATGCAAAAATAATTATTTTTTCTATAAAATTTTTTATTGTGTAAAAAATGCCAAAACATAAAAAAAAATATATAAATGAGGAATCGCCGTAACCGTAGTGACCCGAAGAATAAAGCTGCTTTATCAATTTTACCACACACGGAACGGAGGAAAAAAAAAAAAAAAAAAAACAATTCCTGAATTGCTGGTTTTTGTTCATTCTGATTCCACAAAAATCGGAATAGGAAACGATCAAAAAACGTTATGTGCCTGAATATGGTACCAATAAAAACGTCAGCTCGTCCCGCAAAAAATAAGCCCACAGATAACTCTGTCGGCCGAAATATGGAAAAATTATAGCTCTCAAAATACGGCGATGCAAAAATTTCTTACAAAAAATTATTCCAAGAAAAAGCATCTTTTAGTGTGTGACAGAAGCTAAACATGAAAAAAGGGTGTAAATCTGGTATCGCTGTAATCGCACCGATCCGAGGAATAAAGTCGCCTAATCACTAATACAGCACAAGGAACGGCGTAAAAAAGAAAACCAATTCTTTGTGGATTTGTTCATTGTGCCTCCCAAAGATCGCAGTAAGGCGATCACAGTGGTTCCCCCCCACATATGGGGTATCAGCGTACTCAGGACAAAATGTACAATAGCTTTTGGGGTCCTATTTCTCCTGTTACCCTTAGAAAAATAAAAATTTGGGGCAAAAAGGTCATTTTTGTGGAAAAAAATATGATTTTTTTATTTTCACGGCTCTACATTATAAACTTCTGTGAAGCCCTTGGGGGTTCAAAGTGCTGACCACACATCTAGATAAGTTCCTTGGGGGGTCTAGTTTGCAAAATGGGGTCATTTGTGGGGGGTTTCTACTGTTTAGGCACATCAGGGGCTCTCCAAGCGCGACATGACACCCGCAGACCATTCCATCAAAGTCTGCATTTAAAAACGGTGCTCCTTCCCTTCCGAGCTCTGCCATGCGTCAAAATAGTGGTTCCCCCCCCACATATGGGATATCAGCGTACTCAGGACAAATTGCACAATAGCTTTTGGGGTCCTATTTCTCCTGTTACCCTTATAAAAATAAAAATTTGGGGGCAAAAAGATTATTTTTGTGGAAAAAAATATGATATTTTTATTTTCACGGCTCTACGTTATAAACTTCTGTGAAGCACTTGGGGGTTCAAAGTGCTCACCACAATCTAGATAAGTTCCTTGGGGGGGTCTAGTTTCCAAAATGGAGTCACTTGTGGGGGGTTTCTACTGTTTAGGCACATCAGGGGCTCTCCAAACGTGACATGACACCCGCAGACCATTCCATCAAAATCTGCATTTGAAAAAGGCGCTCCTTCCCTTTCCAGCTCTGCCATGCGTCAAAATAGTGGTTTACCCCCACATATGGTGTATCAGCATACTCAGGACAAATTGCACAATAACTTTTGGGGTCCTGTTACCCTTTGGAAAATAACAATTGGGGGTGGAAAGATAATGTTTGTGGAAAAGATATGATTTTTTAATTTTACTGCTCTACGTTATAACCTTCTGTGAAGCCCTTGGGGGTTCAAAGCTTTCACCACACACCTAGATAAGTTCCTTGGGGGGTCTAGTTTCCAAAATGGGGTCACTTGTGGGGGGTTTCCACTGTTTAGGCACACAGGAACTCTCCAAATGCGACATGGCGTCCAATCTCAATTCCAGCCAAAAAAGTCAAATGGCGCTGCTTCCCTTCCAAGCTCTGCCATGCGCCCAAATAGTAGTTTACCCCCACATATGGGGTATCAGCGTACTCAGGACAAATTGCACAATAACTTTTGGGGTCCTTTTACCCTTTGGAAAATAAAAATTGGGGGTGGAAAGATCATTTTAGTGGAAAAGATATGATTTTTTAATTTTACAGCTCTACGTTATAACCTTCTGTGAAGCCCTTGGGGGTTCAAAGCTCTCACCACACATCTAGATAAGTTCCTTGGGGGGTCTAGTTTCCAAAATGGGGTTACTTGTGGGGGATATCCACTGTTTAGGCACACAGGGGCTCTCCAAATACGACATGGCGTCCAATCTCAATTCCAGCCAAAAAAGTCAAATGGCGCTGCTTCCCTTCCGAGCTCTGCCATGCACCCAAATAGTGGTTTACCCTCACATATGGGGTATCAGCGTACTCAGGACTAATTGCACAATAACTTTTGGGGTCCTTTTATCCTTTGGAAAATAAAAATTGGGATGAAAAGATCATTTTTGTGGAAAAAATATGATTTTTTAATTTTACGGCTCTACGTTATAACCTTCTGTGAAGCCCTTGGGGGTTCAAAGCTCTCACTACACATTTAGATAAGTTACTTTGGGGGTCTAGTTTCCAAAATGGGGTCACTTGTGGGGGGTTTCCACTGTTTAGGCACACAGGGACTCTCCAAATGCGACATGGCGTCCAATCTCAATTCCAGCCAAAAAAGTCAAATGGCGCTGCTTCCCTTCCGAGCTCTGCCATGCACCCAAATAGTGGTTTACCCCAACATATGGGGTATCAGCGTACTCAGGACTAATTGCACAATAACTTTTGGGGTCCTTTTATTCTTTGGAAAATAAAAATTGGGATGAAAAGATCATTTTTGTGGAAAAACATGATTTTTTAATTTTACGGCTCTACGTTATAACCTTCTGTGAAGCCCTTGGGGGTTAAAAGCTCTCACAACACATTTAGATAAGTTACTTGGGGGGTCTAGTTTCCAAAATGGGGTCACTTGTGGGGGGTTTCCACTGTTTAGGCACACAGGGACTCTCCAAATGCGACATGGCGTCCAATCTCAATTCCAGCCAAAAAAGTCAAATGGCGCTGCTTCCCTTCCGAGCTCTGCCATGCGCCCAAATAGTGGTTTACCCCCACACATGGGGTATCGATGTACTCAGGAGAAATTGTACAACACATATTGTGGTTCATTTTCTACTGATACCCTTGACAAAATTTTAAAAAATTGTGTCGAAAGAAAAATTTTGGGAAAAAAAGTTAAATGTTAATTTTTTCCTTCCACATTGCTTCAATTCTTGTGAAGTACCTAAAGGGTTAATAAACTTCTTGAATGTGGCTTTGAACACGTTGAGGGGTGCAGTTTTTAGAATGGTGTCACTTTTGGGTATTTTCTGTCATATTGACCCCTCAAATTCACTTCAAATGTGAGGTAGCCCCTAAAAAAAATGATTTTGTAAATTTTGTTGGAAAAATGAGAAATTGCTGGTCAACTTTTAACACTTATAACTTCCTAACAAAAAAAAATTTTGGTTCCAAAATTGTGCTGATGTAAAGTAGACATGTGGGAAATGTTATTTATTAACTAATTTTTGTGACATATCTCTCTGATTTAATGGCATAAAAATTAAAAGTTTGAAAATTGCAAGATTTTCAAAATTTTTGCCATATTTCCGTTTTTTTCATAAATAAACGCAAGTTATATTGAAGAAATTTTACCACTATCATGAAGTACAATATGTCACGAGAAAACAATCTCAGAATCGTGAAGATCCGTTGAAGCGTTCCAGAGTTATAACCTCATAAAGAGACAGTGGTCAGAAATGTAAAAATTGGCCTGGTCTTTAACCTACAAAATGGCTTGGTCGTTAAGGGGTTAATAAAGTATTGCCATCACAGCCCCCTTGGCTAAAATTATATGGCCTATAATAGTACAGAACACGTTAACCCTGGTCATGTAGCCGTGGACAATGAGGAGACATAATGAGACATCATAATTAAATTAAACAACTAAATTACAAATGTGAAGCCACATATGAAAGAGAATAACAAAAAGGAGGGGCGAACACAGGTTCATAGATATGAAGCCAGAATGTGTTTGACGAGATATGTTTGTACCAAGCAACAGCTCAGAAGAAGTGATATAAATAGAAATATTATATAATACCATTGCCAAAAATTGAGTTAGTTTTGCATCACACAATCCCTTCGGCCTGTTGTTCTACTGGTTGTGGATGATGAGGATAAAGCCAGCATCAGACCCAACATATAAAAATACGGACCGTATTGCACTGACGTAATACGCAGAAAAGTTCCCTGAACAGTGTTCCGTTTTTCTTCCGTTGTCAAGGTGTGGCTGCGTATTTTGCGCATGTAAGCATCCGTATGTAGGGTTGAGCATTCAGATACTGCAAATATCGGGTATCGGCCGATATTGGCTGTATCGGAATTCCGATTCAGAGTACCGATATTTTCGTCATATCGGATACCGGAATCGGAATTGTCACTGTCACTGTCAGTGTCCGTCGGTCGGGTCTGTCAGGAGTCAGCGGCACTTACCCGGCAGAAGATCTCCGGCGGTCACATCCCGGACTGCTTAATGGCCGCCATCCTCTTCTCCCCGGCGGTCACATGCAGTTTCTCGCGATAACTGCAGTGACTGCTGGGTAATCGCGGCCGTAAAGCAGTCCGATGACGTCACCGCCGGGGAAGCTGGTAAGCAGCTGTGCTGCGCCGGGATGTCAGGCTCTGCCTGTCATTCCGATGTAGCAGAGCTGGATCGTCGTGGGACTGTCGTTATGGACTGCGTCGGACAGGTGGTATACTGTTGGTTTGTTTTTTTTATTTTTTTACAGGAGATCGATGGCGTCGCAGGAATGAGAGAGTAATAAAAAAAATGAAAACTGTGTTGTCTCTTTTATTTCATTAAAAGACTTTTTTCTTGCTGTGTCTTTTTTTTACACATTTAAAAACTTTGGGATTAATAATGGATCGGTGTCTTATTGACACCTCTCCATTATTAACCGGGCTTATTGTCACCGTGCAATCAACGGTGACATTAACCCCTTATTACCCCCTTGCCACCGCTACAGGGCAAGTGGGAAGAGCCGGGTAAAGTGCCACAATTGGCACATCTTTTGATGCGCCAAATGTGGGGCTGCTGTAGCCTGGTATTATCAGGCTGTTGAGGGCCAAAATCCATGGGCCTTGACAGTCTTTTAATACCAGGCCGCAGCAGTCTGCATTTTACTTGGCTGGTTAACAAAAATAGGGGGACCCCTACGCCGTTTTTTTTTCGAGGGGATCCCCTATTTTTGTTAACCAGCCAAGCTAAGCAGACTGCTGTGGCCTGGTATTATCAGGCTTGCAAGGTCCATGGATATTGGATCCTTACCAGCCTGAAAAACCAGGCCTCAGCGGTCTGCTTCATCTGGCTGGTTAACAAAAATAGGGGGGACCCCACGCCAATTTTTTTCGAGGGGATCCCCTATTTTTGTTAATCAGCCAAGATATGCAGACTGCTGTGGCCTGGTATTATCAGGCTGGCAAGGTCCATGGATCTTGGCTCCTTAACAGCCTGAAAATCCAGGCCTCAGCGGTCTGCTTCATCTGGCTGGTTAACAAAAATAGGGGGACCCCACGCCATTTTTTTTCGAAGGGAACCCCTATTTTTGTTAATCAGTTCCCTCTGACGTCACTGATGGTGTCCCTGGCTGACCTGAAGTGAAAGTGGAAAGCAATCAATTAAGCTTTCCACTTCCTCTCCTGTCAGCCAGGAGAGGAGCTCATTCATTTGGGGGTTTACTGTGAGGCTGCAGCATTAGCTGCGGTCCCTGCAGTAAACATTAACCCTTTCTGAAGGATTACACCGTGGGACCTGACTGTGCATCGGATTGGTAAGAATAATTTTGCTTTATTATTTTATTTTTATTACAGGAAATGGTTTTAGCAGGTAAATAAAATATGGTCAAAAACTGTGTGATTATTTCATTAAACTTCTTTTTTATTAAAGTGTGTGTGTTTGATTTTTCTTTCATACAATAGGATTAATAATTGATAGTTGTCTAATTGACAGCTCTCAATTATTAACCTGGCTTAAAGTGACCTTTCAATTGCAAGGTCATTTTAACCCCTTATTAACCCATTCGCCACCGCTACAGGGCAATGGGAATAGACGGGCAAAGTGCCAGAAAGGGCAAATCTAATTAGAGATTTGCCCTTTCTGGGGTGTCTGGGGGCAGATGTTAAGTAGCCGGGGGGGGGCCAAAAAAAATGGTCCCTCTCTGGGCTATTATTATCTGCCCCCACTCACTGGCTTTGTCTGTCTGGTTGCGAAAATAGGGCGGGAGCCCACGCATTTTTTTTCAGCAATTTTACACCTCATATATATATATATACATGTCATTGAATTTGTGACACATATATATATATATATTTATATTTATAGTTCATACACTTCTACATAGTATAATAGCCGCTAATTCAATTGCCGGCTTTTGTGAAAATGCAGAACCCGACATGAAATGACACTTGGTGTACATAGGGTTAACCATGTCTTTTCATGTAGTTTGATATCTGATTTGCACAAACAATTACATGAGTGTAAGTGTGCAAAATTTCACACCTGTAGGGGTTAATTAAAGGTGTAAATTCGTAGCAAAAAAGTCCGTTTTTTTTACAACGAATTTACACCTTTAATTAACCCCTACAGGTGTGAAATTTTGCACACATAGACTGATGTAATTGTTTGTGCAAATCAGATAGCAAAGGACATGAAAAGACATGGTTAACCCTATGTACACCAAGTGTCATTTCATGTCGGGTGCTTCTGTCTTTTCACAGAAGCCGGCTTTACCCGGCAATTGAATCAGAGGATATTTTACTATGTAGAAGTGTATAAACTATACATATATGTATATATATGTCACAATGACATGTTATATATATATATATATATGTATTCTATGTGTGTATATTTAGTGTTTACAAGGAAAGAAAGAGGTTTTTTTAGTTGCGATATTTTGTTCCCATAGACTTACATGGGACTTCCGGTATCGGTATCGGGTATCGCCGATATTTTAGTGATATCGGCGATACCATTCCGATTCCGATACTTTTGGATATCGGAAAGTATCGCTCAACTCTATCCGTATGTAATCCGTATAGCATCAGTATTGCGTTTTTTCTCCCGATCTTGCAAAATGGACATATAACGGTTTTTAGGCCCGCAAATCATTTAAACCATCATCAGCAACCCTATTTATTGGCTCTGCATCAGGTGGCAGCCCCCAATCTGGCCATTAATGAAAGAAGAGTCCAAACTTGCCATTAAAATACTTTTTATATGGGCAAACTGTCACTTGAGGTAGTGACTACCATATTTTTTTCATATGGTATTTTTTGTAAAATCAGACTAGTGCAAATATGCATTACAAAACAAGTATCAAAAGAAGTACTAAAAAATAACAAACATTTGTATAAATAATAATACATAATGAAAATAAACTGTCGCTTTGGCTAGTGATGACCATATGTGTACCATAAGGTGGATTTTTTACATTAGACTAGTGCAAATATGCAAAACACAAGTATAAAAATAAGTCATAAAAAATTACAAACATTTGTATAAATAATACATAATGAAAATAACAAACTGTCACTTTGACTAGTGACGACCATATTTGTAGCATATAATTTTTGTAGTCATTCAGATTAGTGCAAATATGCTTTATATAACATGTAGTAAAATGAAAGATAAAAAAAATAACAAACTATTTTAGAAATAAGATATAAGCAAAATAAAAAATCACAGTTGGTGCTATGTTGGTGGAGGTGAGGGGGGGTGCCCAGCATGTCTTTGTTGCTGGCTTTGTTTACCACCTTGACCATCACCCTGTTGGGGTGGATTTTCTTGGCCCTGAGGTAACATGTGGCCACGGTCAGGCTGATGTGTGGGCAAATTGCCATAATGATAAAGGAGATTATACTCCTGGGGATGCTGGTATCCACGAGAATCATACCCCCCAATATGGCTATGTTGGCCAAATCCAGGTTGGGACCAGCCTCCAACACTGGATCTGTACAAGTGGCCATATTGGGCAGATGGGTTATAGGCTACCATTTGACCCTGTTGTTGCCAAGGTTGGTTTTGTGGGGGAATGGGTTGAGGTGTAGGCACACATGCAGGAGGTCCCTCAGATCCTAATTGAGCATGCACATCTGGGTGGTGGGTAAGGCAAAGAAGGTTACGGGGTGAGAGCAGCCACCTCTCAAGGAACTCAAACACCTCATATGGGGTATTGGGGTGTGTGCATGCATCAATTTGGATCTGAATGGATCCTCGCACATGTAGCCTGACCTCACATGGTAGAGGACCTAGGTAACGGGCAAGGCTACGTGAATAAGCCTCTTCACCCTCATCTACGGTGGCCCTGGACAGGTAATTGAGGACCCCTGTGTCCACATGCCTCCGGGTATCAGAGGCAGTGTTGTCTCGTCTTCGTCTCCCACGGCGGGATATGGCAGCAGACTGGTGGGAAGCCCCCCAGATGTACAGTAGGGCTGCTCAGAAGATGGGCCAGCCACCTCTTCACCTCCCCCGACTGGGTCTATAATAGCCTCAGAATCCGACCCTGTCTCCCTCTCAGTGAGGTTGGACTGAGTTTTGTAAGGAAATTAAATTAAAATAGAAAATGTTGGAGATCTGACCCTAAACAGTATATGTATAATGTGGTGTGATGTATGTACTTACAGTCTGAGATCCAGAATAGGAGCCAAAAACCCAAGGCGGTCAAAGTAGATATATTTCCGCTTGGTCGGTGCTGCAGCCCCACTCCTGGCCCTCTGCTGACATTCCCGCCGGTACTGGTCGCAGATGCTGCGCCAACGTCTCATGACATCTTGCACTGCAATGTGACATATAATTTCATAATTTACCTAGCTGCACATTGCCAAATTATTACACAAACATTTCACATAGTAATGGGTGCCTAGTTGGATGTCAGTATAATAACACTTTAGCCCTTAAAAACAATTATTGCAAAATAGCACTCATCAGATTTTAGGGGATACTATGGTCAATTATTACGTTGTGGCCTTTAAGATGACTGGACAAAAATCAGATAATTTACTCATTTGGTGCTGCTCCTCGTGTGGTCTTTCACCAAACTGGGGAAACATCTGCCCACAGATGCGCCTCCATGCCGAGGTCTTTTCTGGCCCGGTCTGAGTAGTGTGCATCCCGTTGGTCCCAAATTTCGGGCCTTTCCTGGACCAAAACGATCAGCATCTCTACATTGATGTGTGTAGACATGCTGCAGGACTCCGTGGAGGCGTTCTTCCGGGATGTCTGGCGCTCTTTTTGAGCTAATTTGCATGTGTAAGCTTCCTGATTCATGGCTTGCCCCATTTCCTGTGACCTGCAGAAGTCTTGCGTATTTCTCGCAAGTCACACGTGTGGTCCATGTGTAATCTGTATTTTTCTCGTACCCATAGACTTGCATTGGCGTACTATGGGCGTAATATGCTGACAATAGCAGCATGCTGCGATTTTCTCACTCCATAAAATACGTCAGAGAAATATACAGATGATCAGAGCTGCCCATAGAGAAACATTGGTGCGAGTGTAATGCGTTGTTTTAATGCCTCTCACTCGTCCGTATTCCTCTCTAGTGTGACGCCGGCCTAAGGAGGAGGCTAGCAGCAAACAGACCAACTCAGGAAGCGGATACCCATGTGTGTTTGTGAAGAAGTGCCTGAGAATACACATCCCCAAAAAAGACAAAGCATTTAAGGTTCTTTTTCAATGTTTTCATTTGGAGATGTACAGAAGTCTTGGCCAATCCAGGCCTTGTTCATTTTGATAATAGTCAGCCTGTCAGCATTGTCAGTTGGCAGGAGGATGTGCTTATCTGTTAGAATTCCCCCGCAGCACTAAAAACCCACTCTGACAGAACGCTAGCAGCAGGGCAGGCCAGGACCCCCAAGGCGTAGAGAGCCAGTTAATGCCACATGTCCAGCTTGGATACCCAATAATTAAAAGGCAGAGAGAATACTGGAGGACGTTTGTACGATCTGCAAGGTACTCCCTCACCATCTTCCCAAACATTGAATTTCTTGTGACAGCACCCCTTGCCTCTGTGGCGGCACGATGGGAGAAAATTTTCCCAGGACTTTTCCATTGTTCCTCTGCCTGACCTGGATTGTACTTCTGTCTCTCTCGCTTGGACTCCTTGGCTGTACAACAAACTCTGCCGTCTGCTGCCAGCGTTCTCACATGGGAATTTTTTCACTAATTCCAATACAAGGGCCTTATGGCAATGCACTATTTTTAGACCCCTGTCTGACTCTGGAATAAGAGATTGAAAATTTTCCTTGTAGCGTGGGTCTAAAAGTGTCACCAACCAGTAATGAGTGTCACCGAAAATTGTTCTAATGCTAGGGTCACGGGAAACGCAGCGCGACATAAAGTCAGCCATGCGTGTCAGACTACTAACAGGCATGCCTTCCATGTCATCATCAACAGTACGACTGACAATAGTGTCCTCTTCCTCCTCATCCTCATACTCCTCCTCCCTGTCCTCAGGCCATCTCGGTAAACAAGAAATGAAAAAGTAAAACAAGGCACTCAACTAAATGTGTTCAAACCAAGGAAATTTTAATGATGGTCCAGGCAAAACGTTTCGGCTGTAATATAGCCTTCATCAGTTGCCGTATAGATGTATTTAGGTAAAGGACCTAAACAAATATGTACAAACATATTGACAAGTTCAAAGCAGGTAAATGCTCGAAAACAAAAGAAAGTATATACAGGTATAATGGTCAAAAGATTTGGTATAGGTTTACATAGCTTAAGGGGGCATGGAATACATTATATGGCACAATAAAATAGACTCATATGTTTAGAAAGAGAAACATACCCTTATAGTAGATGGTCACAGAAATCAAAATCCCAGTAGAACTAGTGTATATAGACAATACGCCTGAGAAGTATGAACATTGATAAGTGTCAGGTAAGTATAATATATGACAATACAGAGAGCTAAAGTGAAACGCATACCCCAATGTAGAATTCAGTCCGTGATAGATGACCTATGGGGGTTAATATACGTTGAGGCACAGTGTGGCACGCTTGTGCGCTGATTCATATGAACAAAAGGATGTGCTTACCAGTTGCTATGGGGAGATAGCGTGTCTGGTGCTAGATATATTGAAGTGTGCTGCCTATAAGAAAATGGTTCAGGCAGGGTGACTCCGGTTATGAATATACCATCTCTGTGAGCTGTGGCAGTAGAGGTGCTTACCGTCTATGGTTGCAGACGCGGTATCCACCGCTTGTCTGTGGGTCTGTGATAGTGCCCAGTAGATGAGGCGGCACCGTGTGACTGTGCTTCTAGTGGTATATATGCCTTGTGCCCGGAAGTAAGGGGCACGCTGAATCAGCGTGCGTGTCACCTGGGGACTTCCGGTGTTGTGCATGCTGGGACCGGAAGTACCGAGCGTTCCAACTTTGCGTTCCAAGGACTGATTCGTGGAGGATAGAGCTCCGCCCTAGGGGCGTGACGAAAATTGATCACGTGATCGGTGCTCGTAATTCAAAGCGCAGATGGTGATATATGATTAATAGTGGCTAAACTGTGGAGGTGATACCGAGGTGATTAGTGCCAGTGACATCGATGGTTATCAATAAAGACGGCTCTGAAAGAGAGTACAGATAGCACAAATTAGCCACATATTAAAGCAAGAATGTAAACATTTATAGAAAGGACAATAAATCAAACTCCCTGTTCAAACCCCTGGGTGATAAGGTCTCCAATGTATGTATCCAGAAGGACTCTCTTTTCTTGAGTTGCAAGATTCTATTGCCACCCCGTCTGGGTTGGGGGACGGTTTCAATAATTTGAAATTTCAGTTGAGAGATGGTGTGACCCATTGTATGGAAATGGTGGGGAATAGGGAGGAGTAAGTTCTTGCAGCGAATGGTGGATTTATGTTTGGAAATTCGGTCGCGTACTGATTGAGTAGTCTCACCGATGTATAGTAAGCCACAGGGACATTTAATTGAATTATACGGCAAATGATGATTCACAAGTGTAGAACCCTTTGATATTGAAGCTTCTGCCTGTATGAGGGTGGTGAATGGTAGGGCCTTTTTGAACGTTGCCACACTGGGCACAATTTAGGCATGGAAATGTACCATACCGGGGCTGTGATAGGAAAATTTGTTTTTTAGCCTGTGAAGAGCCCAAGTCTGCCCGTACGAGGCCATCTCTTAAGTTTGGAGGTCTTTTAAAACATGGCAGGAATGGTTCTGCGAACTCGGGTATCTCTGGGTGTGCTTGGGATAGCAATGGCCAATGGCGTCTTATTGTCCTATGGAGAATGAAGGCGTAAGGGTGAAACGTGTGGACGAATGGTATGCGTTTATTAGTTCTTCTGGGGCGATTTGTCATTTGATGGTTTCTAGCTTTGTGTAGAAGGGAAGAGGGGTAGCCCCTGTTCAAGAATTTGTTAGTCATCTCTGTTTGTCTGAGACCCTGGAGTCGTGTGTCAGTGACTATTTTCGTTATCCGCTGGTACTGTGAAATAGGAATGGCACGTTTCACAGAAGGTGGATGGAAACTCTGGAAGTGAAGGATACTGTTACGATCTGTAATTTTCCTATAAAGATCTGTGGTGAGACGGCCCTGGTTGTCCTTGAGGACAGTGGTGTCCAAGAAATTGACCTTGGACAAATCGGATGTAATAGTGAATTTGATACCGGGCCATGACGTGTTCAGAAAAGAGAAGAAGTCATTAAGTGACTCCTGAGTGCCAATCCATAGACAAAATACATCATCTATGTACCTTTTCCATAGTAGTACATTCTGAGTAAACAATGGATGTTTATAGATGATGGTGGTTTCGAATTCAGACATGTATGTATTTGCGTACGGGGGCGCCACGTTAGATCCCATGGCTGTCCCGCGTACTTGCAAATAGCAGGTGTCCTGGAAGAGAAAGTAATTATTGAAAAGTATAATGGATAATAGATCGATACATAGATTGATTTGGTTAGTTTCCATTCCTGAGGTACTGAGTAGGTGGTGTACCGCGTTAATCCCTTCAATATGTGGGATTGATGTATATAGATCACTGACATCGAGAGTAACTAGGATAGTGTTTGGTGGTACTGTGTCGAGTTCTCTGATGATTTCTAAAAAACTGCCAGTATCTAAAAGAAAAGACGGAGAGGTTTGAGTCAATGGGTCAGAATCTTCTCCAAGAACTTGGAGATGGGAGATAAGATGGACTCCGTGGAGGCCACGATTGGTCTTCCAGGAGGATTCTCCAAGTTCTTGTGGACTTTTGGTAAAGTGTAGAATACTGGCGTTATGGGATGAATCTTTTGTAGATACTGACAGGTTTGGGTGTCCAGTACCATGGAGTATCTATCAAGTACCCTTTGAATTTTGAGAGATATTTCATGAGTTGGGTCTCGAGTTAGTTTTAAATAGACAGTTTGATCATTCAACTGTCTATTGATCTCATTGACATATTTTGTTTTGTCCATAATGACAAGTGTTCCGCCTTTGTCGGCGGGCTTAAAGATTAAATTTGTGTCACTGCATAGCGATGATAATGCTTGTTTTTCTACAGGTGAGAGATTGGGTGGGAAGAATAACCTCCCCTTCTCAATGTCACTACGTATGAAAGAGAATGACTTATATATGAAATTGATGAAGGTCTCAACCGCGTGGGATCCGGGTGGAGGGCGAAAAGTACTTTTGTTGTATAGGCCCATTTGTTTCGCAGACAATGTATTGGTGGAATCCGTTGGTTCTGATGTTGTGTCACTAGAGTTGGCAAAATACACTTTGAGTCGTAACAGACGAAAAAAACGTTGTAGGTCCATCTCTAATTCAAATGTTTTACATTTGTACGCTGGACAAAAAGATAAGCCTTTTTGTAGTACGTTATGTTCTGCTACCCCAAGTGTCCTAGATGAAATGTTTATAACCAACGATTCCATACCTGTGATCTCGTTATGCGGGAGAAGTTCTGGTTGTTGTCTCTTGTGGCCGCCCCTCCTCGTCTTCTTCTGGGGAAGCGCCTTGGTTGACCTAAAAAATTACCAGAGGTGGAGGGTGCACTGCCTCTATCTTGTTCAGACTCCGAAGTCGAATATTCGGTGGAGGATCTCTGGAAGCGGGTTGGACGTCTTTGGGATGAATACTCCTGCCACTTGTAGACTCTGTTTTGTTCGTAATCGATGGTGTCCCTAGAGAATTTGCTCCTCTTCCGATTCTCGGTATCGATCCTGTGTTGGTCTATACGGACTTGGATCTGAGCTTTGAGGGTCGATAGCTCCTCGGTGGTCCCTGTCGTCGATAATTGTGTTTCTATGTTCCTTATTTCTGTGTTATTCTTATCGATGGCTTGATGGAGGTGCTCCAGAGTAAGAATCATGAGGTCAAAGGAACATTTGTTTAGAATTAATTCGAAGCGGGAGCAAAAATCAGGAGAGTCATGAAAGAGGGTGGGGCGTAATGGTACCCTTAAGCCTCTGGGGATTCTTTTCACCCGTAAATATTCAGATAGTGTGGCACTATGTAATTCAAGGTTGGTGTGGTGTCTCAGTGCCCGTTCAAGATCTCGTCCCCGTGTTTCGCGTGGGGGTGCTTTAAGGAAGTCGCTTGAGAATTTAGATTGTGCCAATATAGCTGTGTATTCCTCAGGATTATAAGAGAAGGTGGAAGACATAGCCACTTCAGTGTGCTA
This sequence comes from Oophaga sylvatica, assembly GCA_033576555.1. NCBI lineage: Eukaryota > Metazoa > Chordata > Amphibia > Anura > Dendrobatidae > Oophaga > Oophaga sylvatica. The sequence goes on from JARQOD010000001.1 coordinate 477,469,849, forward strand.
CACGTAAGGGGAAATATGTAAGTATATTGGAACGTGTGCACTACTGGATGTAGTGGTGCCGAGTTAGGTTCCCAAACCAGATTAATGAAAAAGTAAAACAAGGCACTCAACTAAATGTGTTCAAACCAAGGAAATTTTAATGATGGTCCAGGCAAAACGTTTCGGCTGTAATATAGCCTTCATCAGTTGCCGTATAGATGTATTTAGGTAAAGGACCTAAACAAATATGTACAAAAATATTGACAAGTTCAAAGCAGGTAAATGCTCGAAAACAAAAGAAAGTATATACAGGTATAATGGTCAAAAGATTTGGTATAGGTTTACATAGCTTAAGGGGGCATGGAATACATTATATGGCACAATCCAATAGACTCATATGTTTAGAAAGAGAAACATACCCTTATAGTAGATGGTCACAGAAATCAAAATCCCAGTAGAACTAGTGTATATAGACAATACGCCTGAGAAGTATGAACATTGATAAGTGTCAGGTAAGTATAATATATCACAATACAGAGAGCTAAAGTGAAACGCATACCCCAATGTAGAATTCAGTCCGTGATAGATGACCTATGGGGTTAATATACGTTGAGGCACAGTGTGGCACGCTTGTGCGCTGATTCATATGAACAAAAGGATGTGCTTACCAGTTGCTATGGGGAGATAGCGTGTCTGGTGCTAGATATATTGAAGTGTGCTGCCTATAAGAAAATGGTTCAGGCAGGGTGACTCCGGTTATGAATATACCATCTCTGTGAGCTGTGGCAGTAGAGGTGCTTACCGTCTATGGTTGCAGACGCGGTATCCACCGCTTGTCTGTGGGTCTGTGATAGTGCCCAGTAGATGAGGCGGCACCGTGTGACTGTGCTTCTAGTGGTATATATGCCTTGTGCCCGGAAGTAAGGGGCACGCTGAATCAGCGTGCGTGTCACCTGGGGACTTCCGGTGTTGTGCATGCTGGGACCGGAAGTACCGAGCGTTCCAACTTTGCGTTCCAAGGACTGATTCGTGGAGGATAGAGCTCCGCCCTAGGGGCGTGACGAAAATTGATCACATGATCGGTGCTCGTAATTCAAAGCGCAGATGGTGATATATGATTAATAGTGGCTAAACTGTGGAGGTGATACCGAGGTGATTAGTGCCAGTGACATCGATGGTTATCAATAAAGACGGCTCTGAAAGAGAGTACAGATAGCACAAATTAGCCACATATTAAATATGCGTCTGCAACCATAGACGGTAAGCACCTCTACTGCCACAGCTCACAGAGATGGTATATTCATAACCGGAGTCACCCTGCCTGAACTATTTTCTTATAGGCAGCACACTTCAATATATCTAGCACCAGACACGCTATCTCCCCATAGCAACTGGTAAGCACATCCTTTTGTTCATATGAATCAGCGCACAAGCGTGCCACACTGTGCCTCAACGTATATTAACCCCCATAGGTCATCTATCACGGACTGAATTCTACATTGGGGTATGCGTTTCACTTTAGCTCTCTGTATTGTCATATATTATACTTACCTGACACTTATCAATGTTCATACTTCTCAGGCGTATTGTCTATATACACTAGTTCTACTGGGATTTTGATTTCTGTGACCATCTACTATAAGGGTATGTTTCTCTTTCTAAACATATGAGTCTATTGGATTGTGCCATATAATGTATTCCATGCCCCCTTAAGCTATGTAAACCTATACCAAATCTTTTGACCATTATGCCTGTATATACTTTCTTTTGTTTTCGAGCATTTACCTGCTTTGAACTTGTCAATATTTTTGTACATATTTGTTTAGGTCCTTTACCTAAATACATCTATACGGCAACTGATGAAGGCTATATTACAGCCGAAACGTTTTGCCTGGACCATCATTAAAATTTCCTTGGTTTGAACACATTTAGTTGAGTGCCTTGTTTTACTTTTTCATTAATCTGGTTTGGGAACCTAACTCGGCACCACTACATCCAGTAGTGCACACGTTCCAATATACTTACATATTTCCCCTTACGTGTAGCACACTGAAGTGGCTATGTCTTCCACCTTCTCTTATAATCCTGAGGAATACACAGCTATATTGGCACAATCTAAATTCTCAAGCGACTTCCTTAAAGCACCCCCACGCGAAACACGGGGACGAGATCTTGAACGGGCACTGAGACACCACACCAACCTTGAATTACATAGTGCCACACTATCTGAATATTTACGGGTGAAAAGAATCCCCAGAGGCTTAAGGGTACCATTACGCCCCACCCTCTTTCATGACTCTCCTGATTTTTGCTCCCGCTTCGAATTAATTCTAAACAAATGTTCCTTTGACCTCATGATTCTTACTCTGGAGCACCTCCATCAAGCCATCGATAAGAATAACACAGAAATAAGGAACATAGAAACACAATTATCGACGACAGGGACCACCGAGGAGCTATCGACCCTCAAAGCTCAGATCCAAGTCCGTATAGACCAACACAGGATCGATACCGAGAATCGGAAGAGGAGCAAATTCTCTAGGGACACCATCGATTACGAACAAAACAGAGTCTACAAGTGGCAGGAGTATTCATCCCAAAGACGTCCAACCCGCTTCCAGAGATCCTCCACCGAATATTCGACTTCGGAGTCTGAACAAGATAGAGGCAGTGCACCCTCCACCTCTGGTAATTTTTTAGGTCAACCAAGGCGCTTCCCCAGAAGAAGACGAGGAGGGGCGGCCACAAGAGACAAAAACCCAAGAACTTCTCCCGCATAACGAGATCACAGGTATGGAATCGTTGGTTATAAACATTTCATCTAGGACACTTGGGGTAGCAGAACATAACGTACTACAAAAAGGCTTATCTTTTTGTCCAGCGTACAAATGTAAAACATTTGAATTAGAGATGGACCTACAACGTTTTTTTCGTCTGTTACGACTCAAAGTGTATTTTGCCAACTCTAGTGACACAACATCAGAACCAACGGATTCCACCAATACATTGTCTGCGAAACAAATGGGCCTATACAACAAAAGTATTTTTCTCCCTCCACCCGGATCCCACGCGGTTGAGACCTTCATCAATTTCATATATAAGTCATTCTCTTTCATACGTAGTGACATTGAGAAGGGGAGGTTATTCTTCCCACCCAATCTCTCACCTGTAGAAAAACAAGCATTATCATCGCTATGCAGTGACACAAATTTAATCTTTAAGCCCGCCGACAAAGGCGGAGCACTTGTCATTATGGACAAAACAAAATATGTCAATGAGATCAATAGACAGTTGAATGATCAAACTGTCTATTTAAAACTAACTCGAGACCCAACTCATGAAATATCTCTCAAAATTCAAAGGGTACTTGATAGATACTCCATGGTACTGGACACCCAAACCTGTCAGTATCTACAAAAGATTCATCCCATAACGCCAGTATTCTACACTTTACCAAAAGTCCACAAGAACTTGGAGAATCCTCCTGGAAGACCAATCGTGGCCTCCACGGAGTCCATCTTATCTCCATCTCCAAGTTCTTGGAGAAGATTCTGACCCCATTGACTCAAATCTCTCCGTCTTTTCTTTTAGATACTGGCAGTTTTTTAGAAATCATCAGAGAACTCGACACAGTACCACCAAACACTATCCTAGTTACTCTCGATGTCAGTGATCTATATACATCAATCCCACATATTGAAGGGATTAACGCGGTACACCACCTACTCAGTACCTCAGGAATGGAAACTAACCAAATCAATCTATGTATCGATCTATTATCCATTATACTTTTCAATAATTACTTTCTCTTCCAGGACACCTACTATTTGCAAGTACGCGGGACAGCCATGGGATCTAACGTGGCGCCCCCGTACGCAAATACATACATGTCTGAATTCGAAACCACCATCATCTATAAACATCCATTGTTTACTCAGAATGTACTACTATGGAAAAGGTACATAGATGATGTATTTTGTCTATGGATTGGCACTCAGGAGTCACTTAATGACTTCTTCTCTTTTCTGAACACGTCATGGCCCGGTATCAAATTCACTATTACATCCGATTTGTCCAAGGTCAATTTCTTGGACACCACTGTCCTCAAGGACAACCAGGGCCGTCTCACCACAGATCTTTATAGGAAAATTACAGATCGTAACAGTATCCTTCACTTCCAGAGTTTCCATCCACCTTCTGTGAAACGTGCCATTCCTATTTCACAGTACCAGCGGATAACGAAAATAGTCACTGACACACGACTCCAGGGTCTCAGACAAACAGAGATGACTAACAAATTCTTGAACAGGGGCTACCCCTCTTCCCTTCTACACAAAGCTAGAATCCATCAAATGACAAATCGCCCCAGAAGAACTAATAAACGCATACCATTCGTCCACACGTTTCACCCTTACGCCTTCATTCTCCATAGGACAATAAGACGCCATTGGCCATTGCTATCCCAAGCACACCCAGAGATACCCGAGTTCGCAGAACCATTCCTGCCATGTTTTAAAAGACCTCCAAACTTAAGAGATGGCCTCGTACGGGCAGACTTGGGCTCTTCACAGGCTAAAAAACAAATTTTCCTATCACAGCCCCGGTATGGTACATTTCCATGCCTAAATTGTGCCCAGTGTGGCAACGTTCAAAAAGGCCCTACCATTCACCACCCTCATACAGGCAGAAGCTTCAATATCAAAGGGTTCTACACTTGTGAATCATCATTTGCCGTATATTCAATTAAATGTCCCTGTGGCTTACTATACATCGGTGAGACTACTCAATCAGTACGCGACCGAATTTCCAAACATAAATCCACCATTCGCTGCAAGAACTTACTCCTCCCTATTCCCCACCATTTCCATACAATGGGTCACACCATCTCTCAACTGAAATTTCAAATTATTGAAACCGTCCCCCAACCCAGACGGGGTGGCAATAGAATCTTGCAACTCAAGAAAAGAGAGTCCTTCTGGATACATACATTGGAGACCTTATCACCCAGGGGTTTGAACAGGGAGTTTGATTTATTGTCCTTTCTATAAATGTTTACATTCTTGCTTTAATATGTGGCTAATTTGTGCTATCTGTACTCTCTTTCAGAGCCGTCTTTATTGATAACCATCGATGTCACTGGCACTAATCACCTCGGTATCACCTCCACAGTTTAGCCACTATTAATCATATATCACCATCTGCGCTTTGAATTACGAGCACCGATCACGTGATCAATTTTCGTCACGCCCCTAGGGCGGAGCTCTATCCTCCACGAATCAGTCCTTGGAACGCAAAGTTGGAACGCTCGGTACTTCCGGTCCCAGCATGCACAACACCGGAAGTCCCCAGGTGACACGCACGCTGATTCAGCGTGCCCCTTACTTCCGGGCACAAGGCATATATACCACTAGAAGCACAGTCACACAGTGCCGCCTCATCTACTGGGCACTATCACAGACCCACAGACAAGCGGTGGATACCACGTCTGCAACCATAGACGGTAAGCACCTCTACTGCCACAGCTCACAGAGATGGTATATTCATAACCGGAGTCACCCTGCCTGATCCATTTTCTTATAGGCAGCACACTTCAATATATCTAGCACCAGACACGCTATCTCCCCATAGCAACTGGTAAGCACATCCTTTTGTTCATATGAATCAGCGCACAAGCGTGCCACACTGTGCCTTCCTGCAATGCATCCTCTTTTATTGTGAGTAGAGAGGTTTTCAGAATGCTCAGAAGCGGAATGGTGACGCTAATTATGGCATCATCGCCGCTCACCATCTTGGTGCAGTCCTCAAAGTTGTGCAGGATGATGCATATGTCTGACATCCATGTCCACTCCTGAGGTCTTATATGTGGAGTCTGATCTGAATATCGGCGGTCTTGTTGAAGCTGGTACTCAAGAACTGCCCTCTTCTGCTCACAAATCCTTTGCAACTTATGCAGTGTAGAATTCCAATGTGTGAAGCTGTTGCAGACTTTCGAAAATGGGCTGACATATGGAGTACTTTCAACAGCTTATCCGGCAGCTCCGGGTAACTTTTGAGAAAACATTGAGCCACGAGGTTAAGCACATTGGCCAGCCAGGCAAGGTACTTGTGTGACCTTGCCTCAGGGCCGCCACCAGGCTCCGACCATTGTCATAGACGACCATGCCTGGCTGAAGGTTCAGCGGTGTCAACCAAATATCTGACTGCTCCTTCAGCGCTGTCCACCACTCTTCTGCATTGTGCGGTTTGTCACCTATGTAGATTGGCTTCAGCACAACCTGTTTCCACTTGACTGAGGCAGTGCTGCAGTGCTTCCAGCTTCTGACTGATGTGTTCATTTCAGAGATGGAGGCTGAAGATGAGGAGAAGGAGGTGGACGAGGAGGAGGTGCAGAAGCTGTAGACTGTGGGGGCAACCCTGATTGATGTAGGCCCCGCAATCCTCGGCGTGGGGAGGATGTGTTCCATGCCAAGATCCGACTGGGTCCTGGCTTCCACTATGTTAACATAGTGTGCCGTCAGTGAGATGTACAATCCCTGCCCACAGACACTTGCCCACGTGTCCATGGTTAGGTGAACTTTCCCAGTAGCAGCATTGTTGAAGGCACAGGTAATGTTGTGGGACACATGCTGGTGTAATGCCAGTATGGCAAAATGTGAGAAATAGTGACATCTGGGGACTGAGTACCTTGGATTGGCCTTCGCCATCAGGTTGCAGAAAGCGTCCATCTCAACGAGCCGAAAAGGCAACATTTCGAGCACAAGCAGTCGAGAAATGTGCAAATTAAGTACTGTGGCCTGTGGGCCATTGGCGGGGTATTTCTGCTTCTGTTCCAATGACTGGGGTATAGACAACTGAAGGCTGCACTGAGACAAGGACGTGGACAGGCTTGATGATGGTGCTGGTAGACTGTGGGCAACAACAGGTGCATGGCCCGAGCCATCTTCACAGGCACTCTGAACTGGGGATTGGCTTTTACGCAAAACAGTGGAAGAAGCAGTTTTGTCACCTGCAGACAGTGTTCTTGGAGCCTGGGGTTCGACCCACAAAATCGGGTGCTTTGTTGCCATGTGCCTAATCATGCTGGTGGTGGTCAGGCTGGTAGTTTTGCTACACCTGCTGATGCGGGCATGGCAAATGCTGTAAATGGCCTGTTTGGGGTTCTCGGCAGAGTCTTTAAAAAATAACCAGACTCGACAAGATCTAACAGTTGGAATGGCAACTTCCGTCCTGTTGGTGATACAGGGAACGGATTGACGCCTTCTGTCTGCAGCCAACACACTGCTTCTTCTTGCCTGTTGGGGTGATATGCCTCCTTCCCTATGTGTGCTGCTGTCCTCACTCTGCATGTCCTCCTGCCAGGTTGGGTCAATCACTATGTCATCCACATCCGTACCATGCTCCTCCTCCTGACTTTCTGGCAATTGTGTCTCATCATTGTCCACCTCTTGTGACCGTGGCTGTTCAAAGATTTGTGCATCGCTACATGGAATATCATCATTCCCTGCTTCAAGTGGAGTGTCCGTGAGGCACGAATCTTCAAATGGAAAACTGAACAGCTCTTCGGAGTGTCCGAGTGTGGGATCTGGTGTCTCAGGGCACTCAGCATAGTAGGAGGAAGAAGGATCAGGGTGAGTAATAGCCGGTCCACACTCACGGCTACTCAGACTTGACCGTGTGGAAGACATGGTAGTGGTGTTGGTGGCTAAGTGACTTGAAGCATTATCCGTTATCCAACCAACTACCATTTCACACTGCTCGGGCTTCAATAGTGGTGTGCTGCGGTCCCCTAGAAACTGGGACAGGAAGGTTGAGCGAGAACATGTGGATCTTTGCTGCGGCCCACTTTCAGCTTGGCCACGGCCTCGGCCTCTGCATGCACCATCAGCATCACGTCCACTTCCCCGTCCCTTGCCCCTTGCCTTGCCCATTTTAAATGGACTACTGAACTATTTGAAAAGCTCAATACAAATGGATTTATTTGGAGAAAAATTATATGTGATCAGTATACCTGCAAAGTGAAAATTTTGACACCACTGATACACCAGACCTTAGCCTGAAATCACAGACTGGATAAATTTTTTTGGTTTGGTTTTTTGTTACTGTTTGAACACAATAAAAAAGGCGTACAGTAAGGCTAGCAGACAGAACTATGCAACATATGCCTGTCAAGAAAAGATTTTTCCACCACAGACAACCAGGACTCAGCCTGAGATAACAGAGTGGAATAATTTTTTATGATTGTGTGAATAAGAAAGACTGCTGGATATAACGACAATGAGAGAATGGCAAAAAAATTGAAGTTAGGCCTAAAATGCATCAAATTTTGCAGCACGGATGTATGAGGCATGTCACAGATAGACCACACAGTAAAATGTGGCCTGTTTTCATAAATAATGCAACATGGTGCTGTCTTTAAGTGCACTCACACCCAGGGCTAAATAAAAAAAAAAAACGTACACTGGCACCACATTGAGCATGCACAGATATGAAATGGCACGGATATAACAGTACCACTAATTTGTGCACCTTTTTTTAAATAAAAAGTACTGGTGTTTTTACATGAAATCACACCCAGGGCTTCGCAAAAATATTGCCGTACACTGGCCACACGTTGAGCACGCACAGGTATGAGCTGCCACGGAGATAACAGTACCACTAATTTGTGCACTTTTTTTAAGAAAAATTACTGGTGGTGTTTTTACGTGAAAAGAGACACAGGGCTCCAAAAAAATATTGCCGTACACTGGCCACACGTTGAGCACGCACAGATATGAAATGGCACGGAGATAACAGTACCACTAATTTGTGCACCTTTTGTTTTTAATAAAAAGTAGTGGTGTTTTTACATGAAATCACACCCAGGGCTCAAGAAGAAAATTGCCATACACTGTCCACACGTTGAGCACGCACAGATATGATCTGGCAAGGAGATAACAACCCCGAAAAATATGTGGCCTGTATTCCAATTACACCTGGAGCTAGCTATATACGGCCAATATCCTACAGGTAACAGCAGCAACAGAAGTCAGGAAGGGAATGGACCCTCTTGAAGTGTGCGATGATATATATATATATGCATATACAGTGCCTGCAGGCTTTGCACTGATGTGCATAGAGTGACGTTCACTCCCCTGCCTGCCTAACACTGGAACCTATATATTCCGGAATTAGTCCTTAGAAGATCTGTTGGGTTATCAGGATTTGAGTAGTTTAGGATGGTAGACACCACACTGGCTAAGAAATCGCCAAATCTGACCCTATCTCGGCAACCGATCTCCCTACACTGTCTGAATCCCGAGCTGAATGCGCCGAGCAGGGCGGCGTCCGGTCTCTTATACTCGTGATGATGCTGTGCGGCCAAGTCAATCACTGCATGACTACAACAAAGATGGCTGCAGCGTTTCATGGACTGGCAGACATTCCCTGCAGCGTCATTGGGTCTCTAAAGTCCAACAAAAATGCTGGGTGGAGACCCGAGTTCCCGCCGAGTAATCCCGGAAATGCTCGGTGCTCGCTGAGTATGACGAGTATCGTGATACTCGGGCGAGTAACGAGTACTGGCGAGCGTGTTCTCTCATCACTAGCAACAAGATGTCGAAAACGTGTTAGATTTAATGGCTGAGAGTGACTACAGTTCATTCTAATTATCTTCCACCCTGTCCAGTGCAGAAAGTGCACATTTGGCATCTGAGGACCATCGTCAATTCACGCTGTTATCAGGTCGGTCGTCCTCACATGGCTCTGAGGGTGGGTTACTGTCGAAACAGTGTCTAGGTACCCAACTGTACATCCAGGAGACAGTTTGGGAGGATGATGATGAGAAGGAGGAGGAACAACCATGTTCATAGCAGAGTGGCACTCAGATCAGCTCATGGGCATCACAAGATTGTGGCAACGAGGATTCAGAGGACCCAAATGATACACCTCTCACCGAAAACAACTTGTCATTGCTTCTTGGCAGCTTGGAATACATGAGTTAATAAATGCTGCAGTGCCTGCTCAACAACCACCGAGTTGCCATTATTGTTACCAGTGCAGATTACTGGGTTGCCACCCTGATGGATCCCCACTACAGGGACAACGTACCATTATTACTCCCACCACCGGTGTAGGAGCACCAAAGGTGTTATTACAAGCAGACACTGGTAGAGAAACTACTGATGGCTTTCCCATCTGACAGCGGGAGCTCAGTGGAAGAACAAGGCAGAGGAGGAAGTTGTCAATGCAGCTGGAGCACTGCCAGCACCTCAGAAGGCAGGGTTAGCATGGCTGAAATGTGGCAAAACTTTATGAGCACGCCACAACATACAGCACCACCATGTAATAGGGTCCTTATTAGCATGAGCTAGCAGAACAACAACATGGTAGAGGAGTATGTGTGCACTCGTCTCCATGTACTAACAGATGGATATGCCCCATTTAACTTCTGGATTACCAAATTGGATACATGACCTGAGCTTGCACTTTATGCCTTGGAGGTGCTTGACTGCCTTGAGGCACGTGTCATGTTGGAATGTGTGTTTAGCATGGCAGGGGGTGCGACTACCTTCAGGCTCATCCACCTGTCCACATCGGTGTCACACTTGCGAGTGTGATGCGAGAAACTCGTGCGAGTCTCTCACATAAACACCAGGCATCTATGCAGCCGCACACTCCGATCCTGAGTGCCGGCTGCAGTGCCAGGTGTTGATGCGAGAGACTCTCAGAGGTTCTCACACCACACTCACAAGTGTGACACTGGCCTCAGCAAGATCATGCTACTAGCTTTTCAAGGGCATCAGCATTTGTAACGTACACTACTGGAGCTGACACTTTGGAGCAGTGTAGGTACTGTGTCCCATGCTCTTTTGGCGACATTTGTAAGCTGGTTCTTTAGGGGGTTTGGTGTCCGGGGACAAGTCTGGGTCCTGAACCTGGTGAACCACAACATTCACGTGTTTGTTCATCACTAAAAATAAATTAAGAAATAGATTGAAAATAGTTTTTAAGTATAAAATAAATAAACTTAAAAAAAAAACAAATTCCAGCTTTAATAAAAATAAATGCTCTATTTGTAAAAACAAAAAGCCAGAAAAGGAAAGCCAATAGATATTTGGTAAAGTTGTGCTCATTACATCCCGTTCTATCAAATTATTTCACTATTTATCTTGTTTGGTGAACACAACAAACAAAAAAATTGAAAGATAATGCAGGAATTGCTTTTTTCATTTATCTTGCCATACAAAAATAGAATAGAAAAAAAAATTGTCAAAACTTTGCATGCATCCCAAATGGTACTGTAGAAATGTAATAATCGTGCAGGAACCAAGAATGTCACCACTGACCAGAGACAGATCAACAGCTGAAGGATTTATTTACAAGGGAGAGTATCTCCACGCAGTGAGAAAATATGGGAAATAAACTTAATTTCAGAAGTTCACTTAAACTAAACGGAATTAAGCAAACAGTTCACTAAACAAAAAGAGAAGCAAAGAGAATATTCTGAGAACTTATCAGTTCGATGAAACCTTGATTGAAGAAACTGTCTTCTCCAGCGTAGGCACCGTCAACAGCGGCACTATCAGTCTCCAAAATCTCTCTCCTATTCCTGGCAAACGGTGGGTAAACTCTGGTATTGAAACGGGAGGAAGGAAACACGGGGAAAAGCTGAGTGTCCCCTGCTCATAGTCTCTATGTGGCAGGCCGACAGTCACTGAGCAGGAAACGATGCATCGAAAACTTGCAAGTCTCTGTCAGGAATACTCCGGACCAATCAGAAACACTCAGGGGGCCTGACCTGTCACCGGGGGAAAGTCAGGTCAGAAATCACAGGTTACTGCTTCTGCACTCTCATGTGGGAAGCCTCCTCCAGACGCCGAGGCTTCCGCACTCACGTACTTGCAGATGGGTCTCGCTATGTCACGTCCTGACTAGAGTTGAGCGAAACAGGTTGGTCAGATTCAAAAGTCGCCGACTTTCGCCAAAGTCGGGTTTTGCCGAGCAAAACCCGACCATAGCATGAGGTTGGCCATGCGGTCGTCGACTCGAGCGCCAAAGTCGGTTTTTCCATAATGCTTGCAGGCGCCTTTTTTCAGCCAATGAGCAAGGACTGTTATGTTTCGGTAGCTGAGGAGAAATAGCAAAAATAGCAAAGTAGCAATACACCAGAGAGGCTGGAAACTATTGGGTTGCAGGACCCTAAACTAACCGCAACACTAGAAGTAGCTGTGGAGCGTACCTACGGTGATCCTAAACGCCTCGTCACAGCCGGAGAGATAGCTACACCTAAAGGCAGAAAGATGAAAACTAACTGCCCCGTAGCAGAACCCCCAAAGAAATAGGAAGCCCCCAAACATGTGATGGCGGTTAGACAAGAAGAAAATACAAACATAGACAGAAAATAGAATGAGCAAACGCTGGGGCCCAATTCTGTCTAGATAGAAAAGTATAGGAAAGAATTCTGACTGCAAACCAAAAAAACCCTGACAAAAATACCAACACTTCTGATTAACAAAAAAACTGAGATCACACGATCTCTACCACCTAAATCAGATCTCTGGTGTAACACACAGCAAATAAAAGTGCCACAGGAACAGAGCAAAAGTGCAAACACAAACTGAGCACAATTGCAGTGCCAGGCCCCAAAAGGGGACCAGGCTGAAGTCTACTGCTGAGCAGCAAACCAGCAAGGAAAATCCAACCAGAGGAAAAAAAACAGCAAATCACTTATCTGAATGAGAGCAGGAATGCAAGCTGAGCTCCAAGCAAGACCTGGAAGAACAATTGATTACCGGCAAGGCTGATGGGAGTTCAGGTCACTTATATCAGACCATTCAGAGCCAGCCATTCAGCAATTGGTTCATTACCCTCAGCAACCACCGGAGGGAGCCCCAGCTCAGAAGTCGCCTCCAGAGTGTTCACAACAGTACCCCCCCTTGAGGAGGTGTCACCGAACCCTCACCTGCGCAACCTGGCCGATCAGGATGATTTCGATGATAGGCACGGATCAGTCTCCCAGCATGGATGTCCGAAGCAAACACCCAAGAATTGTCCTCCTGACTATAACCTCTCCATTTAACCAAATACTGGAGTTTCCAACTAGCAAAACGAGAATCCAATATTTTCTCAATCACATACTCCAAATTGCCCTCAACCAAAACAGGGTCAGGAGGCACAGCCATAGGAACCACTGGCTCGACAAACCTCTTCAATAAGGACTTGTGGAACACGTTATGGATCTTAAATGTCCCTGGAAGAAGCAAACGGAAGGAAGCCGGATTAATAATTTCCATGATCTTATAAGGTACAATGAACCTTGGCTTAAATTTTGGAGATGCAACCTTCATAGGGATATTTCTTGAGGACAACCAAACCAAGTCCCCCACTTTAAAACGAGGACCATCAGTCCTATGCTGGTTGGCAAACCGCTGGGCATTCTCTTGAGAGAGAGACAACCTCTCCACTACCTGGTCCCAAATCTGCTGCATATGCTCCACAATAGAGTCAACCCCAGGACAGACAGAAGCCTCCACCTGTCCTGAAGAAAATCGAGGGTGAAACCTAGAATTGCAGAAAAATGGAGACATCAAGGTGGCAGAGCTAGCCCTATTATTAAGAGCAAACTCAGCCAAAGGCAAAAGGGAGACCCAGTCATCTTGATCAGCAGACACAAAACATCTCAAATAAGTCTCCAAGGTCTGGTTTGTTCTCTCGGTTTGTCCATTGGTCTGAGGGTGAAATGCAGAGGAGAAAGATAACTGAATACCAAGTTTAGAACAAAATGTCCTCCAAAATCTGGAAACAAGCTGGACTCCTCTGTCAGACACAATGTTCTCCGGAATGCCATGTAACCGAACCACGTGCTGAAAGAACAAAGGCACCAATTCGGAGGAGGAAGGCAACTTAGGTAATGGCACAAGATGTATCATCTTGGAAAACCTATCACAGATTACCAAGATAACGGTCATTCTCTGCGAGACAGGGAGGACGGAAATAAAATCCATAGAAATATGGGTCCATGGCCTCTTGGGTACAGGTAATGGCATTAACAAACCACTAGAACGAGTGCAAGGCTTGGAACGAGAGCAAGTCCCACAGGACTGCACAAAGTCCCTGACGTCACGAGACAAAGTAGGCCACCAAAAGGACCGACTCACCAAGTCTTTGGTACTAAAAATCCCGGGATGACCAGCCAACGCGGAACAATGAATCTCAGACATCACACTCTTCTTCCACTGGTCTGGGACAAACAATTTCGCAACAGGGCAGCGCTCAGGTTTATCCTCCTGACACCCCTCCAGAGCCAGTCTCAAATTGGGCGAGATGGCGGAAAGAACTACACCCTCTTTCAAAATAACAGCAGGATCAGATAACTCAGGAGAATCTGCAAAGAAACTCCTCGAGAGGGCATCCACCTTAACATTCTCAGTGCCAGGAAGAAAAGAAACCACAAAATTAAAACGTGTGAAAAACAAGGCCCACCTGGCCTGTCTAGGATTAAGTCGCTTGGCTGATTCGAGATAAACCAGGTTCTTATGGTCCATGAGGACCACCACCTGATGTTTGGCTCCTTCCAGCCAATGTCTCCACTCTTCAAAGGCCCACTTCATGGTCAATAACTCCCGATTACCCACATCATAATTACGTTCAGTTGGAGAAAATTTTCGAGAGAAAAAGGCACAAGGGTTACTCTTAGAGGTCTCTGGATCCCTTTGGGACAAAACGGCACCTGCCCCAATCTCAGAGGCATAAACCTCCACCTGAAACGGCAGAGAAACATCAGGCTGCCGTAGAACAGGAGCCGAAATGAATCTCTGCTTAAGTTCCTGAAACGCAGAAACTGCCTCAGGAGGCCAATTCACCACATCGGAACCCTTTTTGGTCAAATCAGTCAATAGTTTAACAATACCGGAGAAATTACCAATAAATTTACGATAAAAATTGGCAAAACCCAAAAATCTCTGAAGAGCCTTCAATGAAGTAGGTTGAACCCAATCACAGATAGCCTGAACCTTGACCGGGTCCATTTCAATAACAGACGGAGACAAAATGAATCACAGAAATGAGACCTTCTGTACGCCAAAAAGACACTTTGATCCCTTCACATACAGTGCATTCTCTCTCAAAATCTGGAACACAGTCCAAACATGTTTCACATGAGAGTCCCAGTCGTTGGAAAAAATCAAGATATCATCCAAATAAATGATCAGAAATTTATCCACAAAATCCCAGAAAATATCATTCATGAAGGATTGGAAGACGGAAGGGGCATTAGTAAGCCCAAAAGGCATCACTAGGTACTCAAAAAGTCCCTCTGGGGTATTAAACGCCGTCTTCCATTTATCCCAGTGCTTAATGCGAATAAGGTTATACGTCCCCCTGAGGTCAAGCTTGGTAAACCAACTAGCACTTTTCACTCTGGAAAATAGGTCAGAAATCAAGGGTAACGGATATTGATATTTAGCAGTGATTTTATTCAGGAGGCGATAATCAATACACGGCCTCAATGAACCATCCTTTTTGGCCACAAAGAAAAAAACTGGCGCCCAAGGGTGAATAAAATGGTCTGATATGACCCTTCTCCAAAGACTCCTTGATATAAGATCGCATAGCATCATGTTCAGGTACAGATAAATTAAAAAGGCGACCTTTAGGAAATTTACCACCAGGCACTAACTCAATAGCGCAATCATAGCTCCTGTGAGGAGGTTAGGATGCAGACTTACTCTCACTAAACACATCAGAAAAATCAATCAAAAAGTCAGGGACATCCTGAGACTGGGGAGAGGCAGAGAAAACAGGAGTGTCAGTATTAACACATTGGCAGCACCAACTGGTCACAGACACAGATTTCCAGTCCAAAACTGGATTATAAGTCTGTAACCAAGGGAAACCCAGTACAATAATGTCATGCAGATTATGCAACACCAGAAATTTGCAACTCTCCCGATGATCTGGTTCAACCCTCATTATCACCTGAGTAGAAAACTGGGGTTTATTCTCCGCCAAAGGGGTAGAATCAATGCCCAGTAAAGGAATAGACTTCCGCAGGGGTATCATGGGAAACCCACAACGCTTGGCAAATTCAAAATCCATCAGGTTAATAGCTGCTCCTGAATCAACAAAAGCCTGAGCCGAAAATGTGGACAGGGAGCAAATCAGGGTAACAGTCAACAGAAATTTAGTCTGAACGCTACCCAAGACAACTGAGCGCGCAAAACGTCTTTCCCGCTTAGGGCAGACGGAAATAGCATGAGAGGCGTCACCACAGTAGAAACATAACCCATTGCGCTTTCGAAACTCATGACACTGAGCCCCAGAAGTCACTCATCACACTGCATGGGCTCAGGAGCTGGCTCACAAGGCAACACTATCTCATGCATACCTCTGCGCTCACGCAAACGTCTGTCAATTTGAATAGCCAAAGACATAGAATCATTGAGATCAGAGGGAACAGGGAATCCCACCATAACGTCCTTTACATTTTCTGACAGACCCTTCCAAAAAAGGGCTGCCAAAGCCTAATCATTCCATTTGGTCAGGACTGCCCACTTTCGGAATTTCTGACAGTACAGCTCAGCGTCTTCACGACCCTGATTTAATGCCAACAAGGTCTTTTCAGCTTGATCAGTGACATTAGGTTCATCGTACAATAACCCCAGAGCCTGAAAAAATGCATCAACATCACTCAAAACAGGATCCCCAGGTGTCAGGGAAAAAGCCCAATCCTGAGGGTCGCCACGCAGCAGAGAGATGACAATTTGAACCTGCTGTGCTGCGTTCCCTGAGGACTTAGGCTTCAAGGCAAAAACAACTTACAGTTATTTTTGAAATTCAGAAATTTAGACCGATCCCCCAAAAATAAATCTGGTATGGGGAATCTAGGTTCCACAACCGGCAACCTATTAAGATAGGTAGCAATACTCTGAACCTCAGCGGCAAGCCGCTCCACACGGCCAGACAGCTGTACAAACTCCATTGAGGAAAAAAAATTCTTCCTAAGTACCCAGAGAAAAAGAGGGAAAAAATGCAACAAACGGAAAAAAAAAATTCTGACAACTCCCTTTTTTCATTTTCCTTTTGTACTATTTTTCCCTTCTGTTGAGTACCATATAATTTTCAGTTTGGCCGGTAATACTGTTATGTTTCGGTAGCTGAGGAGAAATAGCAAAAATAGCAAAGCAGCAATACACCAGAGAGGCTGGAAACTATTGGGTTGCAGGACCCTAAACTAAACGCAACACTAGAAGTAGCCGTGGAGCGTACCTACGGTGATCCTAAATGCCTCGTCACAGCCGGAGAGATAGCTACACCTAAAGGCAGAAAGATGAAAACTAACTGCCCCGTAGCAGAACCCCCAAAGAAATAGGAAGCCCCCAAACATGTAATGGCGGTTAGACAAGAAGAAAATATGAACACAGACAGAAAATAGAATGAGCAAGCGCTGGGGCCCAATTCTGTCTAGATAGAAAAGTATAGGAAAGAATTCTCACTCAACCCAAAAAAACCCTGACAAAAATACCAACACTTCTGATTAACAAAAAAACCTGAGATCACACGACTACCACCTAAATCAGATCTCTGGTGTAACACACAGCAATTCAGCAAATAAAAGTGCCACAGGAACAGAGCAAAAGTGCAAACACAAACTGAGCACAATTTGCAGCGCCAGGCCCCAAAAGGGGACCAGGCTGAAGTCTACTGCTAAGCTGCAAACCAGCAAGGAAAATCCAACCAGAGGAAAAAAAAACAGCAAATCTCTTATCTGAATGAGAGCAGGAATTCAAGCTGAGCTCCAAGCAAGACCTGGAAGAACAACTGATTACCGGCAAGGCTGATGGGAGTTCAGGTCACTTATATCAGACCATTCAGAGCCAGCTGAAGGCCATTCAGGAATTGGTTCATTACCCTCAGCAACCACCGGAGGGAGCCTCAGCTCAGAAGTCGCCTCCAGAGTGTTCACAACAAAGGATGTACACAGTGGGCAACGAGATGACATGGGCAGCGGCCACCACCATCTTAGAGAAGGGCATTGCAGTGATTGGCTTGCTTTGGAGGG
>JARQOD010000001.1:477487964-477574806 GCA_033576555.1 Oophaga sylvatica
AAGCAGACCCGGAAAGGCAGCACAAGTCACTGCCCAGTAGGGGGGGGGCAAACGCCTGGAACAGTCTCTGCGGGCAGGCTCCACTGGGGCCCCGAGCGAAGGGAGACCGCAGCGGCACGGGTTCGAGCCCCCTTTGCAGGAGCGGGAACTCGAACCCAAAAATTCCCCCCCCTCCAGGGCCCCCCCTTCCCCGGGCCTCGCTGCTTAAAGGCAGCGATGACTGCGGGCGAAAAAATTTCCCGGGCAGGCCCCCAAGACCTATCCTCAGGCCTAGCCCCCCCATCCACCAAATAAAACTTTTTGCCCCGTACCACCTTACCCCCACATGGTTCACCTCATTCTCCCAATGAACCCGAGCCCCGGCGATATCAAAAAACCGGGGACATAGCACGGGTTTCAAGGGACACGTAAAAAGGGTTTCGGAACCCGGCGTGGGGGAAAGGGCAAAAACGGTATACCACAGGGTTAACCTGCTCGAGGACCTTGAAGGGACCCAGGTAGCGGGTGCCAACTTAGTGACTCAACTCGCAGCCTGATGTTACGGGCGGAGAGCCACACCAAATCCCCAGGAGCAAATGTAGGAGCGGGGCGCCGATGGGCATCGGCCGAAGACCTCATCCTCTCTTTGGAGGCCTGAATGGCATCCTGCGTGCGGTCCCAAATGTCCGTGCCTCCACAGCCCAGTCCCACCCTGGAAATCGGCGGAAGACACGGGCATAGGCACTGGTACCCCGGATGCTGACCATAGTTAGAGGAATGGGGTCTGTCCGGTGGAATCAGCCACAGCATTGTTTAATGCAAACTCAGCCCAAGGCAGCAAGAGCCCAGTCATCCGCCTGGCGAGACAAAATGTCGTAGATAGGTGACCAAGGTCTGGTTGGCCCTCTCTACCAACCCATTCGTCTCAGGATGGTACGCTGAAGAGAGATTTAACTCATATACTGAGTAGACGACAAAGCTCTCTCCAGAACCGAGACGCAAACTGGGGACCTCGGTCACTGACAATCTTGTCCGGATGCCGTGTAAACGAAGATAGTGCCTAACAAACAACGCTGCCAGAGCCCGTGCAGAAGGTAACCGTGGTAGTGGCACCAGATGCACCATTTAGAGAAAGGTCGGTGTATTACCCAAATGATGGTGCAACCCCGAGACTTGGCAAGCCCACCACAAAGTCCATCCCAACCATCTCCCCAGGGCCGTCTGCCACCGGCAAGGGTAAAGTAACCCAGCTGGCCGTTGTCGTGGAGACTTATTTTTGCGCAGGAGAACACACGCTCGAACATAGTCCCCAACTCACGGACCATATGCGGCCACCAATATGTCCTCGCCAGCAATTCAGATGTCCTCTTTGCCCCCAAAGTGTCCACCCACCCTGGACGAATGTGCCCAGGAGTCCTCCGTCCGCAAATTAGTAGGCACAAAAGTCTTGCCCGGGGGCACAGACTCTAGCGAAACGGGGCCACTGTTCTCAGGCTCTCTGTGGGACGATAAGCCGAGCTCCTCCACCTCCTCCTCCGAGGACACCACAGAGCGAGAGAGAGTCGGCACGAATGTTCTTCTCTCCCGAGAGGAAATGCAGTGTGAAATGAAACCGGGAGAAGAACAAGGACCATCTGGCTTGGCGAGAATTAAGCCGCTGGGCTGTCTGAAGATATACCAGGTTTTTGTGATCCGTGAAGACTTGGAAGGGAAAGCGAGCTCCCTCCAACAGATGTCCTCCACTCCGAGAAGGCCAACTTCATTGCTAGCAACTCCCTGTCCCCGATGGAATAATTCCTCTCTGCTGTGTGAAGGTCTTGGAGAAAAAGAAGCATGGATGCTTCCGACCTTGAGCATCCTTTTGGAATAGGACTGCTCCAGCACCAACGGACGAGGCATCCACCTCCAATATAAATGGCTTTCAACATCGGGGCGATGTAGGATGGGAGCTCTAGCGAAATGAGACTTAATAGACGTGAAGGCCTTGGAGACCTCTTCAGACCACAATTTGGATTAGCTCCCTTTTGGTAAGGGCAACCACGGGAGCTACCAAAGTTAGAAGTGGGGAATGAACGACGTAGTAATTTAATGAACCCCATAAAGCGCTGCACCGCCTTTAGAGAGTGGGGTTCTTGCCAGTCCATCACCGCCTGTAGTTTGGCAGGATCCATAGCCAATCCCTGGGCGGAGATGATATAGCCCAGGAAAGGTAAGGACTCCTGCTCAAACACACATTTCTCCAACTTTGCGTAAAGGGAATTTGCCCGTAGGAGTCGAAGACCCTGCCAAACATCCCTCCGGTGGAGTCAATTCTGGAGAGAAGATAGTTTATATCATCCAGATAGACTACGACCGAGGTGGAGAGCATATCCCGGAAGATGTCATGACAAAGTCTTGGAAAAACGGCTGGAGCATTACAGAGCCCAAAGGGCATCACCAGATATTCGTAATGCCCATCCCTGGTATTAAAAGCCGTCTTCCATTCGTCCCCCTCACGGATGCGAATCAGGTTATAAGCACCGCGCAGATCTAGTTTAGTGAATCCTTGCTCCCCGAAGCCTAACAAATAGCTCAGAGATCAGGGGCAACGGGTACTTGTTTTTAACGGTGATGGCGTTAAAGACCCCTGTAATCAATACACGGACGCAATTCTCCGTTTTTTCTTCTGCACGAAGAAAAATCCCGCCCCTGCCGGTGACACCGACTTCCTAATAAACCCTCTTGCCAGGTTCTCCTGAATATATTGCGACATGGCCTCTGTCTCAGGAAGAAGAGGGGATAGACCCTTCCCCGAGGAGGTTCCTGCGCCAGGCAAAGAGGTCGATAGGACATCATAGGGGCGATGGGCGGAAGAGTCTTCGCAGCCTCTTGGAGAACCGTCTGCATATGACCAGTAGTGCTTGGGAAGTGGAGTAAGATCTGCGGGTAACTCAGTAATGGCAACCTGAACGCAACTTTTGAACATCTGCCTGTACATGCATCACTCCAACCCAGTATCCTACCCGAAGTCCACTCTATATGTGGGGAGTGGAAACGGGAGCCAAGGTATAACCTAGTAGGTTCTCGTCTATTCCCTCGGAAGGACGAGTAGGGAAATAAATTCCTGATGGAAGGAGATACAGACAAAGCAAGTGGGACAGTCTGTGTGTAATTTGTGAGGGCAATGACGACCCATTCACTACCCGAACCAGTCACTGAATGTCAAGCGCCACCAGAGGATATTGCATGACGGTGAGCAAAGCTAGAGGACTGAATTCCCCTCTGCTCCTGAGTCCACGCAAAGGCGGCGGTGAGAATGGAAGTAACCAACAGTGATTGTCCCTTTAAATGTTATCTTGGAGAAAATGCCGCTGTCTCTAGTGAACCTCCTCCCAGGGCCACTAGACGCGATCGCTCCCGATCGCTGTGGACATCTGTTGGCATAGTGTCCTGTCTGCTGACCAATGGTTACAAAACACGGATACTCGGACGGACCGAGACTTAGGTCCTGCATGAGGGAACTTCTGTGGCCTTTTGAGGTTCGGACGCCAGATCGGGGAATTCGAGAGGTTTGGCAAAGGTAGGAGCCACCGAAACCTCTGCCTACACTGGGCCCCCCAACCTTCGCTCGTGAAAACGGAGGTCAATGCGGGTTAGATATGGAGATAAGCTTCTCCAGTGTGGCGGGAAATCTCCCTGGTAGCCAAAGCGTCTTTAACATGGTCAGCCAGTCCCCGCCAGTAGATAGGAATAAGAACTTTATCAGACCAATCTAGCTCAGCAGCCAGAGTCCGAAATGGACGGAAAACTGACTGACCAAAGACGAACCCTGTGTCAATGCCAGCAGTTGTAGCGCCGTATCGTGGGTGACCTGGGTCCTAAAAAGACCTTTTTAGAGCCTCCAAGAAACGAGGAGCACTCTGCACCACACGATCATCGCGCTCCCACAGCGGCGTTGCCCACTCCAACGCTCTGCCCGAGAGTAGAGAAAGTACAAAACCCACTTGTGCCCGATCTGTGGGAAAACGTGCAGCCAGAAGCTCGAGATGTATAGAGCACTGACTCACGAATCCCCGACATTGCTTGCTATCACCGGCAAACTTGTCAGGAAGCGGGAGGTGGGATAATGTAGGGGCAGAGGTGGCAGAGGACAAACTGGCTGCAGCCACGCTAGCAGCCTGAACAGCAACTGCGGTAACATCCACAGCTGAGGTTGTGCTCTCAAGAGCCTCCAACCCTACCCTTCAGCTGCTGGATGTACTGCAATAGACGCTGTTCGTCCGCCATTTTACTAGCCAGACCCTGCGCTAATATTATGTTAGGGTCTGCGGAACGCACCAAATATATAGAGTGGAGAGGTGCGTTCGCAGCCCGGGGTCCACCGTGCAAGCAAAGCCTGCTGCTAGTAAGATGACGAAAGTAGCGAACTCTGTTATCCCGCAGAGTCGCTAAATAAAACGCCGTAGCGCGTTGTGGCAGTAAGTGCAGACTCTGTTAATTCACAGAGCCGCTAACGGGATGCCACAGTGCTATATGGCGATATGTGCGAACTCACTTAGCTTCAGTGAGCCGCAAAGTAAAAACGCTAGGGCGCGTCTAGCGTCGAGAGCGAACCCTGTTACGTCACAGAGCCGCTGAGAACAAACACCGTGTCCTGTCAGGCTCTCAGGCACACGGTTAATTGCTAAGCGAGCATAATACGTGGTTCATGCGCTAATGTCCTCGCGGGAGTCACCCGCAATCTATGGCGTCTGAACGCCAGACCCTGAATACGGCAATCAAACTCCTCACCGGTTATGCCGGTAATCTAGGGCATCTAGGACACCGACCCTGACCAGCTAGCACACTAAACTCCTCACCGATTAAGTCGGTATTTAGTGGCTTATTTCAGCCGGGTCCCTAACCACACACTACGCATGACCACACTGGCGCATAGCATACAATGGTTGATATTAGCGCATGGCGGCCCAGCCATGCTACCCTTTTATAGCAACAGCCAAGGACCTTCCAGGAACAAGGACCAATGAGAACCTGTTCAGAAGACTAGTAGTAACAGGCCTTCCTGGCGGGCCAATAGGAGCCCGCTGCAGTACCTGAGCATGTGACCCCCGATCTCCAATGAGAGATCTCACTCTGGGCACGCTCAGAAGGGAAAATGCAGGACTTTATCCCAAAGACGTCTGCTCCAGAACTGGCTACAATAGCAGATCCAGGAAAGGCAGCAGCAAGTCACTGCCAGTAGTGGAGTGGCAAGACGCCTGGAAACGACGTCTCTGCTGAGCAGGCTCCACTGCGGCCGGAGACGAATGGGAGACCGCACGGCACTGGTTCGAGACTCCCCTTGTGCAGAGCGGGAACTCGAACCCTAACAGTCTATGAACTCATAATGACCTGGAGAATCATAATAGCAGGTCAGTTTTAGCATTTAGTGAACCTAGTAAAAAAGCCAAACAAAAAACAAGTGTGGGATTGTACTTTTTTTGCTATTTCACTGCACTTGGAATTTTTTTCCCGTTTTCTAGCACACGACATGGTAAAACCAATGGTGTCGTTCAAAAGTACAACTTGTCCAACAAAAAGCAAGCCCTCACATGGCCATAGTGACGGAAAATAAAAAAGTTATGGCTCTCAAAAGAAGAGTAGCAAAAAACGAAAAATGCAAAACCGAAAAAAGCTATGGTCATGAAGGGGTTAATGGTGTCAGGGATGCCAGAAATGTGTCTTTTTTTTATCTTTCCATGTCGGGTTTTACAGTTTAAAGAAATAAAATAGTGTTTTTATTTCACCTGTGGAAGTGCCGCTCTATTCATTTTTCTAAAATGTGAGGATAATAGAGGAATTCAGATATGATTTTCAAAATAAGCCCACCAACAACATTAAGTGCAAAACGGGCTTTTAATTTTGAAGAAAGTGGATCCCAAGTGCTTTAAAATACCTAAAGTAACAAGTAGAGTTGAGCGAAACAGGTCGGTCAGATTCAAAAATCGCAGATTTTTGCCAAAGTTGGGTTTCGCTGATCGAAACCCGACCATAGCGTGAGGTCGGCCATGCGGTCGTCGACCCGATCGCCAAAGTCGGTTTTACCATAATGCTTGCAGGCGCCTTTTCTCAGCCATTGAGCAAGGACGTACACTGTGGGCAACGAGATGACATGGGAAGCGGCCACCACCATCTTAGAGAAGGGCATTGCAGTGATTGGCTTGCTTTGTGTGGCGTCACAGTGGCTATAAAAGCCCTGACCGTCGACCGCCATTTTACTTCTGCCGATCTTAGCGTAGGGAGAGGTTGCTGACGTTGTCTATCAGTAGGGAGAGAGTTAGGGCTGGAAAGAGAAGTTCTTCTGTGCTTGTGCTGATAGCAATTGTGCTGTACAGTTAGTATGCAGTGACAGGGGAGGATTTTGTTGTGTGCAGCAGCGCTGGTTATTAGGCTGCCTGCCATTGACAGGGGAGGATTTTCTTGTGTGCAGCAGCAGTGGTTAATAGGCTGCCTGCTAGTTGTATTGCTGTGTGTACACTGCGGTGCAGACTGCTTTTTACACAGCACTAATACTTTAATTCTTTTTTCTGCACAGTTACCGAGTGTTCATTTTTTCCCACACCGTATAGAGCTGTACGCTCCTCACACACTACCATGTACCGGCTGGTATCACGGACAAATACATGCTGAATATCTGTGTGTGACTCCAGAAATATATGCATAGATTTACAATTACCCCTAGAATGTATACAGCTGTACGCTTGTGATACAGTACCCTTTTTCTGCTTTTTATATTCTGGTTTAATCCATACTGAGCATGTGAGTGTCTGTGTGTTACTCCGGAAATATATACAGAGATTTCAAATTACCCCAACACTATATACACCTGGTATCTTCTGATACAGTACACTTTTTCTGCTTTTCATATTCTGGTCTAATCCATACTGAGCCTGTGAGCGACTGTGTGTTAATCCGGAAATATATACGGAGATTTAAAATTACCCCAACACTATATACACCTGGTATCTTCTGATACAGTACCCTTTTTCTGCTTTTTATATTCTGGTCTAATCTATACTGAGCCTGTGAGCGTCTTGTGTGTTACTCCGGAAATATATACTGAGATTTAAAATTACCCCAACACTATATACACCTGGTACCTTCTGATACAGTACCCTTTTTCTGCTTTTTATATTCTGGTCTAATCCATACTGATCCTGTGAGAGTCTGTGTCTGACTCTGGAAATATATACGGAGATTTACAATTATCCCTAGACTGTATACAGCTGTACGCTTCTGATACACTACCCTTTTTCTTCTTTTTATATTGTGGTCTAATCCATACTGAGCCTGTGAGCGTGTGTGTTACTCCGGAAATATATATGGAGATTTAAAATTCCCCCAACACTATTTACACCTGATATCTTCTGATACAGTAACATTTTTCTGCTTTTTATATTCTGGTCTAATCCATACTGAGCCTGTGAGCGGCTGTGTGTAACTCCGGAAATATATACGGAGATTTAAAATTACCCCAACACTGTATACAGCTGTACACTTCTGATACAGTACCCTTTTTCTGCTTTTTATATTCTGGTCTAATCCATACTGAGCCTCTGAGCGTCTGTGTGTTGCTCAGGAGGTGTAACAGGCAGGAGGTGTTGAGCCTGCGTCATCGTCTGGCTCCAGAAGGCCTGGAAGGTTCCCTTTTCTGGGAGTAGGTAAACCGCTTTTAAAGCCGGAGCATCAGGAACAGGTTTTGTCTTACATTGCCGAAACAGCCTCCAGCTCTATTGCCTCCTCTTCAGAAGTTTCAAAAAATGCAAGGTCCTGGTCAGGAACAACACCTTTCTTTGTGTCCTTCACCCCCACCAAAAGTGAAGGATGAGTCAGGCCACACTTCAGATTACTCCATGGAGCTCTTTTCACATACCATGCCTGGGTTATCAAGTCAAATCCTGAATTCCCCAGTCCAACATGAATCTGACATGGAGTGCACTGATGCACAGCCACTGCTAGATAATTCTGTTGGTACATTCACCCAGAGCACTACATTGCCCTCGCAGTCTACTGAGCCAGAATCTGACCCTGATGAAACTCAGGTGCCCCTTCCCGCATACTATACCATCTTACACGGTGACACAGAAGAAGGTGCAGATGAAATTGAAGAGGAGGTGATGGATGACCCAGTTGTTGACCCAGATTGGCATCCATTGGGGGAAGAGGGTGCCGCTGGCAATAGCTCAGAAGAGGAGAAGGATCCGCAACAGGCATCGACATTGCAGCAGCGGTTATATGGCAGGCCTGTAGCTGTCCAAAAACGTGTTAAAGAAACAAAAAGAGTTGCAGGACAGCTTGGCCAGACGGTCAAATTAGCACAGCGTGGAAGCCCTGAAAATTTATCCCATAGTAGGAAGAGTGCAGTGTGGCACTTTTTTGACCAAAATCCTATTGATGAGGCAAAGGTTATCTGTAAGAAGCGCGGAAGGACCTTTAGCCGAGGGAAAAATCTCCGAAATTTGAGTACCAGTTGCATGCTTAGACATTTAATCACCATGCACATGCAAGCGTGGACGGACTACAAAACCTCAGGTAGCATATGTGCACCTGCTCCATCGCTTACCCCACTATAAGCCCATCGGTTAGCACACCACCAGCAAGAAATGTTGAGGTGTTGTCGCAAGGCCAAAGCAGTCAGGGAATCACAATGTTTTTGCAATGAAAGACTGAATCTAGGCCATCACCACTCGCCGTCAGACACACCGGCTTACTATGAGGGGCCCTGTGCCAGTGCCATCGCCCACAAGTGGGCCCCCCCTGCTTGCTCAGGACCTCGCATTTGCAATACTTACTCTCCCTGCTCCACCGCTGTGACGTCTTCCACGTTCCTGACAGTGACATTCAGGTCAGAGAGCGCGATGAGGTCACGTCCACAGTAGAGCAGTGCCCAGCGAGGACAGGTATTTCATTTTTTTTTAATGTTTGGAGCAATATATGGGGAGCATTATACACTGGAGAATTACATATGGGGCCCAGAATACACTTGAGCATCATAGATAGGGCCCATCATACACTGGAGCATTATAAATGTGGCCCATCATACACTGGAGCATCATCCATGGGGCCCATCATATAGTGGAGCATCATATGGGGCCCAATATATATATGGAGCATTTATATAGACCCATCATACACTGGAGCATCATCCATGGGGCCCATCATACACTGGAGCATTAGAAATGGGGCCCATCATACACTGGAGCACCATATGGGGCCCATTATATCTGGAGCATTATATAGGCCCATCATACACTGGAGCATCTGATCCATGGGGCCCATCATATACTGGAGCATCATATGGGGCCCATTATATATGGAGCATTATATACAGTCAGGGCCAGAAATATTTGGACAGTGACACAATTTTCGCGAGTTGGGCTCTGCATGCCACCACATTGGATTTGAAATGAAACCTCTACAACAGAATTCAAGTGCAGATTATAACGTTTAATTTGAAGGGTTGAACAAAAATATGTGTTAGAAAATGTAGGAATTGTACACATTTCTTTACAAACACTCCACATTTTAGGAGGTCAAAAGTAATTGGACAAATAAACATAACCCAAACAAAATATTTTTATTTTCAATATTTTGTGGCGAATCCTTTGGAGGCAATCACTGCCTTAAGTCTGGAACCCATGGACATCACCAAACGCTGGGTTTCCTCCTTCTTAATGCTTTGCCAGGCCTTTACAGCCGCAGCCTTCAGGTCTTGCTTGTTTGTGGGTCTTTCCCTCTTAAGTCTGGATTTGAGCAAGTGAAATGCATGCTCAATTGGGTTAAGATCTGGTGATTGACTTGGCCATTGAAGAATGTTCCAATTTTTTGCACTCATGAACTCCTGTGTAGCTTTGGCTGTATGCTTGGGGTCATTATCCATCTGTACTATGAAGCGCCGTCCAATCAAGTTTGCAGCATTTGGCTGAATCTGGGCTGAAAGTATATCCCGGTACACTTCAGAATTCATCCGGCTACTCTTGTCTGCTGTTATGTCATCAATAAACACAAGTGACCCAGTGCCATTGAAAGCCATGCATGCCCATGCCATCACGTTGCCTCCACCATGTTTTACAGAGGATGTGGTGTGCCTTGGATCATGTGCCGTTCCCTTTCTTCTCCAAACTTTTGGCTTCCCATCATTCTGGTACAGGTTGATCTTTGTCTCATCTGTCCATAGAATACTTTTCCAGAACTGAGCTGGCTTCTGGAGGTGTTTTTCAGCAAATTTAACTCTGGCCTGTCTATTTTTGGAATTGATGAATGGTTTGCATCTAGATGTGAACCCTTTGTATTTACTTTCATGGAGTCTTCTCTTTACTGTTGACTTAGAGACAGATACACCTACTTCACTGAGAGTGTTCTGGACTTCAGTTGATGTTGTGAACGGGTTCTTCTTCACCAAAGAAAGTATGCGGCGATCATCCACCACTGTTGTCTTCCGTGGGCTCCCAGGTCTTTTTGGATTGATGAGTTCACCAGTGCTTTCTTTCTTTCTCAGGATGTACCAAATTGTAGATTTTGCCACTTCTAATGTTGTAGCAATTTCTTGGATGGGTTTTTTTCTGTTCTTGCAGCTTAAGGATGGCTTGTTTCACCTGCATGGAGAGCTCCTGTGACCGCATGTTTCCTTCACAGCAAAACCTTCCAAATGCAAACACCACACCTCAAATCAACTCTGGCCCTTTCATCTGCTTAATTGAGAATGACATAACAAAGGGATTGCCCACACCTGTCCATGAAATAGCCTTGGAGTCATTTGTCCAATTACTTTTGGTCCCTTTAAAAACAGGGTGGCACATGTTAAGGAGCTGAAACTCCTAAACCCTTCATCCAATTTTAATGTGGATACCCTCAAATGAAAGCTGAAAGTCTGAACTTCAACTGCATCTGATTTGTTTTGTTTCAAATTCATTGTGGTAATGTCTAGAACCAAAATTAGATAAATGTTGTCTCTGTCCAAATATTTATGGACCTAACTGTAGGCCCATCATACACTGGAGCATGATCCATGTGGCCCATTATACACTGGAGCATTAGAAATGGGGCCCATCATACACTGGAGCATCATGCATGGGGCACATCATACACTGGAGCATTATAAATGTGGCCCATCATACACTGGAGCATCATATACGGGGCCCATTATATACACTGGAGCGTTATATATGGGGCCCATTATAAATGGAGCATTAAATGGGCCCATCATACACTGGATCATCATGCATGGGGCCCATCATACACTGGAGCATCATCCATGGGGTCCATCATACACTGGAGCATCATATAGGGCCCATTATATATGGAGCATTATATTGGCCCATCATACACTGGAGCATCATCCATGGGGCCCATCATACACTGGAGAATTACAAATGGGGCCCATCATATACTGGAGCATCATTTGGGCCCATTATATATGGGGCATTATATAGGCCCATCATACACTGGAGTATCATCCATGGGGCCCATCATATACTGGGGCATCATATGGGTTTCATTATTTTTGGGGCATCATATAGGGTATGGAGCATCATATGGAGCACATGGGGCCTATTCTGTATGGAGCATTATATGGAGCCCATTCTATATGGAGCAATATATGGGGCCCATCATATACTGTATGGAGCTTTATATGTGACTGATTATACTGTATGGAGCAGGGCCGGCGTCAGCACCCGGCGTACCCAGGCAAGAGCCGGGGCCCTGAGCAGGCGGGGGGCCCACTCGCCGTCGGGCACCCCGGCGCCCGTTAGTGGAGGAGAGCGGTGCCAGCGCCGCCACTGGGCCCCCCCAGCTTGTTCAGGGCCCCGGTAGCCGGCATAAAACTTACCTCTCCCTGTGCCTCCGCAGCTCCGGGCTCCAGGGGGCACCTGCAGGGCGCCCGCGCTTCCTCTCACAGCAGCACCGCTGGATGATGTCATCATTCAGCGGCGGCTGTGGCAGAGAGAGAAAGCGCTGGCGCCGGTGATGCTGCGTCCGCACAGGTGAGATGTGGTGTGTGTGTGTGTGAATGTGCAGACAGGTGAATGTTGCTGTGTGTGTCTGTGTGTGTAGGTGAAGGAGAGGGCAATGATGGGGAGAAGGCCATTATGGAGGTGATGGGGAGAAGGCAATTATGGGGGGTGATGGGAAGACGGCATTGATGGAGGTGATGGGGAGAAGGCATTGATGGAGGTGATGGGGAGAAGGCATTGATGGAGGTGATGGGGAGAAGGCCATGATGGAGGTGATGGGGAGAAGGCATTGATGGAGGTGATGGGGAGAAGGCATTGATGGAGGTGATGGGGAGAAGGCATTGATGGGGGATGATGGGGAGAAGGCATTGATGGAGGTGATGGGGAGAATTCATTGATGGAGGTGATGGGGAGAATTCATTGATGGAGGTGATGGGGAGAAGGCATTGATGGAGGTGATGGGGAGAAGGCCATGATGGAGGATGGGGAGAAGGCATTGATGGAGGTGATGGGGAGAAGGCATTGATGGAGGTGATGAGGAGAAGGCCATGATGGAGGTGATGGGGAGGTGATACGGCCTCTCCTGAGCCGTAACAGTGCAGAGCGCAGCGCAGTGCAGAGGAGAGCTCCATATTTTGTATGGAGCATTATATGGGGACCAGTATCCTGTATGGAGCAATTTATGTGGTCCAGTATTCTGTATGGAGCATTATATGGGGGGTGACATCCTGCATGGGGTATTATATGGGTGATGAGGGGGAGACTATGTGGTGCCCATAATATTTTATGGAGGACTGTACTGTCCAGTCTGTACTGTGCGCTGTGAGAAATCGGCGGTTTCTGAGCTATTGTAGAATTTACAATAGATATCAGTCATGTAATGTAAGAAGTGAAATCTTTGGAATTGTACTATACACATATTTCTCTGCAGTATCTGTGCATCATGAATCGTGGTCTGTGTTAAAGGGGCCCATTGAGACTTTTTCGCCCATAAAAACCTGGAGCTGGCCCTGTTATGGATCAATATGTGGGGCTCATTATACTCTATGAGGACCGTCCTATACTGTATGGCACATTATATGGGGACCATCATATACTGGAGCATTATGTGGAGCTCATCATATACTGTATGGAACATTATATGGGACCAATTATTCTGTATGGAGCAATATATGGGGTTCATTATTCTGTATGGCGCACTATGTGGTGCCCATAATACTGTATGGAGGACTATACTGTCCGGTTTTTGAGCTATTGTAGAATTTAAAATAGATATCACTCATGTAATGTAAGAAGTGAAGTATTTGTCATTGTACTATACCTATATTTCTGTGCCGTATTGGAGCATCATGAATTGTGGTATGTGTTAAAGGGGCCCACTGACACTATTTTGCCCGGGGCACGCGCAAACCTGGAGCCAGGCCTACCCTCCCACAACTTTAGCCAAATAACTTCCAGTTTTCAATGCGTAACTATTATTATAAAGTAAATTAAGGTTGCCAAGCTTAAGTAATAAGAATTGATGTCGTTGGCATTGAAATGGGCCGACTTTGCTTCCCCATTGACTTGCATTGGGTTTCGTGTTTCAGTTGGACCTCCGACTTTTCCCGATAGTCGGCCGATTTCGATCGACTCGACTTTTGAGAAAGTCGGGTTTCACGAAACCCGACTCAACCCTCCAAAAGGCAAAGTCGCTCATCTCTAGTAACAAGCTGAAGAGATACTTTTGGTCCAGTGGTGGATCCCACCATTGCTCAGGACTCTGTGTTTTGGCTACAGCCATGAAGACATGTCGATAATGCCAGACATTGATCTCAGCAGCTGTTCTGAGGAAAATTCTTTTAAGTGATCTATTTATTAAAGTATATAGTTTGTATTGGTAAATATGGTGAGAAAACCCATGGAAAGGATACTGGACCGACAATCTAAATACTCATAGCTGCATACCAAAATGCTGATTTTGGATCAAGAATTGGCTGTTGGTGCAGCCCTTGTGAACTCTCTCTGTCTTAGTACTTGTTGTTCTGTGAATTAACACACCTGGCTAGATGTAACCACACACCCACAAGTTTTTTAAAATGCGGTCACAACAAATAATTTACTAAGGAATACACATAAGCCTTTGTAAATATAATAGAGAAAGGGTAGAAATAAAAACATTTAGAAGGCACATCCAAATAAAGCAAAGGTATAACATAGTTTTATTGAATGACTGTAATATACTGTATAACAAAGATACAATACTTTTGAGAAAAAAAAATAAAATAGCACAAAACTCAAGGTAGTAGACATGATGTAGACACCACGTGGTAGAAACAAAGTTTGGAACATGCCCCAGTGAGATGAATCTTAAACAATTAGAGATAAGCAGATCTTTTGAAATTCAAATGAGCTAAAATTGCAAAATTTACCCCCAAATATTATTTGCAGCAAATAAATTTGTGCAAATCCCCATACTGGAAAGCTTGTAATTGCTTAGAAAATACACAGAGTGGAGAAGTGAGAGAGAGAGAGAGAGAGAGAGAGAACATAGCTTACTATAAAAGCTCTCACTTTACATGCGATGGAGAGAGAGAGGGGACCTGGTGACCAAAACAGCTTACACTTTACAGGAGAAAGAGAACCCCACTGACCAAAAGAGCTAACATTCTGCCAAAGAGTGAGAGAGAAGACCCTGCTGATCATAAGAGCTAACACTCAACAAAAGAGTTAGAGTGAGGGGACCTTGCTGACCAAATAGACTAAAACTCTGCAGAAGAGAGAGAGGATCCTGCTTATCATAAGAGCATACATGCTTCAGGAGAGATAGAGAGCGAGAAGACCAGAGCTGTGTTTGCATTAACGTAGCAGAGCTCTCTGTGGGTTGATGAAGCAGGGGTGCGTCTGTGTTTGTCTGTACACTGTGGGGGGTTTCATACTGTGTGTTTGGAATGTACTGTGGGGACATCATACTATGTGGGGGAGCTGTGGGGACAGCATTCTGTATGATGGGGACTTTGGGGGGCATCATGCTATGTGGGCATCCTCCTGCGTGGTAACGCATCATACTTTGTGTGTGGAGATGTTGGGGCATCATACTGTGTGTTTGCTATTGGCATCATACTGTGAGAAGGGAATCACATTGTGTGTGGGTACTACGGGGTGGCATGATACTGTGTGTAATAGTGACTCTGGGGACATCATACTGTGTGGACGCATGATATTGTGTGGGGGAAATGTGGTGGCATCATACTGGGTATTGTGTGGTGGGGACTGTGAGGGACATCATACTCTGTAGGCATCCTACTTTTATGGTGGGGGCATCATATTGTATGAGTAGTCATGTGGGTTCATACTGTTTATTGGTGGCTATGGGAGCATCATACTCTGTGTGTGGGGGAATAATACTGTGTGTAGGGAACTGTGGGGGCATCATACTGTGTGTGGGGAGCTGTTGGGGCTTCATACTGTGAGTAGGAGGACATCATACGGCTGTAGGGAACTGTGAGGTCATTACTCTGGGAATGAGGAACTGTGGGGGCATCATTCTGTGTGTGGGAAAGTTGTAGGGGCATCATACTGTATGTAGAGACTGTGTGGTGAGCTGAAGGGGCATCGCAATGTGTGTGGTGAGGTTGTTGGATCATCATACTGTGTAGGGAACTGTTGGGGCACCATGCTACATGTGGGGAGCTGAGGGGGCATCATAATGTGAGTATTTAGGAGGTTTTTGTGAGTCATATTGTCCATGGGAAGCTGTGGGGACATCAACTAGTGTGTGACAGGGCTTTTGGGGCAACATACTCTCTATGGGTGAATGTACTGTTGAAGCTATATGACGCATGATGAACTCTGTGGTGGCATTACACGGTGTATTGCGAACACTGTAGGGTCCATAAAATCGGTACCATGCTAATGGGCTTCACTAGGAGCAATATTTTTGTGTCAGCACATACATATAACTAGGCTAGGTTTGGGTATTAGCATTAAATAAAAACTGTTGCATCACAGTATGTGTCCCTCATTCTCATTTTTCAAAGTTGGAAGCAGTGATGAGTGAGCACTAAAATGCTCGGCCACTCGTTACTCGAGTTGAGTAATGAGTATAATGGAAGTCAATAGGAAATTAACATTTTGCCGGTGGCCCCCTGCGGAGGTCTGGAATGGCATGTGAACAGCATTAAGAATCCCAGGTCGCTGCTGCGAACAATGTTGTCAGAGTATGATTCCACTTTAACGAACTGACAATAAAACATACAAAAACTGCAGATAGAATGTATTTGACTGAAAATTATGTTAAGGAACATTTTTCCAGTATAATGACTTGTATGTAAAGCAAAAGAAATAAAAGAAAAAAAATGCTCCTCCGCACCTTGGGCTATATTCACACTTAGTGTTTTTGCTGCTTTTTTGCACGTTTGCATTGATTTCAATGGTAAAAAAAACTTTCTACAGGAACCTGTAATTTTAGCATTGTAACCCCTTCATGACCCAGCCTATTTTGACCTTAATGACCTGGCCATTTTTTGCAATTCTGACCAGTGTCCCTTTATGAGGTAATAACTCAGGAACGCTTCAACGGATCCTAGCGATTCTGAGAATGTTTTTTCGTGACATATTGGGCTTCATGTTAGTGGTAAATTTAGGTCGATAATTGTTGCGTTTATTTGTTAAAAAAAAATGTAAATTTGGCGAAAATTTTGCAATTTTCAAAATTTTTATTCTGTTAAACCAGCGAGTTATGTGACACAAAATAGTTAATAAATAACATTTCCCACATGTCTACTTTACATCCGCACAATTTTGGAAACAAAATTATTTTTTTAGGAAGTTATAAGGGTTAAAAGTTGACCAGCGATTCTCATTTTTACAACAAAATTTACAAAACCATTTTTTTAGGGACCACCTCACATTTGAAGTCACTTTGAGGGGTCTATATGGCAGAAAATACTCAAAAGTGACACCATTCTAAAAACTGTACCCCTCAAGCTACTCAAAACTACATTTAAGAAGATTATTAACCCTTCAGGTGCTTCACAGGAACTAAAGCAACGTGGAAGGAAAAAATGGACATTTTAATTTTTCCAACAAAAAATTTCTTTTAGCATTAATATTTTTATTTTCACATGGGCAATAGGATAAAATGGATCCTAAAATTTGTTGGTCAATTTCTCCTGAGTACACCGATACCTCATATGTGGTCATAAACCACTGTTTGGGCGCACGGCAGGGCTCAGAAGGGAAGGAGCGCCATTTGACTTTTTGAATGGAAAATATGCTGGAATATTTAGGTTATGGGCACACGTTCAGGAATCTTTGCAGAAATTTCCTGAGAAATCCTGACTTTTTCCCAGGAAATCCGGATGAGTTTTTATAGTGTTTTTTTGCGCGTTTTTACCGCGTTTTTTTGCGCGTTTTTACCGTGATTTTTTCCTGAACATTCTAGGTCAATAATATAGCGGGAAATACGCAAATTTACTGCGAAATTAATGAACATGCTGCGTTTTTTACAGCGATGCGTTTTTTTCACAGAAAAAAATGCACCATGTGCACAAAAATTGCAGAATGCATTCTAATCATAGGATGCTTAATGCATGTGTTTTTTAAGCGTTTTTTGAGCGGAAAACCGCCGCAAAAAACGCAAAAAAAAGTGTGCATTCAGCCTTTGCGGTTGCCATGTCGCATTTGGAGAGCCCCTGATGTGCCTAAACATTGGAGCTCCCCCACAAGTGACCCCATTTTGGAAACTAGACCCCCCAAGGAACTTATCTACAGTATATGTGTGGTGAGCATTTTGAACCCCCAAGTGCTTCACAGAAGTTTATAACGCAGAGCCGTGAAAATAAAAAATCATTCTTTTTCCTCAAAAAATGACTTTTTTAACCCCAAATTTTTTATTTTCCCAAGGGTAACAGGAGAAATTGTACCGCAAAAGTTGTTGTCCAGTTTATCCTGAGTACGCTGGTACCCCATATGTGGGGGAGAGCCACTGTTTTGGCACACGTCGGTGCTTGGAATGGAAGTAGTGACGGTTTGAAATGCAGACTTTGATGGAATGGTTTCCTCTCTTACAGACCTCGGGTACCATCTGCACATGAACCGCTCACTTTGCGCATGGTGGGCATAGCCATATGCGGAAAGCAAGTGGTTTAATGCATTCCTATGGTGGCAGAATCGCGCCGATTCCGGAAAAAGAATGAACATGCGTTTTTTTCCACGAAAAAAACGCAGCACGTGCACAAAAATTGCGGAATGCATTCTAATAATAAGATGCTTAATGCATGCACTTTTTCAGCGATTTTGCAGCGGAAAACCGCCGCAAAAATGCTAAAAAATGCGAAAAATCCTGAATGTGTGCAGATAGCCTTAATCTTATTTTTTCAGTTGCTAAATGTGATACCGCAATGCATATGTCACCTTGTCATTTAGTGATGTGGTGACATTGTCTGTGATTTGAGCTGTTGGCCAGGAAAAAATATTTTTTTTGACAGTTGCTATCGTGATTCAGCATGCCATATCTCACTTTGTTATTTAGTGGTGGTGAAATTCAATTGTCTGCATAGCTCATGCAAATTAATAACAAATACATTTTTCTGTTGCTAACCGTGATAGAGCCCCCCATATCCCACGATGCAATTTTGTGATGGTGATATTAAGCTGTTTGTAGAACTCTTGTATATTAAAAAAAAAAAATTTTGTTGCTAAACATGATACAGCCCACCATATCCCACCTTGTAATTTGGTGGCAGTGAAATTATGTGTGCAGAGCTGTTGCACATAAAAAATACACTGCTCTAAGAAATAGAGGGAACACTCAAATAACACATCCTAGATTTGAATGAATGAAATATTCTCATTGAATACTTTGTTCTGTACAAAGTTGAATGTGCTGACAACAAAATTACACAAAAATCATCAATGGAAATCAAATTTATTAACCAATGGAGACCTGGATTTGGAGTCACACACAAAATTAAAGTGTTATGTAATGTCCTTAAAACAAGTCAAAATGATGCACAGTAGTGTGTGTGGCCTCCACGTGCCTGTATGACCTCTCTGTGCCTGTATGACCTTCCTACAATGCCTTGGCAGTCTGTGGTGCAACATGACATTGGTGGATGGAGCGAGACATGATGTCCCAGTTGTGCTCAATCGGATTCAGGTCTGGGGAACGGGCTGGCCAGTCCACAGCTTCAATGCCTTCATCTTGCAGGAACTGCTGACACACTCCAGCCACATGTGGTTTGGCATTGTCCTGCAATAGGAGGAACCCAGGGCCAACTGCACCAGCATATGGTCTCACAAGGGGTCTGAGGATCTCACCTCGGTACCTAATGGCAGTTAGGCCACCTCTGGCGAGCACATGGAGGGCTATGCGGCCCTCCTAGGAAATGCCACCCCACACCATTACTGACCCACTGCCAAACCGCTCATGCTGAAGTATGTTGCAGGCAGCCGATCGCTCTCCGTGGCATCTCCAGACTCTGTCACGTCTGTCAGATGCGATCAGTGTGAATATGCTTTCATCTGTGAAGAGCACAGGGCGCCAGTGGCGAATTTGCCAATCCTGGTGTTCTGTGTCAAATGCCAAGCATCCGGCACAGTATTGGGCTGTGAGCACAACCCCCATCTGTGGACGTCGGGCACTTAGACCATCCTCATGGAGTCGGTTTCTAACCGTTTGTGCAGACACATGCACATTTGTGGCCTGCTGGAGGTCATTTTGCAGGGCTCTGGCAGTGCTCCTCTTGTTCCTCCTTGCACAAAGGCGGAGGTAGCGGTCCTGCTGCTGGGTTGTTGCCCTCCTACGGCCCCCTCCACATCTCCTGGTGTACTGGCCTGTCTCCTGGTAGCACCTCCAGCCTCTGGACACTACGCTGACAGACACAGCAAACCTTCTTGCCACAGCTCGCATTGATGTGCCATCCTGGATGGGCTGCACTACCTGAGCCACTTTTGTGGGTTGTAGAGTCCGTCTCATGCTACCACGAGTGTGAAAGCACAACCAGCATTCAAAAGTGACCAAAACATTAGCCAGAAAGCATTGGTACTGAGATGTGGTCTGTGGTCCCCACCTGCAGAACCAATCCTTTATTGAGTGTGTCTTAAAAATTGCCAATAATTTCTATCTGATGTCTATTTCATTTGCACAACAGCATGTGAAATTTATTGTCAATCAGTGTTGCTTCCTAAGTGGACAGTTTGATTTCACAGAAGTTTGATTTACTTGGAGTTAAACAACAGAATATAAGTGTTCCCTTTATTTTTTTGAGCAGTGTATAGATATATTTTTTCAAACGTGATACAGCAGGCTAAATCCAATTTTGAAATTGTTTGGAGAGTATTTTTTAGATTATACAGGCCTCATCCACACTAAAAACACATTTTTTAAGTTACTAACGTACTAACGTGATAGAGTAGGGGAGATCACCGTTTGAAATTATTTGGAGCATCTATGTTATACTGGTCTCATCCACACAAAAAAAAATTGTTTGGTTATTAACGTCACATAGCAGGGTAGACCGCACTTTAAAATTGTTTGTAGCATCTAGTCTATGTTATACAGGCCTCATCCACACACGAAAAAAATGATTCTGTTACTAAGGTCATACAGTAGAGGAGATCTCATTTTGAAATTGTTTGCAGCTTATCTTCTTTGTCATATAAGCCTCAACCACACTCAATCAATACTTTCTTCTGTTACTAATGCGATTCATCACACCATATTCGACCTTCTCATTTAGTGCCGCTGAAATTCACCTGTGTGCAGACGTGGTGCAGAGTAAAAAATCTAATTTTTTGTTCCTAATACTGTGCTCCTACCACATTAAATGAGCAACCTGACTGGGAAAAAGCGAGGTCATGGTGGAAGAGGCATTAGGCTTGGTGTTCAAGGTGTACGAGGGTTAGGTAGTAATGTTTGTGAAAGCACTAGTGAACCAACAACATCACGTCCTATGCAAAGACAACTAACAACTTCTGTTACTGGACGGGCTACTCCACTACCTTTCTTTGGCAGACGCACAGCGTTGCATCTTGTTGATGAGGCCCAGGAAGAGCATGTGCTCGAGTGGATGGCAAACGCAGCTTCAAGTGGCCTATCCTCCTCTTCCTCCACCTCAACATCACACACTGTACAGTCCACTGTTGTTCATGGTTGGTGGGAGGGGACGGAGGAAACAAGCATTAGTTTTACCCAGCCACCAACACAGCACGGGCTTTGACCTCATGCAAGAGCCCGTACTTTCTGCACTATCTCCAACATGATCACCGTATCGCTATGATTCTAAATAGTGCTGACTACTGTATTGCCACTCTGTTAGATCCACGTTAAGACAAAATTTTAGCATACAAACGAAAGTGATTCAGCTCACCCCAGAAAGTGCTTTTCCATATGGCATCAACAATCCGAGCATGGACTCGTCTCCACCTGACGTGGTAATGAAATGCTTGAGAAAGAAATGTCCAGCTCCGGAATTAAAATCCAAAGTTTATTTATTGAAAATCCATTAAGAAATTCATGGTATGGCTGCTATATTCATCTTAGGGTAAGCCCTTGCTGGGCTACCAAAGGAAAACCTTGGGAGGTCTGGACGCATTACGAACACTGTGTATTCTTAGACTCAGAGTCTAAGAACACAGTGTTCGAAACGCATCCAGGCCTCCAGAGGTTTTCCTTTGGTAGCCCAGCAAGGGCTTACCCTAAGATGAATATAGCAGCCATACCATGTTGGGGATCGAGTTCCCGCTTCTGCACAAGGGGAATCTCGAACCATCCCTGCTGCGGTCTCCCATCCGTCTCCTGCCGCAGTGGATTCTGCTCAGCAGAGACGTCGGTCCCAGCATCTCGCCCAGTCTGGCACTGTGCAGAGGATTACTGCTGCCTCTCCAGGTTCTGCTATTGAAGCCAGTAGTGGTCAGCGGCGAGCAGACGTCTTTAAGACTAAGTCCTGCGTTTCCCCTTCTGAGCATGCCCAGGGTAAGATCTCTCATTGGAGATCAGGGGTCACATGCTCAGGTACTGCAGCAGCTCCTATTGGTCCGCCAGGAAGGTCCTGAAACTACATGTGTTCTGGAACAGTTTCCTATTGGTCCTTTTCTGGCAGGCCCTGTAGTTGCTGCTATAAAAGGGTTGTATGACCATGCGGCCATGCGCTAGTATCAATTGCATTATGTGCTTTGCGCCAGTGTGATCTTGCACGCATGTGTTAGGGCTCGGCTGAAATAAGCCCCTAGAATACTGGCACCTCCGGACTTGTATGCACGTGTTTAGGGCTTGGCTGAAATAAGCCCCTAGAATACCGGCTTCTCCGGTGAGGAGATTGTCAGAGTTCGCTTATACCGCCATATAGTGCCACAATATCTATAGTTGCGACTCTGTGAAGTAACAGAGTTCGCCATACCTCCATCTTACTAGCAGCAGGCTCTGCCTGCACGGTGGACCCCGGGCTGCGAACGCACTTATTTTTTATATTTATTTTGTGCGTTCCGCCAGCCCTAACATAATACTAGCGCCAGGGTCTGGCTAGTAAAATGGGGGACGACCAGCGTCTACAGCGGTACATCCAGCAGCTGGAGGGTAGGTTGGCGGCTCTAGAGCACACAACCTCAGCTGTGGATGTTACCTCTGTCGCTGTTCAGGCTGCTAGCGTGGCTGCAGCCAGTTTGTCCTCTGCCACCCCTGCTCCGACTTTATCCCGTCTCCCGCTTCCAGACAAGTTTGCTGGTGACAGCAAGCAATGTCGGGGATTCGTGAGTCAGTGCTCCATTCATCTTGAGCTTCTGGCTGCACGTTTTCCCACGGAATGGGCGAAGGTGGGTTTTGTCTTATCCCTCCTGTCGGGCAGGGCGTTGGATTGGGCAACGATGCTGTGGGAGCTAGACGATCGTGTGGTACAGAATGCTCCTCTCTTCCTGGAAGCTCTGAAACAGGTCTTCTTAGGACCTCGTGTCACCCACGATACGGCACTCCAACTGCTGGCAATATCACAGGGTTCATCCATGGTCAGCCAGTTCGCCGTCCAATTTCAGACTCTGGTCTCTGAGCTAGAGTGGCGGGATAAAGTCCTCATTCCGGTGTACTGGAGAGGACTGGCGGATCATGTGAAGGATGCCTTGGCCACCAGGGAGATTCCCGCCACACTGGAGGAGCTCATTTCCTTATCAACCCGCATTGATCTCCGTTTTAACGAGTGGAGGTTAGAGCGGACCCAGTGCAGGCAGAGGTTTCGGTTGGCTCCCACCTTCGCCAAACCTCTGGAATCTTCCGTTCAGGCGTCTGACTCCTCCGAAGCCATGGAGGTTTCTCGAGCGGGACCTAAGTCCCGGACCGCTCAAGTAATGGTGGTCTGTAATTTTTGCCAACAGGCAGGACACTATACTAACAGATGTCCACAGCGATCGCAGAGGCGATCGCGTCTAGTGACCCTGGGAGGAGGCTCACTAGAGACAGCGGCATTTTCCTCCAAGGTGACACTTAAAAGGGACAATCACTGTAGGCACTTCCACTCTCACAGTCGAGCTTTGTGTGGACTCAGGAGCAGAGGGGAACTTCATGTCCTCTAACTTTGCTCGCCGTCACGCAATACCTCTGGTGGCGCTTGACAAATCAGTGACTGTTCGGGTAGTGAATGGGTCGACATTGCCCTAACAAATTACACACCAGACTGTTCCTCTTGCATTGTTTGTATCCCCTTCCCATAAGGAGCTTATTTCCCTACTCGTCCTTCCCGAGGGAATAGACGAGATCCTACTAGGAATACCTTGGCTCCGTTTCCACTCCCCACATATAGAGTGGACTTCGGGTAGGATACTGGGTTGGAGTGATGCATGTAGCGGCAGATGTGTCAGGAGTAGAGTTGAGCGATACTTTCCGATATCCAAAAGTATCGGAATCGGAATTGTATCGCCGATACCCAAAAAATATCGGCGATACCCGATACCGATACCGGAAATCCAATGTAAGTCTATGGGAACAAAATATCGGAATTAAAAAAAACCCCATTCTTGCCTTGTTGGTTAATTGTACATGAAGGAAAACAACAAAGAGTAATGTAGAATGTATTGGGGAAGGTTGAGGAGACATTAAAGGCATAGATGTTTAACCCAATCAAATGGAATAGCATAAATATTTTTTTTTTTAAAGATGTTCGGATTGACGAAGAAATTGACAATGTTGTTAACGTTTTTTCTATTTTGGCAAATATGTATATTTCACAACTTCCATGCTCTTCACCTTTTTAACTTTTGACACACTTTCTCCTTCATAATCTTCAGCAGCATCATCTTTTTCATCAAATTATTCTTCATCTTCACCTTCTTTATCTTCTTCTTAAACTTCTTGCTATTCATCTTTTTGTTAACATTACTCATATTCTTCTTATTAAACTATTATTCTTATTCATATTGTACTTCATCTTCTTCATCATATTCTTATTTGTGACAGAGAATCCTGTACTTGTAATCTGTCAAAGTATGAATTTTTCATCCTTCCGTTCTTGCTGTCACAAAAGATTTAAATTACAACAGTATTTGTCCGTGTTCAGTTTAGCCTGCAGCAGCAGGCATTTTCCAGGGGCACCACGAGGAGGAACGGACTCACCCCCATACACTGCTTAGTCTTCTTCTGCTTAGAATTTAGAGCATATATTTTGCTCTTCATTTTGGTCTTATACTTCATGTTCTTCTGCTTTTTGATCTTCTGCTTATTGTTCTTAAGTCTCTTGTTCTGTATCTTGTAGTTTGTCTTAACCTTCTTAGTCCTGTTTGGTAATCTTTTATTTCTTCTTTGTGATGGTGTTTAGGCTGGTTGGCTTGATGCTCGTCGTCCTTGTGGTCGTCATCTTCTTCGGGGTGGTCATCAGGGTCGTCGTCTTCATTGTTGGAGATCCAGAGTGATTACCCAAAAAAGCATTGAAAAAATCTTCAATTTGTAAATGTAGCAGAAGGTACAAGAGTCAATGCAAGTAACAAGGACCAGCAGACGTTGCTGGAACTCGGATACCGAGATGGAGGCACCTAGGCCAAAGGCACTGCGGAGAACCAGCTGACGGTACTGGAACCCGGACGGGTAGCAGAAGGTACAAGAGCCAATGCAAGTAACGAGGACCAGCTGACTGTGCTGGAACCCGGAGGGGCAGCAGAAGGAAAAGAGCCAATGGCACAACCGAGGACCAGCTGACATTACTGGGACACGGTTACTAAGCAGGAGGTACCTGTGCTCCAAAGCACTACCAAGGACCAGCAGACGTTGCTGGAACTCGGATACCGAGATGGAGGCACCTAGGCCAAAGGCACTGCGGAGAACCAGCTGACGGTACTGGAACCCGGACGGGTAGCAGAAGGTACAAGAGCCAATGCAAGTAATGAGGACCAGCTGACTGTGCTGGAACCCGGAGGGGCAGCAGAAGGAAAAGAGCCAATGGCACAACCGAGGACCAGCTGACATTACTGGGACACGGTTACTAAGCAGGAGGTACCTGTGCTCCAAGCACTACAAGGACCAGCAGACGTTGTGGAACTCGGATACGAGATGGAGGCCTAGGCCAAGCACTGCGGAGAACCAGCTGACGTACTGGAACCGGACGGGTACAGAAGGTACAAGAGCCAATGCAAGTACGAGGACCAGCTGACGTGCTGAACCGGAGGGCAGCAGAAGGAAAAGAGCCAATGGCACAACCGAGGACCAGCTGACGTTACTGGGACACGGTTACTAAGCAGGAGGTACCTGTGCTCCAAAGCACTACCAAGGACCAGCAGACGTTGCTGGAACTCGGATACCGAGATGGAGGCACCTAGGCCAAAGGCACTGCGGAGAACCAGCTGACGGTACTGGAACCCGGACGGGTAGCAGAAGGTACCCATGGAAATTTAAGTTGACAGGCCACGAGCCGGCCGCAGTTACCGAATCCCACAGTACTACAGTGGGTGATTGTCCTATTGTCACAACGGAAACAGCCTTTATTTGCATATCCCGCAGCACACATAGGAAGCACCTAAACTCCAAGCACCATAGAGTCGGCTAACCCGACCGCAACACGACAGGACAACTTATTGGAGGCTAAGTGACGTTTACACTGACAGGAAACAGATGGCGTGCTGT
Source organism: Oophaga sylvatica (assembly GCA_033576555.1). Classification (NCBI taxonomy): domain Eukaryota; kingdom Metazoa; phylum Chordata; class Amphibia; order Anura; family Dendrobatidae; genus Oophaga; species Oophaga sylvatica. The sequence goes on from JARQOD010000001.1 coordinate 477,513,996, forward strand.
AACCAGTCTGGGCAGGAGTACCCGTGCCAATGACACTTCCGAGCAACAACTGGCGGTGTTGTAGCCCAGGGATGAGAAGAGAACATGGTGGAGGCAGCAGGACTTTTTGCCGTTCACACAGCAGGGGAACAGCTGACATTACTGAACCCCAGTAACACAGGAGCAAGTGTTTACTGTGCTAACAGCACTTCCGAGCAACAACTGGCGGTGTTGTAGCCCAGGAATCAGAAGAGAACATGGTGGAGGCAGCAGGACTTTTTGCCGTTCACACAGCAGGGGAACAGCTGACATTACTGAACCCCAGTAACACAGGAGCAAGTGTTGACTGTGCTAACAGCACTTCCGAGCAACAACTGGCGGTGTTGTAGCCCAGGAATGAGAAGAGAACATGGTGGAGGCAGCAGGACTTTTTGCCGTTCACACAGCAGGGGAACAGCTGACATTACTGAACCCCAGTAACACAGGAGCAAGTGTAGACTGTGCTAACAGCACTTCCGAGCAACAACTGGCGGTGTTGTAGCCCAGGGATGAGAAGAGAACATGGTGGAGGCAGCAGGACTTTTTGCCGTTCACACAGCAGGGGAACAGCTGACATTACTGAACCCCAGTAACACAGGAGCAAGTGTAGACTGTGCTAACAGCACTTCCGAGCAACAACTGGCGGTGTTGTAGCCCAGGGATGAGAAGAGAACATGGTGGAGGCAGCAGGACTTTTTGCCGTTCACACAGCAGGGGAACAGCTGACATTACTGAACCCCAGTAACACAGGAGCAAGTGTAGACTGTGCTAACAGCACTTCCGAGCAACAACTGGCGGTGTTGTAGCCCAGGGATGAGAAGAGAACATGGTGGAGGCAGCAGGACTTTTTGCCGTTCACACAGCAGGGGAACAGCTGACATTACTGAACCCCAGTAACACAGGAGCAAGTGTAGACTGTGCTAACAGCACTTCCGAGCAACAACTGGCGGTGTTGTAGCCCAGGGATGAGAAGAGAACATGGTGGAGGCAGCAGGACTTTTTGCCGTACACACAGCAGGGGAACAGCTGACATTACTGAACCCCAGTAACACAGGAGCAAGTGTTGACTGTGCTAGCAGCACTTCCGAGCAACAACTGGCGGTGTTGTAGCCCAGGGATGAGAAGAGAACATGGTGGAGGCAGCAGGACTTTTTGCCGTTCACACAGCAGGGGAACAGCTGACATTACTGAACCCAAGTAACACAGGAGCAAATGTTGACTGTGCTAACAGCACTTCCGAGCAACAACTGGCGGTGTTGTAGCCCAGGAATGAGAAGAGAACATGGTGGAGGCAGCAGGACTTTTTGCCGTTCACACAGCAGGGGAACAGCTGACATTACTGAACCCCAGTAACACAGGAGCAAGTGTAGACTGTGCTAACAGCACTTCCGAGCAACAACTGGCGGTGTTGTAGCCCAGGGATGAGAAGAGAACATGGTGGAGGCAGCAGGACTTTTTGCCATTCACACAGCAGGGGAACAGCTGACATTACTGAACCCCAGTAACACAGGAGCAAGTGTAGACTGTGCTAACAGCACTTCCGAGCAACAACTGGTGGTGTTGTAGCCCAGGGATGAGAAGAGAACATGGTGGAGGCAGCAGGACTTTTTGCCGTTCACACAGCAGGGGAACAGCTGACATTACTGAACCCCTGTAACACAGGAGCAAGTGTAGACTGTGCTAACAGCACTTCCGAGCAACAACTGGCGGTGTTGTAGCCCAGGGATGAGAAGAGAACATGGTGGAGGCAGCAGGACTTTTTGCCGTTCACACAGCAGGGGAACAGCTGACATTACTGAACCCCAGTAACACAGGAGCAAGTGTAGACTGTGCTAACAGCACTTCCGAGCAACAACTGGCGGTGTTGTAGCCCAGGGATGAGAAGAGAACATGGTGGAGGCAGCAGGACTTTTTGCCGTTCACACAGCAGGGGAACAGCTGACATTACTGAACCCCAGTAACACAGGAGCAAGTGTAGACTGTGCTAACAGCACTTCCGAGCAACAACTGGCAGTGTTGTAGCCCAGGGATGAGAAGAGAACATGGTGGAGGCAGCAGGACTTTTTGCCGTTCACACAACAGGGGAACAGCTGACATTACTGAACCCCAGTAACACAGGAGCAAGTGTAGACTGTGCTAACAGCACTTCCGAGCAACAACTGGCGGTGTTGTAGCCCAGGGATGAGAAGAGAACATGGTGGAGGCAGCAGGACTTTTTGCCGTACACACAGCAGGGGAACAGCTGACATTACTGAACCCCAGTAACACAGGAGCAAGTGTAGACTGTGCTAACAGCACTTCCGAGCAACAACTGGCGGTGTTGTAGCCCAGGAATGAGAAGAGAACATGGTGGAGGCAGCAGGACTTTTTGCCGTTCACACAGCAGGGGAACAGCTGACATTACTGAACCCCAGTAACACAGGAGCAAGTGTAGACTGTGCTAACAGCACTTCCGAGCAACAACTGGCGGTGTTGGAGCCCAGGGTCAAGGAGGATGTTTAAATACTATATCAAGTATTTTCCTTGTTACGTGTCAATTAAAAATGTCTATACTCCAAACAAGAGAAATATAACCTTTAGTACCATAAGATGATGATTTAACTTAAATAAATATATGTAAATTAATAATTTACAAACATAAACGCATACATTAACATGTTGAAAAGCAATGCAAACCACAATTAAAATAGGTTAAATAATCTGCTATACGGTTTAAAATAAAAGCATACAAGTACATATCAGAATCCATTAATGATGGCTAAGTAACAGTATGTACACCATTTTTATTGTGTAGACAATGAATGGCTGACTTAAAAAACATAATCAGCATTACAAGTTATCTTTGACATTCATAAAACTTTACATTTGGTGAATAATATCACTAAAATTTTTTAAAAAAATATCTAAAATTTCCATCATGTAATACTAATAATATGTGGCAATCATTTATATTAACAAACAAAAAATTTAAAAAGTCCATAGTGCAGAGTGAAAACAGATATTTATGCCTGACTGTGGACTTGCAAGCATGACAACGGATAGATAAGGAATATGTGTCGAATGGGGTGTACATTTCACCTAGGTACTGTGCTGTATGGTATAAGGGAAATGTGTGGCTTTGTAAACCTAGTGGTAGAGAAAGGTCACTACACCTTACATTCAGTACACACTTGCAGCTCAGGCCTGAAACCATTCAGCTGTTAATTAGGAGACCAGAAATAGGTGTCTGCGAACACAGTCAGAGAGCTCGCTTAGTCTGGACAAGGAGTCCAGGCACAAGAAGGAGTCTCCAGGAGTATAATCTGACTCAGTCTGGGTGCTCGATGTACCCCGGACACAGGAGTAGTCTCTGTTAGAATCCATGCGGATAGCTGCTGAATAGGAGGGGAGCTCTCTCAAGTCTGGACGTTGGATATGCCTTTAGACACAAAGAGGAGCCTCTGCGAACCTCCATGCTGGTAAATGCTGAACATATGTGTTGTTTTGGCCCAGGCTGTTAGAGTCTGGTCCCGGATAGATAGGGAAATCTATCTAAGTGTAGTAAGTGGCTGGACAAGCCCAGGTCTTATGTTTATGATTTGGTTTTGATTATGTTCTGTTTGCTGTGGACTTTAATAAAACTGGTTGCGGCCAGTTTTTACCAGAACTGCTGTCTGTGAATGAACTGTTTCCGTGCCACTCCGTCTACCCGGACGGCGATCCCAGAGCTATATCCCCTGAAAAGCTTACAATTGGTGCTAGAATGTGTGGGCAGCACAGTGGCTAAGAGACAGCAATAAGGGAGAAGTCTGTTGAAGCAGCAGCAGAGAAAAAAAAGTGTGTCAGCAAAAGAAAGTCTATTGGAGCAGTCTTAAAGAGACAGTAGCCCTAATAGAGTTTGCAAAAGAAAAAAAAAAAAAAGTGTGTCTGCACAGCAAAGCTGAACTTGTTGTGGAAAAGACTGTGGAGTGTGCAGCAGCAAAGGAAAAGTCTGTTGGAGCAGTCTTAAAGAGACAGTGGCCCTAATAGAGTTTGCAGAGAAAAAAAAAAAAAAAGTGTCTGCACAGCAGAGCTGAATTTTCTGTGGAAAAGACTGTGGAGTGTGTATGTCTTGAGTGAAGACTGCCGTTGTTAAGACAGAGAAGTCTGACAGTATGGATGACAGCCTGGAGAAGCTGATTAAACAAATGGCGCAAGTTAATGTGCAACATAAGACTGCCGTTGTTGAGACAGAGAAGTCTGACAGCATGGATGACAGTTTGGAGGAGCTTGTTAAGAAACACCTGCAGAGCATGCAGCAGGCCCAGCAGAGCTGGCAGCAGCAGCAGCAGCAGGAGTTTAACCGATTGCTGAGGGAGCAGATTGCAGCTCTCAGCACCTCGTCCCCGAGTAATGTTGTAAAGGCACCTGCGTTGCCTGCAGTAAAGAAGCGGTTGGAGCCTGACGTCGGCCGTCGGGTCGGCATGGTTGAAGAGGTGATAGTGAACCGCTACACCCGAGCATGTCCTCCTGAGGTACAGCCAGAGGTCGGACAAGGAGACCACCAGGATGCCAATCGTCTGGTCAGCCTGATGGAGAAGGCCTTCGCCAGCAAAGACTGTCTCCGTGACCAGCCGTCTGAGAGGTCGTCACTTCAGAGTTCCCGGACGCTGAACTCTCGCGGTAAGAGCGTTCCAGCTGTTGGGGACATGGGGTATGCTGATAAGCGGGTTCAGGCCCGAGGGGACATGTGGGTGGAAAAGTGTGATGGACAGTGTTGGAGAGGTCGTGAAATTGCAGCCAACTGTCCAATAGAGGGGGAGCCTATGTATTGTGATGTTGGCAGATCCCTCTCTCTCTGCGCAGAACCTGTGTGTGTGTCCACCTCAGCCGAAGAGACTGGACCACAGGTGTCCCCGGTGGTTGTAAATGACTGCCCAGCACAGGCCCTCTTGGACCCAGAGAGTCCAGTGACTTCCGTATGGGACAGCCTGATTGATAGGGACTTTATCCCTGATAAACACCTGAGTGTGGTGTGCATCCATGGAGACACCAAAGTCTACCCAGAGACTGCCGTGGACTTGGTCCCCAAACTCGGGGAGGTTTCATATGAAGTGGGGGTAGTGAAGAACCTGGTGCAACCCGTTATATTGGGTAATGACTTTCCCCGATCTAAGGATCTCTGGGGGAAAAATGTTTCTGATGGACAGTGTGATGAAGCTCCTACTGAGGGTGCGCAGTCCCGAGGGGCGGAACACAATGCTAGTGGGCCGTTAAACTTATATGATGATGATGATGATGATGATAATCATGATAATGATGCTGATACTGATAATGATGATGATGATGATCATGATAATGATGCTGATACTGATAATGATGATGATCATGATAGTGATGATGATACTGATCCTAATCATGATAATGATATTGATAATGATGATGACTGTGATAGAGATGAAATTCCTTTGCAGGTGATGTTGGGAGACGAGGATGGTGATTCTCGGGAACCGAGTGTCCCTGACTTACCTGTGTCCTGTGACAATTTTGAGAGTGAGCAGTGGAGAGACCCCACTCTTAAAACGGCACAGGAAAATATAAGGGTTCTAAATGAGGTTTCCCAAGAGCCTGGCTCTGAGGAGAGGTTTCCTCATGTTGCCATGGACAATAACCTGTTGTATAGGGACACTGAAGTCCAGGGAGAGGTCGTGAGCCAGCTCCTAGTACCTGAGCTATATAGAAGTATAGTGCTGGGGTTGTCACATAGTCACATATTTGAGGGACCAGATGGTGAAGTTAATGTTGTGGATGACATGTTAACTAAGGTTCCAGATCAAGATAATGAATTGTATAACCCTGAAAGTGAGCAGGATGTGAATGAGAATGAATTGTATAACCCTGAAATTGAGCCGGATGTGGCTGAGAAAAAGGGGTCAGACAGGGATAGTGGTAGTGATAGTGAATCATCTGATGACGATCAAGCAACCAGTGCAAATGAGGAAGGCATGGTAGCAGAGGAGGTTGAGGGTCCTGAGAAGAAAGCTGATGCTGACCTTACAGCCGGACAGAAGATGGCATCTGAAGATATTTTACAGTTGGCCGATTCCCTGGCGAAGACTAAGGTGAAAGGAGGAGAGCTGAGCTTTAAAGGCAGGACTCTGAAACTGAACACAGCACAAGTGGATGCTGTTGGAAATGAGAAGTTATCAATGTATGGTGTGGATCTGCATCATGCCAAGGACTCTGAAGGTAATGCTGCAGAGGTGGAAAAAGCCATAGAAGTGGTAGACACCAAACCAGATGCCTCATCAGAAGCTGAGGTCTCAAGTGCAGCTGTGAGGAACAAGACTGAGGATGTGGGGGCTGACTCTGCCCAGGAATCTGTTTCGGCCAGAGACAGTGGCGTGGATGGTGTACTGTCCGGATCAGTAGCGGCAACTCGCAAAGTTCAGGCTGGAAGTTCGGCACCAGGTGATTCATCAGTGTTCCCGAGCGACACAAAGGATCTGGATAAATCACAAGATGAGATTTTGAGACATCAGGCTGGCATTGGTGAGCTCAAGCGCACTTTCATGGAGTCTACATCTGAGCCACGTCCCAACGAATGGGAAAAGCGATGTATCACTCCGTTGCCGCTGCAGATACACGGGAGCCCAGATGGGATGCAGAACGTGGTGGAAGAGAAGAGCCAGGCGGGTTCTGAGTATACAGATGCAGCTATCAAGGAGAACTTGAAAGCTGGAATAAATGGAGATATTGGATACCATAGTGATGTGACTGAAGAGGTAGAATGTAAGACTGACGGTAGGGCTTCTGAGCATGTTCTACCAGAAGAGCCTGAAGAAGGGGCCGAGGACGTAAAGGATGTCCAACAGCTACAGGAGAAGATGCGTCTCCATGAGGTCTCCACCAAAGAAATGAAGACTGAGAATGTTGCGTTACGCGAGCAGCTGCAGCAGTGTGAACTGGATGTGGCATCTTTTCGCCGGGAACGTGAGCGGTTCCATCAGTTGCTCCAGAGAGCACGAAATGAAGGGGAAAGTGTATATAGTACCTTGCAGGATCAAGGAAAAGTGGTTGCACAGGTACCAGATGAATTGATTACTTCTCAGAAAAAACTCCAAACTGTGATGAAGGAGTGTGATGAAAGCCATGAGCATCTTCGTGAGAAGGTCAATGAAGTAAAAGGAAGGATACAGGGAATCTCTTCGTTGCAAGAGCAAATGCTGCTCAATAAGTCTAAGGCTCTATATAAGAATGCTGTTGTCACGGTAGAACATTACAATTCAGCTGAAGATTTAGAGGATGAATTATGTGGACTGAGAAAGAAAAACGATCAGCTCCTTCTACAGTCCCAATCATTTGAACAGTGTAGCTTAAAATGGTCAGAGACCATGGCAGAGGAGCTTAAGGTCTGTGAAATAGACTTTATGAGTCCACCGATATTCAAGAAAATAGATGTGCTAAAGAGGGTTCAAGGGGAACTAGAGAAAAGTAAAAAACCCCCTATACCTTCTGTGATAGTTGGTGACACATGGTCAGTGCACCAAGGACAGGAGGTACGTGAGTTTCTGAGGAAGAGTCAGCAGAAGTGTTCTGATGTGCTGGGTCGTACTTCTCTGGCCAGGCACTATATCGAGACTGAGCCCGGCCCTAAGGTCAAGATGAAACCGTGCAGGATGCCCGAGACCCGCAGAGAGCGTGGGCCTGGGAGGGTGCAGGGTGGTGCGGATGCTTCAGATGAAGAGAGGGCTGATGTTGGCTATGGCTCAGGTGAAGATACAGATGACAATAGTGAAGATGAAGCTGATGAGGGCCATGACTGGTCCAGAGTTCACTATCTCTTTTGGATTGTTGACCAGCCCTCCGGTCTGGATGACCAGCCCTCCGGTCTGGAGAAGAGGGGGGGATATGTGAGACAGTGAAGGAATATGTGTCGAATGGGGTGTACATTTCACCTAGGTACTGTGCTGTATGGTATAAGGGAAATGTGTGGCTTTGTAAACCTAGTGGTAGAGAAAGGTCACTACACCTTACATTCAGTACACACTTGCAGCTCAGGCCTGAAACCATTCAGCTGTTAATTAGGAGACCAGAAATTGGTGTCTGCGAACACAGTCAGAGAGCTCGCTTAGTCTGGACAAGGAGTCCAGGCACAAGAAGGAGTCTCCAGGAGTATGAGCTGTCTCAGTCTGGGTGCTCGATGTACCCCGGACACAGGAGTAGTCTCTGTTAGAATCCATGCGGATAGCTGCTGAATAGGGGGAGCTCTCTCAAGTCTGGACGTTGGATATGCCTTTAGACACAAAAAGGAGCCTCTGCGAACCTCCATGCTGGTAAATGCTGAACATATGTGTTGTTTTGGCCCAGGCTGTTAGAGTCTGGTCCCGGATAGATAGGGAAATCTATCTAAGTGTAGTAAGTGGCTGGACAAGCCCAGGTCTTATGTTTATGATTTGGTTTTGATTATGTTCTGTTTGCTGTGGACTTTAATAAAACTGGTTGCGGCCAGTTTTTACCAGAACTGCTGTCTGTGAATGAACTGTTTCCGTGCCACTCCGTCTACCCGGACGGCGATCCCAGAGCTATATCCCCTGAAAAGCTTACAGTATATATAGATGAGACTGCATAGCCACAGATGGTGAATGGCGATGTAATACTGTACCTCAATAAAGTGTGCGTTACTACTACATACTTTTTTTTATATAGCTTTATAAAAGGTTACGTGCATGTATGGTTGCGCCTTTGTTTGGACGCACAGACTGGCTTCCTGCTGTGACGCGTTGGGTATTGGAGCGTCTGTACGTCTTATGACGCAGACTAACATTCACGGTGCGCATCGTTCATCATCGCAAGCGTACCGACAACACAAAGGCGTTGTCATGACTGCTTTACTCAGTAAACATGCACCTATGATGAAACATACACGCATGTGCCCTATTACATAACAAGCTACAAGAAAAACGAGTGTGAGGTGTGACACAGCTGTTTTGTTAAGGTACAGTATTATATCGACATTGTACAGGTGTCGCTATTCAGTCTGATAAATAGATATCATTCACCTATTCTATCAGTTGTCGTTCTTTCAGCACCACTTACAGGTATATATTTTGCTATTGTGACTATGCACTATTGACTTTACCAAGGTAATGCATGATTTTTGTTAGCGATTATCATGTTTACATGAAGGACCTTTATGATATGGGCTGTTAACTTTCTAATTAAATATGTATTTTTTAAAATGACACAAATATAAGTAATGTTGAAGATGACTATTCCTACATGCATTGTTTGCACAATATTACAGGTGTACATCACGTCCCTTAATCAACATTGGATTATTATATTTACTTGTATGCTTTTATTTAAAAGGCAAGAACACTGAAGTATAACCTTCGCACTGCAGCAGTTGTCAAAGTTCAACCCACATTATGCACTTACAACATTGCAGCATTTGAGTCATGATGTGAGTTGGATTTGTCTAAGCTATGGAGTGACAAGGTTGACCATCAGTATCCTATAGCATAAGTAGGCTTTTGTGTTTGCATTTGTTTTCGACATGTGCATATCTGTAATAATATGTCACAATTATTTTGTTACAGAATTGTGACAAAGACTAATCATTTTATGGTTTTAAAGTTGACGTTTCAAATGTTTACAGCTTAGAAATCAGGGTGTAGCCTCATATCTATGTGTAGCACTAGACACTTTGACATGTCATGTTTTTTTAACCATGATTAGGTAGCTAGCAGTAATTTTTGCCGGACACACAGCAGGGGAACAGCAGGCGTTACTGAACCCCACAAACACATCAGCGATTGTTTTCATCTGTGCATCTAACACTTCTGAGCAGCAACTGGCGGTGTTGAAGCCCAGGGTCAAGGAGGGTGTAGGCAGAGGCCTAGTATGAGATGTTTGAAGTTGAAGTTGTAGTTAGCAGCAGTAATTTTTGCCAGACACACAGCAGGGGAACAGCAGGCGTTACTGAACCCCACAAACACATCAGCGATTGTTTTCATCTGTGCATCTAACACTTCTGAGCAGCAACTGGCGGTGTTGAAGCCCAGGGTCAAGGAGGGTGTAGGCAGAGGCCTAGTATGAGATGTTTGAAGTTGAAGTTGTAGTTAGCAGCAGTAATTTTTGCCAGACACACAGCAGGGGAACAGCAGGCGTTACTGAACCCCACAAACACATCAGCGATTGTTTTCATCTGTGCATCTAACACTTCTGAGCAGCAACTGGCGGTGTTGAAGCCCAGGGTCAAGGAGGGTGTAGGCATAAAATATTGAGTTATTGCCTTGTTACGTGGCCATTGCAAATGTATGTACTTCAAACAAGAATAAATGAAGTTTTACTAGGACAATAAAATGATGAATTTCAATTCCAAGAATAGAAAAATATTTATACTTGAGAGTCCGCTGTGGTTGATACCGTTTAATGGCTAACTGAAAATATGGTAACAAATTCCAAGCTTTCCAGACTACTCAGGTCTCTTCATCAGGCTAAGACTAAAACAAAAAATGAAGAATCACATATTTCTACACACAACAGGACACAGGAATAGGTAAGACAAGTGAGGGAGGGACAAGTGAGGGAGACCGGCCAAAAAATGAGAACAAGGATGAATTATCAGCGCCACACAATAAGAGAAAAAATAATGGATTTACCTGTGGCAAAACACTTTTGTATGCCCGGTCATAGCATGATGGATATGGAATTACTGGTATTAAAATATAACTTCAAATATGAGAAAGATACAAAGGTTTCAGAATATAAGCTCATCATGACCTTTGACACTGTTAGTGATGGAATGAATAGATCACACGGATTTATGTCATTCTATATCAATTAAGGAATCTGCGTCTCTGCCCTTCCAGGGGCATGAAAACACAAAACCAGACCCCAATCAGAGGGCAATAAAACTTTCTATCCTTATCTAGGAACTGTTCCAATATTTATGTTCATCCCTCTGTGATGACAGTTCTGCTACACGTCACTTACTTGTCTTACCTATTGCACTATTCCTGTGTCCTGTTGTGTATAGTGTTGAGCGATAGTGCTCGATATCTAAAAATATCGTATCGAAATTGTATCGCCGATAGCACTAAATATCGTCGATATCCGATTTCGATACCGGAAGTCCAATGTAAGTCTATGGGAACAAAATATCGCAACTAAAAAAAACCTTTATTTCCTTGTAAACACTAAATATACACACATAGAATACATATATATATATATATATATATATACATGTCATTGTGACATATATATATATAATACATATATGTATAGTTTATACACTTCTACATAGTAAAATATCCTCTGATTCAATTGCCGGGTAAAGCCGGCTTCTGTGAAAAGACAGAAGCACCCGACATGAAATGACACTTGGTGTACATAGGGTTAACCATGTCTTTTCATGTCGTTTGCAATCTGATTTGCACAAACAATTACATCAGTCCAAAATTTCACACCTGTAGGGGTTAATTAAAGGTGTAAATTCGTTGTAAAAAAAACGGACTTTTTTGCTACGAATTTACACCTTTAATTAACCCCTACAGGTGTGAAATTTTGCACACTTACACTCATGTAATTGTTTGTGCAAATCAGATATCAAACTACATGAAAAGACATGGTTAACTCTATGTAAACCAAGTGTCATTTCATGTCAGGTTCTGCATTTTCACAAAAGCCGGCAATTTAATTAGCGGCTATTATACTATGTAGAAGTGTATGAACTATAAATATAAATATATATATATGTGTCACAAATTCAATGACATGTATATATATATATGAGGTGTAAAATTGCTGAAAAAAAATGAGTGGGCTCCCGCCCTATTTTCGCAACCAGACAGACAAAGCCAGTGAGTGGGGGCAGATAATAATAGCCCAGAGAGGGACCATTATTTTTGGCCCCCCCCGGCTACTAACATCTGCCCCCAGACACCCCAGAAAGGGCAAATCTCTAATTAGATTTGCCCTTTCTGGCACTTTGCCCGTCTATTCCCATTGCCCTGTAGCGGTGGCGAATGGGTTAATAAGGGGTTAAAATGACCTTGCAATTGAAAAGTCACTTTAAGCCAGGTTAATAATTGAGAGCTGTCAATCAGACAACTATCAATTATTAATCCTATTGTATGAAAGAAAAATCAAACACACACAGTTTAATAAAAAAGAAGTTTAATGAAATAATCACACAGTTTTTGACCATATTTTATTTACCTGCTAAAACCATTTCCTGTAATAAAAATAAAATAATAAAGCAAAATTATTCTTACCAATCCGATGTACAGTCAGGTCCCACGGTGTAATCCATCAGAAAGGGTTAATGTTTACTGCAGGGACCGCAGCTAATGCTGCAGCCTCACAGTAAACCCCCAAATGAATGAGTTCCTCTCCTGGCTGACAGGAGAGGAAGTGGAAAGCTTAATTGATTGCTTTCCACTTTCACTTCAGGTCAGCCAGGGACACAATCAGTGACGTCAGAGGGAACTGGTTAACAAAAATAGGGGATCCCCTCGAAAAAAATTGGCGTGGGGTCCCCCCTATTTTTGTTAACCAGCCAGATGAAGCAGACCGCTGAGGCCTGGTTTTTCAGGCTGGTAAGGATCCAATATCCATGGACCTTGCAAGCCTGATAATACCAGGCCACAGCAGTCTGCATATCTTGGCTGATTAACAAAAATAGGGGATAAGGGGTTAATGTCACTGTTGATTGCACGGTGACAATAAGCCCGGTTAATAATGGAGAGGCGTCAATAAGACACCGATCCATTATTAATCCCAAAGTTATTAAATGCATAAAAAAAAAGACAAAGCAAGAAAAAAGTCTTTTAATGAAATAAAAGAGACAACACAGTTTTCATTTCTTTTATTGTACTCTCATTCCTGCGACGCCATCGATCTCCTGTAAAAAAAGAAAAAAAACAAACCAACAGTATACCACCTGTCCGACGCAATCCATAGTAACGACAGTCCCACGACGATCCAGCTCTGCTACATCGCAATGACAGGCAGAGCCTGTCATCGCGACGCAGCACAGCTGATTACCTGCTTCCCCGGCGGTGACGTCATCGGACTGACTGCTTTACGGCCGGGATTACCCAGCAGTCACTGCAGTTATCGCGAGAAACTGCATGTGACCGCTGGGGAGAAGAGGATGGCGGCCATGAAGCAGTCCAGGACGTGACCGCCGGAGATCTTCTGCCAGGTAAGTGCCGCTGACTCCTGACAGACCCGACCGACGGACACTGACAGTGACAGACCCGACCGACGGACACAGACAGTGACAGTGACAAATCCGATTCCGGTATTCGATAAGACGAAAATATCGAAACGAATTATCGAAAGACCGATAGAGCTAATATCGGCCGATAGCCGATATTTACATTATCGTATCGCTCAACACTAGTTGTGTATAGAAATATGTGATGCTTCATTTTTTGTTTTAGTCTTTGCCTGATGAAGAGACGTGAGTAGCCTCAAAAGCTTTCAATTTGTTACCATCTTTTCAGTTATGCATTCAAAGGTATCAACCACTGCGGACTCTCAAGTCTAAATATTTATCTATCTACTGGCTAACACGGTACAAAGATACACATGTTTCCTAACTTCAAGAATAAAAATAAAGACACTGCAAATATAAACGCATATATGCACATGCCAACAAGAAATGGAACAACACACCACCCAAAAAATTGGTTACAAAATATAGTGTTGTAAATTTAAGAATAAAAGTCAATTTTTGTATTTATGAATAATGCTTAAGGAACGCTATGTTAAACCATAACATAGTGAAGACAATGGATTTTGTAATAGTCACTCATCATCATCATCATTGCAATTTAGATGTGACAGTCACAGACATTTCAATTATTTAAGTTAATAAAATAGTTACTTTGTACACCATGTATGACATGTCCAGCATGGACTCATCAATGTGATGACACAATAATGTACGATAAAAAATAACCATTTAAAAAAACATAATGCATTGTCACAATTTAAGTGTGTGCCTGCAAGTGTAGGTGAAACAAAGGCTACGGATAGCAAAGGTATATTCTATGTCTGTATCAGACAGTGGACAGCCTCTGATGGGTAATGGCGATGTTATACTGTACGTCAATAAAGTCTGTGGCTGCAATCATGCATTTTTTGCTTGTACAGTGTTGAAGAGGGTAAAAGCATGTCTGGTTGCGCAAGGCTTTATCCGTCAACACTACCTTCCTACTGTCACGCGTAGGGTAGGGTAGCGTGTGTCAATTAGATGACTCTATAAAATGTGACGTTACGCAGCGTTATTGCGCCCTAGGGACGCCAAAAATACGACAGCAGTAATCATTTACTGTCTAATACTCCACCTATGACCAACAAAAAAAGACCGTTCCCTCTTTAACAATCTACAAGACTAACAAGCATAATGGTTGACGCTGACTTTATTGAGGTACAGTATTACATCGACATTGTCCATGAGTAACTATGCACTGTGATACCTATATACCATTATTAATTTATATCTGTTGTGGTTGTTTCAACAGCACTTGCAGGTATAACTACCTATTGTCAGTATGCATGATGCACTTTCTAGATGTAATAATTTATTATTGCACATTATTACCAGGTTTAGATGCTGGCCATTTCATATATGGTGTGTGAAGTTACAGTTGGCATCAGTATGTGTATTTTATAATGTCTGTCATAAATAAAACTCGTGATGATGATGATGAGGATTTTATGATTCGTACATCCATTGACTGCATTATCTTACAGGTACAGATAGAGTTCCTTAAAAAGCATTAATTGATAAGTATGAAATGTACTTTTATGCATTAATTTCAAAAGTGAAGACTATGTTTTAGTTTTTGTTACCATTTGTAATAGACATGTGCAGATATGCGCTGTGATGACAAATTATTATTTGTCCATATTTGTAATAAAAATTTATCATTCTAGGCCTGGAAAACTTCACAATTTCCTGTTTTAAGCATAACAATCAGGGTGACGGCTGTTCCCTATTTGGAGCATGTTCGACATGGGTTTTTCTGTGCATGTGTAGGGAACAGGAGACTTCTTGCCGGACACACAGCAGGGGAACAGCTGGCGTTACTGAACCCCACTAACACTATAGCTTGTGTATTGGTCTGTGGACACGACACTTCTGAGCAGCAACTGGCAGTGTTGTAGCCCAGGGAGTAGAGTTCAGGTGGTAGAAAGATGAACATAACAGGAGACATGGATAACGTTGCGAACCAGTTATTTAATCTGAAAACGGACAGACAAATTCTGGCGAGATCCATGCCTTGTTCATTTTCAGAAAAGTAAGCCGGTCTACATTATCGGAGGATAGTCGCATGCGACGGTCTTTTAGTACACCACCTGCAGCACTAAAGACGCGCTCCGATAATACACTGGCAGCAGGGCAAGCCAGCACCTCCAATGCATACTGGCTAAGCTCTGGCCATGTAGCCAGCTTAGAGACCCAAAACTTGAATGGGGAAGAGCCATCTGGGAGTACACTGAGAGGGAAAGACATGTAGTCTGTCACCATCTTACGGAAACGTTGCCTCCTGCTGACTGGAGCCGTCTCGGATGGTGTAGACATTTGTGGCGCTGCCACAAAACTTCGCCACATTTGGAACATACTGGTCTTGCCCTGTGCAGAGGCGCTGCTTGTGCTCCCTCTTGTTGCAGAGCTGTCTCCACTGCCTCGACGCACAGAGCTGCTTTGTAAAGCAGTAGCAGCAGCAGTGCTCTCGGCTGGAATGGAGAACATTATGGATTGCACCAGTGTGTCTTGGTACTCCCGCATTTTACGCTCCCGGTTCAACGGTGTGATGAGGCTTTGTAAGTTGTCCCGGTAGTGAGGGTCTAGGAGGGTGTACACCCAATAATCAGACGTGGTGAGAATGTGGGCGATGCGGCGGTCGTTTCTCAGGCACTGCAGCATGAAATCAACCATGTGCTGCAGACTCCCAACTGGCCAAGAAACGCTGTCCCCTGCAAGAGGCGTCATCTCTGCCTGCTCTGCATCACCCCACCCTCGCTCTACATACTGACTAGAGCGTTGTGTACCTCCCTCTGGAGCGATGTCTTCCTCCTCCATTGACTCCTCCTCATCCTCCTCACAAAGTGAGCCCTGCCCAGCCCTTTGTGAGGAACCACGTTGCGCTGACTGTCCAGAAGGTGATGGAATTTGTGACTCCTCATCCTCCACCTCTTCCAAAACCTCATCCCTTATTGCTTGCAGTGTTTTTTGAAGCAGGCAGATAAGGGGGACAGTCAGGCTGACTAGTGCATCATCTGCACTCGCCATCCGCGTTGACTCATCAAACGCACGCAAAACGTGGCAGATGTCCTTCATAGAGGCCCACTCAGTAGTGGTGAAGTGTGAACGGCGCAAATTGCGAGTTGATTGCGCCTGATGCAGCTGATACTCCATTACTGCTGGCTGCTGCTCACACAACCGCTCCAACATATGTAACGTGGAATTCCACCTGGTGGGTACGTCACATATGATGCGATGTTCAGGAAGGCGAAATCTGCGTTGCAGAGCTGCAATGCACGATCTGGCCATGCTGGAACGTCGCAAGTGAACGCACTCTAGGCGGACCTTGTGCAGCAGTGCATCAAGATCCGGATAGTCCCTCAAAAAACTCTGCACGACCAAGTTGAGCAAATGTGCCAGACATGGTATGTGAGTGAGGTTGCCAAGGCCCAGAGCTGCCACCAGATTTCGGCCATTGTCACACACTACCAAGCCTGGCTGGAGATTCGCTGGCAAAAACCACACGTCGCTCTCCTGCTTGATGGCATTCCAGAGCTCCTGCGCTGTGTGGCTTCGATTCCCCATGGAAATTAATTTCAGGACGGCCTGTTGACGTTTGGCCACGGCTGTGCTCATATCGGTCGCATCAGGTAAGCGCTCACGGGTCCATGTGGAGGTAGACCGTGACGGCTCCTGCAGCGATGATTCTGAGGAACTGGAGTAGGAGGAGGAGTCAATGTGGACAGACTTGATTCCTGCAATCCTTGGAGTTGGCAGAACACGTACAGCGCCACTCGCAAGATCTGTACCCGGCTCCACAACATTGACCCAATGGGCAGTGAGGGAAAGGTATCGTCCCTGGCCATGGGTACTGGTCCACGCATCGGTGGTCAGGTGGACCTTGCTACTGACGGCGTTTAGTAGCGCATGTTTAATTTTTCCCTCAACATGCTTTTGCAGACCAGGGACGGCTTGCCTGCTGAAATAAAATCGGCTGGGCACATTGTATTGTGGGACTGCCAATGCCATTAAGTTACGGAAACTGTCAGTCTCCACCAGCCTGAATGACAGCATTTCAAGGGACAGGAGTTTTGCAATGCCAGCATTCAGAGCCTGTGCTCGTGGATGGTTTGCCGAGTATGGCCGTCTTTTATCCCATGCCTGTGCTACCGATGGCTGTTTTGTGGCCTGGGAGTGTGAGGATGACAGGGAACTTGCAGCTGTGGGTGGAATAACACTGGGTCTCTGGACAACAGTGACAGAGGTTCTTCCATGGCGATCCTGTGAGGAAGCTGAACCAGCTGTGTGTGAGCTGGAGGAAGAGGCTCCAACACGAGCTGAAGATGTAGGTGCTGCTGTAGGTTGGCCTACATCTCCAGTGTGTCTTTGTAACTCAACCACGTGCTTTGACCGCACATGTTTCCACATATTTGTGGTATTAAGGTTACTGACACTTTTACCTCTTTTTACTTTTTGATTACACAGCTTGCATTTGACATAGCAAATATCATCTGCAAGTGTGTCAAAAAAGGACCACGCAGTGCAAGTCCTGGGAGCGCCTGTTTTGGCTGTTGGAAGAGAACTGCTACGAACGGGTGCCAAACTGGAGGCTACAGGCAACCGAGTCTGCAGCCTACCTCTCCCTACTGTTTGGACCGTTGGGGCAATCTCTTCCTCAGAGCTGCTACCACCACCTTCCTGTTCCTCACGCCATGTTGGGTCTTGGACCTCATCATCTCCACTACCCTCTTCCAACACCTGCTGCTGTTGGGTGGTCTGGCCAGCACCATGCTCAACAGAAACTGGCACCTGAGTCTCATCATCATCAGATGCGTTCTGCGGTGTGCTGACCATCGGCACTGGCTCACCCGCCTTTTCACATTCAGAGAGACACAGCTGTTGCGCATCACTGCATACTGCCTCTTCTTCACATTCCAAAATGCTGCTTGGCTGGGCCCCTGTTTGCAAGCCAACAGATTCTGAGAACAGAAGCAGAGACTCAGCTGGCTCCAGTTCAGAACTCTCTGACTGCCTGGGCAATTTGGCAGGCGGTGAAGAGACAGATGGTTGTTCAACAGTGCTGTGGTCCTGAGAGGAGGTGGAAGCAATTGAAGTCGATGCATTGGCTGCCATCCAACCAACAACGGCTTCAATTTGTTCTTCCCGCAGCAGGGGGGTACGCTGAGCTCCTACAAAAGTGCGCATAAAGGAACGCTCACGGGGAAAACTGGTGGATGCTGTGTCACTGGGTGCGGCAGCAGCCACAGAATCCCCACGTCCTCTCCCTGCTGAAACTCCACGGCCACGACCACGTGCCTTACTCCCTGCCTTCTTCATCTTGGTAGATTGATAAAGAAAGTCAGAAAAGTTATAAGGCCTAAGTGTGGTTATTCCTCAGAGACTGCAGTGAACACTGCAGACAACTGTTCAGTAGCTGTGAAAGGCCCCTTTGTGTACTTCTATAGTGTTTGCAACCAATGTATTGTATACGGATGGAAGCGCGTCACACTAATAGATTAGATTTTTTTCAAATATAATGGAGCAGCACCAATTTGAGAAAAATGTGAAGGATGAGGCAGTGACACACGCTCAGCAGACTACAACCAGCAGTGGTTGAAGAACTAACTGGAGCGTAATCTGCACTCAAAAAATGAAAAGCTCACAGACTACAGTGAACACTGCAGACAACTGTTCAGTAGCTGTGAAAGGCCCCTTTGTGTACTTCTATAGTGTTTGCAACCAATGTATTGTATACGGATGGAAGCGTGTCACACTAATGGATTAGATTTTTTTCAAATATAATGGAGCAGCACCAATTAGAGAAAAATCTGAAGGATGAGGCAGTGACACACGCTCAGCAGACTACAACCAGCAGTGGTTGAAGAACTAACTGGAGCGTGATCTGCACTCAAAAAATCAAAACCTCACAGACTGCAGTGAACACTGAAACACAACTGTTCACTATCTGTGAAAGGCTCCTTTCTGTACTTCTATAGTGTTTGCAACCAATGTATTGTATACGGATGGAAGCGCGTCACACTAATAGATTAGATTTTTTTCAAATATAATGGAGCAGCACCAATTAGAGAAAAATGTGAAGGATGAGGCAGTGACACACGCTCAGCAGACTACAACCAGCAGTGGTTGAAGAACTAACTGGAGCGTGATCTGCACTCAAAAAATCAAAACCTCACAGACTGCAGTGAACACTGAAACACAACTGTTCACTTTCTGTGAAAGGCTCCTTTCTGTACTTCTATAGTGTTTGCAACCAATGTATTGTATACGGATGGAAGCGCGTCACACTAATAGATTAGATTTTTTTCAAATATAATGGAGCAGCACCAATTAGAGAAAATGTGAAGGATGAGGCAGTGACACACGCTCAGCAGACTACAACCAGCAGTGGTTGAAGAACTAACTGGAGCGTGATCTGCACTCAAAAAATCAAAACCTCACAGACTGCAGTGAACACTGAAACACAACTGTTCACTATCTGTGAAAGGCTCCTTTCTGTACTTCTTTAGTGTTTGCAACCAATGTATTGTATACGGATGGAAGCGCGTCACACTATAATTTCTATTGAATGGAGCAGCTAGAATTACACTAAAGAAAAAAAAAAGAGTCTGTGAGTGACACGTGCAGATGCCTACAGACAGCGTTGGATGCAGAGCAAACTGCAGCGTCACCTGCACTCTCACACACACACCTTGCACAGAGCTGTTGAAACAACACTGCAAGGCAAAAGGAAGCTTTACACAGCGGTTGGTAAACTAGCCTGTCCTAAAGCAAAGTACACAAAATCGCAATCTCTAACTGTCCCTCAGAGTCAGCAGAGCAGCGTTCTGTCCCTAACTGAGTTCACAGCACAGTGACGCTAAAATGGCGGCGGCGCCTTTTATAGTGCATTCTGACATCATTTCAGCAGCCAATCACAGCCATGCCATTAGTTAAGATGACCGCAGCATTACAGGATGTGCCCACACTTCATAAGATTCCTCATTGGCTGACTAAAATCACATTGCCTCTCAAAGAATTATGGGAACTTCCGATTCCGGTATACGATATTGGAAAAATATCGGAACTAAGTATCGGAATTCCGATACAGCGAATATCGGCCGATACCCGATACTTGCGGTATCGGAATGCTCAACACTAGTCAGGAGATGCGTTCAGGTTACCACTACTGAGTTACCCGCAGATCTTACTACACTTCCCAAGTGCTATTGGTCATATGCAGACGTGTTCTCCAAGAAGGCTGTGGAGACTCTTCCGCCCCATCGCCCCTATGTCTGTCCTATCGACCTCTTGCCTGGAGCAGAACCTCATCGGGAAGGGTCTATCCCCTCTCTCTTCCTGAGATGGAGGCTATGTCACAATATATTCAGGAGAATCTGGCAAGAGGGTTCATTAGGAAGTCGGTGTCACCGGCAGGGGCGGGATTCTTCTTCGTGCAGAAGAAGAACGGAGAATTACATCCGTGCATTGATTACAGGGGTCTTAACGCCATCACCGTTAAGAACAAGTACCCATTGCCCCTGATTTCTGAGCTCTTTGATAGGCTCCGGGGAGCAAGGGTATTTACTAAACTAGATCTGTGTGGTGCTTATAACCTGATTCGCATCCGTGAGGGGGACGAATGGAAGACGACTTTTAATACCAGGGATGGGCATTACGAATATCTGGTGATGCCCTTTGGGCTCTGTAATGCCCCAGCCGTTTTCCAAGACTTTGTCAATGACATCTTCCGGGATATGCTCTCCACCTTGGTCGTAGTCTATCTGGATGATATACTCATCTTCTCTCCAGATATTGACTCCCACCGGAGAGATGTCTGCAGAGTCTTCGACCTCTTACGGGCAAATTCCCTTTATGCTAAGTTAGAGAAATGTATGTTTGAGCTGGAGTCTTTACCTTTCCTTGGCTATATCATCTCAACCCAGGGATTGGCTATGGATCCTGACAAACTACAGGCTGTGATGGACTGGCAAGATCCCCACTCTCTTAAAGCGGTGCAGCGCTTTATGGGGTTCATTAACTACTATCGCCAGTTCATTCCCCATTTCTCTACCTTGGTAGCTCCCTTGGTAGCCCTCACCAAGAAGGGAGCAAATCCCAAATTGTGGTCGGAAGAGGTCTCCAAAGCTTTCACTTCTATTAAGTCTCATTTTGCTAGCGCTCCCATCCTACATCGCCCCGATGTTGATAAGCCATTTTTATTGGAGGTGGATGCCTCATCCGTTGGTGGTGGAGCAGTCCTCTTCCAACAGGATGCTCAAGGTCGGAAGCATCCTTGCTTCTTCTTCTCTAAGACCTTCACATCAGCGGAGAGGAATTATTCCATCGGGGATAGGGACTTGCTAGCAATGAAGTTGGCCTTCTCTGAGTAGAGACATCTGTTGGAGGGGGCCCGCTTTCCCTTCCAAGTCTTCACCGACCACAAGAATTTGGTGTATCTTCAAACAGCCCAGCGGCTTAATTCTCGCCAGGCCAGATGGTCCTTGTTCTTCTCCCGGTTACATTTCACCCTACATTTTCTCTCGGGAGAGAAGAACATTCGTGCCGACGCTCTCTCTCGCTCTGTGGTGTCCTCTGAGGAGGAAGAGGAGGAGCCTCGCCTTATTGTCCCCACAGAGAGCCTGAGAACTGTGGCCCCGGTTTCGCTAGAGTCTGTGCCTCCGGGCAATACTTTTGTGCCTACCAGTTTGCAACCGGAGGTACTCTCTTGGGCACACTCGTCCAGGGTGGGTGGACACTTTGGGACAAAGAGGACATCTGAGTTGCTGGCGAGGACATACTGGTGGCCGCATATGGTCCGTGACGTTGGGGACTATGTTCGGGAGTGTGTCTCCTGCGGCAAGAATAAGTCTCCTCGACAATGGCCAGCTGGGTTACTTTACCCTTTGCCGGTGGCAGACAGGCCCTGGGAGATAGTCGGGATGGACTTTGTGGTGGGCTTACCCAAGTCTCGGGGCTGCACTATTATTTGGGTAATCACCGATCATTTTTCCAAAATGGTGCACCTGGTGCCGCTACCACGGTTACATTCTGCACGGGCCTTGGCAGCGTTGTTTATTAGGCACATCTTCAGTCTACACGGCATGCCAGACAAAATTGTCAGTGACCGAGGGCCCCAGTTTGCATCTCGGTTCTGGAGAGAGCTTTGTCGTCTACTCAGTATTGAGTTAAATCTCTCTTCAGCATACCATCCCGAGATGAATGGGTTAGTAGAGAGGGCCAACCAGACCTTGGTCACCTATCTACGACATTTTGTCTCAGCCAGGCAGGATGATTGGGCATCCTTGCTACCGTGGGCTGAGTTTGCACTGAACAATGCTGTGGCTAACTCCACCAAACAGACTCCATTCCTCCTAAACTACGGTCAGCATCCTCGGGTTCCGGTGCCCATGCCCGTGTCTTCTGCCGACTCCAGGGTGGCAGACTGGGCTGTGGAGGCACGGGACATTTGGGACCGTACCCAGGATGCCATTCAGGCATCCAAGGAGAGGATGAGGTCCTCCGCTGACGCACATCGGCGCCCCGCTCCGACATTTGCTCCTGGGGACTTGGTGTGGCTCTCCGCCCGTAGCATCAGGCTGCGAGTTGAGTCCACTAAGTTGGCACCCCGCTACCTGGGTCCTTTCAAAGTCCTCGAGCAGGTTAACCCTGTGGTATACCGTTTGGCTCTTCCACCACGCCTGGGTATCTCCGACACCTTTCACGTATCCCTCCTGAAACCCGTGCTCATGTCCCGGATTTCCGAGTCATCTGCCGGGACATCAGGTTCATCTACGGACGACCATGAGGTGAACGCCATCGTAGGGTGTAAGGTGGTACGGGGCAAAAGATTTTATTTGGTGGATTGGAGGGGTTATGGGCCTGAGGATAGGTCCTGGGAGCCTGCCGAGCACGTTCACGCTCCGCAGCTCATCGCTGCCTTTGAACGCAGCGAGACCCAAAGAAGGGGGGGCCCTAGGAGGGGGGGTAATGTTAGGGATCAAGTTCCCGCTTCTGCACAAGGGGAATCTCGAACCATCCCTCCTGCGGTCTCCCATCCGTCTCCGGCTGCAGTGGATTCTGCTCAGCAGAGACGTCGGTCCAGCATCTCGCCCAGTCTGGCACTGTGCAGAGGATTACTGCTGCCTCTCCAGGTTCTGCTATTGTAGCCAGTAGTGGTCAGCGGCGAGCAGACGTCTTTAAGACTAAGTCCTGCGTTTCCCCTTCTGAGCATGCCCAGGGTAAGATCTCTCATTAGAGATCAGGGGGCACTGCAGCAGCTCCTATTGGTCTGCCAGGAAGGTCCTGAAGCTACATGTGTTCTGGAACAGTTTCCTATTGGTCCTTTTCTGGCAGGCCCTGTAGTTGCTGCTATAAAAAGGGTTGTATGACCATGCGGCCATGCGCTAGTATCAATTGCATTATGTGCTTTGCGCCAGTGTGATCTTGCATGCATGTGTTAGGGCTCGGCTGAAATAAGCCCCTAGAATACCGGCACCTCCAGTGAGGAGACTTTTATGCACGTGTTTAGGGCTTGGCTGAAATAAGCCCCTAGAATACCGGCTTCTCCGGTGAGGAGATTGTCTGATTGCGTTGCTGATTGCGTTACTATGGACTGCTGTCCGCACAGCAGTTGTCTGTGCATTCCTGTGAAATTAACAGGACACAGTCCATATCTCTGCGTCTCTACCTTAGCGACACTGTGGTGTAACAGAGTTTGCTTATACCGCCATATAGTGCCACAATATCTATAGTTGCGACTCTGTGAAGTAACAGAGTTCACCATACCGCCATCTTACTAGCAGCAGGCTCTGCCTGCACGGTGGACCCCGGGCTGCGAACGCACTTATTTTTTAAATTTATTTTGTGCGTTCCGCCAGCCCTAACATACCATGAATTTTTTAATGGATTTTCAATAAAGAAACTTTGGATTTTAATTCCGGAGCTGGACATTTCTTTCTCAAGCAAGACAAAATTTTGCCAGATGCTTCCAGCCCAGGAAAGGGAACCGCAAATGCTAGAGTATCGAAACATGCTTTTACACAACCTTAAGAGAGGTTTCCCCAAGACAGAAGTGAGGCACACAGTGTGCATCACATCTCTAGACTTCTAATCTCCGGCAGATCAATTAGTCAACAACAAAACATTATCTGCAGCAATAGTGTAAGTGGCAGAAGCAATTTCTGTGAGTCCTTTGACACTTTTTTAGACCAGCTCATGAACTAGCACAACAAGTCCAAGTCTGACACGTGGTGAGCGACTGGAGACGATGGTGCAGGAGTATCTAGAACTCAATATCAATACCATCAGGGATGGTTTGGACCCTTTGACATTTTGGTCTTCAAAAATGGATGAGTGGCCTGAGCACCCCTGTCACACCTTGGAGGTTTTATCATAGCCAGCATTATCTCAAACAGTGTCTTCGGCGCTTCTGGTGGTGTCCTGATGGATAACTTTCATCAATATGAACAAGTCATGGCTCTTCAAGGACTTCTACAACCCAATCTCAGACTGTACAGACTAGGCAATGTTGTAATTTTTAGTATGCTACATTGATCTCTTGTAATTGCAGTCTGTGATATCTTTAGTTGGGCTATTGTGCCTACTGTTGCTGCTGCTGCAGATGTTAACATTAATTTGAGGAAATGTGAACAGTCTGGCTTGGGCGTCCAGCTGCTGGGTTGGCTGTAGTGGAAGACGTGTCGGTCCCTATTATACTATTTCTACTGTTGTGAAATTGTTACCTCTTTGTTGCTGTCTCCAACTAATTTTTGGAAATGTGTACACTCCTGGTTGGGTCCCCATCTGCTGGGTTGGCTATAGTGGAAGAGGTGTCGGTCCCCAGTTTTCTAGTTCCACTGTGGTGAAATTAATGCCACTTTGGTGGTGTCCGCCACAAATTTTTGGAAATGTGAACACTCCTGGTTGGATGTCCATCTGCTGGATTGGCTGTAGTGGAAGACCTGTCAGTCCCTATTATACTATTTCTACTCTGGTGAAATTGATGCCACTTTGGTGGTGTCTGCCACTAATTTTTGGAAATGTGAACACTCCTGGTTGGGTGTCCATCAGATAGATTGGCTGTAATGGAATATGTGTAGGCCCCTATTATACTATTTAATTTGTGATGAAATTGATGCCACATTGGTGGTGTCTGCCACTAATTTTTTTAAATGTGAACACTCCTGGTTGGGTCTCCTTCATGCGTGTTACCTGTAGTAGGCCTCTGAAAGTTCTGCACACCCTTTGAGTCCCATGTTACCATCCTTACATTTTTAAAAAAGGAGGGGACAGAAGAGAAAAGGGTCATGCCTATAAAAGGGGAACATCAAAATCTGTCCCCCCTTTTTTGATATGCCTACTTCATGCCTTGAGTGAACCATATATAGGTATTGTTTAGTGGTGCCCTCCACATTGTTCCTTTATCCTTATATTTTTGTGACAATAGTAGTCTGCAAAATTGATATTTGTGCCACCTGAGTGTCGCTGAGCATCAATTTCTATTTATTTATTTTTTTAATGACTTATATAACGGCAATACTTCCACAACCCTTTACAGACATTAGTGGCTCTGTCCCTATTGGGAATTACAATCTAAATTTCAGTATCAGTATGTCTTTGAAGTGTGGGGAAAAAAAATGAGTACTGGGAGGAAACTCTCGCAAACACAGTGAGAACATACATGTGGTCCTTGATGGAGTTGGAGCCCAGGACACCAGCGCTGCAAGGCTGATAATGTCTTTGCGTTGACTACTCAAAGTTCCCAGGATTGGAAGCCTATCACTGTGATGCACACTGTGTGCCCCACTGCTGTCTTGGGGAAAATCACTTTCAAGATTTTCTTCAAGCATCTCTTGATGCTGCAGCATGGGTGCATCACTTTCCAGGGGGGGATCAACTGGAAAAATTTACTTTTACAAATAGTAGTCAGCACTATTTCGAATCCTAACAATTCGAGCAACAATCATGTTGCAGATAGTGCTGCAAGTAGGCATCCATGGGTCTGTCTCTTTTATGAGGTACAAGTCTATAGTGTGTTGGTGGCGGGATAATACTCAAGCTTGCTTCCTCCATTCCCTCCTGGTAACCATGGACAACAGAGAGAAATCATTATTCTATTAATCTCCTAACTGTTGCGCGTCCTTCACTTCTTCCTTCTCGTCCTTCTAATCCTCCATCTCCATTTGTTTTTCCCATGGCAACCGCCTGTGAGATGACAGATCAGAATTTAGAGATATTTTTAACCCTTCCGCATCCTCCTCTTCCCCGGGACCACCACAACCTCCTCCTGCAGACTATTCAAAGTGTGCTCCAGCAT
Organism: Oophaga sylvatica; assembly: GCA_033576555.1. NCBI lineage: Eukaryota > Metazoa > Chordata > Amphibia > Anura > Dendrobatidae > Oophaga > Oophaga sylvatica. The sequence goes on from JARQOD010000001.1 coordinate 477,540,557, forward strand.
GTAGATGACAGTAATAGTGATGCTGATGACGGCATCATCAGCGCTAACCATCTTAGTAGCCATTTTGAAAATGTGCCGAAGGGTGCAGAGGTCCTTCATCTATGTTCACTCCACAAGTGTGAATTGCACTATGTCCGTACTGCAATGTTCCATGCTATGCAAAATGTCATACTGCACCAGGTCTCGGCACTGCTGCCAAAGTCACTGCAACATGTACAGAATTTAATTCCACGGTGTATTCACACTGCATAGCAACCGGTTAACCGGTAGGCTGAAAAACGCTTATACCAACTTAAGTGGGATGGTGGAAGTAAGTACACAACGCCAGTGGTTTCTGCATCAACGCATCCAAGCTGGGACAGTGGCAAAGGAATTGCTGTAACGTCAGGTTGAGGTTGCAAGCCATGCAAGGCACGTGTGAGGTTGCCCGGTGTAGGGCCGCCACCAGGTTTGCACCGTTATCACACACAGCTTTCCCTGGCTCCAGGTTGAGTGTAGACAGCTATTGCTCAAACTTGGCATGGATAGCTGTCCACAACTGTTGATCTGTATGACTGCGATCTCCAAGGCATATTAATGTAAACACTGCTTGATTGTGGTGAGCCATGGCTGCAAAGTACAGAGGTGGGGGGATTCTCTCAGCAGTGTTGGAATGTGTATCTCATTAAGGCTGAGGTTGAGGGCGCAGGTGGAGGGCCTAGAGGAGGTGGAAGAGGCAGATTCACTGGAGGAAGTTTTAGATAGAGAAGTTTGTCCCGCAAGCCCTGGGGATTCCAAGACTTGGTATCTAGTGACACCTTGGTGTCAAGTTCTTTAGTACTAAATCCCTGGTGTGTACTATTTAAGTTTTCCAACCTCTGTTGTCTATTAGTTTAGTTCTCCATGTTCTGGTGTGCATTTGTTTCATTCTCCAAACATAGCGGTTTAGTAGTTTAGTTCTCCAACCTCTGTTGTCTAATAGTTAAGATGGAGAACTAATAGTGTGTAGTGGTTTAGTTCTCCATCATCAAATGCCCTGCAAGCCTTGGGGAGCGGCCCTTTCCCCGACTGCCCCCACAGCCACAAGAGTCACCCAGTGCTCAGTCAGCGAGATGTAACGTCCCTGTCCATGTTTGCTCGTCCAGGCATCAGTGTTGAAATGCACCCTGGCAGACATAAAATTTTTCAGAGAATGGGAGATGTTGTCTGCGACATGCTGGTGTAGTGCAGGCACACCTTTCTTAGAGAAGTAAAACTTACTGGGCAACTGGTACTGCGATGACCATAAGCTGTCAAAAGCCATCTGTATCCATGAGGGAGGCATTAAGGCTGCATTTCGTGGCCAACAGATTGGATTGGCCATCTAATAATCACAGAGATCACAGGCCGTGAGTCACGCAGAACCACCTGCTGCGATCTTTGTAGCGAAGAGCTCTCAGTTGGCCCCTATCATCCAGACAATTACACAGTTTGGTGACAATCAACCGAGAAGGCCACAGGCTGTTCACAATAAATAAACATAGCCAGAAGTATGGTTAGAAAGAAGGAACATGGTCCATAGTAGGAGATACTCCCCAACAATACAATTGATATATCAGAAACATAGGGAGCTAATATCCCAGTGTAGAAAATACATGTAAATAATTACTTTGCTTTGTTAACCTTAGAAAACACACATTTTATTAATTAACACAAAAACAAGACAGGTAATGACATAGTTAAATCACAATGAACATACAACAGTAAAAAACAGGCGTGCAATCATGCAACCATGATGTAACTGCACAGGCAAAAATGTATATGTAAACGTCCCAAAATAAGGGGCAAATGTAGATAAGTGCATATCATTAGCACCCCCTGGAGGAAGATCTGGAGATAATACCAATCCCAGGGTCTGTAGTTGTTCTGACTTATACATGTTGACACTGTGCAATCTAGCATACAGCATAAACCATCATTCTATCTTCCAAATAAGTAGACTGTCCTCTGTAGTCTAACTTGTTTATTGGTAAACAGTATAGAACATGCACGGTAAAACTATAAAAACACAAATGACATAGATAAGTATTGGGCACACAGCTGACACTTTACAATTAACAGTAAAGTATACAGTATGATGCAACTTTAACATGGGAATACACAGGATTCTAATAACATCTCCTATGCACTGGCTGCTATATAGTTAATAGCCTCCTAAACAATGCATTGCTAGGGAAGATATTGATCTTACCAGATATGCTTTACCAGGATAGCAAACTCAAGTTGGAGAGGTTACAGGAGAGCATATGAACATGTGTATTCCCTGAAGTACACAGAAGAAAATGGAGCGTCTTCTTCCCAACATACCTTAATTCCATCGCACAATGCAACACTCTATCTGCTTGTTAAAGGCACAGGCTATAAATTCAGCCACCACTAGATGGTGTTAGTAACATAGTTATTAAGGTTGAAGGAAGACTTTAAGTCCATCTAGTTCAACCCATGTCCTATCCTAACCTGCCCTAACATGTTGATCCAGAGGAAGGCAAATAACAAACAAAACCAGCACACAATAAGAAACATATTGCCCAGTACTCAGATGGGCTGAACACTCCCAGCTTGGCATCAACTGATGCCACATATTGGCTCTTTTGGCAAAAGCAGTAAAACTAGTTCCGCAACTGGTCTGAGGAATAGTTTGTTAGGGATCGAGTTCCTGCTGCTGCATAAGGGGAATCTCGAACCAGTCCCGCTGCGGTCCCCCATCCATCTCCGGCCGCAGTGGAGCCTGCTCAGCAGAGACGTCGGTCCCAGCGTCTCACTCAGTCTAATGCTGTGCAGAGGCTTGTTGCTGCCTCTCCTGGTTCCTCTATTATAACCAGTGCTGGAGCAGGCAGTCCTGGGACAAAGTCCTCGCTTTCTCCATCTGAGCATGCCCAGGGCAAGATCTCCCATTGGAGATCAGGGGTCACATGCTCGGTTTCAACAGCGACTCCCATTGGTCTGCCAGGAAGGTCCTGAAAGTGCTTGTGTTCTGGAGCAGTTTCTCATTGGTCCTTTTCTGTAAGGTCCTGTAGCTGCTACTATAAAAAGGTGGCATAACCGCACGGCCGCGCGCTACTATCAAATCTGTTACGTGCTTGCGCCAGTGTGGTCATGAATGCATGTGGTTAGGTCCGGCTGAAATAAGCCCCTAGAATACCGGCACTCCGGTGAGGAGTTTTGTATGCACGCATTCAGGGCTCGGCTGAAAACGCCATTAGAATACCGGCTACTCCGGTGAAGAGATTATTGCTTGTTTTCTGATTGCATGACCACAGACTGCAATCCGCTTAGCAGTCATCTGTGTCCCTGTGAGTCTAACAGGACACAGTCTTTGTCACAGTGGCTCTGTGAATTAACAGAGTCCACTTATATCGCCATATAGCGCTACAGCATTTTAGTTAGCGACTCTGTGGAATAACAGAGTTCGGCCATACCGCCATATAGTGCTACGGCCTTTACATCTGCGACTCTGCGGGATAACAGAGTTCGCTCATACTGCCTATTTGCGCCATCTTACTAACAGCAGGCTCTGCCTGCACGGTGGACCCCGGGCTGCGAACTCACCTCTCCTTAATATCTGTTAGGTGCGTTCCTCAGGCCCTTAACATAATACTAGCGCCAGGGTCTGGCAAGTAAAATGGCGGATGACCAGCGTCTACCGCAGTACATCCAGCAGCTGGAGGGTAGGTTGGTGGCCCTTGAGCGCACAACCTCAGCTGTGGCTGTTCAGCTAGCGTGGCTGTAGCCAGTTTGTCCTCTGCCCCTACATTATCCCACCTCCCGCTTCCTGACAAGTTTGCCGGTGACAGCAAGCAATGTCGGGGATTCGTGAGTCAGTGCTCTTTACAGCTCGAGCTTCTGGCTGCACATTTACCCACGGATCGGGCACAAGTGGGTTTTGTATTGTCTCTACTCTCGGGCAGAGCATTGGAGTGGGCAACGCCGCTGTGGGAGCGTGACGATCGTGTGGTGCGGAGTGCTCCTCGTTTCTTGGAGGGTCTTAAAAAGGTCTTTTTAGGACCTCAGGTCACCCACGATGAGGCGCTCCAGCTGCTGGCATTGGCACAGGGTTCGTCTTTGGTCAGTCAGTTTTCTGTCCAATTTCGGACTCTGGCCTCTGAGCTAGAATGGTCGGATAAAGTTCTCATTCCGGTCTACTGGAGAGGACTGGCTGACTATGTTAAAGACTCTTTGGCTACCAGGGAGATTCCCACCACACTGGAGAAGCTTATCTCCATATCTACCCGCATCGACCTCTGTTTTCACGAGCGGAGGTTGGAACGGATCCAGTGTAGGCAGAGGTTTCAGTTGGCTCCCACCTTTACCAAACCTCTCGAATCCCCCGTTCAGGCGTCCGAACCCCAAAAGGCCACGGAGGTTCCTCATGAGGGACCTAAGTCTCGGGCCGCTCGACTACCCGTGGTCTGTAATCTTTGCCAGCAGACAGGACACTATGCTAACAGATGTCAGCAGCAATCGGGGAAGCGATCGCATCTAGTGACCCTGGGAGGAGGTTCACTGGAGACAGCTGCATTTTCCTCCAAGATGACATTTAAAGGTACAGTCACTGTAGGCTCTTCCACTCTTACAGTCGAGCTTTGTGTGGACTCGGGGGCAGAAGGGAATTTCATGTCATCCACCTTTGCTCGTCGCCACGCAATACATCTGGTAGCGCTCGACAAACCAGTGACTGTCCGGGTAGTGAATGGGTTGACATTGCCCTCGCAAATTACACATCAGACTGTTCCCTTACTTTGTGTGTATCCCCTTCCCATCAGGAAATTATTTCCCTTCTCGTCCTTCCCGAGGGAGTAGACGAAATCCTACTGGGAGTACCCTGGCTCCGTTTCCACTCTCCTGATATTGAGTGGACCTCCGGTAGGATACTGGGTTGGAGTGAGACATGTAAGGGCAGATGTGTCAGGGAGTGCATTCAGGTTACCACTACAGAGTTACCCGCAGATCTTACTCCTCTTCCCAAGTGCTATCGGTCATATGCAGAAGTGTTTTCTAAAAAGGCTGCGGAGACTCTTCCGCCCCATCGTCCCTACGACTGTCCTATTGACCTCTTGCCTGGAGCAAAACCTCCGAGGGGAAGGGTCTATCCCCTCTCTCTTCCTGAGATGGAGACTATGTCTCAATATATCTAGGAGAATCTGGCAAGAGGGTTCATTGGGAAGTCGGTGTCACCAGCAGGGGCGGAGTTCTTCTTCGTGCAGAAGAAGAATGGAGAATTACGTCTGTGTATAGATTACAGGGGTCTTAACGCCATCACCGTTAATAATAAGTACCCGTTGCCCCTGATTTCTGAGCTCTTTGATAGGCTCCGGGGAGCAAGGGTATTTACTAAATTAGATCTGCGTGGTGCTGGCCGGGCGCGTTGCCGTGACGATGGGACTGATGACGCACGTCCTCTCTCCCATCGCTAGCGGCGCGCGCCGGCTGGCCTCGTTATGGAGTCGCATATCACGCCGAGCGCCACGCCGATTCGCTTATAGGCTGATTAGCTTCAGGTATAAAACTCCCTACCCCATCCCTAATAGCCACGCCTCCTGACGAAGCCCTAGGTGGTGAAACGCGCGTCGAGGCTCCAGTGCGTCCTCCCAGCCCTCCGGTCTATGGCATCCCCATGTCTCAAAGTATTTTACTTAGATAAGGATTCATGCGGCTGCCCCCATGATCCACATGTAGCATTCAGGTAGCTTTATTTATTTTTTCATTCATCTGTCCATTCAAATGGCCATTTAGTGCATGTATATTTGCATCTCATTCAATTTTGTTACATATCCCTGAATTATTTTGAAATGAGGTATTCCTTTATATATATTATATAATACTATTTGCATTAACTGGCCATCGACATTCTACTAACACCTGATTTCGCTACCTTCTAATTATAGACCAAGCTGGGAGGCGTTTTGTTTCTCTATGTGCTGTATTTCCAGCTTTCAGCACATTAACCCTTTAGCTGTTTTTTTCTCTCCATTTGCACTCTGTTTGTTTATTGTATTTATTATTAAATGTATCCATTATGAATAAACTTTTGTAATTTTCTAATTAAATCCCTTTCATGCTTTTGATTTTCATTAATCTCGTTATATTGGAGATATTATATATAATTATTTTTTAGTATAAATATGGTTGCCATCTTTCTTTCGGTTTTTCTTGTGGGCTGAGGGATTTGTCCCGCTAGCCACGGTGACTCTTTGTAGGTTCATAATGGGCATTATGAATACCTGGTGATGCCCTTCGGGCTCTGTAATGCCCCAGCCGTTTTCCAAGACTTTGTCAACGACATCTTCCGGGATATGCTTTCCACCTCTGTAGTAGTCTATCTGGATGATATTCTCATCTTTTCTCCAGATATTGACTCTCAACGGAGGGATGTCTGCAAAGTCTTCGACCTTTTACGGGCGAATTCCCTCTATGCAAAGTTGGAAAAATGCTTGTTTGAGCAGGAGTTTTTACCTTTCCTGGGCTATATCATCTCCGCCCAGGGATTGGCTATGGATCCTGCCAAACTACAGGCTGTGATGGACTGGCAAGAACCCCATTCTCTTAAAGCGATGCAGAGCTCTATGGGGTTCATTAATTATTTTCGCCTGTTCATTCCCCATTTCTCGACTTTGGTAGCTCCCTTGGTAGCCCTCACCAAGAAGAGAGCGAATCCCAAGTTGTGGTCTGAGGAGGTCTCCAAGGCGTTCTCTTCCATCAAGTCGCATTTTGCAGTGCTCCCATATGACATTGCCCCGATGTTGATAAGCCGTTTATTTTAGAGGTGTACGCCTCTTCTGTTGGTGCTGGAGCAGTCCTTTATCAAAAGGATGCTCAAGGTCGGAAGCATTCCTGCTTCTTCTTTTCTAAAACCTTTACACCAGCAGAGATGAATTATTCCATCGGGGACAGGGAGTTACTGGCTATGAAGTTGGCCTTCTCCGAGTGGAGACATCTTCTGGAGGGGGCTCGCTTTCCCTTCCAGGTCTTCACGGACCACAAAAACTTGGTGTACTTGCAAACAGCCCAGCGGCTGAATTCCCGCCAGGCCAGATGGTCCCTGTTCTTCTCCCGGTTCCATTTCACCCTCCATTTCCTCTCCGGTGAGAAGAACATTCGGGCCGATGCTCTGTCTCGCTCCGTCGTATCCTCTGAGGAGGTCGATGAGGAGCCTCGGCTTATTGTCCCCTGTGAGAGCCTAAGAACTGTGGCTCCGGTTTCGCTTAAGTCTGTGCCTCCGGGCATGACTTTTGTACCCACCAATTTGCGACCGGAAGTACTCTCTTGGGCACATTCCTCCAGGGTGGGTGGACATTTCGGGACAAAGAGGACATCTGAGTTGCTGGCGAGGACATACTGGTGGCCACATATGGTCCGTGACGTCAGGGAATATGTTCAGGCGTGCGTGTCCTGCGCCAAGAATAAGTCCCCTTGACAACGGCCGGCTGGGTTACTTTTTCCTTTGCCGGTGGCAGACAGGCCTTGGGGGATGGTCGGGATGGATTTTGTGGTGGCTTACCCAAGTCTCGGGGCTGCACCATCATCTGGGTGATAACTGACCACTTCTCCAAAATGGTGCACTTGGTGCCGTTACCACGGTTACTGTCTGCACGGGCCTTGGCAGCATTATTTATTAGGCATATTTTCCGTTTACACAGTATGCCAGACAAAGTCGTTAGTGATCGAGGTCCCCAGTTTGCATCTCAGTTCTGGAGAGAGCTGTGTCGGCTACTCAGCACTGAGTTAAATCTCTCCTCTGTGTATCATTCCGAGATGAATTGGTTTGTAGAGAGGGCCAACCAGACCTTGGTCACCTATCTATGACATTTTGTCTCAGCCAGGCAGGATGACTGGACATCCTTGCTACCGTGGACTGAGTTTGCACTAAATAATGCTGTGGCTGACTCCACCAAACAGACTCCATTCCTCCTAAACTACGGTCAGCATCCGCGGGTTCCGGTGCCCATGCCCATGTCTTCTGCCGACTCCAGGGTGGCAGACTGGGCTGTGGAGGCACGGGACATTTGGGATCATACCCAGGATGCCATTCAGGCGTCCAAGGAGAGGATGAGGTCCTCCGCCGATGCACATCGTTGCCCCGCTCCGACATTTGCTCCTGGGGATTTGGTGTGGCTCTCCGCCCGTAACATCAGGCTGCGAGTTGAGTCCACCAAGTTGGCACCCCTCTACCTGGGTCCTTTCAAAGTCCTCGAGCAGGTTAACCCTGTGGTATACCGTTTGGCTCTTCCACCACGCCTGGGTATCTCCGACACCTTCCACGTATCCCTCCTGAAACCCGTGCTCATGTTTCGGTTTTCCGAGTCATCTACCGGGACATCGGGTTTGTCTACGGACGATCATTAGGTCAACGTCATTGTAGGGTGTAAGGTGGTATGGGGCAAAAAATTTTATTTGGTGGATTGGAGGGGTTATGGGCCTGAGGATAGGTCCTGGGAGCCTGCCGAGCACGTTCACGCTCCGCAGCTCATCGCTGCCTTTGAACGCAGCGAGGCCCAAAGAAGGGGGGGGCCCCAGGAGGGGGGTATTGTTAGGGATCGAGTTCCCGCTGCTGCACAAGGGGAATCTCGAACCAGTTCCGCTGCGGTCCCCCATCCATCTCAGGCCGCAGCGGAGCCTGCTCAGCAGAGACGTCGGTCCCAGCGTCTCGCTCGGTCTAATGCTGTGCAGAGGCTTGTTGCTGCCTTTCCTGGTTCCTCTATTATAACCAGTGCTGGAGCAGGCAGTCCTGGGACAAAGTCCTCACTTTCTCCATCTGAGCATGCCGAGGGCAAGATCTACCATTGGAGATCAGAGGTCACATGCTCGGTTACAGCAGCGACTCCCATTGGTCTGCCAGGAAGGTCCTGAAAGTGCTTGCGTTCTGGAGCAGTTTCTCATTGGTCCTTTTCTGTAAGGTCCTGTAGCTGCTACTATAAAAAGGTGGCATAACCGCACGGCCGCGCGCTACTATCAAATCTGTTACGTGCTTGCGCCAGTGTGGTCATGTATGCATGTGGTTAGGTCTGGCTGAAATAAGCCCCTAGAATACCGGCACCTCCGGTGAGGAGTTTTGTATGCACGCGTTCAGGGCTCGGCTGAAAACGCCATTAGAATACCGGCTACTCCGGTGAGGAGATTATTGCTTGTTTACTGATTGCATGACCACAGACTGCAATCCGCTTAGCAGTCATCTGTGTCCCCTGTGAGTCTAATAGGACACAGTTTTTGTCACAGCGGCTCTGTGAATTAACAGAGTCCGCTTATATCGCCATATAGCGCTACAGCATTTTAGTTAGCGACTCTGTGGAATAACAGAGTTCGCTCATACTGCCTATTTGCGCCATCTTACTAGCAGCAGGCTCTGCCTGCACGGTGGACCCCGGGCTGCGAACGCACCTCTCCTTAATATCTATTAGGTGCGTTCCGCAGGCCCTTAACATAGTTTACTCTCCCCAGTAGGGTTGAGCATTCCGATACTTCCGATACTTCCGATACCTGAAATCCAATGTAAGTCTATGGGAACAAAATATCGGAAGTAAGTATCAGAAGTACTTCCGATATTTTGTTCCCATAGACTTACATTGGATTTCAGGTATCGGAAGTATAGGTATGCTCAACCCTACTCCCCAGCCTTCCACACTTTGACCTCGATCTTGCGCACCTTCTCATCCTTGCTTGGGAATACCTTGGAGATGAGGTCTAGTGGCCACTCATTTCAGTGTGACTGGCTGTCCTTCATGAGCACAATATCACCTGGTTTGATGTTCGGCTTGTCGATCTGCCACTTCTTCCTAGGCTGTAAGGTAGAGAGATATTGTTTTCTCCAACTGTCCCAGAAAGTATTGGAGAGACTTTGAACTTGTCTCCATTGACGTCTGTAGAGGTCCTTGTTGCTGAATTCTCCCAGTGGAGCGTTGGGAGTGTTGGTTTTCTGAGTGAGTAGCATGGCGGGAGTGAGAATGGTCAGATCAAGCCTTTTCAAGGCACTGCCTCTAGAAATGGGTTGACCTTTGTTGAGGTTGTCTATTTCTCTGGGGTAGGTTTCCCTTTGCACAACACGAAGAATTGTAACCTTGGCTCTTTCGAAGCTGAGGGCGGTAAAAGCATGCTTGCAGTGATGCCAACCTTTACAAGATCTCTGGCTTGCAGGTAATGCTGACTTGTAGGACTAGGCCACATGAAGTAGACAAGCAACGGCTCGAACAAGTGACTTCCAGGTTGAGAACCTGCTGAACCGATGAGATTCCAGGTAATAGAAAATGAACTCGGCACTCAACTTTAGTATAGTGAGAATAAAGATTTTTATTTACAGTAGTAACACGAAACGTTTCGGTCCTATATCATGGACCTTCATCAGTCACTACATTTATAAAAAAACAGAAGAAAAAATTATATTAACAAAATAAAGTATGTACAATCAAAATTTTGGTCAATAGTAAAGGTAGAGAGTAGTTGTATACAATGCTTCAGGAGATTTAGGGAGCAATCATAGGTCAGAGTTGTATCAGAGGTATCACAAAGGCAGAAAGAATATATATGGTGAGGACATACCAGATACTACTGGGAACGGGGTTGATCCACATAGGGAAGAAAGAAAGGGCTGGATATAGCTGTAGGTGAAGATAAGATAAACGTAAGTGCCGATATACTTTTATGTATAAGTATATTTTGTGCCTATGCCTGTAGATGTGACATACCCTGTGTTGGTGGGGTGAGATGAGGAAGAGGACAATGCCTCTATTGCACTAGTAACCTGTAGAAACAGCGCAAACAATAGATACCATAAATATCACAACTATCAATGTGATGGTGAAGCGGTGGAGCCGCTATACTTGTCTGTGACTGACCTGTTGTGAAGGAGTCCGGCAGTGAGGATAGGTCTCTGCATTGGACGCGGTGTCCACCGCTAGTCTGAGTGCAGAGAAAGCTAGAAAGCAGCATGTATATGAGAGGAAGAGGCGCGACTATAGTGTCAGTCAAACAGAGCATTAGACAGGAAGTGAGGTGGCAGGAAGTTAATGGACATGGTTCCAAGTGAATACTAGGTAACCAGAGGCCGTCCTACAGTTGGGAGGAGTAAAGGAGCGGCGTGCTGATGGAGATGTGCCCAACAGGATGACGTGGCAGCATTATAGTATTTAATACAAGCGGCTCTAAAGTGAATGAAAGAGAGGCATGTTAGTACAAGCATAAAGGAGTTTACAGCAATAAATATTGCGATCTTATACATTAGCTTAAAGCGATAGGAATACATAACAGGCTTGCAGCATCAGTATGCGTCAAAAGGGGCATAACAGTAATATGAGAACTGATTTAGTACATTATCATAAGACAGTATGGAAGACAAATCTGCAGGCAACAAGGAATAATTAATAACACCTAACAGAGATCAAAGCAGCATGTGGTAAATGACAGGTGATGTGTAAACATCTGTATGCATCATTTATAAAGTAAAAGGGTGTCACAGCAAAATTCATATTGGTATAGTGCGTTATCAGAAGACAGTATGGGAAAATGGGAGCACGGATTATTAAATAAATAAACACCTGGCTGAAATCAACATATCATGTGGTATATGGCAAGTGATGTATAAAAAGGGGGGTGGGGGAATTATAGCCTCAGTGGTCATATGCAGAATTACATGAAGGAGAGTAAATCGTATTCACGATTAAGACCCTTAGGTGATAGAGTGTCTAGGGTGTGTATCCAATACGCCTCTCTCCTTTTCAATTGACGTATGCGGTCGCCTCCTCGTCGTGAATGTGGTATTTGTTCCAAAACTTGGTATTTTAATTGGGCTATGGTATGTCCCATTGTGATGAAGTGGTGTGGGATGGGGAGTAAGGTATTCTTACATCTTATGGTTGATTTGTGTTTTGAAATGCGTTGTTTTACAGGTTGACTGGTTTCCCCAACATATAATAACCCACAAGGACACTTAATCACGTATATCACGAAGGCCGTGTCGCAAGTAAAGAAACCACGGACTCTAAATGTTTTTCCCGTATATGGGTGATGGATGGTTTCTCCTCTGAGTACGTTATTACATTGAGTGCATCCCAGACATGGGAAAGTGCCCGTTCTTGGTTTTTTCAGGAATTGTTGTGTAGTTCCTGATTTTTTAGGGCCTAAGTCAGCTCTGATCAATGCATCCCTTAGGTTGGGTGCACAGCGGAAGCATGGGAGAAAAGGTCTAGAGAATTCTTTAATGTCCGGGTGCGCAGTCTGGAGGAGCGGCCAATGTTGGTGAATGGATTTGTGCAATATATACGCATAGGGGTGGTAATGGTGTACGAAAGCAATTCTGCCCCCCATATCTTGTTTATTGCGAGTGACCGTAGTTCTGGAACGATCCAGGACCCCTTGTGGATAGCCCCTCTCTCTAAATTTTGAATTCATTTCTGAGAGGCGGGTTTCCTGAGTGGTATGATCGGAGACGATCTTTTTGACCCGATAGAATTGGGATGTCGGAATGGATTTCTTCATGGCGACTGGATGGAAGCTATTAAAATGAAGTAAGCTGTTACGATCTGTCGGTTTGACATATAGATCAGTGGATAAACAGCCACTGGAATCCTTTATAATCACAGTGTCTAGGAAATTGATCCTGGAGTGGTCGTGTGAGATGGTAAAGCTGAGTCCGGGCCAAGAGCAATTCAGAAATTGATGAAAGAGTGCTAAGGACTCGAACGTGCCCCCCCCATATGCAGAAGACATCGTCTATGTAACGTTTCCAGACAATGGCGTTGTTCTTGAATAGAGGGTTTGTGTAGATCAATGTCTCCTCAAAATGGGCCATGTAGCAATTTGCATATGGGGGTGCTACGTTCGAGCCCATCGCGGTCCCGCGTATCTGCAGGTAGAAATCATCCTGGAACATAAAGTAGTTGTGTTTAAGTACGATGGTTAGCAGATCCAGACAGAGAGCGATCTCTGCTGTATTAAAGTCCGATTTTTCAAGTAAGCGTTGGACAGACCGTATACCGTTCTCATGAGGTATGGAAGTGTAGAGGTCTTTTACGTCAAATGTGACTAATAGGCAGGGCCGGATTAACGTAGGGGCTGATGGAGCTGCAGCTCCAGGCCCCTTGTTAGAGATAGGCCCATCCCCCGGCCCAGCCAGCCAGCCGCTTGTTATCTAATGGCTCTCTGCTCTCCTCCCTTCCCTGTGCTGCTGACGTCAGTCTGGTGATGGAGGGGGAGGGGAGGAGCCAGGAGAGACTGTGTGCTGGAGGGGGAGAGAGGAAACCTGGTGCTGAAAGTACTATAGGAGAGGAGTCGGCAGCAGCACAGTGTTATCTCATTCACCCAATCCAGAAGCAGGATGTAAATGAAGGCAGAACATGTGACCACAGAGCAGCCAGTCACAGCTCACCTTTCACTTGTCCTCATCCATGCACTGTCTTCTTACAGCTTTGCCTATTGGCATCCTGCCCTGTGTTCAGTGTCACGTTGTAGTGACGGTCCCTGTCTGGAGGAGAGAGTTAGAGACAGGCAGGCAGAGGTGTGTGTGCTGTTACAAGAATCCCAGCCATATTACAGTGAAAGCAGATGGAGAATCCTGAAGTCTCTGCACAGGTTTGTGTTATAAAGTGTGTGGTTTCTGACAAATTCCATCAGTAGCATTGAATGGCCCATAGTATATATAATGCAGCATTGAGAGGCCCATTCTAGTATATAGCGCAGCATTGAATGGCCCATAGTATATATAGGGCAGCATTGAATGGCCCATAGTATATATAATGCAGCATTGAGAGGCCCATTCTAGTATATAGCGCAGCATTGCATGGCCCATAGTATATATAGGGCAGCATTGAATGGCCCATAGTATATATAATGCAGCATTGCATGGCCCATAGTATATATAGGGCAGCATTGAATGGCCCATAGTATATATAATGCAGCATTGCATGGCCCATAGTATATATAGGGCAGCATTGAATGGCCCATAGTATATATAGTGCAGCATTTAGAGACCCTCTCAATGCTGCATTATATATACTATGGGCCATTCAATGCTGTGCTATATATACTATGGGCCATTCAATGCTGCGCTATATATACTATGGGCCATTCAATGCTGCGCTATATGGGCCTCTCAATGCTGCATTATATATACTATGGGCCTCTCAATGCTGCGCAACTATGGGCCATTCAATGCTGCATTATATATACTATGGGCCATTCAATGCTGCATTATATATACTATGGGCCATTCAATGCTGCATTATATATACTATGGGCCATTCAATGCTGCATTATATATACTATGGTCCATTCAATGCTGCATTATATATACTATGGGCCATGCAATGCTGCATTATATATACTATGGGCCATTCAATGCTGCATTATATATACTATGGGCCATTCAATGCTGCATTATATATACTATGGGCCATTCAATGCTGCATTATATATACTATGGGCCATTCAATGCTGCATTATATATACTATGGGCCATTCAATGCTGCATTATATATACTATGGGCCATTCAATGCTGCATTATATATACTATGGGCCATTCAATGCTGTGCTATATATACTATGGGCCATTCAATGCTGCGCTATATGGGCCTCTCAATGCTGCATTATATATACTATGGGCCTCTCAATGCTGCGCAACTATGGGCCATTCAATGCTGCATTATATATACTATGGTCCATTCAATGCTGCGCTATATATACTATGGGCCATTCAATGCTGTGCTATATATACTATGGGCCATTCAATGCTGCGCTATATGGGCCTCTCAATGCTGCATTATATATACTATGGGCCTCTCAATGCTGCGCAACTATGGGCCATTCAATGCTGCATTATATATACTATGGGCCATTCAATGCTGCATTATATATACTATGGGCCATGCAATGCTGCGCTATATATACTATGGGCCATTCAATGCTGCGCTATATATACTATGGGCCATTCAATGCTGCATTATATATACTATGGGCCATGCAATGCTGCGCTATATATACTATGGGCCATGCAATGCTGCGCTATATATACTATGGGCCATTCAATGCTGCATTATATATACTATGGGCCATGCAATGCTGCGCTATATATACTATGGGCCATGCAATGCTGCGCTATATATACTATGGGCCATTCAATGCTGCATTATATATACTATGGGCCATGCAATGCTGCGCTATATATACTATGGGCCATTCAATGCTGCATTATATATACTATGGGCCATTCAATGCTGCGCTATATATACTATGGGCCATGCAATGCTGCGCTATATATACTATGGGCCATTCAATGCTGCATTTATATACTATGGGCCATTCAATGCTGCGCTATATATACTATGGGCCATGCAATGCTGCATTATATATACTATATGGGCCATTCAATGCTGCATTATATATACTATATGGGCCATTCAATGCTGCATTATATATACTATGGGCCATTCAATGCTGCGCTATATACTAGAATGGGCCTCTCAATGTCGCCCTATATTACTATGGGACATTCAATGCTGCGTTATATACTAGAATGGGCCTCTCAATGTTGCCCTATATTACTATGGGACATTCAATGCTGCGTTATATACTAGAATGGGCCTCTCAATGTTGCCCTATATTACTATGGGACATTCAATGCTGCACCATATACTAGAATGGGAGCGTTTAAATGCCCTCTCTCTGTTATGTATTGAAAATAGATTGCTGAATGAGCTTAATCTTGATTCTGCAATTGAGGAATTTGCAAGCAAAAAAGCACGAAAAGTGAATGTGTAGTTTAATTTTCTTCTACCAGTTTGATTTATTTACGATAAAACACAGTTTAGCGTTCAGTGAATAACCCTGTTTATTTGCCTCATAAGTTAGTATCAGCGTGATAACCATAACAGACTTTCTATATCCACCATATACTAGAATGGGCCTCTCAATGTTGCCATATATCTGTGTATGGGGCCTCTCTGACGCAATATTACTAATGTGGCTATGTATGGCAGTATTATTGAGATGGCTATGTGTGGCAGTATTAAGGGGGCTGTGTGTGGCACTATAAGGGGGCTATGTGTGGCAGTATTAAGGGCCGTTTAGACTGTCCAAAATTCTTGTCTGATCGGCCGGACTTTAATTATTTCCCAGGGTGCCCCGAGGCTGAGAAGGTTGAGAAAAACTGCTATAGGAGGAGGTCAGACTGAGGTGTGAGTTGTGTGTTCCTGTGGAGCAGGTACTAATGTTATAATACATCTTGTGCTGCTGACATATATACAGACATGTTATTGCTATGTATAGCTGTGGTACTGGTATATAAGCAGGTACTAATGTTATACATAGATGTGCTGCTGACATATATACACACACAGTACTGGTATATATGGCTGTGATACTGGTATATAGGCAGGTACTAATGTTATAGATGGGCTGCTGACATACATACAGACACAGAACTGGTATATATAGCCGTGGTACTGGTATATACGCAGGTATTAATGTTATATGTAGATGTGCTGCTGACATATATACAGACAGGTGGCCAATCAGTGGCTACTGTCTGAAGTTCTGGCATGGTGGCCGCCATCATGCTAGGAGTTCTGACAGTGACTGCTGCAGCGGATGATTGTCACACCTGTCCGGCGCATAATCTCATTACTTGGACCATTGCCATTAATATGGAGGTTGATTGGGGATTGTAATCCACCAGCTGCTTGTTAGTCCCTGGATTGTGGATTATTATCTGTATTTACCCACATAGTCAATGTCCGCACGTGTAGATTGTGCCTGGATTGTGGATTTTAATCTGTATTTATTTGCCTCATAAGTTACTATCAGCGTGCGTAATAACCATAACATACTTTATATCCACTGTATTTATATTAGGCATGTATCATATATTTATATTTACTTTGTTCTATAGCTTTATTTACAATAAAACACAGTTTAACGTTCAGTGAATAACCCTGCTTATTTGCCTCATAAGTTACTATCAGCGCGATAACCATAACAGACTTTCTATATCCACTGTATTTATATTAGGCATGTATCATATATTTACTTTGTTTATATCTTTTACGTTACATTTTTGGCCTTTGTGAATTGCCGTGTTTGGCCCCACCCCTTGCCCCGCCCCTTCAGCTCCAGGCCCATCATGTTCTTAATCCGGCCCTGCTAATAGGGAATTAGCTGGAACTTGATTGATGGAACGGATCATGTCCAGAAACGCTCCAGTGTCCAAAATGAATGATTTGCTAGTTTTGATTAGAGGAGTGAAGATTTTTTCTAGATAAATTGCCAATGGTGAGAAAATGGAGTCCGAGGCGGCCACGATTGGCCTGCCAGGGGGTTGCTGGAGGTTCTTATGGATTTTGGGGAGTATGTAGAATACAGGGATGATCGGATTATGAGAGATTAGAAACTCATGAGTTTTACTGTCCAGGATGCCTGCATCACAATGTTGTCTTAGTGTGTCGCTAATGCGGGTCCGTATATCATTGGTGGGATCACGCGGTAATTTCTGATAAATAGTGATGATGTCGAGTTGCCGGAGTGCCTCAGAGATGTAATATGAGCGGTCCATCACGACAATTGCACCCCCTTTATCCGCAGGTTTTATGATGATATTTTTATCATCTTGTAAGGATTTAAGGGCATGATGATCAGTAGCCGTGTAGGTTATGTGGGTAGTGTAATTTGCCTTTTTCCATGTCAGATTTAAGATCGCTCTCTGTCTGGATCTGCTAACCATCGTACTTAAACACAACTACTTTATGTTCCAGGATGATTTCTACCTGCAGATACGCGGGACCGCGATGGGCTCGAACGTAGCACCCCCATATGCAAATTGCTACATGGCCCATTTTGAGGAGACATTGATCTACACAAACCCTCTATTCAAGAACAACGCCATTGTCTGGAAACGTTACATAGACGATGTCTTCTGCATATGGGGGGGCACGTTCGAGTCCTTAGCACTCTTTCATCAATTTCTGAATTGCTCTTGGCCCGGACTCAGCTTTACCATCTCACACGACCACTCCAGGATCAATTTCCTAGACACTGTGATTATAAAGGATTCCAGTGGCTGTTTATCCACTGATCTATATGTCAAACCGACAGATCGTAACAGCTTACTTCATTTTAATAGCTTCCATCCAGTCGCCATGAAGAAATCCATTCCGACATCCCAATTCTATCGGGTCAAAAAGATCGTCTCCGATCATACCACTCAGGAAACCCGCCTCTCAGAAATGAATTCAAAATTTAGAGAGAGGGGCTATCCACAAGGGGTCCTGGATCGTTCCAGAACTACGGTCACTCGCAATAAACAAGATATGGGGGGCAGAATTGCTTTCGTACACCATTACCACCCCTATGCGTATATATTGCACAAATCCATTCGCCAACATTGGCCGCTCCTCCAGACTGCGCACCCGGACATTAAAGAATTCTCTAGACCTTTTCTCCCATGCTTCCGCTGTGCACCCAACCTAAGGGATGCATTGATCAGAGCTGACTTAGGCCCTAAAAAATCAGGAACTACACAACAATTCCTGAAAAAACCAAGAACGGGCACTTTCCCATGTCTGGGATGCACTCAATGTAATAACGTACTCAGAGGAGAAACTGTTGTGAATGGGTTTGAGATGAGTTCTGAGCAGAGGCTCCCTCTGGTGGTTACAAGCGGTACTAGTGAGGATTGGGAATCAGGTGTTACTGATTGGTCTTATTTAAGGGAATCATTTTCCCATCAGGGTTGCCGGTGATCAATTGTTCTGGTCTGAATCCTTCTTTCCAGTTTCCCTTGTAGCCTGCTGTGTCGTGTCTGCATCTCCTGCTATCAGATAAGACAATTTCTTATTTTGTGTTTTTGCTATATTTTTGCATTTTGTCCTGCACTTCTGTGTGGGGCCTTCAGGGTCCCCTCCGGGGGCTTTTGCCCTCTCAGTTTAGTCCAGCCACTGTGTTTTGTACTTTTGCTTTTTGCAGTTTTTTCAGTGGCTGCTGTTTTTGTTACACCAGAGAACTAATTTAGGTGGTAGAGGTCGTGTGATCTCAGGTGATTTTGAAATTAGTAGAGTTGGTGTTTTTCAGGGTTTTCTGAGATTGCAGTAAGTACCCTTCCTGTCCTTTTCTATTTAGATAGTTTGGGCCCCAGCGTTTGCTCATACTATTTTCTTTCTGTGTCAGTATTTCCTCTTGTCTAACCGCCATTACATGTTTGGGGGCTTTCTATTATCTTTGGGGTTCTGCTCCGGGGCAGATAGCTTTCCTATTTCTATCTTTAGGTGTAGTTAGTTTCTCAGGCTGTGACGAGGCGTCTAGGACCATCGTAGGAACGCTCCACGGCTGCCTCTAGTTGTGGTGGTTAGTCAGGGTACTGCAATCTCATAGATTCCAACTGCTCTGGTGTATTTCCTTTTTTACCTGCACTCCTCAGCTACCGTAACATAACAAGAAACCATCCATCACCCATATACGGGAAAAACATTTAGAGTCCGTGGTTTCTTTACTTGCGACACGGCCTTCGTGATATACGTGATTAAGTGTCCTTGTGGGTTATTATATGTTGGGGAAACCAGTCAACCTGTAAAACAACGCATTTCAAAACACAAATCAACCATAAGATGTAAGAATACCTTACTCTCCATCCCACACCACTTCATTACAATGGGACATACCATAGCCCAATTAAAATACCAAGTTTTGGAACAAATACCACATTCACGACGAGGAGGCGACCGCATACGTCAATTGAAAAGGAGAGAGGCGTATTGGATACACACCCTAGACACTCTATCACCTAAGGGTCTTAATCGTGAATACGATTTACTCTCCTTCATGTAATTCTGCATATGACCACTGAGGCTATAATTCCCCCACCCCCCCCTTTTTTATACATCACTTGCCATATACCACATGATATGTTGATCTCAGCCAGGTGTTTATTTATTTAATAATCCGTGCTCCCATTTTCCCATACTGTCTTTTGATAACGCACTATACCAATATGAATTTTGCTGTGACACCCTTTTACTTTATAAATGATGCATACAGATGTTTACACATCACCTGTCATTTACCACATGCTGCTTTGATCTCTGTTAGGTGGTTATTAATTATTCCTTGTTGCCTGCAGATTTGTCTTCCATACTGTCTTATGATAATGTACTAAATCAGTTCTCATATTACTGTTATGCCCCTTTTGACGCATACTGATGCTGCAAGCCTGTTATGTATTTCTATCGCTTTAAGCTAATGTATAAGATCGCAATATTTATTGCTGTAAACTCCTTTATGCTTGTACTAACATGCCTCTCTGTCATTCACTTTAGAGCCGCTTGTATTAAATACTATAATGCTGCCACGTCATCCTGTTGGGCACATCTCCATCAGCACGCCGCTCCTTTACTCCTCCCACCTGTAGGACGGCCTCTGGTTACCTAGTATTCACTTGGAACGCATGTCCATTAACTTCCTGCCACCTCACTTCCTGTCTAATGCTCTGTTTGACTGACACTATAGTCCCGCCTCTTCCTCTCATATACATGCTGCTTTCTAGCTTTCTCTGCACTCAGACTAGCGGTGGACACCGCGTCCAATGCAGAGACCTATACTCACTACCGGACTCCTTCACAACAGGTCAGTCACAGACAAGTATAGCGGCTCCACCGCTTCACCATCACATTGATAGTTGTGATATTTATGGTATCTATGTTTTGCGCTGTTTCTACAGGTTACTAGTGCAATAGAGGCATTGTCCTCTTCCTCATCTCACCCCACCAACACAGGGTATGTCACATCTACAGGCATAGGCACAAAATATACTTATACATAAAAGTATATCGGCACTTACGTTTATCTTATCTTCACCTACAGCTATATCCAGCCCTTTCTTTCTTCCCTATGTGGATCAACCCGTTCCCAGTAGTATCTGGTATGTCCTCACCATATATATTCTTTCTGCCTTTGTGATACCTCTGATACAACTCTGACCTATGATTGCTCCCTAAATCTCCTGAAGCATTGTATACAACTACTCTCTACCTGTACTATTGACCAAAATTTTGATTGTACATACTTTATTTTGTTAATATAATTTTTTCTTCTGTTTTTTTATAAATGTAGTGACTGATGAAGGTCCATGATATAGGACCGAAACGTTTCGTGTTACTACTGTGAATAAAAATCTTTATTCTCACTATACTAAAGTTGAGTGCCGAGTTCATTTTCTATTAGATACGGTGTGGGAACCTACTCTGGCACCTTCTTGGTTGTGCACACGGTTATTTTTTCATATGAGATTCCAGGTAATGACTTGAAATCCCTGTATGCAGAGCAGACACTCGAGGACGGAGCTCCCCGTCGGCATCTGGATCCACCAGTTCGAACGTCTCAGGCCTGTCGATGTGGGGCATCGAATTGTACAAGGAAGCAGGGCCTGTGAACCAAGTAGTGTTCTTAAGATGACTTGAAGCAACGGATCTAGTCGCATGGTCCGCAGGATTGAGGTGAGTAGGTGCAAAGTGCCACTGACTAGGGCAGGTAGATCTTCTTATCCTCAGTATCCGGTTGCTGACGTAGACATAAAAGCGTCGCGTTTCATTGCAGATATATCCCAGTACCACTTTGCTATCGGTGTAGAACTCTGCTTCTTTGGTCTCCAGATTCATCACACCTGAGATAAGCTCGGCCAACTCAACTGCGAGGACAGCAGCGAAGAGTTCCAGTCTGGGTACCGTGTGTTCGCGGAGTGGTGCCAGTTTAGTCCAGCTCATCACAAACCGATGTGACTCTGTTCATTGACATCTATGATTTTGAGGTATGCTACTGCTGCAAATGCTTTGACTTATGCGTCACAAAAGATACAAAGTCTTTGAATCTTGACTTCTGTGGATGGCACAGGAGCATACGGTCATTTCACACGAAGGTCGGTCAAGGCCTCGAGAGACCTCTTCCACTCTGCCCACAGGTCTGCCTTTTCTGCTGGCAGTGGATCATCCCAATCAGATGTTTCTTGGGTGAAGTCTCTTAGCATCATTTTCCCTTGGACAGTAACTGGAGCTACGAATCCCACGGGGTCATATAGACTATTCACGAAAGAAAGAACTCCTCTGCGCATGAAGGGTTTCTCGTCTTTACTGATCTTAAAGGTGAAGGCATCCGTTTTCTGATCCCAAACCAATCCAAGACTCCGCTGCATGGGAAGAGTGTCGAAGCTTAGGTCTAGGTCCTTAAGTTCGCTGGAATAGTCTTGAGAAGGAAATGCTTCCATCAACTCTTGACTGTTGGAGGAAATCTTGTGTAACCTTAGGTTAGACTGAGCGAGCATTTCTTGAGCCATTTTTAGTAGACTGATTGCAGCCTCATTTGTTTGGTGTGGACTTCAAACAGTCGTCTACGTAGAAGTTCTTTTCTACGAAGGATCTGACGTCTGACCCACACTTTCCTTCGCCTTTTTTGGCAGAATTACGGAGGCTGTAGATAGAGACTGCTGAGGAAGAGCTGTTCCCAAAGATGTGTACTCTCATCCAGTACTCTGTGATGTCTTTGGGTCGTTGTCACGGTACCAGAAGAACCTCAAGTAGTTTCTGTGTTCTTTTTTGACGAGAAAACAGTGGAACATCTGTTGTATGTCAGCCATAATGCCACCGTATCTCTGCGGAAAGAGTAGTACTTCCAGAAGTCTGCTGTTGAGGTCTGGGCCCGACAGTAGGACATCATTTGATGAGATGTTTTCACATTTGGCGCTTGAGTCGAATACCACTCTTATTTGACCCGGCTTCTTGGGATGTATACTCCGAAGATGGGCAGGTACCAACACTCCTCTGAGGGCCGAAGTGCAGGTGCAATCTCTGCGTGGTTGTTCTGGAATATCCTTCCCATGAAGGTAAAGAAGTGTTCCTTCGTCTCAGGTGACTTCTTAAGCTTGTGTCTGAGGGAGATGAATCAGCTGTAGACCAGTTCCCTGTTGTTGGGTAGGCGCCTTCTCTGAGGTCGAAATGGTAAAGGTGCGACCCAACTGTTCGATTTGTCTTTGATTATTTGCTTATCCATGATGTCCAGGAACATCCTATCTTCAATGGACATCGCTACCTTGTCGTCTACCTTTGTCCTGTGGAAGACTGTACATCCCATGTGGTCTTGTTCACCTTCACAGGCGTGGTCTTCGTTGGTAGGTGCTGAGAAAGGGCAAGGTAGGGGAGCGCTGTTTGGCAATTCCTTTACCAGCAGACTATTGTGACATGGCTGGAAGAGAGATGGACATCCATTTTCTAGTGTGCTGGTGAGCATACTGTTGACTGAGGCCGGCTTGTGTGCTCTTCCTAGACAGACGTCTCCTATGATGACCCATCCAAGGTCGAGCCTCTGAGTGTACGGAGCATTTCTGGAGCTGTTTATATATTCTCTAGTCTTGTGGACTCGTAGTATATCTCTTCCCAGGAGTAGGGCTATTGGGGCTTCTGGATCCAACTCAGGTATCAGGTGGGCTATACGCTTCAGATGGAGGTGATGTGTCACCTCCTCCGGTGATGGTACCTCTGACCTGTTGTCGGGAATCTGGTTGCACTCCAGGATGGTTGGTTAGCGATAGGCAGGTTTGACCATTTATAGACTCCACCTTGTGTCCGGTCGCTTTTCTCCCCGCCCTTCAACGGTACCTGAACACGTCCTCAGGAAGTAGGGAGAACCAGGGCCTACAATGCTGAGTTGTCAAAGAGATGGACCTGGCTAAAGACTGTTACTTTGGTCATCCAGGATTGCATGTATCTTGAGGGCTTTGTCCTTGCGGCTGAAGGATAGACTCGGACAAGACAGGTTTTTTAACAGGACTTCCTCCTGTGAGTCCCTTACAGATCTCTGTTCATTGAGAGCTGACCACAGGGGTATCTTCATCAGTGTTCTTCTCCTTCCCATCGTGCTCCTGCTTATGACAACACTCGTGGAGGTGGTCCAGGGTGCAAGGCTGTATTGTGATCCGTGCTGCTGCATTCTACACATTTCACGCTAGCTTCACAGTTCCTGGCGAGGTGAGGGGTGGTAGTAAATGGCTGCACATCAAGTTGGAAGAATGTATCAAGTGGGGTACCACAGGGCTCTGTCTTGGGCCCTGTATTGTTCAACATCTTTATCAATGATTTAGATGAAGGAATTGAGAGTAAACTGATTAATTTGCTGATGACACAAAGCTAGGAGGGATAGCTAATACTAGAGAAGAGAGAGAGAGGATTCAAAAAGATATAAATAAACTGGAGCAGTGGGCAGCAACTAACAGAATGGTTTTTAACGGGGAAAAATGCAAAAGTACTTCATCTGGGAAATAAAAATGAAAAAAGCGTATACAGAATGGGAGGAATAAGGCTAAGCAACAGCACATGTGAAAAAAGACTTGGGTATACTAATAGATCACAGACTGAACATGAGTCAACAGTGTGATGCAGCAGCAAAAAAGGCAAATACAATTCTGGGATGTATTAACAGAAGCATACAGTCTAGATCACGTGAGGTCATTATTGCCCTCTATTCCTCTTTGGTCAGACCTCATCTGGAATACTGTGTCCAGTTTTGGGCACCACATTTTAAAAAAAGACATCAACAAACTGGAGCAAGTTCAGAGAAGAGCGACCAGAATGGTGTTCGGTCTGCAAACCATGTCTTATGAGGAACGGTTACAGGATTTGGGAATGTTTAGCTTGCAAAAAAGAAGACTGAGAGGTGACTTATTTAGCTGTATACAAATATTCAAGGGCTGTCACATTGTAGAAGGATTATCTTTATTCTCATTTGCACATGGAAAGACTAGAAGCAATGGGATGAAACTGAATGGGAGGAGACACAGATTAGATATTAGAAAAAACTTTTTGACAGTTAGAGTGATCAATGAGTGGAACAGGCTGCCTCGAGAGGTGGTGGTTCTCCTTCAATGGAAGTCTTCAAACAGAGGCTGGGACAGACATCTGTCTGGGATGATTTGGGTGAATCTGCTTTGAGCAGGGGGTTGGACCAGATGACCGGGAGGTCCCTTCCAACTCTACCATTCTATGATTCTATGATTCTATGAGAGGTTGTGGCACATTTGAAGCAGATGTTGTTCTCTTTGGGGAAAAACCTTTGCGATCCTCCAAAGTCTTCGCCTTGAAGGCTCTGCATTTTAGTAGAGGATGTGGTTTCTTGTGTAGAGGACACTGTTTACTGACATCCTGGGCTTGTTCTCGTCTGGAGGGGGTTTACTCGCATTGTGAGGAGGGCCTGTGGAAACAGTGTTAGTTTTGTGGACTGCACAGGTGTCCTAATGGGTTTGTCACCGGGGGCAGTGGAACAGAACAGAGTGAAGTCAAAACTTGGGTCATTTCTGATCTTAGCTTGTTGGGTGACAAATTCTACGAATACAGTGAAAGGAGGGAATGGTACATTATGATTTTGTTTATACCATGAACCATATGTAACCCACTTTTCTTGTAGGTTGTAAGAAAGTTTTTGTATTATCGGATTGACACCCTAAGCGGTGTCTAAGAATGCCAATCCGGGCAAGTCTCCTTCCTCCTGGGCAACCTGTAACTCTGTCAATAAATGACTCAATTATCTAAGCTTTTGATAACCTTTAGGTCCTATCTTAGAAAATCATAATTTTTTTGTATAAAGCATTCTCTATGACTTTCTACTATCCCATAGCATTCATCAAGTCTTTCCCACACTTTGCGTAGACCTATGTATGGATGCTTTATTGATGTCTTTAGTCTTTTGGCATGCTCGACCGACTCACTTCCAAGCCACTTTACTAGGAGATCTAACTCCTCACTACTAGAAAGGTCCAGACCTGAATGGCGTTCTGTAACGAGACTCGCCATGACTATAGTTCTAGGGTTTATCAGTGAACTTTACAAGTCCTTTTGTAACCAGTTCTTGGCGGGCAAGGAACTTTGCAAAGTCTATGGTGGCTTGGTCAGTGCTGGCACGAGTGGTGTGTTACAGTCATGTCTAGCGTGTGGTGTATCACCATACTGTGAGATGCTTCTGAGTTCATATAGTCTGTGCAGTACTTCTCGGTGAAGGAGGTGTCTCTTTAAGGCGGGATGGGAGCTGTACCTTTGCTCAGTGGAACAGCCACTGTTTTCGACATCTCTGCGCTGGAATACTCCTTGTTTGTGGTAACGAAGTTCCGGGTTGGATCGCTGGTAGTCGGCATAGGCTGGTCGATGTGGTGCATCAGGGCTGTCATCCATGCCGGAATGTTGACGGACATACTCTACGATGTGCTGTGCTGGATCTTACTGACTAGATCTGGTCCGCGAATGTTGCTGCGTCTCTCACAATCAGGATCCTTCATAGCTTCCAAATACTCTGCTTTAGCATTGCAGTTGCTGTCTCTTTGCCTGCCGCGTCTTTCTTGCTCTGCTTGCAAAAGTGCAGTTTTGGCTTGCAGGCGTGCGGTTTCGGCCTCTCTTGCCTGCAGACGTGCGCTTCAGCCTGCAGATGTGCGGTATCTGCATCTTGCTCTGCCTATCTCAGCTTTAGGGGCATCTCTCTTTCGGCGAAGGAGGATCTTGCTTTGACTGCCTCGGCTTCGACACAGGCGACAGCAGTGAGCTCTGCTAATAATGACCTGCTGGAGCTTGCTCGTGACCTTGTTTTGAGTGAGGATGTGCTGTTTTGAGACATTGTGCGCTTAGCTGCGTACTGCTGAGTATATTAGTGGGAAACAGTCTTTGCGCGGCGGCTTCCTCGTGGCGGGATGATGTGAAGCGCCTGATGGAGGGCTGCACTCCCCAGTACTTGTGACTGTATGGCGACCACTGCGTATGCAGGCAGTGTGGTGTGGGTACAAGCGGCTCCTTAAGTCGTATTCACTATCGCAGGCGTCTAGCATCTGTTTTACTGTTCTGCCTTCATACACGTTGACCACGGTGTGCAATTAGCATAAAGCATTAAACCATCATTCTATTTTTCCAAATAAGCAGACTGTCCTCTATATTTCTAACTTGTTTATTGGTGAACAGTATAGAAAATGAGCGGTATTAAATATAAAAATACAAATGACATAGATAAGTATTGGGCACACAGCTGACACTTTACAATTAACAGTTAAAGTATACAGTATGATGCAACTTTAACATGGGAATACACAGGATTCTAATAAAATCTCTATGCATGGCTGCTATTCAGTTAATGGGCCCTAAACACTGCTTGTAGAGAAAGTTATTGATCTTACCAGATATGCTTTACCAGGATAGCAAACTCAAGTTGGAGAGGTTACAGGAGAGCACATGAAACACGTTATTCCATGAAGTACATAAGAAAATGGAGCTTCTTCTTCCCAGCTACCTTACTTCCATCCCACAACGCAACACTTATCTGCTTGTTAAAGGCACAGGCTATACATTTTGCCAACACTAGATGGTGCTTTTAATAAACAAAACAGCACACAATAAAAAAAATTCTGCCCAGTACTCAGATGGGCAGAACAGTAGTGTGTACCAATTAGTAAAGTGCTAAACAGCTAATGTTACAGGTGTACCATGAATGGAAAATGGAGAAGGGTGTATGGTAACAGAAAACCTTGGAGAGGAAACATCAATAACTCTGTTACCCATATGTGATGAGATGCCTGTGTGTCACGCCAGGGCCTGGTTTTCTGTTGCCATTACACCCTTCTCCTTTTTCCCATTCATGGTGGCACTGTAGCAATGACAGGGGACTATTCTAAGTTATAGATGTATGATATTTATCCTTACATGGGTGCATTAGCTGTTTACCGGTACAGGCAGAGTTATGGTAGATTGAGAAAGATAGGGTGTGCTTGGTATCTAGATTAGTCAGAAACAGCAGGCATGTCCACTTCCATATCAGTGACAGGCTTTCACTCATACCAACTGTAGCATGTAAACAAGTAGAGTTTTTGAGGCCGGAGACCTGTGTAACAATACTTGCCAATTGAGGGAGTAGTAAGAATCAGAAAATTGCAGTTTATGGGGTGGACAGGGTTGGTGAGGCCACTAGTCTGCCCTTTAGCACAGTGAGTTTTCAGATTAACGCATGTTAATCGCGCATGTGCCAGTTCATGCATGTAGTAGTCAAATTAATGAATTTTTTTTAACTCTACTCTGTCGTTTTTAAACAAAGTTGGCAGATATGTGATTTTGGTAATTTTTGCTGGTCTGAAATAAAGGTCTAAGCTAGGCAAACTGCAGACCCGTGAACGCTGTGGCCACTGACAGAGTTGGGACTGAGGTTGCATTGTTTGTCATGGTTGATAACTCTGGGTCTGCGGGTAGCCACAAATACCTCTTCGTCATCCTCTGCTGTGAGCTACTCAGCTGCATACCTTGGGGTTTTCACCAAGTGTGATTCCTATCTCATCGTCATCCTCTCTGTTCTCCCACTCCTCACCTGAGAGTCACCTCCCCTCCTTCCTGCCCCGACAGCACAGTGCAGTCCATGGGTGCATCAAGTATCTGAGTCTCATCAGGATTACCTCCACCCCCCCGAGGTTAACATCTGTTGACGAGGGTTGGATTCTGTTTGGACCCTACTTCGTTCAGCCCTGAACAAACTGAAAAAAATTTGGGCATCGGTGGTGCAGATGATTTCCTCAAACTTGATTCTGTGAACCTTGGAGTACAGTTATCAGAACACCGCACTGCACTTGCTCACTGAGCCAGTGCGCGTGTCCTGAATAAGACAGACTGCATCAAAGATACTGTGGAGCGGGGCAGTAGCAGTGAAGATGCGTGCTTCAGACTAACAGGATCCGAAGCACGTGATGCCAAGGGGCGGCGCCGGCCACAGGTCTCTCAGAGGGAGCAGTAACAGATAGAGAATGCTTCAGGCAGAGGCCTTAAGCACGTGACTTCTGATGGGCGTGGCCTAAGCTCCAGAGAGCTATGGCGGAAGGAAAACTCCTAGAAGGGTAATACGGGACAGGAGTTACCAAGGGGCATAGGACAAAAGGATAGTCAGGATAGCCAGGTCATACACAGAGGGAGCAATGCAGTACAAGAGGAGCAGGCAGAGAATAACCAGAACGTAGCCAAGGGATCAGAAAACCAGAACGGGCAAATACACAGTACCAAAACAGTAGACAAACTTACAACGAAGAGACGGACGGGTCAAAACCAAACAAGCATCAAGATTTGGCACAAGGCACAGGCACAGGACACAGGAGGTCAAACTAAATCAGCCGAGGGGCAGGAGTATAACTGACGTCAGACCTAGGTCATTGGCAAACTAAATAGCCGCCTTCTGCCAGAGAGAGGCTGAAACCATTAACCCCAGTTGGCCAAAGACAAAAGACAAAATCCGTCCTGGGTTATGACAGTACCCCCTCTCAACGGGGGGGCCACCGGACCCCGGGTTTTCAGGAACCTGGCATGAAAGGCCCCCGACCAACTGATCCGCATGAACAGATCGGGCAGGAACCACGACCGGTCCTCTGGACCGTGCCTTTCCATTGTTCAGATAATGAGGAGCACGACGGACAAACCTAGAGTCAAGAATTCGTTCCACCTCGTACTCAGACTGCCCGTCTACCAAAAACGGTGGTGGGGAAGACAACGATCCTTCCCTACAGGACCCACAGGTTTCAAAAGGGCCTATGGAAAACGTGGGAATCCGTATGCCTCTGGGTTAACTTCTTCTGTAATTTCATAAGGACCAATAAATTTAGGTCCAAGTTTCGCAGAGGGGACCTTGAGCCTTATATTCCTAGTAGATAACCATACCTTATCCCCAACTGGAACCCGGCCCAAAGACTGTTTTTTGTCAGCAAAAAACTTATATTTAGACGGGAGCCTTCGTAATGTTCCTTTGGACCTCCTGCCATAACTCCCCAACCGCTGGATTGTCCATCCCCCCAGGACACCCAGAGTCCAAACGAGAAAAATCCCCAAAATGTGGATGAAACCATAATTGCAGAAAAAGGGGATGTCCCCGTAGACTGGTTAATGCGGTTTTTAAAACGCAAACTCAGCCAAGGTAACGCAGTACACCAATCTTCCTGTCGGGCTGAGGTCAGGCAACGCAGGATTTGCTCTAGAGACTGATTGGTCGCTCAGTCTCCCCATTAGTCTCGGGATGATAAGCGGATGAAAAAGACAGACCAATACCCACCTTTACAAAATGCCCCAAAATCTGGAAACAAATTCTCCCCCCTATCAGAAAACCACATTCAAGGGTACCCATGCAACCGCACAACATGCTCAACAAACCAATTGGACAACGTTTCCGCATTAGGTAAAGCGCAAGGTACAAAATGTGCCTGTTTACTAACCTATCAAAAATGACCGGCACATCAAACATTGATTCGTGTGAACAGGTGTAAACCTAGAGTCACCAACTCATTACATACAAGAAAAAAATTGTAGCAACACTGTAGCGTATAGCTTTCTAAGCGAGGATAGGCTTAGTTAGGACCTGATATACGAGAAGGCTTTGACGTGGCTATCAGGCTCACATAATTTGGCCATCTATGCGCTAAGACTTCTCAATTTTTCATATTTCTAAGGTAATGATGCAATTCATTTTTCATATTTTTCATATTTCGTGTTTGCAAGCAATTAGGTACAGTGTGTACCTTTTTTTCTTGTATGTATATGAGTTGGTGACTCTAGGTTTAGCACCTGTTCACACTGAATCTATGTTTGGATGTGCGATCAGTTTTTTGATATGTATTAATTTACCTTCTATGAGCATCCACCTGGTGGTCACGGCTTTTTAATTACAAACGGTTCATCACCCCTCACAGAGATGTAGATTTTAGTCTGAAGAGAGGATTTCATATGTTCCCATGCAGACAGACTTTTCTAAGCGAGGATAGGCATTAGTTAGGGCCTGATATACGAGAAGAGCCCTTTACGTGGCTATCAGGCTCACATAATTTGGCTTTTTATGCGCTAAGACTTCTCAATTTTTCTATTTCTAAAGGTAATGATGCAATTCATTTTTCATATTTTTCATATTTCGTGTTTGCAAGCTATAGCGCTAAGTGTGTACTTTTTTTCTTGTATGTATATGAGTTGGTGACTCTAGGTTTAGCACTGTTCACATTGAATCTGTTTGGATGTGCGGTCAGTTTTTGATATGTATTCATTTACCTTTACCTGAGCACTCCACCTGGTGGTCACAGGCTTTTTAATTACAACAGGTTCATCACCCCCCACAGAGATGTAGATTTTGTCTGAAGAGAGGATTTCATATGTTCCCATGCAGACAGACTTTTCTAAGGAGGATAGGCATTAGTTAGGACTGTATATACGAGAAGAGCCTTGCGTGGCTATCAGGCTCATAATTTGGCCTCTTATGCGCTAAGACTTCAATTTTTTATATTTCTAAGGTATGATGCAATTCATTTTTCTATTTTATATTTCGTGTTTGCAAGCTATAGCGCTACAGGGTGTACCTTTTTTTTTGTTGTATATGAGTTGGTGACTCTAGGTTTAGCACCTGTTCCACTGAATCTATGTTTTGGATGTGCGATCAGTTTTTGATATGTATTAATTTACTTCTACCTGAGCACTCACCTGGTGGTCACAGGCTTTTTAATTACAACAGGTTTCATCACCCTCACAGAGATGTAGATTTTAGTCTGAAGAGGGATTTAATATGTTCCCATGCAGACGACTTTTCTAAGCGAGGATAGGCATTAGTTGGACCTGATATACGAGAAGAGCCTTGAGTGGTATCAGGCTCACATAATTTGGCCATCTTATGCGCTAAGACTTCTCAATTTTTCATATTTCTAAGGTAATGATGCAATTAATTTTCATATTTTTCATTATTTCGTGTTTGCAAGCTATAGCGCTACAGTGTGCTACCTTTTTTTCTTGTATGTATTTGAGTTGGTGACTCTAGGTTTTAGCACCTGTTCACATTGAATCTTGTTTGGATGTGCCGGTCGTTTTTTGATATTGTATTCATTTACCTTCTACCTGAGCACTCACCTGGTGGTCACAGGCTTTTTAATTTACAAAAGGTTCTCACCCCTCACAAGAGATGTAGATTTTAGTCTGAAAGAGAGGATTTCATATGTTCCCATGCAGACAGACTTTTCTAGCGAGGTAGGCATTTAGTAGGACCTGATATACGAGAAGAGCTTGACGTGGCTATCAGGTCAATAATTTGGCCATCTTATGCGCTAAGACTTCTCAATTTTTCTTATATTTCTAGGTTAATGATGCAATTCATTTTTTTATTTTTCATATTTGTGTTTGCAAGCTATAGCGCTACAGTGTGCTACCTTTTTTTCTTGTATGTATATGAGTTGGTGACTCTAGGTTTAGCACCTGTTCACACTGAATTATGTTTGGATGTGCGGTCAGTTTTTTGATTGTATTCATTTAAATTCTACTGGCACCCCCACCGGTGGTCACAGGCTTTTTAATTAAAAAGGTTATCCCCCCCACGGATGTAGATTTTGTTGAAGGGGATTTCATATGTCCCATGAGACGCTTTTCTAAGGGAGGATAGGCATTGTTAGGACCTGAATATACGAGAAGAGTTGACGTGGCTTCAGGTCCATATTTTGGCTTTATGGCTAAGTTTCAATTTTTCATATTTTAGGTAATGATGCAATTATTTTTCTATTTTTCTTTTTGTGTTTGCAAGCTTGGTAAGTGTGCTATTTTTTTTTGTATGTATTGAGTTGGTACTCTAGGTTTAGACCGTTCAACTGAATCTATGTTTGGGATGTGCGGTCGTTTTTGTATGTTTTCATTTCCCTTCTTGGCATCCACTGGGGTACAGGGTTTTTAATTTACAACGGTTCATCACCCCACAGAGGTAGATTTTAGTCTGAAGAGAGGATTTCTTTGTTCCATGCGACAGACTTTTCTAAGGGGATAGGCATTGTTAGGACCTGATATAGAGAAGGCTTGACGTGGTATCAGGCTCAATAATTTGGCCATTTATGGCTAAGACTTCTAATTTTTCATTTTTTAAAAGGAATTGCAATTCTTTTTCTTTTTTTTATATTTCGTGTTTGGGTTTTTTATAGCCTACAGTGTGTACTTTTTTTCTTGTATGTTTATAAACCTGCCACACTACCCAAATGAGGTTTACCCTTGGAAGGGGAAAAGGTTGGTAAAAAAACCCAGGAAAAATGGGTCCATGGTCTAAGGGGAATTGGCAGTGGCCCAATTCCCCGGCCGGCCCCGGTTGGGGGGGGGTTTGCAGGGCACATCCCCAAAAGCAGACAAAATTCCCCAACATCGAGGAAAAGGGAAAAACCCAGAATTCCTACGGGGCCCTGGGTGCTGAGATCCAGGTTTTCCCCAAAAAATGTTTTTGGGGAACCCCCCAAGGATCTGAGAGAATTGAACTGTAAAAAAGTTTCCCCACTGGCTTCCGGGGGAAGAGACTGAGCCCCCGAATTCCTGCTCCAACCCGCAGAAAAAACTGCCCCCCCCCCGGTGAAAATGGAGGATGGGGTTCGGGGGGGACACGGGGTCCAGTGCGTGAAAAGGAACACCCCTTGACTTTTTGGATCCGGCCCCAAAAAATGAGGAGAAGGGGGAACGGGAAAAAAAAAGCGACCTCTTCCCCGTTTAGGAGTCAAATTTTGCAGACAAAAAGTAAGTGGGTTTTGTGGCCCGTCCCGGGTTTAAAGGATGGACGCCCTCAAAAATCCTCCATTTTTAAAAAGGCCAATTCTCGGCCAGAATTCTGTTCCACCTTTTGTTTTTCCGCAGGAGGAATTTCTTAGAGAAAAAGGAAAAAGGGTCTAAAATTGTAAAGTGGCGGGCCCCCGGGGAAAACACCGCCCACCCCCCCCCCAAAGGCACCCCCTCAACTTTTAAAGGTTTCAGTGGGTCGGTTGAAAAAAAGGAGCAATTAAAACTTTTTTAAAAAAATGAAAGCGCCACCGTGCGGTGCCCAAATTCCCTGACTCACCCCTTTTGGTCGTCTGGAAGGGTTTTCCCGGGGAAACCCCCCTTTAAATTTTGGTAGTAATTTGCGACCCTTAAAAAACGCTGCAAGCTTCAAACCCGAGGTTGTCCCCAAAACAACAATGGTGCCCTTTTGGTCCTGCGATACCCTAGCAGCACATAAAAACCAGAAAAAAAAGTTCCTGAAAAAGAATGAAAATTTCTTAGTTAGAAAAAGAGAAGTTTCCCGGAGCTTTGGGAATCCCAGATGATAAAAGTGAGTTTTTTATCAGGCGAGGGGAGATAAGAATGTCACCCCAAAACAAACATAAAACCCCAAATAAGTCAGGAACAGATTAATAAAATTTTGGAAGAGGTGGTGCGTTGGTCAGACCAAAAAAGGCATGCCCCAAGTTTTCAAA
>JARQOD010000001.1:477574906-477640083 GCA_033576555.1 Oophaga sylvatica
TCCCCTTTTCACCAAACTCAACCCCCACTACCCCAGGGGGACACCAGTTTTCCAGGGGGGAAAAACGACATTAACCCCGAACCAAAGGAAAAAAGTTTCTTTAAAAACAGAGTTGAACCGAGCGCCACAAATCCAAAAAGGATCGTGACGCCACATTAACCTTTTCACATGGGGAAAGCTATCATAAGATACACATTCTTAAATCTTGAACATTAATTATAAAAGTGAATACAAAAAAAAGTGCCAAATACAATTTGGGTAAAACAAAAGGGAAAAAAAAGTGGGGATCTAAACCAATTCATATGCGGGTTGGCATCGGGCGGGGTTTTGGCCCCTGTTTTCGGGGGCCCCCCCGGCAACATCCATGGGCCCCTTTAATACAAACCACAATTCAGAGCACAATGGCAAGAAAATAGGTTAGCACCCCCAATTACATTCAAGTGATATCTATGTAAATTCTACTAAGCTCGAAACCGACGAAAGGTCCCCAAACAGTTTTATGGGCACCACTATGCTCCTACAGAATAATAAGCCCCAATTTTTCTCCATACAGTTTATGGGCCCCACAAGTGCTCCATAAAGAATAATGAGCCCCACAAAATCTCCATACGATATAAACCCATATATGCTCCATACAAATAATGAGCAAAATTTTGCCCCCTTCGTAAATGGACCCCATAATTCCCATACTGAACAAGGGAAACCCCATGAAGGTACACACGTATAAGACCCCCAATATTGTTTCCATACAGAATAAGACCCAAAAAAATTTTGCTCCATTAAAAAAAGCCCCAAAAATTTTCCAACAAAATGGGCCCAATAAACGCTCCAGTATAAATGTTCCCATAAATTTTTCCTTATAAGGGGCCCCATACAATGCTCCATAATAAGGGGCCCCATAAATCTCCAGTATATATGGGTCCTAATAAGCCCAGTAGTGCGGGGCCCCAATAATGCTAAGTTTACCCGGGGGCCCATATAATGCTCCATAAAAGCGGGTCCGATATATTGCCCCCGTTATCGGGGGCCTCAAATAAGCCCCCATACATAAGGGCCCCTTTAAAATTCCATGAAAAAACATAAACATGAAAAAATGAAATCTCAGCTTTTGTCACTGGCCGCAGTTCCCTCCGACTCCTCAGTTTTGCTGTTTCCCAGCTCTCGCACT
The DNA here is from genome assembly GCA_033576555.1 of Oophaga sylvatica. Classification (NCBI taxonomy): domain Eukaryota; kingdom Metazoa; phylum Chordata; class Amphibia; order Anura; family Dendrobatidae; genus Oophaga; species Oophaga sylvatica. The sequence continues at coordinate 477,576,075 of JARQOD010000001.1, forward strand.
GTGACTTTTTCAGGCAGGGGGCTACACTAGTCACACATCGCGCCCTCTGACCTAAAAGTCACAGAGTCAGGAGAGGGGAAGACGCCACGTGGAGGAACGGGAGACATAATATGCATTACCGGGGCCCTCGCGGGCGCGGGCATGGGTCCCCATAGCGCTTTGGGTGTCCCTGACAGCAAGTGGGACCCCCGCCTGCAGTCCCCCATCACTGCCCAGGTGAGCTGCGTGCTACGCCACCTGCATCTGTTAAAATCCTGGGGATAAAAATCCTAAATCTACCTGTCATCCCCCCTAAAATTAGCTCCTGCCCTAAAAAAGGGGCAATCCCCCAATTAAGGTTTTTTCCCAGGAAAACCCTTCTGACGTGTTTCTTTCTCCGTTAGGAGAAATCATCAGGGGAGTGTACTTGCTGTCGGGGAAGGCACCAGCTAAGAGAGACCAACATTGCTCCAAAACAACTTAGTGCCTATTTGTTAAAGATATCTTAGGATACAGAGTGCTGTCACCCTTTTAGTCAAATGTTGGTGAGAATTCATTTGGAGGAGGCATGGGCTTCAGCAGATTAGGCGTCAAGGTGAGTATAACTTTGCTGTTTTATTTTTAATTAAAAAAAGGTGTCAATGTCTTTATTTCAAATAAAGGACTTTATTAATGAAGTTTTTTATTTACAATATGATTATGGGGTGAGTAATGGGGACATCTTGCAGACATCTCTCCATTACTAACCCCTGGGCTTGATGTCACCTAACAACACAAAGCTGCCATGAACCCCCACTCTATTACCCCACTTGCTATAGCACCAAGGCAAATGTGAAGAGTGGACGCTAAGTGTCAAAATTGGCATATCTTATGGATGCACCATTTCTTGGGTGGCTGAGAGCTGATGTTTTTAGCTTGGGAGGCCAATATCCATGGCTCCTTCGTATCTTATTAATATCAGCCCCGCAGCTGTCTGCCCAGTACTTGCTTGTTGGCTCCACGTCATTTTTTTGGGGGGTCCCCCATTTTAATAACCAGTAAAGCCTAAGTATACAGCTGTGAGCTGATATTAATAGCCTGGGAAGCTCCATGTTTATTACCCCCTTCCCAGGCTATAAACGACAGCCCTTAGCTGTCCATTTTCACTCTTCTGGTGTCACGATGTACCAATCTGAGGTAAGGGGGAGGGGACTGCAACTGTCCCTGGAGCTGGGGCCCTCAATATCCCTGTCCCAGGAGTACTCTTGAAGGTTGAGAGGCCTGGGTCTCCAATCTTACTATTCTCCTGAATGCATACTGAACTCATTCCATCCCCACCTAGGGATTTATGGAACTGACGAGAAATGGAGCGCCCAAACTGGACAGACAGTCCAGACCTGAATCCAATAGACAATCTGTGGAAAGAGTAGAAAACTGCTGTTCGCAAACGATCTCCATCCAACCTCACTGAGCTCGAGCGGTTTGCCAAGGAAGAATGGGCAAGAATTTCAGTCTCTCGATGTACAAAACTGATAGAGACATACCCCAAGCGACTTGCAGCTGTAATCGCAGCAAAAGGTGGCGCAACAAAGTATTAAGTTAAAGGGGCCAAATAATATTACACTCCCCACTTTTCAGTTTTTGTATTTCCACAAAAATTTTAAATAACCAAAAAATTTTGTTCCAACTACACAATTGTGTCCCATTTGTTGTTGATTCTTCACCAAAAATTTACATTTGGTATCTTTATGTTTGAAGCATGATATGTGGGAAAAGGTTGAAAAGTTCCAGGGAGCTGAATACTTTCACAAGGCACTGTATATATATATATATTGTAAGGTTTCAACTCACTCGGCTGCTTCAGAGGTAATCAGGAGACACTTTTCTTATCCAAAAATCATCAGGTTTATTACATCATAAACCTCACAGGCAATACAAATCTTCAGTACTTCAGCTCCTGCCTGGAGCCTCACTCCTCAGACACAGAGACCTCTCTGTAATGTCCCGCCGGGACACATGGAAGTCTGTCCACACTGGCAGACTCCCACACACTCTCTTCCAGGTGCAAAACACACTCCATTACATAGGTGTAACTCCACCCACAGGTGAGGTCAGGAATCACATGGTTAGGTCACATGGTCATGACCTCACCACAGGCCCTGCAGACACACACCATTACATACTGGCTTTATCCTAGGTATTTAGACACATACCCCTTGGGTGGGTTTGTAGGTGACTGGACCCGCCCAGCTCTCCAAGTCACCTGGAAGCCTCCCAATGTATAGCACAACTCAGCAGTAGATCTGCTGAACCAAAACATATCCAGGCTTCCATCACAGGGCCACCCACCTCTGCGATACATACCGTCCATCCATCACATGCCTCCATGCATATCCCGAGGGCCATACACAGTGCCCCTAGCTGCATCAGGGGTCATTACACCACATACCTCCCCCCTCTGTTCAAACTTGTGGGGTTGAACACTTGTTACCCGACCAGAGATCCTTCTCGGTCGTCTATGCCAGTCAACCCGTCTCTCTAAGTCGGATCCTGCTACTAAACTCTTTGGTAGGCGTCTGTCCTCCAACTCTGTTACATCTGTTGCTGACTCCCCCCTGTCAGACCACCCGCATCCCCAGCGGTCAGTACGGCGTCGCAATTCCCTTGCACCCATACGTCCTGTCTGGTCTGAGTCCTTTTTATTTCGTCCACTACAGGTTCACCTGCTTAGGACACTCATCACTGGGCTAACTGAGGCATCGCTACTTCTACCTCTTCCATCAGGCGACCTATTTCCTGTATTAGCTCCAGCTTGAGGACTTGTAGTCTTAAGCGAACCTCTTCTCCTCTCAATACCACGGGTTGAAGGTGAAGGCCATCTTCTTTCCATTTCCTGCAGGTTTCTGTTGACCTGGTCCCTCTCAAGTCGTAGCTGCTCTACTTCTCTCAGGTATGACACACGATACTCCAGGAGCATCCGGATATTCCCAAGGCTCTCCATGGATCCGACAATGAGGAACGGAACCATCCCATCTTTACCCCTGACCTGGACTTCGTCATCAGCCGGAATCCTGACTCTCGTCACACCGGACTTATTCACTATCTCCTGCATCACTTTCCCAAGTCTTCCGATGACTTTCTTCACCAGACCTCTGGGCACTTGAATGATGTCTTCCACCAAGCCAAGCTGATTTTGAGCCTTTCTTACTTGCTCCAGACGTCGAGCAGCTTCTTTATTTCTCAACAGGATCACCTGTTTCGTGCGGAGACAATGTAGGTGCATGTCCCTCAGGATAGCCACCCGCTTCATCGTGACTTCCCTAGTCGACAGTATGACCAACTGTTTCAATTCTGGCACCCAGTTCACACTGCATGCTTCTACTGCCTTTCTAAAGGCCTCATGCACCTCCTCAATAGCACACACTTCTCGCCTGTCTTCGGGTATCTCTATTACACACTTGAAAACGGACCCGTCACCTTCTTGGACAGACTGTTGTACCTCCTCGTCCTGAGCGTTAGTACCGTTTTCCAAGACATCGCTCTCCCTTGTGTGTCCATCTGCATGGCACTTCCCTTGCTGGATTTCTTCTCCCATAGATTTCTGGAGCTGGGCACTAGTCTCCTCCTCTATCTTGAGCTCTCGGAGAACTCTATCTCGCTCTTCTGCCAAGCAGCGACACTCCTGCTGATGTTTCTCTTGGGCCTCTCTGAGCACCTCAGTCTCTTTCCATAGAGCCTTGTTCATACTCTTACATGCTGACAGATGATCTCTGAGCTTAGAGACTTCCTTCTCCAGCTTCTCCACTTTGTGCTCAATCATTTGTCTCAGGACCCTTTCTCGCTCGACTGTCTCTTTCACTGTTTCTTTAAACAGCTCTATCTCAAGGTCCTGCTCTCTTTTAGCTAGTACATGTCGCACCATCACTTCTTTAATTAAATTTTTGGCTGAGCACTCTTGCCCACGCACACTCTGCCTCTCTAGAGTTCCGCCCGTTCCTGCATCCGCAGTTTCCACTGTTTCACGACTCCCGGTAACTTCAGAGAGCTCCAGCTCTGCCTCCTCATCAAGGACAGTCACCTGACCGGTACCTGACCCTGACTCTTCCTCATCATTTCTCTTCTTAGAGGATGTAGCCTGTCCCGCCTTTCCGCGGCCCCTGCGGCGAGAGGAAGATCGTCCATTTTTACTTGGCTCCACGTTACTGCACTCGCTTTCCCTTGCGGTCGAGTCACAGTCTGCACAAGAGTCACTCTCGGGGCCCCTCCCGTTACCCTGTAACTGGGTGTCCGTTCTAGAGGTCTTATCTACCACATCGTCATTGGTTCTACTGTCATACATTTCAGAGGACATCATGTCAGTAAGTCGGGCAGACGCATCCTTTCCTCCTGTGTCACCGTCTGACTCGTCAGTTTTGGGAGGTGTCACTGTCCCAATGTCTGTCACCACAACAGTAGAGAGGCCTCCCTCCTGCTGTAGAGGAACTCCCCTGTCCCACAAGCCAGAGAACAGTTTAGAGTCCCGCCCTATGACCACTGGACACGACAAATTAGGCATTATAGCGACATCCTGTCCTGCAATGTCCCAGCCTGTCTCAAAGACCACCCTGGCCACTGGATAATCCCTAGTGTCCCCATGGATACAGGTGACCCCGACCTCTCTTCCAGGTATTTGAAACCCGTCAGGTGCAACCCTCACTAGAGTCACCGGACTCCCCGAGTCGACCAGACCCACCACCTCTTCATCGTGTATCTGCAGGGTACACCCCCGTAGTAGTGTGCCGGGCGGATAGTTCCTAAGGCAGACTGGACACATATAACATATTTGCCAAGGGGCAACAGTTGGTCTGCACCTCCCCTTTAACGTTGGGATCCTCCACCCCCTTTTTGCCAACTATCCCCTTTTGGGTTGCCGCCCCCTTTTGAGACTCCGCCCCCTTTTGGGCCACCATCCCCTTTTGGGTTGCCACCCCCTTTTGGGACTCCGCCCCCTTTTGGGCCATCACCCCTCCTTGGGTTATACACCGTGGACTCCCCCACGGCTCTACCAAACCCCAGTTCGCACAGACCCTTGTCTCTTTGGGCTGGTACTGTTCCTTTAAGAGGTCACCCACTCTGGACCTCTGATGTCCTTCTGGTACCTCACCAGCTCCTGCTGGTACTGCCACCACCCGCCAGCACCTCCGGCTGCCACGCACAAGCCGCTGCTGCCACTGCAGCTCTTGCTGCTGCAGAACCTCTTGCTGTCCTTGCCACTGCCGCAAGTCCCTGCACTGCCGACTTTGTGAACCCGCTGGTCCACAGTCCGCCGCTTGTCCCCTTCGTGACTCCACGAGTCACAGCCAGCCGCTTGTCCCCTTCATGACTCCACGAGCCACGGCACACACCTTACACGTGTTCCAGAGAAAAAAAACACCAAAAAAAAAAACACATTTTCTCACTGACCCGTCAGCACAACACAGACTCCTGTCTGTCACACTCTTGGCCACAGAGATTTCCGGACACCTCCTCTCTCAGAGGCATCCCACAAAGGAAAAAAAACAGTCTCACTGACCCGTCAGTACACCACAGACTCCTGTCTGTTACCTGTTGATCACACAGGTTTCCAGACACCTCCTCTTCATAGAGGCATCCCACAAGGACAAAAAAACAGTCTTTCACTGACCGGTCAGTACACCACAGACTCCTGTCTGTTACACTCTCGGCCAGAGAGATTTTCCGGACACCTCCTCTGAGGTATCCTATCAGCATGCTTTTTCCTCAATTTTCAATGACCCCAGTCAACATAACACAGACTCCTGTCTGTCATCACTGTTTAACAGCTTCTTCAGATACCTCATATCAGAGGCACCACATAAACAAAAACACAGTTTATTCGTGACCACTGGTCACACTCACGGTTTTCACAGACCGTCCGTTCCTCCTCTAGTTCCTGATTCCCAGTCCTGGAACATGTGCTCCTTGGGTCGCTGCCAGCATTCCATCCACCAATTGTAAGGTTTCAACTCACTCGGCTGCTTCAGAGGTAATCAGGAGACACTTTTCTTATCCAAAAATCATCAGGTTTATTACATCATAAACCTCACAGGCAATACAAATCTTCAGTACTTCAGCTCCTGCCTGGAGCCTCACTCCTCAGACACAGAGACCTCTCTGTAATGTCCCGCCGGGACACATGGAAGTCTGTCCACACTGGCAGACTCCCACACACTCTCTTCCAGGTGCAAAACACACTCCATTACATAGGTGTATCTCCACCCACAGGTGAGGTCAGGAATCACATGGTTAGGTCACATGGTCATGACCTCACCACAGGCCCTGCAGACACACACCATTACATACTGGCTTTATCCTAGGTATTTAGACACATACCCCTTGGGTGGGTTTGTAGGTGACTGGACCCGCCCAGCTCTCCAAGTCACCTGGAAGCCTCCTAATGTATAGCACAACTCAGCAGTAGATCTGCTGCACCAAAACATATCCAGGCTTCCATCACAGGGCCACCCACCTCTGCGATACATACCGTCCATCCATCACATGCCTCCATGCATATCCCGAGGGCCATACACAGTGCCCCCTAGCTGCATCAGGGGTCATTACACCACAATATATATATATATATATATATATATATATACTGTGCACACACAGGCCTGGATAACTGCACTCTTCCTCCAATCACAACTGTCTCTGAGCTGTCAAATGGCATCTGATAAGGTAATGCAGCCAGCCAATCACAGTAATGCCACTACCAAGATGGCTACGGCCTTACAGTGACTGGCAGGCAATCCCCACGTGTTTAATGGCCAAATATGCAGGGTGGGGATTCAAGCTTCAAATACGAGCACCAGACAATGCTTGTCAAGTGCCAATCACCCAGATACTCAAGTGATATCCAAGTATCACTGAGCATGTTCGCTCATCCCTAACAGCAATGAGAGATGAGCAAATCTGAATACTGTGCAATTTGACAGGATCGCAAAAACAAAAAATGCCAGGCTCCATTTCAAATACTACTGAAGACTCTCATAGCAGGTTTAGCTTTAACTCCTTTCCGACATTGGGCATAGTAATATGCCGATGTTGGACACCCTCCCTTTGATGTGGGCTCCAGCGGTGAGCCCACATTCTTCCAGGCACATGTCAGCTGTTTTGAACAGCTGACATGTTCTGCTAACAGCCGGAGGAGGAATTGTGATCCACCCACAACTGTTAACCCGTTAAATACCTTCACACCATGACCAGATCACATATTACCACATACAAGGAAGAAATACGTCCACACCATGACCAGATCACATATTACCACCACATAGCGACTGAATAGTACCACAAAAAAAGAGACAAATACCGTCACAACATGACCAGATCACATATTACCACATACAAGGAAGAAATACGTCCACACCATGACCAGACCACATATTACCATGGCATAGTGACCGAATAATACCACATATAGGGAACAAATACTACCACACTATGACCAGACCATATATTACAACCACATAATGACCTATTACAGATCATTAATAAAAAATACAATACTAATGCCATTATACACAGTATCTAGCTCTGTATATAGTGCACAGATAATACAGTGATCACCAGTGACATTATGCACAGGAGCTCTGTATATATTGTATGGTGTGCAGGTAATACAGTGATCACCAGTGACATCATACACAGGATGTCTGTTATGAATGTTTTAGAGGTGAATTCTGAGCAGAAGCTCCCTCTGGTGGTTGCAAACAGTACTGAACCATTCAATGAGGATTGGCAATCAGGAATTACAGACTGGCTGGATATAAGGGAGGTTTCCCCCCATCATGGTTGCCGGTGATTAATTGTTCCTGTCTTAACGTTGTTTCCTGGTTCACTTGGAAGCTTGCTGAGTCTTGCCTCTTCTCCTGTTCTCAGATAAGATATTTTCTGTTTTTTGTTTTTGTGCTTGCCATTTGCATTTTTCTCTGCATTTCTGTGAGGTTGGCCAGGTTCCCCTCCCCGGGGGCTTGGGCCCCTCTCGGTTCCTCTGGAGCCACTGTTGTTTGTTCATTTGCCTTTTCCATTTTTTTCAGTGGCTGCGGCTGAGTTTTGTTACACCAGAGAACTAATTTAGGTGGTAGAGGTCGTGTGATCGCAGGTGTTTTTGCAATTTGTAGCGATGGCTTTTTTTTAGGGTTTTTTGGATTGCAATAAGTATCCTTCCTATCCGTTTCTGTCTAGGCAGATCGGGCCCCAACGTTTGCTCATACTATTTTCTGTCTGTGTCTGTATTTCCTCTTGTCTAACCGCCATTACATGTTTGGGGGCTTCCTATGTTCTTTGGGGATCTGCTCCGGGGCAGATAGCTTTCCTCTTTCTATCTTTAGGTGTAGTTATCCTCTCAGGCTGTGACAAGGCGTCTAGGACCAACGTAGGAACGCTCCACGGCTGCCTTTAGTTGTGGTGGTTAGTCAGGGTACTGCAATCCAGTAGATTCCAACCTCTCTGGTGTATTGCCGTTTTTGCCTGCTCTCCTCAGCTACCAAAACATAACAGTTGTCTGTATATAGTGTTAGAGCTAAATCAGCATTTTTTTCCAAAGGCCTTGATTTCTGTCAGACAGGCTGATGCATACCAGAAGTTGAGATAAGATGTTCCTTCTTTTGAGGCAATACACCCCCGCTCGCCTGAGTTATGAAAAGGCATCCTGTACCAGGAGCTAAGGGGAAGAACGGAGTTTTCCAGATAAAACCAGTATTCTATGTATTTAGTGATAAGTTGTATAAAACCCATATATGGTAATTCCGCTTCCTGCTTATGGGGTGTATATAAACCCCTTCGTTAGCAATAAAGAGTAGAGTTTATTGACGCATACTTTTGTCTGTGTCTTATTCTCTCTGGTACCACATTCCAAGGAGGAAAGGGTTAACGAGATAACAGTGACGACAGCCTGGCGCCCAAACAGGGACCTGAGTTAATCTACTCTGAGAAAGTCAGACCGATCAAGAGACGTGGGATGAACGGAGCTCTCTATTGGTGATATACATACAGCGCTGAGGTAAGAATACTTATTATATTCTACCTAAAATCTATATCACTGTATAGTGGACTCCCTCCTCCCCGAGCGGTCGGCTTTCCAGGTAATTCACAGGTGTTCCTGGCTCAGGTCCCTTTGAACCAGTAGACCTTCAGATTGATTGTCAGTCCTGCCTTTCCTCCTTTGAAAAATGACAGTATGGATCCGATGATTGTGGTGTGGTTTTTTCTTGGTGTTGGTGTGATCGGATTGTTTATTTGGTTGGCGTACAAATCTTGGAAAGCGAGCAGTGGAATGGTTCAGAAACCTTTGTGGCCCATTGTCTAAGTGACGGAATTGTCTTGGTGACAGAGTCTTGGTGACAGAATTGTCTAAGTGACAGGAGAATCTCTTCTAGATGAGGAGATACAAAAATGGGGAACCAAAATGCCAAGGAAGGCATTACTGCCAGAGATTTAGTGGTACGCAGAGGGAAAGCAAGCGTTGGTAGGCATTGATAAAGTATTGTGTAAAGCAGGCATGAATGAAAACGGAGAATTGAACAGTGATAAATGGAAAAGGTTCTTTAACTCACATCATGGATGGTTGAGAGACAAAGGACTGTTGAAAACAGTGAACCTGTGGATGAGTGCGTGTGATTACTTAGAGGGAAAGACTGAAGAATTAGGAGACGGACATTACAGACTGACAAAAACAGGGATGACTGATTTACCCTTCTGTTTGCCCCCTACATTACCTCCACCCCAGTATCAGACCTTCCCACAGACTTCCCACGAACCGAACTGTTGGGTCTGCCCCATGTGTGGACAGCAGAATCCCCTGACGGTAGATGTCTGTGTAGGTTGCGGTGGACCCAGACCTCCCCCGGCCAATTTATTTCCAATGAGGACAGTAGTGGTACCTGGTACCCCGGGTGCTGCGGTAGGCGAGGAGGGCGGACTAGCTCCAGGCGCCCCCGGACAGCAGTGTTATACAGACCATGGAGCCCTTCAGAGCAGTTGGCTCTAATAACGCAACTCCCGGACCCTTCACAGTCACCAATGGGATTCGCTAGAATGTTAGCTACAATGCAGGATACGTATAAAGCAACTAGACAGGACTTGGAAGCACTTATAAAAGGGAAATTGGCAGATGAAGCCAGATACGATAGACTGATAGATGAGACATACAAGTGTTATGTTGGTAGGACCGGACCTGATAATGCAGAAGTCAATGACGCAGCAGCAGGAGTTTTGTTTACAGAAGCGTTGAAAAAAGCATGTAAAGATAGACAGGCAGAGAAGGAGGTTACATTAGAAGACAGAGTTCAGGGAAAGGAAGAGGAGCCAAAAGATTATTTCTAGGCCCTAAGAAAAACTTGGGTAGAAATGGGTTTTGTCCCAGAAAACAAGACTAGTGAGAGGATACTGGCAAGTGCATATATGAATGGGTTGAAAAAGGAAGTGGCAGAAAAGGTGAAAGTAAGTAGACCAGATTGGAGATCAGTTAAAGCAGAGGATCTAGCCAGAATTGGACAGGGGGCACAACATGATTTAGCGCAGGCAAAGAGAGGAGCAAGGTTACATGCTGTAGGTACTCGTGCTGCAAACAACAGGGAGGGGAGACGTGTGCCAGGAGATGGACAGAAATTGTGCTACGGATGCAGGAAACCAGGACATTTCAGGAGAGATTGCAGAACTAATCCATATCCAGCCTGTCCAACTAATCCATATCCAAATGACCCGCCTGCAAGAGGTCCCCAAGACCAATTAGGGCTGCTCCCATAGGATAATGGTAGCTTGCACATGAACCCCCTTGTCTCCTTACCCCCCACTCCTAATTGCACAGTGCAGGTGAACCTACCAGGGGGACATGAGGTTGAGTTCCAAGTGGACACGGGGGCAGACAATTCAGTAATTACAGAAGAGGACTGGCCATTTGGGAAAAGTGATTTCCCCCACCATGTTATAGCGGCGCCTTACAACTCTCCATCTATCCTGCTCCCCGTCACTAAAAAGATTCCCCTGCAAATTCAAGGAACCACTGTACACACACAGTTAATGGTATCACCACGGGGTCAATGTAATCTTTTAGGATGTGATGTATTGTCTCAATTGCAAGCACATATTGAGTATCATCCTGATGGGACTGTCACTATGACACCAGGATTGAAGCCAAGCACTCTTTGTAAAATCATGTCACTAGATGTTGCTAGTATAGAGGACACAAATGAATTTCCTTCAATGTTAGAAGGTGTGATACCGCATGATTTCTGGGCTTCAGATAAAACAGATGTGGGCAGATTAAGGGTGCAGCCAGTCATGGTCAAATTAAAGCCAGGTGCAATCCTGCCCCAACAGAGACAGTATCCTCTTAGTTCAGCTCAAGAGTCGGCTATAGCTCAGCAGGTACAGAAACTGGTAGCAAGTGGTGTTTTAGTTAAGACCCAGTCTCCTTGTAACACCCCTCTGTTCCAGTTAAAAAGAAAACAGCACCGGGGCAGCCAGCAGCGTACAGAATGGTCCATGATCTCTGGCTAGTGAACAAAGCTACAGAGCTCCTCACACCAGTTGTACCAAATCCTCACACCCTTCTGTCTCAGATCCTGGCTAGTGCGCTTTGTTTTTCAGTGATTGACTTGGCAAATGCATTTTTTAGTGTCCCGTTACACCCTGAATGCCAGTATTTGTTTGCTTTTACATTTCAAGGGAATCAGTATACTTGGACCGTTTTGCCCCAGGGTGCCCAGAATTCACCCACTATGTATACTGCCAGTCTGCAAGAGATACTGGAAAAATGGAAAATGCCAAAAGTAGTTGTTCTGCAATATGTTGATGACTTACTGATTTGTGCCCCCTCCAGGAAACAGTGTCACACTGCAACAATATCACTCATGTTGTTTCTGTACCAAGCTGGATGTAAAGCGTCAAAGGATAAACTTCAATTTTGTAAATCTTCAGTTATCTTTTTGGGACATTGCATTACACCGGGGGCGCGACATCTGACCAGCGCTCGCAAAGAAGCTGTACAGAATTTTCCTATTCCTGTTAATGTTGCCGCTCTTAGGACATTTCTTGGACTGGTTTCCTACTGCAAACAGTGGATACATGCTGTATCAATCCTCATGCAACCTCTCTATGACTGTATCACCATTGTGCCTTTTAAACTAACTCCTGAAGGTATAGACTGTTTTTATTCTCTCAAAAACAGGATTGTGGCAGCTCCAGCGCTAGGAACCCCCAACTACAAACTACCATTTACCCTGTATCTCCACAAACAGCAGGGACACGCGGCAGGAGTATTGACTAAGTTACATGGTGACAATCAAAGGCCTGTAGCCTATTTCAGTGGAAGATTAGATGCAGTGGCAAGGGGTGCCCCGTCCTGTGTACGGGCAGTACATGCTGTAGGACTATTGCTCCACAAATCGTCAGACATTGTTCTTGATCACCCACTTACAGTACTTACACCTCATGATGTATATACCATACTGAACCAGGTGCAGCCGGCACATCTTTCAGCTGCACGTCACCTTCGATTGCAATGTGCACTTTTAATGCCTCCAAATGTTTCTTTGCAGAGATGTACCACACTTAATCCTGCCACATTGTTACCTCTCTCAGATCTAAAGGAGGGGTCAGGTACGATATTGTACAAAGAAGATCCAAGAGAGGAGATTCCTCATGATTTTGTTCAGCTTATGGCACAGGAAACAGCAGGCCTACCCACAGTGTTTGAAACTGAAAGACTTAATGCTGATTTTGAATTTTTTGTAGATGGATCTCGCCACCAAGATGACTCAGGTACCTTCCACACTGGGTATGCCATCGTCTCCCTGAATGCAGTAATCAAAGCAGAACCAATGCTCCCACATCAGTCGGCCCAGGAGGCTGAACTTAAGGCTCTGACCGAGGCCTGTAAGATAGCTGAAGGTAGAATTGTTAACATCTACACAGATTCTAGATACGCATTCGGTATAGCTCATGATTTTGGTCCAATTTGGAAATCTAGAGGATTCCTGACGGCAGCAGGACATCCCATTAAAAATGCTGACGCAGTCCAGCAGTTAATTGATGCATTACAATTACCAAAAGAGGTAGCTGTCATAAAAGTTAAAGCACATACCAGACGCACTGATCAGGTGAGTAAAGGAAACGCAATGGCCGATGCAGCAGCAAAAACAGCAGCTAGTGGACCACTCCAAGGGGTAACGATGCACCAGGTAAGCGCTCCCAAAAATCCCTTTGTGTCGGAGGATGCCTTATCCCAGATGCAGGCTCAGGTGCACCAGGAGGAAGTAGAAAAGTGGGAAAAAGAAGATGCATGTCTGAATGAAGCAAATGGGGTATGGGGAAGAAGGATGCGTCGATGCCTTCCAAGGGCGTTGTACCCTGCGGTCGCCCAGATGTTACATGGGCCAACCCACCAGTCCAAAACTGCTGTAATGAGCGTGATGAAGAAGCATTGGGTAGCACCAGGCTTTTCCACCTGTATAGAAGGTTTGATCCAGGGATGCATGGTATGTGCTACACATAATCAGGGAAGGGTAGTCAAGACACCACCCAAACACGCCCCTCGGCCCCTCTATCCTTTCCAGAGACTGCAGATTGATTATATTCAGCTGCCGAAATCAGGGTCATGGGAGTACGTGTTGGTCTGTATTGATTTATTTTCAGGATGGCTGGAGGCTTTACCGATTGCCAAGGCTACGGCTGCAGTAACCGCAAAGAAGCTGCTTGCGGAGGTGGTGTGCAGGTATGGAGTACCAGAGGTGATAAAAAGTGACAGAGGTACACATTTCACAGGTGAAATAATGAATGAAGTCTTGACCGCTCTAGGAATTCAACAAGCTTTCACACCCCCATATCATCCACAAAGCAGTGGGAAAGTAGAAAGACTAAATGGGACATTGAAGTTAAAAATCCAAAAGGCCATGGCTGAAACAGGGAAATCTTGGCCTGAATTTTTACCATTAGCCCTATACTCAGTAAGGTACACTCCAAATAGGAAAACTGGACTTTCTCCGTATGAAGTACTATTTGGCAAAGTGCCTAGCTTAGGATGTTTCTTTCCCCAAGCACTGGAAATGAGTAACCATGTATTAAGTTCATATGTAAGGGATTTGCATAAAAAAATTAAGAAAGTACATGATAATGTCTTCAGTTCTCTTCCAGATCCGAACCAGGATCCTGGGAGTCACAGCCTGCAGCCCGGAGACTGGGTAGTCATTAAAAGACACGTGAGAAAGAGTCTGGATCCGAGATTTGATGGACCTTTTCAAGTTCTACTGACGACAAGTACCGCAGTCAAGCTACAAGGCAAGGAAACTTGGATCCACGCATCGCATTGTAAGAAGATCCTTGGAGAGCCTCCAGAAGAGGAATGATGCTATTAATGACATTTACTTGCATCCTTACAGTAACGGATGCTTGGAACAGACTTAGCCGTGTAGATGGGAATAGCAAATAAATTTTTCAGTGCATTATTTATCTACCCTATGATAACTCAGACATGGGATAAGTTGGTAGAATCCACAGACTACCTAGATGATCAAATATGGGATATTTTAGATATCATGAATGGGTCCCTTGCAGTACAGAACCAGCTAATTATTGTTACTAACCAACATACCCTCGTGTTAGATTACCTGACTGCAGCACAAGGAGGGATGTGCCAGATTATTGTACCTGCATGTTGTCATTATATTGATAATTCTAGTGTTTTAACCCTTAAACATAAGCTAGAGGATGTCATAAAGTTAAGGAAACTATATGATGAGGCAAATCTGAAGAATCAAGATTCATGGTGGGCAAACACTTTCTCCTTTCTTAACCCCGCAAATTGGTTCAAAGGCATAGGGGGATGGCTGACTGGGATAATACAAACTGGCCTACAGGTTTTATTGATATGTCTTGCTATCTATTTAGTTTTTAAAATCTGTTTGATGTGTATTAAACGATGTACTAGGACACAGAGGAGGTATGAAGATGTGTATTGATCAAATGAAGGAACAAAAGGAGGGAATGTTAGAGCTAAATCAGCATTTTTTTCCAAAGGCCTTGATTTCTGTCAGACAGGCTGATGCATACCAGAAGTTGAGATAAGATGTTCCTTCTTTTGAGGCAATACACCCCCGCTCGCCTGAGTTATGAAAAGGCATCCTGTACCAGGAGCTAAGGGGAAGAACGGAGTTTTCCAGATAAAACCAGTATTCTATGTATTTAGTGATAAGTTGTATAAACACCATATATGGTAATTCCGCTTCCTGCTTATGGGGTGTATATAAACCCCTTCGTTAGCAATAAAGAGTAGAGTTTATTGACGCATACTTTTGTCTGTGTCCTATTCTCTCTGGTACCACATTCCAAGGAGGAAAGGGTTAACAAGATAACAGTGACGACAATAGTGTCAGTGTACAGGTAATACAGGGATCACGGTTAACATTATACACAGGAGCTCTGTTTGTAGTGTACAGGTAATACAGTGATCATCAGTGACATTATACACAGGAGCTCTGTATATAGTGTATAGTGTGCAGGTAATACAGTGATCACCAGTGACATTATACACAGGATCTCTGTATATAGTGTCAGTGTACAGGTAATACAGGGATCACTGGTAACATTATACACAGGAGCTCTGTATATAGTCAGTGTAAAGGTAACACACTGACTCACCAGTGACATCTCTAGCTGAAATCCTTCATCTTTGCTTTTCTTTTTCATGCAGTGCAGACCTCCATCATTTCTTCCAGCCAGGGCTCGTCTCTGCATAAAATAACACATAGTTATCTAGAGCACTGCCTCCAGAGCACATCCTCCACTTTTTCCCTTTCTTCTACACTACATAGCTGAATACAGACGTGCACCCACCATTAATATATAACTAGTTATTATGCAATCCACCATTCCAAATATAAATTACAATCCACCACTGTGCCCACACCAACTAAAAATAGGCATTTTCCCACTTAATAAATATATACATTAATTATCACTGCATCCTCAATGCCCCCACTATGTGCCTTCTGCTCCACCAATTCATTATATTTACATGCCTCTTCTGCCCAAATTCATTGTCATTTCTTCTCTCTCCCACTCCCACCCTCTATTCATTATCAACTGCTCTCCCCCCACATTCAATACATAATTTACTCCCATCACCCTCAAAATTCATCACTTGCTCCCCCCAGGTCATTTGCTCTCCCTATCCCACACCTTCAATTCAGTAGCTGTCCCCATCCCTCACCCTCAGTTCAACATTTGGAGTCCCCCATCTGCCCCTCACTTCATCATTTGCAGTCCCCCTTCCACCCTCACTTCATCATTTGCTGCCCTCCTCACCCTCACTTCATCATTTGCAGTCCCCCACTTCAACATGTGCAGCCCCCCTCCTTTCATCATGTGCAGTCACCTTCCATTCATGTGCAGTCCCCCTCCCCTACTTCATCATGTCCCTGTCCCCTCCCTCACATCATCATTTGTAGCCCCCTCCATAATTTGCACCCCCTCAAGCATTTGCTGCCCCTCCATCATTTGCAGCCCCCTCTATCATTTGCAGCCCCCTACATAATTTGCAGCCCCCTCCATCATTTGCTGCCCCCCCAACATTTGCAGCCCCTCACAATCATTTGCTGTCCCCTCCATCATTTTCAGCCTCTCCATCATTTGCACCCCCCTCAAGCACTTGCTGCCCCTCCATCATTTGCGGCCCCCTCCATCATTTGCAGCTCTGTTGTGAACGTGTTGGAGACGACTTCGGAGCTGAGGCTCCCTCTGGTGGTTGCTGAGGGTATTGAACCTATGTTGTACAGCAAGAATCCTACACTTGCAATCGATGATTGGTTGTCAGGGGGGACAGACTGGCCTGATATAAGTGAGCTGGCCTCCCATGATCCTAGCCGGTGATCAATTGTTACTTCCTGGTCTAGGTTGGAATTCAGCTTGCATTTCTGCTGTCTCCTGCTTGCTTTCAGATAAGTTACTTTTTTTTTTTCTGTGGTTTGATTTCCAAGGTTTTTGCTGCCTTGCTTTTGAGTTCAGCCGGGTCCACTTTGGGGGCTTGCGCTGGTCTCTGTTCTCTTTTTGTATTTGCACTTGTGGTCAGTTCATGTGATATTTTTCTGCTGGGTAGCTTCGTATTCACACCAGAGATCTGATATAGGTGGTCGAGACCGTGTGGTCTCAGCATTTTTGGAATCAGAAGTGTTGGAATTTTTCCTAGCTTTTTTGTTGGGTTGCAGACAGTATTCTGTTATGTTTTGGTAGCTGAGGAGAGCAGGCAAAAACGGCAATACACCAGAGAGGTTGGAATCTACTGGATTGCAGTACCCTGACTAACCACCACAACTAAAGGCAGCTGTGGAGCATTCCTACGTTGGTCCTAGACGCCTCGTCACAGCCTGAGAGGCTAACTACACCTAAAGATAGAAAGAGGAAAGCTATCTGCCCCGTAGCAGACCCCCCAAAGAACATAGGAAGCCCCCAAACATGTAATAGCGGTTAGACAAGAGGAAATACAGACACAGACAGAAAATAGTATGAGCAAACGCTGGGGCCCAATCTGCCTAGACAGAATAGGATAGGAAGGACACTTACTGCAATCCAAAAAAAACCCTAAAAAAAACCAACGCTACTAATTGCAAAAACACATGAGATCACACGACCTCTACCACCTAAATTAGTTCTCTGGTGTAACAGAACCAAGCCGCAGCCGCAGAAAAAACTGGAAAAGGCAAATGAACAAACAACAGTGGCTCCAGAGGAACCGAGAGGAGCCCAAGCCCCCAGGGAAGGGGAACCGGGCCAACCTCACAGAAATGCAGAGAAATATGCAAATGGCAAGCACAAAAACAAAAAACAGACAATATCTTATCTGAGAGCAGGAGAAGAGGCAAGACTCAGCAAGCTTCCAAGTGAACCAGGAAACAACGTTGAGACAAGAACAATTGATCACCAGCAACCATGATGGGGGAAAACCTCCCTTATATCCAGCCAATCTGTGATTCCTGATTGCCAATCCTCACTGAATGGCTCAGAACTGTTTTTAACCACCAGAGGGAGATTCTACTCAGAATTCATTTCTAAAACATTCATAACAGTACCCCCCCCTTGAGGAGGGGTCACTGAACCCTCATTTGTGCAACCAGGTCGGTCAGGATGAGCTCTGTGATACGCACGGATCAGTCTCCTAGCATGGATGTCCGAAGCAAACACCCAAGAATTGTCCTCCTGACCATAACCTCTCCACTTAACCAAATACTGGAGTTTCCGTCTAGAAAAACGAGAATCCAATATTTTCTCAACCACATACTCCAGATTGCCCTCAACCAAAACAGGGTCAGGGGGCACAGCCATAGGAACCACTGGCTCGACAAACCTCTTCAATAAGGACTTGTGGAACACGTTATGGATCTTAAATGTCCCTAGAAGAAGTAAACGAAAGGAAACAGGATTAAGAATCTCCATGATCTTATAAGGTCCAATGAACCTAGGCTTAAACTTAGGAGATGCAACTCTCATAGGGATATTTCTTGAGGACAACCAGACCAAGTCCCCCACTTTAAACCGAGGACCATCAGTCCTATGCCGGTTGGCAAACTGCTGGGCCTTCTCCTGAGAGAGGGACAACCTCTCCACTACCTGGTCCCAAATCTGCTGCATACGCTCCACAACAGAGTCAACACCCGGACAGACAGAAGCCTCCGTCTGTCCCGAAGAAAATCGAGGGTGAAACCCAAAATTGCAGAAAAATGGAGACATCAAAGTGGCAGAGCTTGCCCTATTATTAAGAGCAAACTCAGCCAAAGGCAAAAAAGAGACCCAGTCATCCTGATCAGCAGACACAAAGCATCTCAGATAAGTCTCCAATGTCTGGTTTGTTCTCTCAGTTTGTCCATTGGTCTGAGGATGAAAAGCAGAGGAGAAAGACAATTGAACACCAAGTTTAGAACAAAAAGTCCTCCAAAATCTGGAAACAAACTGGACTCCTCTGTCAGACACAATGTTCTCAGGAATGCCGTGTAACCGAACCACGTGCTGAAGGAACAAAGGCACCAATTCGGAGGAGGAAGGCAACATAGGTAATGGTACAAGATGTATCATCTTGGAAAACCTATCACAAATCACCGAGATAACGGTCATTCTCTGAGAAACAGGGAGGTCGGAAATAAAATCCATAGAGATATGGGTCCATGGTCTCTTGGGCACAGGCAATGGCATCAACAAACCACTAGAGCGAGAGCAAGGCTTGGAGCGAGAGCAAGTCCCACAGGACTGCACAAACTCCCTGACATCACGAGACAAAGTAGGCCACCAAAAGGACCGATTCACCAAGTCTCTGGTACCACAAATTCCGGGATGACCGGCCAACGTGGAACAATGAATCTCAGACATCACACTCTTCTTCCACTGGTCTGGGACAAACAATTTCCCAACAGGGCAGCGCTCGGGTTTATCCTCCTGACACCCCTCCAGAGCCAGTCTCAAATTGGGCGAGATGGCGGAAAGAACTACACACTCTTTCAAAATAACAGCAGGATCAGATAACTCAGGAGAGTCCGCAAGGAAACTCCTCGAGAGGGCATCCGCCTTAACATTCTTAGTGCCAGGAAGAAAGGAAACCACAAAATTAAAACGTGTGAAAAACAAGGCCCACCTGGCCTGTCTAGGATTAAGTCGCTTGGCTGATTCCAGATAACCAGATTCTTATGGTTCGTGAGGACCACCACCTGATGTTTGGCTCACTTCAGCCAATGTCTCCACTCTTCAAAAGCCCACTTCATGGCCAATAACTCCCGATTCCCCACGCCATAATTATGTTCAGTTGGAGAAAATTTTCGAGAGAAAAAAGCACAAGGGTTACTTTTAGAGGTCTCAGGATCTCTTTGGGACAAAACGGCACCTGCCCCAATTTCAGAGGCATCAACCTCCACCTGAAATGGCAGAGAAACATCAGGCTGCCGTAGAACAGGAGCAGAAGTGAATCTCTGTTTAAGTTCCTGAAACGCAGAGACTGCCTCAGGAGGCAAATTCACCACATCAGAACCCTTTTTGGTCAAATCAGTCAATGGTTTAACAATAACAGAGAAATTACCAATAAATTTACGATAAAAATTGGCAAAACCCAAGAATCTCTGAAGAGCCTTTAATGAAGTAGGTTGGACCCAATCACAGATGGCCTGAACCTTGACCGGGTCCATTTCAATAACAGATGGAGACAAAATGAATCCCAGAAATGAGATCCTCTGTACGCCAAAAAGACACTTTGATCCCTTCACATACAGAGCATTCTCTCTCAAAATCTGGAACACAGTCCGAACATGTTTCACATGAGAGTCCCAGTCATTGGAAAAAATCAAGATATCATCCAAATAAATAATCAGAAATTTATCCACAAAATCCCTGAAAATGTCATTCATGAAGGACTGGAAGACGGAAGGAGCATTAGTGAGCCCAAAGGGCATCACTAGGTACTCAAAATGCCCCTCTGGGGTATTAAACGCCGTCTTCCATTCATCCCCGTGCTTAATGCGAATAAGGTTATACGACCCCCTGAGGTCAAGCTTGGTAAACCAAGTAGCACTTTTCACCCTGGAAAACAGGTCAGAAATCAAGGGTAATGGATATTGATATTTCACAGTGATATTGTTCAAGAGACGATAATCAATACACGGCCTTAATGAACCATCCTTTTTGGCCACAAAGAAAAAACCGGCACCCAAGGGTGAAGAGGATGGTCTGATATGACCCTTCTCCAATGACTCCTTGATATAAGACCGCATAGCGTCATGTTCAGGTACAGACAAGTTAAAAAGGGCGACCTTTAGGGAATTTACTACCAGGCACTAATTCAATAGCGCAGTCATAGCTCCTATGGGGGGGGCAAGGATGCAGATTTACTTTCGCTAAACACATCAGAAAAATCAGTCAAAAAGTCAGGCACATCTTGAGCCTGGGGAGAGGCAGAAAAAACAGGAGTGTTGGCATTAACACATTGGCAGCCCCAACTGGTTACAGACACAGATTTCCAATCCAAAACAGGATTATGAGACTGCAACCAAGGGAAACCTAGTACAATAATGTCATGCAGATTATACAGCACCAAAAATTTGCAACTCTCCTGATGATCAGGTTCAACCCTCATTATCACCTGAGTAGAGAACTGGGGTTTATTCTCAGCCAAAGGGGTAGAATCAATCCCCAGTAGGGGAATAGACTTCCGTAGGGGTATCAAGGGAAACCCACAATGTTTAGCAAAATCAAAATCCATCAGGTTAATAGCTGCTCCCGAATCAACAAAAGCCTGAGCAGAAAATGTAGACAGGGAGCAAATCAGGGTAACAGTCAACAGAAATTTAGTCTGAACACTACCCAAGACAACTGAGCGTGCAAAACGTCTTCCCCGCTTAGGGCAGACTGAAATAGCATGAGAGGCATCACCACAGTAGAAACATAACCCATTGCGTTTTCGAAACTCATGACGCTGTGCCCCAGAAGCCACTCTATCACACTGCATGGGTTCAGAAGCTGGTTCACAAGGCAACACCATTCCACGCATACCTCTACGCTCACGCAAACGTCTGTCAATTTGAATCGTCAATGACATAGAATCATTGAGACCAGAGGGAGCAGGGATACCCACCATAACATCTTTTACATTCTCTGACAGACCCTTCCGAAAAAGGGCTGCCAAAGCATCATCATTCCATTTGGTCAGAACTGCCCACTTTCGGAATTTCTGACAGTACACTTCAGCGTCCTCAAGCCCCTGATTTAATGCCAACAAGGCTTTTTCAGCTTGATCAGTGACATTAGGTTAATCGTACAATAACTCCAGAGCCAGAAAAAATGCATCAACATTACTGAAAACAGGGTCCCCAGGTGTCAGGGAAAAAGCCCAATCCTGAGGATTGCCACGCAGGAGAGAGATGACAATTTGAACCTGCTGTGCTGCGTTCCCTGAAGACTTAGGTTTTAAGGCAAAAAACAACTTAGTTATTTTTGAAATTCAGAAATTTAGCTCGATCCCCAAAAAACAAATCTGGCATGGGGATCCTAGGTTTCACAACCGGCAACCCTGCAAGATAGGTAGCAATACTCCGAACTTCAGTGGCAAGCTGATCCACACGGCCAGACAACTGTGCAAACTCCATTGAGAGAAAAAAAAAATCCTCCTCAGCACCCAGAGAAAAAGAGAAAAAAAAATGCAACAAACAGAAAAAAAAAAAAAAATCTCTGACAACTCTGACAACTTTTTTCTTTCCACACTATTTTTCCCTTCTGTGAGTACCATATAATTTTCAGTTTGGCTGGTGATACTGTTATGTTTTGGTAGCTGAGGAGAGCAGGCAAAAACGGCAATACACCAGAGAGGTTGGAATCTACTGGATTGCAGTACCCTGACTAACCACCACAACTAAAGGCAGCCGTGGAGCGTTCCTACGTTGGTCCTAGATGCCTCGTCACAGCCTGAGAGGCTAACTACACCTAAAGATAGAAAGAAGAAAGCTATCTGCCCCGGAGCAGACCCCCAAAGAACATAGGAAGCCCCCAAACATGTAATGGCGGTTAGACAAGAGGGAATACAGACACAGACAGAAAATAGTATGAGCAAACGCTGGGGCCCAATCTGCCTAGACAGAATAGGATAGGAAGGAAACTTACTGCAATCCAAAAAAACCCTAAAAAAAACCAACGCTACTAATTGCAAAAACACCTGAGATCACACGACCTCTACCACCTAAATTAGTTCTCTGGTGTAACAGAACCAAGCCGCAGCCACAGAAAAAACTGGAAAAGGCAAATGAACAAACAACAGTGGCTCCAGAGGAACCGAGAGGAGCCCAAGCCCCCAGGGAAGGGGAACCTGGCCAGCCTCACAGAAATGCAGAGAAATATGCAAATGGCAAGCACAAAAACAAAAAAACAGAAAATATCTTATCTGAGAGCAGGAGAAGAGGCAAGACTCAGTAAGCTTCCAAGTGAACCAGGAAACAACGTTGAGACAAGAACAATTGATCACCGGCAACCATGATGGGGGAAAACCTCCCTTATATCCAGCCAATCTGTGATTCCTGATTGCCAATCCTCACTGAATGGCTCAGTACTGTTTGTAACCACCAGAGGGAGCTTCTGCTCAGAATTCATTTCTAAAACATTCATAACAGTATTCTCTCCTGTACTATGCTAGCTAGACAGCTTTGGGCCCCAGCATTTGCTCATTCTAATTTCTGTCTGTGTTCGTGTTTTCCTCTTGTCTAACAGCCATTATATGTTTGGGGGCTTCCTAATACTTTGGGGCTCTACTCCGGGGCAGTTAGCTTTCCTCTTTCCATCTACAGGGGTAGCTAATCTCTCTGGCTGTGACGAGGCGTCTAGGGCACCGTAGGAACGTCCCACTGCTGCTTCTAGTTGTGCGGTTAGTTTAGGGGTCTGCAACCTATGAGATACCAACCTCTCTGGTGTTTGGCTGCCTTTGCGGTTTTTGGCTCCTGTCCTCCTCAGCTACCAAAACATAACACAGCCCCCTACATCATTTGCAGCCTCCTCCATCAATTGCTGCCCCTCCATCATTTGAAGCCCCTCCATCATTTGCTGCCCTTTCATCATTTGAAGCCCACCTCCAACATTTATAGCTCACCTTCATCATTCGCAGCCCCTTCATCATTTGCAGCCCTCCTTCATCATGTGCAGCCCCCCTTCAGCATGTGCAGCCCCCTTCAGCATGTGCAGCCCCCCTTTATCATGTGCAGTCCCTCCTCATCCCCTCCTCATCCATTTAATTCCTTTTATTGAGAAAAAAAAATCATTTTACATACTTACCTCATAAGCGATCCCTAGCAGGAGCAGCTCCGCTTCTGGTCACAGTGACCTTGTACATGTCGGCAACACCTGACCAGAAGTCCAGGGAGGATGGATGGAGTCAGAGCTGCACAGCCATCAAGGTTAGACGGTGGTGCACAGCTCCGAGAATGCTCCCAGGCCCCAGCACCAATGTGTGCACCGCAGGCCCTCAGCGCACAGCACATTAATGCACGATGGGGCCTGATGAGCAGAAGCACAAGAGGTGGGGCCCTATGGCCCCCCCCTGTGTGCTGCTGCTCATCGGGCCACATACAGCAGTAAGGGCAGTAATGCCCTGATGGCTGTCTTGATCGTCGTAAACAGATGGATGAGGACAGTCATTTATACAGCGCACAGTGTCAAACACGCAGCAATTACTGATGGAATCCGGATGGTGGAAACACACCCTTAACAAATCTATTTATACAGAAAATAAAAAAATGATGGCACTAGAAAAAAGGAAAAGAAACAATGTAAGTTTAAAAATGAAAAGTTCCCTGACCCTTAGTGGGTCAAGAGTTAATTTTTGTGACTAGAAATGTGTCAGTCATGGCTAATATGTGAGTAACATCCACAGTAGGTGTTTTTTTTATGGACTATGTTATGCAAAACTTTGTGATTTTTTATTTATGGATGTGCCACTCTTCCATTTCTATTGCAATTCAGTTTATATTTGTACCCATAAAGTGTTAATAAAAGTATGTTATTGAGTTATATGTTCCCCTAAAATGATACCACTGACAAATATAACAATTCAAGCCTTCGTATACTGTAACTATGTAGGAAAAAAAAAGTTCTAGCTCCTGAAACGTGACAATAAAAAACTAGGAGAAAATGGCTTGCCACAAAATGGCCAAATGGGCTGTGACACTGACGGGTTAGGCCTCTTTCACACATCCGTTGTGCGCCTGACAGCGCCCTCTGGCATTTTTTTGTCCAACCGCATCCGGCGTAATGTAATGCCGGATGCGTTTTTTTTTACATTGACTAACATTAGTGCCGGATGGCGCCGCATGTCCCTGCGGCGCGTCCGGTTTGTGCCGGATGCGGTGTCTGGTCGCCGTCCGGCGTCTGGAAAAATCGTTGCATGTCACGTTTTTTGTCTGCGGCGAAAAAGCCGGAAGCGCCGCGCGCTTCCGGCTTTTTTTACAATGAAAGTCTATGGACGCCGCAATGCGCCGCATCCGGCAAGAGCCAGATCCGGTAGCCGCATCCAGTTTTTTAATTGAGATACCAGCCCACAGAAAACAGATACCAGCCCTCAGCAAACATATAAAAAAAGGATTCAGTGGGACATCAGACACATCCACATGAACAAGAGCCAGAGACGCAGCCACCTGAGACGCAGCCACCTGAGACCACACTGAGACGCAGCCACCATTCGCAGCATGGAGCGCCAGGAAAACAGACGGTAAATATGAGACCCCCCAAGCCAAAATTGACAATGCATATGTCACCAATGCTGTGTGAGCTACTGAATTTTTTTGCCACCCTGGTACATTTTCAAATTCATGTTTTTTCTGTGATTTTGTTGCTTCCCCTGGTACTGTACAAAATTAAATTTGCGATGATGGGGTTGGTCCCCCTGTAGTGTTTAAAATACGTATGTTTGGGAACTTATATTGTGTATCCCCTGCTACTGTTGTGAATGTGTTTAATTGATAATGTGGATCTACTGGTACTGTTTTTTTGCAGTGATGTGCTTGGTGTCCCTGCGACAATATGAAATGTGGATGTATTTGTGTATCATAATGTTAATTTAATTTTTTTTTTTTTTTTTGGGCCTGTGATGTGGTTGCTTGTCCTGCTACTATCTGAAATGTGGATGTTTTTAGTATCCTAATGTTGATCTTGTGTTTTTTTTTTCTTTAATATTTTTTGGGGCCTGTGACGGTTTATGCAGTCATGCTGCAATGTGAAATGTGCATTTTTTTATCATAAAGGTTTTTTTTTTGTTTTTTTTTTAAATTTTTTTTTGGGCCCTGTGATTTTTTTGCTAGTCATCCTGCTATCTGAAATGTGCATGTGTTTAGTATCCTAATGTTGATCTTGTGTATTTATTTTTTCAATTTTATTTTTTGGGGCCTGTGACGGTTTATCTAGTCATGCTGCAATGTGAAATGTGAATTTTTTTGGTTATCATAATGTATTTTTTTTTATTTTTTTTTTGGGCCCTGTGATGCTTTTGCTAGTCATCCTGCTATCTGAAATGTGCATGTGTTTAGTATCCTAATGTTGATCTTGTGTATTTTTTTTAAAATTTTATTTTTTGGGGCCTGTGACGGTTTATCTAGTCATGCTGCAATGTGAAATGTGAATTTTTTTTGGTTATCATAATGTATTTTTTTTGATTTTTTTTAATTTTTTTTTGGGCCCTGTGATGCTTTTGCTAGTCATCCTGCTATCTGGAATGTGCATGTGTTTAGTATCCTAATGTTGATCTTGTGTATTTTTTTTTTTTCAATTTTATATTTTGGGGCCTGTGACGGTTTATCTAGTCATGCTGCAATGTGAAATGTGAATTTTTTTGGTTATCATAATGTATTTTTTTTATTTATTTTTTATTTTTTTTTGGGCCCTGTGATGCTTTTGCTAGTCATCCTGCTATCTGAAATGTGCATGTGTTTAGTATCCTAATGTTGATCTTGTGTATTTTTTTTTGTTTGTTTTATTTTTTGGGGCCTGTGACGGTTTATCTAGTCATGCTACTATCTGAAATTTGCATGTTTTTAGTATCACAATGTTGATCTACTGTTTTTTTTTTTTATTTTATTTTGTGGATCGGGTGTTTCCCCCTGGTACTGAATTTTTTTTTTTTTTGGCAGGGATAGGGTTTTCCCCTGGTACTGTTTATGGCTACAATTAATGACTGCATGTTGTGTTTGCTAAAACATAAAGCTCAATAATGTCCATGTTTGAATCTTATATTTTAAAACAGGGACAATCAATACATATAAACACAATTCCTTTTTGTATGTTAATTCCACAGCAGAAGAAGTGATGCTGCAGACCAAAGGGCGCAGGAGATCCTGGATGCAAGGAGGCAAGCCAGTAGAAAGTAAATATGACATCCCCCATTTCCCTAAAAATTACATGTTTGTTTTTCTCTTTCAGCCAGGGCCAAGGAATCCACATATATTCACTGTCCCTTTTTGTGTCCTTACTCAACAGCAGAAGACGTCAACGAGAAGCGGCGGCGGCGGCTGAAGCAGCAGTTCAAGAGAGGGGAGGAGAGGACCTCCAAGCTAGGAGGATAGCCTGTAGAAAGTAACTATTACATCCCCCATTTTGCTCTAAATTACATGTTTGTTTTTCTTTCAGCCATGGACAAGGAATAGTAAATTCACAGTCCCTTTTTATCAACAGCAGAATACGGCAACAAGAGGCGGCGGCAGAGAGACGACAGGAGGAGAGGCGGGCTAGGAGGGAAGCCAGCAGAAAGTAAATATTACATCCCCCATTTACCTAAAAAATTACATGTTTTTCTCTTTCAGCCAGGGACAAGGAATATAGAAATATATTCACTGTCCCTTTTTGTTTATTTCTTCCACAGCAGAGACCGTCAAACAGCTGCTGCAGCTGCCGCAATGGCGGCGTTGGCAGAGGAAGCAGCGGCGTCAGCAGCAGCAGCGGCGGCAGCAGCAGCAGCATCGCCATCTCCTCCCTCCCAGCCAGAGCCAGAGTGTGACACATCTTCTTCTGGGAGCCCTCCTACCCATCGTCAGGAATTGGCGGTAAAAATATCTATTTTTTTTTTCTCTCCACAATCCATCTGTGGGCTATATGTCTTGATTGTATTTTTTTAATAACAGGAATCGCAAGATGACGAGGAGCTCCCAGAAGAAGAAGGACGGGGTGGAGAGATACCCGAAGTGGGCTCACAATTCGTAAGTATCCTGCATCAATCGCAGAAACACAACATCACACTACACACAACACATAGAAAAGCATTTAGTACATACTTCACACACCTGCCAACACCTGGCAATATACTAAATTTTATTTTCATTTTTAGTCTCTCGGAACTGGGAGCCAACAGAGGGTTCCTCCCAGCGACTCCCAGAGTCGTCGTCATGAGACTGTCGGCGGTTCTCAACGTGTAAGTTTTTTTTTTTTTTATTTTAGTTCATATTTTTTTTTTTTATAAACGTAGCTACTTTTTTGCTGTGTTTTCTTAAATTGTAATTTTTTTGAAAAAATTTTTTTTACCTATCTAACATTTTTGGTAGCATTTTCTATAATTTTTAATGTTTACCAAACGTGTTATCTCTAAATTTTTGTTGCAGTAACTTTTCCAGTTTAACATGTCTAATTTTGACATTTTCAAACAATGTATATGATAATTTTCTTTTTTTTCTTTTTTAATTTCACAGGCTTCACAGCGTGCTCCCGACTCGGACACGGAGGAGGGCCTGGATGTGGAGCTGCTGATCGATCTTGTCCGAGAAAGGGAGCCGCTGTGGAACATGGGGGACCGCCGGCATTCGGATCAAATTATTACACGACTGCTCTGGGAGGAAGTGGCAGCGGAATGGTGCAACGCTGGGAGGACCTCGATCCTAGGTCCCAGACTAAATTCTGTAAGTATAGTTCATGTTGCTGACTGTAAAGGTGTGTTTCCAAAACTTCTGTCCTCGTGTCACCCATGCTTCATGTTTTCATGATTTCCTTTTGTGAAACACTATGGAAATAATGAAAACATGAACTCTGGGGGACACGAGGACTGAAGTTTGGGAAACCCTGATGTAGTATACTAACCAATGTGTGCTTTCTCGTTTCAGGGGAGAGAATTGTGAAGCGGTGGCGGTCTGTGAGGGATCGCTTTAAGAAGGAGTTTAATAAAGAGATGCGGGCCCCAAGTGGTTCTTCAGGACGCCAGAGCAAGTATAAATATGCACGAGCTCTGGCGTTCCTTCTTGAAACCATGGTTACCAGAAGGTAAATATTACCATCAAATGTTACTCTATTTTTTATTTTTATTTTTTTTTGCAGCCAGGGCCATTCCACATCTGTATATTAATTTTATGTTTTTCTTTCTTCCACAGCACGGTGACCAGCACTCGGGCGCCCGCAGAGTTGGTGCCTTCTAGAGCGATCCCTCAGGAGACCGACACCGAGGGACACTTCGACCAACCCTCCACATCTGCACCTTCCCAGCCTTCCCACACAGTTGATCCCGCTGTCCCCTCAACCAGCGCTGGAGCAGCGTGGCCGGCTGCATTACATAAATCTGCTGGTCAGGATATAGCCTTCCCTTTACCCCACCCTTCTGACCCTGCCACCTCTAGTACAGCTGCGGGTACTGGGCGGCAGCGTCAGAGGGGTCAGGAAAAGAACTATGCGCCCGAGTTCTTGCATATGAACGCATCTTTCCAGAACTGTCTTAAGGTGCTATCTGAACAAGTTGCCGCAGGCGTTAGTCAGATAACCTCCCTAGTTGGTGAGGTGAAGACACTTCTGGAAACTGTGCGTTCAGAGGTAAGAGGATCCTCGAACCACAGTTTTTTTAGGTCGGTTGCGGAGCGCATAGATCCGCTATCTTCTGACCAGCAGATGTATGTGATGCACACGTGCCACACTGCTCTAGTGCAGGTTCTCTCCCATCCTCAATCCACCCCAGTTGTTCCTTCATCTCCCCCCCCTACAGCCACCGTACATCATCCCCCCCCTCCACCTGCTATCCCTCCTCCCCCTCCTATTCAATACCACCCACCTCCCCAGGTCCATCAACCTCCCCAATTCCAACCACCTCCCCAGTACCAACCACCTCGCCAACTGCAGTCACCTCCCCAGTACCAGCAACCTACCCACTACCAGCCACCTCCCCCGTACCACACTCCTACCTCATACCAATCTCCTTCCCCCTTCCAATTGACTACCATGTCACCTGCTCCTCCTGCCCAACCCTCCACTCCACCACCACCCACCTGTTCTGCCTTGTCTTCCCATTGTTTTAGTCTTTCCACCCCTTCACCTCTTCCTGTTCCTTCCACACCACCATCCCGGTCGTCCCTCCACACTCCCACGGTCTAAGTGTCCCGCAGCCCCTCCAGCAGTATTTCCACCCCACACTACACGGACCTGTAGTTTTTATTTAACATTTCGTTAAAAAAATAAAGTTGAAAAAACAAAAAAAAAATAAAGTTTAACAAAAAAATAAAGTTTAATAAAAAATAAAGTTTACAAAAATAATAAAGTTGAATCCAAAATAGTTTATTTAAACAAGAAAAATTGGGCCAAAATGCCAAGCTTCATACCAATTATATTAACCCCTTCACCCCCAAGGGTGGTTTGCACGTTAATGACCGGGCCAATTTTTACAATTCTGACCACTGTCTCTTTATGAGGTTATAACTCTGGAACGCTTCAACGGATATTCGCGATTCTGAGATTGTTTTCTCGTGACATATTGTACTTCACGTTAGTGGTAAAATTTCTTCCATATACCTTGCGTTTATTTTTGAAAAAAACGCAAATATGGCGAAAATTTTGAAAATTTTGCAATTTTCAAACTTTGAATTTTTATTCCCTTAAAACAGAGAAATATGTCACACAAAATAGTTAAGAAATAACATTTCTAACATGTCTGCTTTACATCAGCACAATTTTGGAAACAAAATTTTTATTTGTTAGGAAGTTATAAGGGTTAAAAGTTGACCAGCGATTTCTCATTTTTACAACAAAATTTACAAAGCCATTTTTTTTAGGGACCACCTCACATTTGAAGTCACTTTGAGGGATCTATATGGTAGAAAATGCCCAAAAGTGACACCATTCTAAAAACTGCACCCCTCAAGGTACTCAAAACCACAATCAAGAAGATTATTAACCCTTCAGGTGCTTCACAGGAGCTGAAGCAATGTGAAAGGAAAAAATGAACATTTTACTTTTTAGTCACAAAAATGATCTATTACAAACATTTTTTTATTTTCACAAGGGAAAAAGGAGAAAATGGACGGATAAAGTTGTTGTGCCATTTCTCCTGAGTATGCCAATACCCAATATGTGGGGAAAACCACTGTTTGGGTGCACGGAAGGGCTTAGAATGGAAGGAGCGCCGTTTGACTTTCCCAAACTAAAATTGGTGGGAATTGAGATTGGACGCCATGTCGCGTTTGGAGATTCCCTGATGTGCCTAAACAGTGGAAACCCCCCACATGTGACCCTATTTTGGAAACTAGACCCCCTAAGGAACTTATCTAGATGTGTGGTGAGCTGAACCCCCAAGTGATTCACGCAAGTTTATAATGTAGAGCCGTGAAGAAAAAAATCATATTTTTTCCACAAGAATGATGTTTTAGTCCCCAATTTGTTATTTTCCCAAGGGTAAGAGGAGAAATTGGACCACAAAAGTTGTTGCCCAACTTGTCCTGAGTACGCCGATACCCAATATGTGGGGGGAACCACTGTTTGGGCGCACGGCAGGGCTCGAAATGGAATGAGCGCCATTTGACTTTTCCAAACCAAAATTGGCTGGAATTGAGAAAGGACGCCATGTTGCGTTTGGAGAGCCACTGATGTGCCTAAACAGTGGAAACCCCCACATGTGACCCCATTTTGGAAACTAGACCCCCTAAGGAACTTATCTAGATGTGTGATGAGCACTTTGAACCCCCAAATGCTTCACGCAAGTTTATAATGTAGAGCCGTGAAGAAAAAAAATCATATTTTTTCCACAACCATGATGTTTTAGTTCCCAATTTGTTATTTTCCCAAGGGTAAGAGGAGAAATTGGACCACAAAAGTTGTTGTCCAACTTGTCCTGAGTATGCTGATACCCCATATGTGGGGGGGAACCACTGTTTGGGGCCACGGCAGGGCTCGAAATGGAAGGAGCGCCATTTGACTTTTCCAAACCAAAATTGGCTGGAATTGAGAAAGGACGCCATGTTGCGTTTGGAGAGCCACTGATGTGCCTAAACAGTGGAAACCCCCCACATGTGACCCCATTTTGGAAACTAGACCCCCTAAGGAACTTATCTAGATGTGTGGTGAGCACTTTGAACCCCCAAATGCTTCACGCAAGTTTATAATGTAGAGCCGTGAAGAAAAAAAATCATATTTTTTCCACAACCATGATGTTTTAGTCCCCAATTTGTTATTTTCCCAAGGGTAAGAGGAGAAATTGGACCACAAAAGTTGTTGTCCAACTTGTCCTGAGTATGCTGATACCCCATATGTGGGGGGGAACCACTGTTTGGGCGCACGGCAGGGCTCGAAATGGAAGGAGCGCCATTTGACTTTTCCAAACCAAAATTGGCTGGAATTGAGAAAGGACGCCATGTTGCGTTTGGAGAGCCACTGATGTGCCTAAACAGTGGAAACCCCCCACATGTGACCCCATTTTGGAAACTAGACCCCCTAAGGAACTTATCTAGATGTGTGGTGAGCACTTTGAACCCCCAAATGCTTCACGCAAGTTTATAATGTAGAGCCGTGAAGAAAAAAAATCATATTTTTTTCCACAACCATGATGTTTTAGTCCCCAATTTGTTATTTTCCCAAGGGTAAGAGGAGAAATTGGACCACAAAAGTTGTTGTCCAACTTGTCCTGAGTACGCTGATACCCCATATGTGGGGGGGAACCACTGTTTGGGCGCACGGCAGGGCTCGAAATGGAAGGAGCGCCATTTGACTTTTCCAAACCAAAATTGGCTGGAATTGAGAAAGGACGCCATGTTGCGTTTGGAGAGCCACTGATGTGCCTAAACAGTGGAAACCCCCCACATGTGACCCCATTTTGGAAACTAGACCCCCTAAGGAACTTATCTAGATGTGTGATGAGCACTTTGAACCCCCAAATGCTTCACGCAAGTTTATAATGTAGAGCCGTGAAGAAAAAAAATCATATTTTTTCCACAACCATGATGTTTTAGTCCCTAATTTGTTATTTTCCCAAGGGTAAGAGGAGAAATTGGACCACAAAAGTTGTTGTCCAACTTGTCCTGAGTACGCTGATACCCCATATGTGGGGGGAACCACTGTTTTGGCGCACGGCAGGGCTCGAAATGGAATGAGCGCCATTTGACTTTTCCAAACCAAAATTGGCTGGAATTGAGAAAGGACTGCCATGTTGCATTTGGAGAGCCACTGATGTGCCTAAACAGTGGAAACCCCCCACATGTGACCCCATTTTGGAAACTAGACCCCTAAGGAACTTATCTAGATGTGTGATGAGCACTTTGAACCCCAAAATGCTTCACTGCAAGTTTATAATGTAGAGCCGTGAAGAAAAAAAATCATATTTTTTCCACAAGCATGATGTTTTAGTCCCCAATTTGTTATTTTCCCAAGGGTAAGAGGAGAAATTGGACCACAAAAGTTGTTGTCCAACTTGTCCTGAGTACGCCAATACCCCATATGTGGGAG
Source organism: Oophaga sylvatica (assembly GCA_033576555.1). Classification (NCBI taxonomy): domain Eukaryota; kingdom Metazoa; phylum Chordata; class Amphibia; order Anura; family Dendrobatidae; genus Oophaga; species Oophaga sylvatica. The sequence goes on from JARQOD010000001.1 coordinate 477,609,243, forward strand.
GGAACCACTGTTTGGGCACACGGCAGGGCTCGAAATGGAAGGAGCGCCATTTGACTTTTCCAAACCAAAATTGGCTGGAATTGAGAAAGGACGCCATGTTGCGTTTGGAGAGCCACTGATGTGCCTAAACAGTGGAAACCCCCACATGTGACCCCATTTTGGAAACTAGATCCCCTAAGGAACTTATCTAGATGTGTGGTGAGCACTTTGAACCCCCAAATGCTTCACGCAAGTTTATAATGTAGAGCCGTGAAGAAAAAAAAAACATATTTTTTCCACAACCATGATGTTTTAGTCCCCAATTTGTTATTTTCCCAAGGGTAAGAGGAGAAATTGGACCACAAAAGTTGTTGTCCAACTTGTCCTGAGTACACTGATACCCCATATGTGGGGGGGAACCATTGTTTGGGCGCACGGCAGGGCTCAACAGGGAAGGAGTGCCGTTTGACTATTCCAAACCAAAATTGGCTGGAATTGAGAACGGACGCCATGTCGCGTTTGTGGAGCCCCTGATGTGCCTAAACAGTGGAAACCCCCACAAGTGACCCCATTTTGGAAACTAGACCCCCTAAGGAACTTATCTAGGTGTGTGGTGAGCATTTTGAACCCCCAAGTGTTTCACTAAAGTTTATAATGCCCTGGCGTGAATAAAAAAAAAAAAAAAAAAAAATTTCCACAAATATGATGTTTTAGTCCCCAATTTTTTAATTTTCCCAAGGGTAACAGGAGAAATTGGACCACAAAAGTTGTTGTCCAATTTGTCCTGAGTACGCTGATACCCCATATGTTGGGGGGAACCACTGTTTGGGTGCATGGCAGGGCGCAGAAGGGAAGCAGTGACGTTTTGGAATGCAGACTTTGATGGAATGGTCTGCGGGCGTCATGTTCCGTTAGCAGAGCCCCTCATGTGCCTAAACAGTGGAAACCCCCACAAGTGACCCCATTTTGGAAACTAGACCCCCTAAGAAACTTATCTAGGTGTGTGGTGAGCATTTTGAACCCCCAAGTGTTTCACTAAAGTTTATAATGCCCTGGCGTGAATAAAAAAAAATAAAACATTTCCACAAATATGATGTTTTAGTCCCCAATTTTTTATTTTCCCAAGGGTAACAGGAGAAATTGGACCACAAAAGTTGTTGTCCAATTTGTCCTGAGTACGCTGATACCCCATATGTTGGGGGGAACCACTGTTTGGGCGCATGGCAGGGCGCAGAAGGGAAGCAGTGACGTTTTGGAATGCAGACTTTGATGGAATGGTCTGCGGGCGTCATGTTCCGTTAGCAGAGCCCCTCATGTGCCTAAACAGTGGAAACCCCCACAAGTGACCCCATTTTGGAAACTAGACCCCCTAATGAACTTATCTAGGTGTGTGGTGAGCATTTTGAACCCCCAAGTGTTTCACTAAAGTTTATAATGCCCTGGCGTGAATAAAAAAAAAAAAAAAAATTCCACAAATATGATGTTTTAGTCCCAATTTTTTATTTTCCCAAGGGTAACAGGAGAACTTGGACCACAAAAGTTGTTGTCCAATTTGTCCTGAGTACGCTGATACCCCATATGTTGGGGGGAACCACTGTTTGGGCGCATGGCAGGGCGCAGAAGGGAAGCAGTGACGTTTTGGAATGCAGACTTTGATGGAATGGTCTGCGGGCATCATGTTCCGTTAGCAGAGCCCCTCATGTGCCTAAACAGTGGAAACCCCCACAAGTGACCCCATTTTGGAAACTAGACCCCCTAATGAACTTATCTAGGTGTGTGGTGAGCATTTTGAACCCCCAAGTGTTTCACTAAAGTTTATAATGCCCTGGCATGAATAAAAAAAAAAAAAAAAATTCCACAAATATGATGTTTTAGTCCCCAATTTTTATTTTCCCAAGGGTAACAGGAGAAATTGGACCACAAAAGTTGTTGTCCAATTTGTCCTGAGTACGCTGATACCCCATATGTTGGGGGGAACCACTGTTTGGGCGCATGGCAGGGCGCAGAAGGGAAGCAGTGACGTTTTGGAATGCAGACTTTGATGGAATGGTCTGCGGGCGTCATGTTCCGTTAGCAGAGCCCCTCATGTGCCTAAACAGTGGAAACCCCCACAAGTGACCCCATTTTGGAAACTAGACCCCCTAAGGAACTTACCTAGGTGTGTGGTGAGCATTTTGAACCCCCAAGTGTTTCACTAAAGTTTATAATGCCCAGGTGTAAAAATAAAAAATCCTACTTTTATCCTCACAAAAATGATGTTTTAGTCCCCAATTTTTTATTTTCCCAAGGGTAAGAGGAGAAATTGGACACCAAATATTGTTGTCCAATTTGTCCTGAGTACACTGGTGCCCCATATGTGGGAAAAAACTGTTTGGGCACAAGTCGGGGCTCAGAAGGGAAGTCGTGACGTTTTGGAATGCAGACTGATGGAATGGTCTGCGGGCGTCATGTTCCGTTTGCAGAGCTCCTGATGTGCCTAAACAGTAAAAAAAAAACCACAAGTGACATAATTTTGGAAAGTAGACTCCCAAGGAACTTTTCTAAATGTGCCCCCCTTCTGAAACTAATCTTTCCTGTAAAGTAAATTAGTAGTGCATTGAGGTGTGGTACAATTTGAAACAATCCTTCATACACAGGCCAGGTTTTTCGGGGCAGGTGTCGCATTGGTAAGTGGTGTCCTTGCGTATTCCCCTTTTGTAACACACTCGGCACCTTTTTTACGGCTTACCTTTGCTTCCAGTTGGCGGGACCACCCCCGGGAAATGCTGACCTGGTATGATACGAGCACCTTCAGTTCCAGAAGTACTGGGGCCCGCTCTTTCCTGATCGCCAAACATCAGGGCCTTAACCACTACCTCCTGAAGCTGAAGGTACGTCGTATCGCTGTTGCGTGCACATCGTGACAGCAGGAAAGCGTTGAGCATTGCCATTTGGACGATGTGCACGGACAGCTTCTTGTACCACACCTTGGCCTTTCTCAAAGCACTGTACGGTTGGAGGAGTTGATCAGAGAGATCAACACCCCCCATGTATTTATTGTACCCCAGTACACAGTCCGGTTTGCGGACCTGTGTAGAGGTACCCCGTACAGTGCTGAGGGCGCTGCCATCACCATGTATGGTGGTCAAGAGAAGGACATCCCTCTTGTCCTTGTACTTGACCACCAACAGGTGGTTCGCTACATTGGGCTCTGCTCTCACCCTTTCTGAGCATCTGCCCAAGTAGCGTCTTCGGGAGGCCTCTCTGATTTTTGCGGACGGTACCGCAAGCTGCGGTACCTCGCGCAGAGAGGGATTTGTAGAGTGGGACGCTGGAATAAAAGTTATCGGTGTAAAGGTGATAACCTTTATCCAGCAGTGGGTGCACCAAATCCCACACAATTTTCCCACTCACTCCCAGGACGGGGGACACTCAGGGGGTTCAATCCTGGTGTCCTTTCCTTCGTAAACTCTAAAGCTGTGCGTGTACCCTGAGGTACTCTCGCACAGCTTGTAGAGTTTAATTCCGTACCTTGCCCTCTTGCTGGGCAGGTACTGGCGGAATCTGAGCCGTCCCTTAAAATGAACCAAGGACTCATCCACGCAGATGTCCCTTTGGGGCACGTACACTTCAGCAAACTTTTTGCTGAAGTGTTCGATGACCGGCCGAACTTTGAACAGACGGTCAAAGTTGGGGTCATTTTGTGGGGGACACTGTGCATTATCATTATAATGCAGGAATTTGTGGATGGCCTCAAAACGCGTCCGGGCCATGACCATTCGGAACAGTGGAGTGTTGTATAAAATATCAACACTCCAATATTGCCGAAGTTCTGGCTTCTTCAGGATCCCCATATGGAGGACCAGGCCCCAAAACTGCATCATTTCACCTGCGTCTACAGGAGACCAGTTGGAAAATGATGACACTGGGTTTTGCGCCAAAAATTGCCGAGCGTACAAATTAGTTTGCTCCACCACGAGGTTAATAAAATCCTCAGAGAAAAAGACTTTGAAAAAGTCTATTTCTCTGAGGCCCGTGGTGTCAAACTTGATTCCTGATTCTGCCACAAAATCAGGAATCAGTGGCTCGTAATTTTCGGGGGGCGGGGTCCATATGGGGTCCGAAGAGGGGTGCGCTGGTTCATTTTCAGGGGTGGGCGCTGCCTCATCTTCTGTCCTGGGGCGTCTGCGTGGCGGTTCCGCAGGACCCGAGGAGGAAGATGAGGAAGAGGAGGAAGAAGAAGAGGATGAAGAATCTGAAAAGTAAAGAAATGTGGGATCCTCTCCCTCGCTATCAGTGTCGGAGGCAAGGAAAGCGTATGCCTCTTCCACTGAATAGCGCTGTTGGGAAGAACGTGACGAGCGGGACATTTTTTTTGTGAATGTGGTGCTTTGTGTGAACTTTATTTATAACTGTGTGTGTGTGGGGGGGGATAGTGGTTGGTGCAAACTATGCTGAAAGGAAAAAGCTAAAAGAAAAGAAAGAGAATAGGGAAAAAAATGCCTGTGAAAAAAAGTCTAAACCAGCAGGCACGAGCTCTGATAAGTGACCGGTGTCACTTATCAAAGTTCCGCGGCTGCCGGATGTGCGCACAGGAGTGGCGGAAAGGGAAGTGAAAAAAAAAAAAAAACGGCAGGAACGAGCTCTGATAAGTGACCGGTGTCACTTATCAAAGTTCCGCGGCTGCCGGATGTGCGCACAGGAGTGGCGGAAAGGGAAGTGAAAAAAAAAAAAAAACGGCAGGAACGAGCTCTGAAAAGTGACCGGTGTCACTTATCAAAGTTCCGCGGCTGCTAGATGTGCGCACGGGAGTGGCGAAAAGTGGAGTGAAAAAAAAAAAACTGCAGGAACGAACTCTGATAAGTGACTGGTGTCACTTATCAAAGTTCCGCGGCTGCTGGATGTGCGCACAGGAGTGGCGGAAAGGGGAGTGAAAAAAAAAAAAATGCAGGAACGAGCTCTGATAAGTGACTGGTGTCACTTATCAAAGTTCTGCGGCTGCTGGATGTGCGCACAGGAGTGGCGGAAAGGGGAGTGAAAAAAAAAAAAAGACGGCAGGAGTGAGCTCTGATAAGTGACCGGTGTCACTTATCAAAGTTCCGCGGCTGCTAGATGTGCGCGCAGGAGTGGCGGAAAGGGGAGTGAAAAAAAAAAAAAAAAACGGCAGGAACGAGCTCTGATAAGTGACCGGTGTCACTTATCAAAGTTCCGCGGCTGCTAGATGTGCGCACGGGAGTGGCGGAAAGTGGGGTGAAAAAAAAAAACTGCAGGAACGAGCTCTGATACGTGACTGGTGTCACTTATCAAAGTTCCGCGGCTGCTGGATGTGCACACAGGAGTGGCGGAAAGGGGAGTGAAAAAAAAAAAAACTGCAGGAACGAGCTCTGATAAGTGACTGGTGTCACTTATCAAAGTTCCGCGGCTGCTGGAAGTGCGCACAGGAGTGGCGGAAAGGGGAGTGAAAAAAAAAAAAAAACGGCAGGATTGAGCTCTGATAAGTGACCGGTGTCACTTATCAAAGTTCCGCGGCTGCTAGATGTGCGCACGGGAGTGGCGGAAAGTGGTGTGAAAAAAAAAAAACTGCAGGAACGAGCTCTGATAAGTGACTGGTGTCACTTATCAAAGTTCCGCGGCTGCTAGATGTGCGCACGGGAGTGGCGGAAAGTGGGGTGAAAAAAAAAAACTGCAGGAACGAGCTCTGATAAGTGACTGGTGTCACTTATCAAAGTTCCGCAGCTGCTGGATGTGCGCACAGGAGTGGCGGAAAGGGAGTGAAAAAAAAAAAGACGGCAGGAGCGAGCTCTGATAAGTGACCGGTGTCACTTATCAAAGTTCCGCGGCTGCTAGATGTGCGCACAGGAGTGGCGGAAAGGGGAGTGAAAAAAAAAAAAAAAAAACGGCAGGAACGAGCTCTGATAAGTGACCGGTGTCACTTATCAAAGTTCCGCGGCTGCTAGATGTGCGCACGGGAGTGGCGGAAAGTGGGGTGAAAAAAAAAAACTGCAGGAACGAGCTCTGATAAGTGACTGATGTCACTTATCAAAGTTCCGCGGCTGCTGGATGTGCGCACAGGAGTGGCGGAAAGGGGAGTGAAAAAAAAAAAAAACTGCAGGAACGAGCTCTGATAAGTGACTGGTGTCACTTATCAAAGTTCCGCGGCTGCTGGAAGTGCGCACAGGAGTGGCGGAAAGGGGAGTGAAAAAAAAAAAAAAAACGGCAGGAACGAGCTCTGATAAGTGACCGGTGTCACTTATCAAAGTTCCGCGGCTGCTAGATGTGCGCACGGGAGTGGCGGAAAGTGGTGTGAAAAAAAACTGCAGGAACGAGCTCTGATAAGTGACTGGTGTCACTTATCAAAGTTCCGCGGCTGCTAGATGTGCGCACGGGAGTGGCGGAAAGTGGGGTGAAAAAAAAAAAAAACTGCAGGAACGAGCTCTGATAAGTGACTGGTGTCACTTATCAAAGTTCCGCGGCTGCTGGAAGTGCGCATGGGAGTGGCGGAAAGGGGAGTGAAAAAAAAAAAAACTGCAGGAACGAGCTCTGATAAGTGACTGGTGTCACTTATCAAAGTTCCGCGGCTGCTGGAAGTGCGCACGGAGGGGGGTGCAAAAGAAAAACGAGCACGAGTGTTGATCGGTGAACTGCGTCACCAATCAACGCTCGGCGGCTGCTAAATGTGCGCAAAGGGGGGGTAAAAAGAGGGGGAAAGGGAAGGGGGGAGGGGGGAATGGGGGGATTGGGGTGGATCGGGCAGGGACCGGGGCTCAAAAACTCACGTTTGTAGTCTCTCTTCTTTCTTCTCTTCTTCTTTCTTCTCTCTTCTTTCTTCAGCAGGAGTTGTGGTGTCACAGGCTACTGTGGCACCACAAGGCCCAGCACAGGAGGAGATCTGGCGTGTGACCGCACTCAGGAATCCTCAGCAAGTGTGAGGACCCCTGCAGTGCGGTCAGACAGGTCAGATCCAGTTTGCAGACAGGTCACAGAGCGGTCACATCGCTGCTGTGACCTGTCATTGGTGGGATCGATGATCACATCGATCCCACCAATCAGAGGAGACCCTTGTTTTGCCGGTTGCTAGGCACCGGCCTAGTAATCGGAGCTCACTGCTCCGATTCCTAGGCAGGTCACCGGCAGGTCAGGAAGCAGGGCACAGAGCGGTCACACCGCTGCTGTGCCCTGTGATTGGCGCGATCGTCGATGACATCGATCGCGCCAATCAGCAGCTGCAGGCCCTACTGGGCCTGTCCTAGGCTCCGGCCTAGGATCGGTGCTATTACTGCACCGATCCAGGCAGGTACAGGCAGGGCACAGCGCGGATACACCGCGGCTGTGCCCTGCGATTGGCGCGATCGATGTGATCGGCGATCGCGCCAATCCAGGGGGGTCTGCTCCTTTCTATGCCCAGGCCTAGGATCGAGTACATCGGTACTCGATTCTAGCCTGGGATCTCACTGTTTCAGCCCATCGGATTGGCTGAAACAGTGAGAAAGGCTGCGATTGGCTGTTCAGAATTGAACAGCCAATCACAGCGATCGGGAGTGAGGGTGGGCGGTGACAGACCCCGGGATGCCGGCGCCATCTCTCCTGAGGTAAGATGGCGTCGGAATTTTAATGCGATCATTGCGACTTAAGTCGCAATGTCGCATTAAAGGGCTGGACGTACTATCCCGTCCCCGGTCATACGGGCCCAGGTACCATGGACGGGATAGTACATCCGATGGCAGTAAGGGGTTAAAAAACATATTTTTCAATAAATTGTTCATTGTTTTAACATCGTTGTCTGTCTTTTATTAATAGGATGTTAAGTTTTAAATTAGTTAGACAGGTACAACTAACTTTTGGTAAAAGGTTCATAAATTCAACCTTTTTCCCTAAGTTGTGTCCCGGGTTGTGCAGTATGCAAAGTATGTTATATTTTTCCCAAAATTGTGTACTTTGTTAGGTTATCCCCTACAACAGAGTTCCCCCACTCCAGTCCTCAAGGCCCACCAAAAACATATCAGGTTTTAAGGATTTCCTTTGTATTGCACAGGTGAGGCAAATATCACCTGAGCAATACAAAGGAAATACTGAAAACAAGACCTGTTGGTGGGCCTTGAGGACTGGATTTGGGGAACCATGGCCTACAATGTACACTTTTTTGGGAGAAAATGTGAAATACTTTGTTAAAACAATTTTGCCTTTTGTCCAAAAAAAGGGTACATTGTAGCCCACGGTTCCCCAACTCCAGTCGTCAAGGCCCACCAACATATCAGGTTTTAAGGATTTCCTTTGTACTGCACAGGTGAGGCAAATATCACCTGAGCAATACAAAGGAAATACTGAAAACAAGACCTGTTGGTGGGTCTTGAGGACTGGATTTGGGGAACCATGGCCTACAATGTACACTTTTTTGGGAGAAAATATGAAATACTTTTGTTAAACAATTTTGCCTTTTGTCCAAAAAAAGAGTACATTGTAGCCCACTGTAAGGTTCTTTGTCTCTGTTGACATGTTCCTTGAAACTCAGTTTTCCGTCGGCCATTTTGCTTTCTGTCTTTCTGCAGCTCTTGCCCTCAGTTAATATGGAGTTTCCAGTTTTCATGTTCCCGCCCTGATTCTTCCCTCTTGCTTCTTAAGCAGCCTCAGCTGAACAATCAGTGCTCCTGAATCAAGCCTCAGTCAGTCTGTGACCTGACTCCTGCTAACCTTGGACTTGTACTCCAGCTATTCCCTACTGAGGAACCTTGGAACACTTTTGGACTCTGGAAACCTGCTGTTTGGTGAATCCATGTTTGCAGAGGAATTACGGTACAGAGAAGAGATCCTGAACCTGCTTTGGAGATTTATTGTAGTTCTTGAAGTTACTCTGGCCTGCTGTGTCTCCTGTCGCTGTTCCTGCAAACTGTGTGAACTTTTCAGCATGCTTGTATGAAGTAATACAAGTCATTTCATTTCAACCTATGTCTCCTGTGTTTTCCTCGCACCCAAGCACAGGACGCTATAGGAACTGTACACTATACATGACAAGATTCAGGAGCCAATGTTTAGTGTCTGCTGGGTCTGGGAAAGCCGTGTCTGCTGTGACTGTGGATATCAGATGTCCGTTTAATACCTTATGTGATGACAGTGGTTGTGACTTCTCAAAACCATTCCAGGTGAGCGCATTCCCTTAAAATTTTACTCTGGAGTGTTACTACAGGTAAACACTATTGTTTTTTTTGTTTGTTTTTTTTTCCTTTCCTCTTCTCCTTCCAGCACTTCTGCCTTAAAAGATCTGGAAGATGGAGGCCCGCATAAAGGAACTTTGCAGAGTGACTGATACAATCCTTTCAGATGTACAGACTTTAAAAACCCGTTTTGCAAGCCTACAGGACCTCACTAATCATAATTTGCAAGTGTTTGGACAGACTACCCAGGAATTGCAAGCCAGGATTAAGGCTCTAGAGGAACGAGCCCAGGCTCCTGCCATAACCCCGAGTTCTGGGATCCCCAAATTACCTCCTTTTCGTTTTGGCGGTGAACGTGAGAAATTCAGGGGATTTATTAATCAATGCAATTTATTTTTCTCTGCACATGCTTCACAATTTCCCACTGAACGATCCAAAGTGCTTACTATAATCATGTTGCTTACCATTAAGGCTTTGATGTGGGCAAACCCTCTGATTGAGACTGAGGATGATTGTTTGAATCACCTTGATGCTTTTATTTCAGCCATGGGGCAGGTGTTTGATGACCCCAATCAAGGTGCAACAGCTGAAGCAGCCATGTTAACTTTGCGCCAAGGTAAGCACTCGGTAGCTGAATATGCCTTGGATTTCAGGAGATGGGCCCTTGATACCACTTGGGACACTTCCGCTAAAAAATCTATTTTTCGGAAAGGGTTGTCTCCACTGATTAAGGATGAACTTGCTCGTGCCGACCCTCCCACTGCGTTAGGTGACTTTATTAACTATTGTATCCGTATTGATGCTCGTCTGACTGAACGCAGACAAGAGAGATGGTTCGAAAATAATCGCACTAACCTTTTACTACCTCCCTCCTCAGCTAAGGAACCTTTGAGTCGGATCACAAGGGAACCAGAACCTGAACCCATGCAGGTGGACTCTTTACAAAGACGGGTTAGTGATGCACGCAAAGAACATCGTATAAAGGAAAATCTATGTTTCTACTGTGGTAAGTCAGGGCACTTCATTATAAACTGCCCCAGCCGTTCTCGTAAGACTACTGCAGCAGTCATTCACTGTGAGTGTTGCGAGAGGAGCTCTGTCATGTCCGAGCCTCAGGCTCCAGAGAGATCTGCTGCAAGAGATCTTGATTTCTCTGACTTAAACTCTGTTAGTTCTGGGGACGATGACGGTATAAACGCTGCAATTTTTCAAGTTTCCTCAGCAGTGTCCCAGCTGAGTTGTAAAAGAAACAATTCTCATTGCTTCCTTTCCATCAAACTCTGGGTTGACTCAGTCTGGGTGTCTAGCTCTGCTATGATCGACTCAGGAGCAAGTGGAAATTTTATGGATATCTCCTTTGCTCTGAAACAGGGGATACGTTCAGTGAAGAAGGCTACTCCAGTACAGATGGAGACTGTGGATGGCTCTCTACTGACTTCTGGACCAGTGGATCAAGAAACAGAGCCTTTGAGGGTCCTTATGGGTAAAGATCATCAGGAGAAAATGTCTTTTATGCTTATCTCTTCTCCCCACTTTCCCATTATTCTAGGGCTACCATGGCTGCAGGCGCAGAATCCTACGATTAACTGGGAGACCAAGGAATTACACTTTCCGGAGAAACAGATGAGTCAAGGAGTTTCAGCTTGCTCTGTTCCTAAAGGAACCATGTCAGTCCCTGAACTACCAGCTGTATACCAGGACTATGTGGATTTATGTGACAAGAAGAACGCTGATCAGCTTCCTCCTCACCGTCCATATGATTGTCCAATTGAATTATTGCCTGGAGCCGAGATACCTTTTGGTAAGATCTACCCCTAGCGGGGCCCGAGCTAAAAGCTTTGAAGGATTATATAGACGAAAATTTAGCCAATGGCTTCATATGCCCCTCTTCATCTCCCGCAGGTGCACCCATCTTCTTTGTGAAGAAGAAAGATGGATCTCTGAGACCCTGCATAGACTATAGGGAACTCAATAAGGTTACTATTAGAAACCGTTATCCATTGCCTTTAATCCCTGAGTTGTTGGAGAGAGTGCGGCATGCCAAAATTTTCTCTAAACTGGATCTCCGTGGGGCCTATAACTTGGTCCGTATTAGACCTGGGGATGAATGGAAGACTGCTTTCAGGTCACGCTATGGACACTTTGAATATCTAGTTATGCCTTTTGGTCTGAGTACCGCCCCAGCCACTTTCCAACACTTCGTGAATGATATCTTCAGGGATCTCCTAGATACATTTGTGGTGATTTATCTGGATGATATTCTAATTTTTTCTAACTCCACAGAGGAACATCATGGACATGTGAGAATGGTCTTAGAACGCCTAAGACAAAACCATCTCTACATCAAACTTGAAAAATGTGAATTCCATAGGACCGAAATTCAATTTCTGGGGTATGTACTATCTACGCAAGGGATTAGTATGGATGGAAGCAAGACCCAAGCCATCAAGGATTGGCCAATTCCTAGAAATGTGAAGGATGTGCAGCGTTTCATCGGGTTTGCCAACTTCTATAGACGTTTCATTAAGAATTTTTCTGAGGTAGTGTCACCTATCACCCAACTTACCCGGAAACAGTCTAGGTTCTCCTGGACCCCGCAAGCTCAGGAAGCATTTTCCTGTTTAAAGAATAAATTTACCACCGCACCTATCTTAGTACATCCCAACCCCGAGCTTGCCTTCATAATAGAGGTGGATGCTTCAGACTGTGCCGTTGGAGCTATACTCTCTCAGAGAACAGGTGAGAAGAATGTCTTGCATCCCTGTGCCTTCTTTTCCCAGCAGTTGTCTTCGGCTGAGAGGAACTACGATGTGGGCAATAGAGAATTGTTGGCCATTATTGCCGCCTTCAAGGAATGGAGACACCTTCTTCAGGGAGCTGCACAGCAAATAGTCGTCCTGACAGACCATCGTAACCTTGAATTTATCAGGTCGGCTAAGTGCCTGACTCCTCGCCAGGCTCGCTGGAATCTTTTCCTAAACCAATTTAATTTTGTCATTTCTTATAGACCAGGATCGCGCAATGGAAAGGCTGATGCACTCTCTAGGATTCATTCAGCAGAGACACGTCCACTTACTCCTCCTAAGACTATTCTTCCTGACTCTAGATTCCTGGGAGTGATTCATAATCAAGACCTACTTAAGGACATCAAGGAAGCATACCATGCGGATTCTTTGTTGGCTCAACCCCAAGGGACGTAAGTCTTGTCTTTAAGAATGGTGTGTGGATTCAGGGACAACGTCTGTATATACCTGAAACAGTCAGATTGAGAGTATTGCAACTCATCCATGATTCCAAGATAGCCGGGCATAGGGGAATTCTAAAGACACAAGAATTTCTTTCTCGTTTCTTTTGGTGGCCCACTTACAGGAAAGATGTCTTAAACTATGTCACTTCATGTGAAGTCTGTGCAAGATGCAAAACACCTCGCTCCTCACCAACTGGTCTGTTGCAACCTCTTCCCACCCCGTCCCGCCCGTGGGGATCCATTTCTATGGACTTCATTGTGGAGTTACCAACCTCTCAAGGGAAGAACACCATTCTAGTGGTGGTTGACCGTCTAACAAAGGCAGCTCATTTTATCCCTTGTGTCGGCTTACCCACTGCAAAACAGACATCAGACTTGATGATTAAGAATGTGTTTCGCTTACATGGAGTACCGGATGAGGTCATTTCGGATCGAGGGGTGCAATTCACTTCAAGGTTTTGGCAAAATTTCTGTGCAGCATTGGACATTAAAGTAAACCTTTCTTCTGCTTTCATCCCCAGACTAATGGACAGACAGAACGAACCAATCAGACCCTGGAGCAGTATCTCCGCTGCTTTATCTGCCACCTACAGGATGATTGGGTGGATCTACTTCCACTGGCTGAGTTCTCTTATAACAACCCCAGAGCGCCTCCACTAAGCAGTCTCCTTTTTACTCCAATCTAGGTTATCATCCTAACATTCTTCCTCGATTTCCCATAGATACGCCCTTGCCGGCAGTGGCTGAAAGAATCACTTCTTTACAAAAGAATATGGATCTTCTAAAGGAAAATCTAGAACTGGCTCAGGAAAGGTACAAGAAAGCAGCAGATAAATTTCGTAAACCTGCACCAGCTTTCAAGGTAGGAGATTTGGTCTGGCTGTCAACCAGAAATCTTAAATTAAAGATTCCATCGTCTAAATTGGGACATAAGTACATTGGACCTTATAAGATCAATAAGATTATAAGTGGTGTTGCTTGTCGTCTTCAACTGCCCAGAATTATGAGAATCCACCCTGTCTTTCATGTATCCCTACTAAAGGCTGCAACACCCAATACGTTTCCTGGACATTCTTCTCCTTGCCCTGACCCAGTGCTGGTCGATGGTCAGGAAGAATTTATGGTGGAAAGGATTCTAGATTCCAGGTTGTACAGAAATCAGTTGCAATATTTGATTAAATGGCAGGGCTACCCAGTGGAGGACAACTCATGGGAACCAGTCAATAATGTAAATGCTCCTCGCCTGCTCCGCCAGTTTCATCAGAGGTACCCTGACAAGCCTGGTCTGAGGTCATCCGGAGGTTGCCCCTAAGGGGGGAGTAATGTAAGGTTCTTTGTCTCTGTTGAAATGTTCCTTGAAACTCAGTTTTCCGTCGGCCATTTTGCTTTCTGTCTTTCTGCAGCTCTTGCCCTCAGTTAATATGGAGTTTCCAGTTTTCATGTTCCCGCCCTGATTCTTCCCTCTTGCTTCTTAAGCAGCCTCAGCTGAACAATCAGTGCTCCTGAATCAAGCCTCAGTCAGTCTGTGACCTGACTCCTGCTAACCTTGGACTTGTACTCCAGCTATTCCCTACTGAGGAACCTTGGAACACTTTTGGACTCTGGAAACCTGCTGTTTGGTGAATCCATGTTTGCAGAGGAATTACGGTACAGAGAAGAGATCCTGAACCTGCTTTGGAGATTTATTGTAGTGCTTGAAGTTACTCTGGCCTGCTGTGTCTCCTGTCGCTGTTCCTGCAAACTGTGTGAACTTTTCAGCATGCTTGTATGAAGTAATACAAGTCATTTCATTTCAACCTATGTCTCCTGTGTTTTCCTCGCACCCAAGCACAAGACGCTATAGGAACTGTACACTATACATGACACCCACGGTTCCCCAACTCCAGTCGTCAAGGCCCACCAACATATCAGGTTTTAAGGATTTCCTTTGTATTGCACAGGTGAGGCAAATATCACCTGAGCAATACAAAGGAAATACTGAAAACAAGACCTGTTGGTGGGCCTTGAGGACTGGATTTGGGGAACCATGGCCTACAATGTACACTTTTTGGGAGAAAATGTGAAATACTTTTGTTAAAACAATTTTGCCTTTTGTCCAAAAAAAGGGTACATTGTAGCCCACGGTTCCCCAACTCCAGTCGTCAAGGCCCACCAACATATCAGGTTTTAAGGATTTCCTTTGTATTGCACAGGTGAGGCAAATATCACCTGAGCAATACAAAGGAAATACTGAAAACAAGACCTGTTGGTGGGCCTTGAGGACTGGATTTGGGGAACCATGGCCTACAATGTACACTTTTTTGGGAGAAAATGTGAAATACTTTTGTTAAAACAATTTTGCCTTTTGTCCAAAAAAAGGGTACATTGTAGCCCACGGTTCCCCAACTCCAGTCGTCAAGGCCCACCAACATATCAGGTTTTAAGGATTTCCTTTGTATTGCACAGGTGAGGCAAATATCACCTGAGCAATACAAAGGAAATACTGAAAACAAGACCTGTTGGTGGGCCTTGAGGACTGGATTTGGGGAACCATGGCCTACAATGTACACTTTTTTGGGAGAAAATGTGAAATACTTTTGTTAAAACAAACAGCCATGGACACAACTATGGCAAAAAGGTTACAGTAGAAAACACACAAGAAGGTAGACAAGTAAACTTTTAAAATGTTTATTTTGGGTAAAGAAAATGTTTAAAAGAAACAATACATTTATCACACTCTGTCATCCTGCCAGTCAACACTACCTTCTGGTGACACAAAGTATTGAGCAAACTGGTCCCTCATTCTTGAAACCGCGACTGTACTTGCGAGTGGTAATGTTGCTGTAGTCGTGCAAAGTTGTTTCTTGATTGTGGTCCTCAATAGAAATTGGTTACTTGGTTAGGACAAAATTATGTAGGACCACGCACGCTTTGACAACATCATCAACAGTCTCGGTCTTCAAGTTAATTGCAGTCAAAAGGACACGCCATTTTGCTGTCATAATGCCAAAGGCACACTCCACCATCCATCTGGCTCTTGTGAGGCGGTAGTTAAATATCCGCTTTGTATGGGTTAATCCTCTGCTGGCGTACGGCTTCAAGAGGTGTTCGGACAGCTGGAATGCCTCATCACCTACACAAACGAATGGCATCGGTGGGCCTGAGGTTTGAGGCAGTGGCCTAGGGGGGGGGGAAATAAAAACTGTTTCCATACAGTTTACGACCCATGGCAGATAGTTTAAAGACTTGGGAGTCATTTGACCGTCCATAAGACCCAATGTCCACCGCGATAAACTTGTAGTCTGCATCTGCAATAGCCATCAGGACAACTGAAAAATATTTTTTATAGTTAAAGAATTCAGATCCGGTTCCTTTAGACTTTTGAATGCGGATGTGCTTTCCATCAACGGCGCCCAGGCAATTGGGGAACTGGCAGATGCATAAAAACTGGTCCGCTATTTGAAGCCACCGCTCTGTTGTTGGCTCTAGAATAAATTCTCCAACCAAACTATCCCACAGAGCACGACAAGTGTACTTTATTATCCCGGATAGTGTGGAGATTCCCAGCCGATATTGAAAATGGAGAGATGACAGAGTTTCGCCAGTTGCCAGAAATCTGAAAACAAAATAGACATTACAAACTATTTCAGAAACACAGCATTACATACCAGAACTCAGATACAAATATTGGAGATACCAAAAATAAGAACATCAATGAGAAACACTGTTTTATAACTAAATTTTGGCTACTGATATGGTTTCCTAGTTGGCCTGTGATGTTAAATTAATGATAAAATTACAAGTGTGCTGAAGCAAACAGATCCAATACATATAGCTTACCTTATAGTCACCATGAGACGCTCCGCCGGAGAAATTGAGAACCGACAGTAGGTGTCCGATTTTTTAATTTGGTCTCCAACACGCTCAAGCAAATCATCAAAGTTTTCTTTGTTCATCCGCAGATAGGCAAAAAACTTGTCTGGATTTTGTCGAAGCTCCATGTTCAGTGTTGAATAGACACCACGAGTTAATCTCTGTGCCGTGATGGGGTGGATCCACATACGGCGTCGTCTTCGCTGGCGCTGACGCATAATGCGCTGCTCCTCAAACTTTCGCTCCTTCTCCAGAACTATAAACCTCAATCGATTCATCTCCGCAGTAAAATCAACAAGATTCCTGAAGATATTGCCGATAATGACATCCATGTTCACCAATCACTTGCTACTTGCTCTTCTCTCCAACCTGCACTTGCTCCTCTACAACCTGTCAAAGATGGGATGTAGGAGCAGTGTATATATAGGATTACAGTAGCCAATCATGTTTGGAACCCCAAAAAAGGGCGTTTTTAAAAACCGGATCCGGCGCATTACGGCGTCAACGGATGCCAAACCGGATACACCGGATGAGATGGATCCGGTTTTTGAACGGATCCGTTAACCGGATCCGGATGCGGCGCATCCGGTTTTCATACTGGATGCCGGATGCGGCGCTGCGGCAAAATGCCGGGGGCGCCGTCAGGCGCACAACGGATGTGTGAAAGAGGCCTTAAAGACACTATGCAGGTTGTCTTCATTAAAGTGAACCTGTCACCAGTTTTGGCTGATATACAGTACAGTGGAGGAAATAAGTATTTGATCCCTTGCTGATTTTGTAAGTTTGCCCACTGACAAAGACATGAACAACCTATAATTATAAGGGTAGTTAAATTTAACATTGAGAGATAAATTATCAAAAATAAAATCTAGAATATCACATTGTATAAATTACATAAATTTATTTGCAACCATTAAGAGTTCTGGCTCCTACAGACCGGACGCTCCTAATCAACTCATTACCTGCATTAAAGACAGCTGTCTTACATAGTCACCTTTATGAAAGACTCCTGTCCACAGACTCAATTAATAAGTCAGACTCTACAGCATGGGCAAGACCAAAAAGCTTTCTAAGGATGTCAGGGACAAGATCATAGACCTGCACAAAGCTGGAATGGGCTACAAAACCATAAGTAAGACACTGAGTGAGAAGGAGACAACTGTTGGTGCATAAGAAAATGGAAGAAATACAAAATGACTGTTAATCGACATCGATCTGGGTCACCATGCAAAATCTCACCTCGTGGGGTATCCTTGATCATGAGGAAGGTGAGAGGTGAGAGATCAGCCTAAAACTACACGGGGGAACTTGTTAATGATCTCAAGGCAGCTGGGACCACAGTCACCTTGAAAAGTATTGGTAACACATTACGCCGTAAAGGTTTAAAATCCTGCAGTGCCTGCAAGGTCCCCCTGCTCAAGAAAGCACATGTACAGGCCTGTCTGAAGTTTGCCAATGAACACCTGGATAATTCTGTGAGTGATTGAGAGAAGGTGCTGTGTTCAGATGAGACAAAAATTGAGCTCTTTGGTATTAACTCAACTCGCCGTGTTTGGAGGAAGAGAAATGCAGTCTATGACCCAAAGAACACCATCCCCACTGTCAAGCATGGAGGTGGAAACATTATGTTTTGGGGGTGTTTCTCTGCTAAGGGCACAGGACTAATTCACCGCATGAATGGGAGAATGGATGGAGCCATGTACCAAAAAATCCTGAATAACAAGCTCCTTCCCTCCACCAGGACATTAAAAACGTCTCGTGGATGGATCTTCCAGCAAGACAATGACCCAAAACATACAGCCAAGGCAACAAAGGTGTGGCTCAAAAATAAGCACATTAAGGTTATGGAGTGGCTTAGCCAGTCTCCAGACCTTAATCCCATAGAAAACTTATGGAGGGAGTTGAAGATCCGAGTTGCCAAGCAACAGCCTAAAAATCTTAATGATTTAGAGAAGATTTGCAACGAGGAGTGGACCAAAATTCCTCCTGACATGTGCGCAAACCTCATCATCAACTACAAGAAATGTCTGACTGCTGTGCTTGCCAACAAGAGTTTTGCCACCAAGAATTAAGTCTTGTTTGCCAGAGGGATCAAATACTTATTTCTCACAGCAAAATGCAAATAAATTTAGATAATTTATACAATGTGATTTTCTGGATTTTATTTTTGATATACATTCAATGTTAAAATTAACCTACCATTAAAATTCTAGACTGTTCATGTCTTTGTCAGTGGGCAAACTTACAAAATCAGCAAGGGATCAAATACTTATTTCCCCCACTTTATTTCATTTCATTTATGGGTCGACTAAAAAAGAGCATAATTTTTCCAGTTAATTACTTATAAAAATAATAACTACAGCCCATATTGTAGTCTCCTTTACTTCTTTGCAAAAATTAGTTGAAAAAAAAAGAAAGTTGAAATTTAGGAGCCAGCACTTACATCGCCTTCTTCATTGAAGCATGCAGCATTTCCTCTCTGGGAGTTAATGTATCCTCAGCATGTAATTTTAGAACTTTGAACTTCATGGACCTATCATCCAGATGAACAATGAGCAAAGGGAATGTTTTGTGAGTATTGATGCACAGCTACGGTGGGGGGGGGTTAAGGTGCATTACTCAATAACTAACAGCATGTCCATATTTCCCATATAAATGCTAAAAATTACCAAGTATTTCTACTGTACATGCCAAACACCAATATATGTCCAATAAGATAAACCTAAAAATTTGCCTACAAACTAATTGTCTTTTTATACTCTGTTAGTGCATAACAAAAAATGCCAAGATCATGGTGACGCCAAAAATGACAATGCTCATTTTTTTGATTGTCACTTTCTTAATCATTATACATTTTAGTCAACTGAAATAATGATAATTAAATATCGGCATTGAATTGATAATAGAATTGGACTAATCATTTGGAATTTTAATTTGCCAGCTTTGCCAAATTTTGCAAAAAAAATTCCTTTCGCAATAAGAAAAAGCTTCTAACCCGGAAAATACATGTGTAACAGTTGGAGGTCTCTTAGGACTGTTTGCACGAGTTTTTAATAATAATTGTATTTCTATGTTGCCAACATATTCCACAGCATTTTTCAATTAGACAGGGTCATGTGCATACATTATAGACATTACCAAGAAATACAAAGTTCAGTTACAGGTGCAGTGAGGGTAGGTAGAACGTGCTTGTCATGTATGGTCCAGCCATCATTATAAAAAATAGGAGTATGAAATAAAGCTCCATGATCCGTTCTTCAGACAGGATCTGTCTAAGTACAGTTACCAAGTGCTACTAGATGCATGGAGGATCTGGACACAGATGAATTAATGAGATCAGATTCTGAGGAAAATTTAGAAAGATGTAACAGGGAAGAGTTAGATTAGTGAGTTAAGGAGATAGACCTGCCCCCTTCTTGACCCAGCTTATTTTGACTTTAAAGACCCTGCCATCTTTTGCAATTCTGACCAGTGTCTCTTTATGAGGTAATAACTCAGGAACGCTTCAACGGATCCTAGCGATTCTGAGACTGTTTTTTCGTGACATATTGGGCTTCATGTTAGTGGTAAATTAAGGTCAATAATTTTTGCGTTTATTTGTGAAAAAAATCAGAAATTTGGTGAAAATTTGGAAAAGTTTGCAATTTTCAAATTTTTAATTTTTATTCTGTTAAACCAGAAAATTATGTGACACAAAATAGTTAATAAATAACATTTCCCACATGTCTACTTTACATCAGCACAATTTTGGAAACAAATTTTGTTTTTGTTAGGAAGTTATAAGGGTTAAAAGTTGACCAGCGATTTCTCATTTTTACAACAAAATTTACAAAACCTTTTTTTTAGGGACCACCTCACATTTGAAGTCAATTTGAGGGGTCTATATGTCTGAAAATACCCAAAAGTGACACCATTCTAAAAACTGCACCACTCAAGCTGATCAAAACCACATTCAAGAAGTTTATTAACCCTTCAGGTGCTTCACAGAAGCAACGTGGAAGGAAAAATTTAACATTTAACTTTTTAGTCACAAAAATGATCTTTTACAAACATTTTTTTTTATTTTTACAAGGGTGAATGGAGAAAATGGACAGATAAAGTTGTTGTGCAATTTCTCCTGAGTACACCGATACCCTATATGTGGGGGAAAACCACTGTCTGGGTGCACGGCAGGGCTCGGAAGGGAAGGAGCGGCGTTTGACTTTTTCAAACCAAAATTGGCTGGAATTGAGATTGGACACCATGTCGGGGTTGGAGAGCCCCTGATGCGCCTAAACAGTGGAAACCCCCCACAAATGACCCCATTTTGGAAACTAGACCCCCTAAGGAACTTATCTACTGTAGCGCCGGCGTCGGCGTCCCTGCCCTCTGCCAGGCAGGGACGCTGTTCCTCTCACCCCTCTGCTCCAGGTCCGGCGTCCTCCTGCCGCTCTGCTGGCGGCGCACGCTCCTTTCCTGCCTCTGTGCTTAGGGCGCGCGCGCGGGCGCTGCCCTCCCTCTTAAAGGGGCCGCGCGCGTCGTCCTAAGGAGTCCCCGGCCAATGGCCGGAGGACTTCACCTTATATAAGGCCCCTCCTCCAAAATGGAGGTGCCCGAGCAATGTTGTTGCACAGTTCACTACTCTGCTTCAGTCCTCAGGGTCTTTGCCAGATACCTGTCTGTCGCTATCTGTTACCTGCCTGCCCGCTCACCTGGGAGCGCTCATCTGTTACCTGCCTGCACGCTCACCTGGGAGCGCTCATCTGTTACCTGCCTGCCCGCTCACCTGGGAGCGCTCATCTGTTACCTGCCTGCCCGCTCACCTGGGAGCGCTCATCTGTTACCTGCCTGCCCGCTCACCTGGGAGCGCTCATCTGATATCTGCCTGCCCGCTCACCTGGGAGCGCTCATCGGTTACCTGCCTGCCCGCTCACCTGGGAGCGCTCATCTGTTACCTGCCTGCCCGCTCACCTGGGAGCGCCCATCTGTTACCTGCCTGCTAGCCTACCTGGAGGCTCAGCCATCACAGGTCGTATCTACTCTCCTCCAGAGACTACCCCGGTCACTTGCTGTGACCTCCTACCCACTCATCCAGAGACTGCCCCGGTCACTTGCCGTGACCTCCTACCCACTCATCCAGAGACTGCCTCGGTCACTTGCCGTGACCTCCTGCCCACTCTTCCAGAGACTGCCCCGGTCACTTGCCGTGACCTCCTGCCCACTCATCCAGAGACTGCCCCGGTCACTTGCCGTGACCTCCTGCCCACTCATCCAGAGACTGCCTCGGTCACTTGCCGCGACTTCCTGCCCGTTCATCCAGAGACTACCTCGCTTATCTGCTGTGACTACCTGCCCGTCCACCCTGGTCGCCACCCGCTCTCTTACAAGGTCCGCCCCTTTGTATAGTAGCTCAGAGGTTCCGCCTCCCAGACCCGTTACAGTTTGCTCGGGCCATGGAACCCGGTGGCGCCCAAGTTCCCTCCATCTCGGACCTGTGTCATGAACTGTCCTGTCAGAAGTCCCAACAGGAGTCCATCCTGGGTCACCTGCGGAATGTCAATTCTCGCCTGGACACTCTGACAGCTCCACCAGCAACCACCGCTGGTGCCATGACTCGCAATCTGGCAGTCCCTCTGCTTCCCAATACCATGGGCTCCTGTCACGGACCCCGGCTCTCCGCACCTCCTCGCTTCGGAGGCGACCCTGCTCAGGCTCGGGGCTTCATTAATCAGTGCACTCTGCACTTTGAACTTCTCTCCCACCAGTTTAACTCCGACCGGGCCAAAATTGCCTTCATCATGTCCCATCTCACTGGGGAGGCCCTGGCCTGGCTGAATCCTCTTTGGGAGAGAGGAGATCCTCTGGTGTCCGACCTGTCCACCTTTCTCGCGGCTTTTCGGAAAGTCTTTGACGAGCCCGGACGAAAGATCTCATCCGCATCATCTCTGCTACGCCTCCGTCAGGGAAATCTCACCGTGGGCCAATATGCCATACGGTTTCGTACCCTTGCATCGGAGCTGGCCTGGGACAACGACGCTCTGGTATCCGTTTTCTGGGAGGGTTTGTCCGGCCGTATTAAAGATGAACTCGCCGGTCGGGACATTCCTACCACTCTCGATGACCTTATAACTCTCGCCACCCGGATTGACCTACGGTTCCAGGAGCGGGCCAAAGAGGTCACCCGTGAGAGGAGGTTTCCACGTCTAGCTCCTACGTTTCAGAAACCCGTCACTCCCTCCGTTTCTCCCCAATTACACTCTCCTGAGCCTATGCAGGTCGACCAGACCAAGATGGTCAAAACCCGTCAGGACTTACGCCGTGCTGAGGGGAGTTGCTTCTACTGTGGCAGTAAGGAGCATCGGATTCGTACCTGTCCGGAGAGGTCGGAAAACGCCTGTGTCTAGGTTCGCTCAGAGAGGTCAACCTAGACAAGGAGAAAGCCTCTCCATCTCTGCTGCTGTCAGTCTCCATTCTCTGTGGGGAAAATCGTTATTTTGAACTAGCCCAACTTGACTCTGGAGCAGCCGGGAATCTTATGTCACAGTCCCTGGTAGAAAAATACCGCATTCCCACCAAACCTCTGGTTGTACCATTATCAGTCGCTGCTGTGGACGGGGGTCTTTTACCACACCCCATCCAACTCATCACCAAACCCATAACTCTGCAAGTGGGAATGCTGCATTCTGAGAGCATCTCTTTTCATGTTCTGCCTGGACTCTCTCACGCCCTCTTACTAGGGCTACCTTGGCTCCAGAGACATGGACCCGTGCTCGACTGGCAGACCGGAGAGGTTCTTCGCTGGGGACAGGATTGTCATAAGAGTGTTTGGTTCCTGTTCATCCTGTCTGTCCTTCTCCTACCCCAACTAATCTACCTGGACTTCCGATCCCCTATTGGTCATTTGCTGATGTCTTTAATAAAAAAGAGGCAGAGACATTACCTCCTCACAAACCATACGATTGTCCTATCGACCTGTTACCTGGTACTACGCCTCCCGTGGGCGTATTTAAACATTATCCGCTGCTGAGACCCGGTCGATGTCCGAATATATCGAGGAGAATTTGGCCAGGGGATTCATCCGGAAATCTACCTCCCCTGCAGGAGCAGGCTTCTTTTTAGTAAAAAAGAAGGACGGCTCTCTTCGCCCCTGTATAGACTATAGAGGTCTTAACCAGATCACGGTGAAGAATAAATACCCCCTTCCGCTCATTCCAGAATTATTTGATCGTTTGAGGGGGGCTAGAATCTTCACCAAACTGGATCTCCGTGGGGCGTACAACCTGGTCCGTATCCGTCAAGGGGATGAATGGAAGACTGCATTTAACACCCGGGATGGCCACTATGAATATCTAGTGATGCCCTTTGGTCTCTGTAATGCTCCTGCCGTCTTTCAAGAGTTGGTCAATGACATCTTCCGGGACCTTCTCTACTCCTGCGTAGTGGTGTACCTGGACGACATCTTGGTCTTCTCTCCGGATCTCCAGACTCACCGGAGGGACGTTCGTCAGGTTCTGCTCAGGCTCAGGCAGAATCACCTCTTCGCTAAATTTGAGAAATGATTCTTTGAGCAGACCTCGCTGCCGTTTTTGGGCTACGTTATTTCTCAGACCGGCCTACGAATGGATCCAGAGAAACTGTCGGCCATCGAGAAATGGCCCCGACCGGAGGGATTGAAGGCCATTCAGCGGTTCCTGGGCTTCGCCAACTACTACCGCCTCTTCATACCGCACTTCTCCTCCCGGACTGGCCCAATTTCCGCACTTACCCGTAAGGGTACTAACCCCAAAGAGTGGACGCCCGAAGCAGAGGAGGCCTTTCTTTCCTTAAAGCAGGCCTTCTCTTCCGCCCCGGTGCTGCATCGCCCGGACGGCAACAAGCAGTTCTTCATGGAGGTTGACGCTTCCTCCTCTGGAGCCGGAGCGGTACTTACTCAAAAATCATCTTCCGGGAGGATGGTAACTTGTGGCTTCTTCTCCAAACTCTTCTCCTCTTCTGAGCGCAATTATTCCATAGGAGACCGAGAGTTATTGGCCATCAAGCTGGCATTGGAGGAGTGGCGTTACCTACTCGAGGGGGCTCTTCATCCGGTAATTATTTACACTGACCACAAAAACTTGGCTTACCTCCAGCATGCCCAGAGACTTAACCCGCGTCAGGCCCGGTGGTCCTTGTTTTTTGCTTGTTTCGATTTTGTTCTACATTTTCGCCCGGCAGACAAGAACATCAAGGCGGACGCCTTGTCCCGATCCTTCCTGGTGTCGGATCTCGAGGAGGAACCGAAACATATCATCGATCCCGCCAGAGTAATGCAGGTGGCTCCCGTGAGTCTAAATCGTCTCCCTCCCGGTAAGACGTTCGTATCGGTACCCGATCGGGAGAGAATCCTACACTGGGGCCATTCGTCTAAATTAGCTGGCCACGCCGGTCAAAAAAAGACCCTCCAGCTTATTACTCGGCATTACTGGTGGCCTACCCTGCACAAGGACGTAATAGACTTTGTTTCTGCCTGTGCCTCATGTGGCCGCAACAAGGTTCCGAGACATCTGCCTGCCGGTCGTCTCCTTCCGCTTCCTGTACCCGCTGCTCCCTGGCAGCATATAGCCATGGACTTCATAACGGACCTCCCCGTTTCTGCCGGTTGTACGGTCATTTGGGTGGTCGTTGACCGCTTTTCCAAGATGGCTCACTTTATTCCCCTGCCAGGCCTCCGGTCTGCACCCAAGCTGGTTAAAGACTTTATCCGCCACATCTTCCGTCTTCATGGCCTGCCCCGCCATATCGTGTCGGATCGAGGGGTACAGTTCACCTCACGTTTCTGGAGAGCCACTTGTAAATTGCTAGACGTCACCTTGGACTTCTCCTCCGCCTACCACCCACAGTCCAATGGTCAAGTTGAGCGGGTCAATCAGATCCTGACCAGTTACCTCCGGCACTTCGTTAATGTCCACCATTCTGACTGGGTGGATCTCCTGCCATGGGCCGAATTTTCTTACAACAATCACGAGAGCGAATCTTCCTCCAAATCCCCGTTTTTTGTAGTCTTCGGTCAGCATCCTCGGATCCCATTTCCCGTCTCCATCTCAGTGGACAATCCGGCTGTGGAATCTCTTGTTAACAAATTTTCCTCCATATGGGAGAGTACCCGGTCCGCACTCCTTCTGTCATCCGAGCGTATGAAAAGACATGCTGACAAAAAACGTCTGGATCCTCCTCAATTCCGTCCTGGGGATAAGTCTGGCTCTCGTCCAAGTATGTCCGGCTCAAGATTCCTTCCTATAAGTTAGGGCCTCGATTCATCGGTCCTTTGGAGGTCATCAGTCAAATCAACCCAGTGGCCTATAAATTGAAACTGCTGGCCAACTTGCGGATCCCTAACTCCTTCCATGTATCTCTACTCAAACCGTGGTACTTAACTCTTTTTCCAAGTCTACAGGTACGCCTCCTGCTCCGGTTTCAGCTGAAAACGAATTTGAGGTAAAGAACATTTTGGCCACCAAAAGGGTAAGAAGGAAGACCTATTTTTTGGTGGATTGGAAGGGGTTTGGTCCTGAGGAGAGAACGTGGGAGCCTCGGGAGAACATCCATGCCCCTCTCATCCTAGCTAAATTTCTTTCTAGCCTAAAAAAGGGGGGGCCTAAAGGGGTGGGTACTGTAGCGCCGGCGTCGGCATCCCTGCCCTCTGCCAGGCAGGGACGCTGTTCCTCTCACCCCTCTGCTCCAGGTCCGGCGTCCTCCTGCCGCTCTGCTGGCAGCGCACGCTCCTTTCCTGCCTCTGTGCTTAGGGCGCGCGCGGGCGCTGCCCTCCCTCTTAAAGGGGCCGCGCGCGTCATCCTAAGGAGTCCCCGGCCAATGGCCGGAGGACTTCACCTTATATAAGGCCCCTCCTCCAAAATGGAGGTGCCCGAGCAATGTTGTTGCACAGTTCACTACTCTGCTTCAGTCCTCAGGGTCTTTGCCAGATACCTGTCTGTCGCTATCTGTTACCTGCCTGCCCGCTCACCTGGGAGCGCTCATCTGTTACCTGCCTGCCCGCTCACCTGGGAGCGCTCATCTGTTACCTGCCTGCATGCTCACCTGGGAGCGCTCATCTGTTACCTGCCTGCCCGCTCACCTGGGAGCGCTCATCTGTTACCTGCCTGCCCGCTCACCTGGGAGCGCTCATCTGTTACCTGCCTGCCCGCTCACCTGGGAGCGCTCATCTGATACCTGCCTGCCCGCTCACCTGGGAGCGCTCATCGGTTACCTGCCTGCCCGCTCACCTGGGAGCGCTCATCTGTTACCTGCCTGCCCGCTCACCTGGGAGCGCCCATCTGTTACCTGCCTGCTAGCCTACCTGGAGGCTCAGCCATCACAGGTCGTATCTACTCTCCTCCAGAGACTACCCCGGTCACTTGCCGTGACCTCCTACCCACTCATCCAGAGACTGCCCCGGTCACTTGCCGTGACCTCCTACCCACTCATCCAGAGACTGCCCCGGTCACTTGCCGTGACCTCCTGCCCATTCTTCCAGAGACTGCCCCGGTCACTTGCCGTGACCTCCTGCCCACTCATCCAGAGACTGCCCCGGTCACTTGCCTGACCTCCTGCCCACTCTTCCAGAGACTGCCCCGGTCACTTGCCGTGACCTCCTGCCCACTCATCCAGAGACTGCCCCGGTCACTTGCCGTGACCTCCTGCCCACTCATCCAGAGACTGCCTCGGTCACTTGCCGCGACTTCCTGCCCGTTCATCCAGAGACTACCTCGCTTATCTGCTGTGACTACCTGCCCGTCCACCCTGGTCGCCACCCGCTCTCTTACAAGGTCCGCCCCTTTGTATAGTAGCTCAGAGGTTCCGCCTCCCAGACCGTTACATCTACATCTGTTGTGAACACTTTGATCCCCCAAGTGTTTCACTAATGTTTATAATGCCTGGGTGTGAAAAAAAAAATCCACAAAAATTATTTTTTAGTCCCCAATTTTTGATTTTTCCCAAGGAAATTAGATCCCAAAAGTTGCTTTCCAATTTGTCCTGAGTACGCTGATACCCCATATGTGGGGGAGAAATACTGTTTGGGAGCACAGAAGGGCTCGGAAAGGAAGTAATGATGTTTTGGGATGCAGACTTTGATGGGTGTCATGTTCAGTTTGCAGAGCCCCTGATGTGCCTAAACAGTGGAAACCCCCCACAATAGACCCCATTTTGGAAACTAGACCACCTAAGGAATTTATCTAGATCTGTGGTGAGCATTTTGAACCCCCAAGTGCTTCACACAAGTTTATAGTGCCCGGGCATGAAAACAAAAAATCCTATTTTTCCCACAAAAGTGATCAGTTAGTCACCAATTTTTTTTATTTTCCCAAGGGTAAACAGGAGAAATTGGACCACAAAAGTTGTTGTCCAATTTGTCCTGAGTAACGCTGATACCCCATATGTGGGGGGGGAACCACTGTTTTGGCGCACGGCAGAGCTCGAAAGGGAAGGAGCGCCATTGACTTTTTCAAACCAAAATTGGCTGGAATCGAGATCCCCTAAGGCACTAATCTAGATCTGTTGTGAGCAATTTGAACCCCCAAGTGCTTCACACAAGTTTATAACTTAGAGCCGTAAAATTAAAAACTCATATTTTTTCCACAAAAATGATCTTTTCACCCCAATTTTTATTTTCCCAAGGGTAACAAGACCCCAAAAGTTATTGCGCAATTTTTCCTGAGCACGCTGATACCCATATTGGGGGTAAACCACTGTTTAGGTGCATAGCAGAGCTTGGAAGGGAAGGAGCGCCGTTTGACTTTTTCAACGTAGAATTGCCTGGATGCCATGTCGCGTTTGGAGTGCCCCTGATGTGCCTAAACAGTGGAAACCATTTTGGAAACTAGACCCCTCAAGGAACTTATCTAGATGTGTGGTGAGAACTTTGAACCCCTAGGTGTTTCACTAAAGTTTATAACTCCCGAGCGTGAAAAATAAAAAAATCATATTTTTTCCACAAACATGATCTTTTAGTCCCCAAATTTTTATTTTTACCAGGGTAAGAGGAGAAATTGGACCCCAAAAGTTGTTGTCCAATTTGTCCTGAGTACACTGATACCCCATATGTGGGAGAAAACTACTGTGTGAGCACATGTCGGGGCTCGGAAGAGATGTAGTGACGTTTTGTAATGCAGACTTTGATGGAATGGTCTTCGGTGTCATGTCGCGTTTGGAGAGCCCCTGATGCCTAAACAGTGGAAACCCCCCACAAGTGACCCCATTTGGAAACTAGACCCCCAACGGAACTTATCTAGATGTGTGATGAGCACTTTGAGCCCCCAAGTGCTTCACAGAAGTTTTTAACGTAGAGCCTGAAAATAAAAAATCATTTTTTTTTCCTCAAAAAATTATTTTTTAGCCCGCATTTTTTTATTTTCCCAAGGGTAAGAGGAGAAATTGGACCCCAAAAGTTGTGGTCCAGTTTGTCCTGATACGTTGGTACCCCATATATGGGGGGAACCACTGTTTGGGCACACGTCAAGGCTCGGAAGGAAGTAGTGACATTTTGAAATGCAGACTTTGATGGAATGGTCAGCGGCGTCATGTTACGTTTGCAGAGCCCATGATGTGCCTAAACAGTAGAAACCCTCCACAATTGACCCTATTTTGGAAACTAGAACCCCCAAGTAACTTATCTAGATGTGTGGTGAGCACTTTGAACCCCCTAGTGCATCACAGGACTTTGTAACGCAGAGCCGTGAAAATAAAAAAAAATATTTTTTTCCACAAAAATAAATTTTTAGCCCCCCAATTTTTTATTTTTCCAAGGGTAACAGGAGAAATTAGACGCCCAAAGTTGTAGTGCAATTTTTCCTGAGTATGCTGATACCCCATATTTTGAGGTAAACCACTGTTTGGGCACACTTTGGGGCTTGGAAGGGAGGGATCACCGTTTGACTTTTTGAACTCAAAATTGCTGGAATCAATGGTGGCACCATTTCACGTTTGGGAGACCCCCTGATGTGTCTAAACCATGGAAACCCCTCAATTCTAGCTACAACCCTAATACCAAACACACCCCTAACCCTAATTCAAACCCTAACACAAACACACCCCTAACCCTAATCCCAACCCTAACCCACAACACACCCCTAACCCTAATCCCAACCATAACCCTAACCACAAGCATAATCCTAATCCCAACCCTAACCCCAACACACCGCTAACCCTAATCTAAACCCTAATTCTAACCCGAACCCTAATTCTGACCCTAACCCTAATTGCAACCCTAACCCAATCCTAACCCTAATGCTAACCCTAACCCTAATGCTAACCCTAACCATAGTCCTAACCTAACCCTAACCCTAACCTAATCCTAACAGTAATTCTAACCCTAATGGAAAAATAAAAATATTTTCTTTATTTTATTATTGTTCCCTACCTATGGGGGTGATAAAGGGGGGGGGGTTATTTACTATTTTTTTTATTTTCATCACTGTGATAGGGACTATCACAGTGATCAAAATGTACTTTCAATTAAATGAATGAATTGCCGGCCGGGGAGCAGATTCTGTCACTCGGTGTGGGGGGGTTGGATTTCAGTCTCCAGCCATGGCCGATGCTATTGCAGCATCGGCCATGGCTGGATTGTATTATTTCACCAAATTTTCATTGGTGAAATATTACAAATCGCTCTGATTGGCTGTTTCACTTTTAACAGCCAATCAGAGCAATCGTAGCCACGTGGGGGTTAAGCCACCCCCCCTGTGGTGAAGCAGAAAGGGTCTTGTGCCTGCGGGTCGAGTGACCTTTCATTGACTCGGTCAACCGACATGCAGGAACTGGATTTATACCATGACGCCTACGTAGGCGTCATGTGTCGGGATGGCACAGGTTTTCATGACGCCGACGTAGGCATCATGGGTCGGGAAGGGGTTTAAATTATGCTTAAAAATGTGTTTATCGGATTATCTGGGGTAATGCATTCCAGAAAACTGGTGCAGCACAGGAGAAGTCTTGTAAATGGAGGTACAAAGTTCAGATTGTGGAGCATATTAGGGCCTGTGCACACGTTGCGTGTTGTGAACACGTTGGTACGACTTCGGAGCTGGGCTCCCTCCGGTGGTTGCTGAGGGTAATGAACCAATTGCTGAATGTCTTTCAGTTGGGTCCGATTGGTCTGATATAAGTGACCTGAACTCCCATCAGCCTTGACGGTAAGCAATTGTTCTTCCAGGTCTTGCTTGGAGCTCAGCTTGCATTCCTGCTCTCATTCAGATAAGTGACTTGTTGTTTTTTTTTTCCTCTGGTTGGATTTTCCTTGCTGGTTTGCTGCCTTGCAGTGGACTTCAGCCTGGTCCCCTTTTGGGCCTGCAATGCAATTGTGTTCAGTTTGTGTTTGCACTTTTGCTCTTTCCTGTGTCACTTTTTATCTGATTTAGGAGGTAGAGATCGTGTGATCTCAGGTTTTTTGTTAATCAGTAGTGTTGGTATTTTTGTCAGGGTTTTATGGGTTGCAGTCAGAATTCTTTCCTGTACTTTTTCTATCTAGACTGTATGGGCCCCAGCGTTTGCTCATTTATTTTCTGTCTGTGTTCGTATTTTCTTCTTGTCTAACCGCCATTCATGTTTGGGGGCTTCCTATTTTTGGGGGTTCTGCTATGGGCAGTTAGCTTTCATCTTTTGCCTTTAGGTGTAGCTATCT
>JARQOD010000001.1:477640183-477684575 GCA_033576555.1 Oophaga sylvatica
TTTGGCCAAAAAATGAATTTCAAAAAATTCCTTCTTTACCTTTTTAATTTTGACAACTTTCTTTCAAAACTTAGCGAAACACTTTTTCATCAAATTTTTTTTATCTTACCCTTTTTAAAAATTTTTTTTAAAAATTTTGTATTTTTTTTTGTTAAACATTATCAAAATTTTTATTTAAATAATTTTTTTTATTTTTTTCTTATTTCTTTTTTATTCTTTTTTGTGACAGAGAATTTCCCTACTTTTTAAACTGTAAAAGTATGAATTTTTCATCCCTTGTTCTTTCTTTCACAAAAAAATTTAAATTCAACAGTATTTGTCCCGGGGTTGTTTAGCCCGCGCAGCAGGCATTTTCCCGGGGCCCCCCCGGAGGAACGGACTCCCCCCCATACCGTTAGCTTTTCTGCTTATAAATTTTAAATAAAAATTTTTCTTTATTCAGGAGGCGATAATCAATACACGGCCTCAATGAACCATCATTTTTGGCCACAAAGAAAAAAACGGCGCCCAAGGGTGAGGAGGATGGTCTGATATGACCCTTCTCCAATGACTCCTTGATATAAGATCACATAGCATCATGTTCAGGTACAGATAAATTAAAAAGGCGACCTTTAGGAAATTTACCACCAGGCACTAACTCAATAGCGCAATCATAGCTCCTGTGAGGAGGTAAGGATGCAGATGTACTTTCACTAAACACATCAGAAAAATCAGTCAAAAAGTCAGGGACATCCTGAGACTGGGGAGAGGCAGAAAAAACAGGAGTGTCAGCATTAACACATTGGCAACCCCAACTGGTCACAGACACAGATTTCCAATCCAAAACAGGATTATGAGTCTGTAACCAAGGGAAACCCAGTACAATAATGTCATGCAGATTATGCAACACCAGAAATTTGCAACTCTCCTGATGATCTGGTTCAACCCTCATTATCACCTGAGTAGAAAACTGGGGTTTATTCTCCGCCAAAGGGTAGAATCAATGCCCAGTAAAGGAATAGACTTCCGCAGGGGTATCATGGGAAACCCACAACATTAGGCAAAGTCAAAATCCATCAGGTTAATAGCTGCTCCTGAATCAACAAAAGCCTGAGCAGAAAATGTGGACAGGGAGCAAATCAGGGTAAAAGTCAACAGAAATTTAGTCTGAACACTACCCAAGACAACTGAGCCCGCAAAACGTCTTCCCCGCTTAGGGCAGACGGAAATAGCATGGGAAGCGTCACCACAGTAGAAACATAACCCATTGCGCTTACGAAACTCATGACGCTGAGCCCCAGAAGTCATTCCATCACACTGCATGGGCTCAGGAGCTGGCTCACAAGGCAACACTATCTCACGCATACCTCTGCGCTTCCGCAAACGTCTGTCAATTTGAATAGCCAAAGACATAGAATCATTGAGACCAGAGGGAACAGGGAATCCCACAATAACGTCCTTTACATTTTCTGACAGAGCCTTCCGAAAAAGGGCTGCCAAAGCATAATCATTCCATTTGGTCAGGACTGCCCATTTTCGAAATTTCTGACAGTATAGCTCAGCGTCTTCACGACCCTGATTTAATGCCAACAAGGTCTTTTCAGCTTGATCAGTGACATTAGGTTCATCGTAAAATAACCCCAGAGCCTGAAAAAATACATCAACATCATTTAAAACAGGATCCCCAGGTGTCAGGGAAAAAGCCCAATCCTGAGAGTCGCTGCGCAGCAGAGAGATGACAATTTGAACCTGCTGTGCTGTGTTCCCTGAGGACTTAGGCTTTAAGGCAAAAAACAACTTACAGTTATTTTTGAAATTCAGAAATTTAGCCCGATCCCCCAAAAATAAATCTGGCATGGGGATCCTAGGTTCCACAACTGGCAACCTAGCAAGATAGGTAGCAATACTCTGAACCTCAGTGGCAAGCTGCTCCACACAGCCAGACAACTGTGCAAAATCCATTGAGAGAAAAAATTCCTCCTCAGCACCCAGAGAACTGAGGGGAAAAAAAAAGTGTAACAAACTTTTTCCTCTTACTATTTTTCCCTTCTGTGAGTACCATATAATTTTCAGTTTGGCCTGTAATACTGTTATGTTTCGGTAGCTGAGGAGAAACTGCAAAAAATAGCCAAAGTAGCAATACACCAGAGAGGCTGGAAACTATTGGATTGCAGTAACCTAAACTAACCGCCACACTAGAAGTAGCCGTGGAGCGTACCTACGGTGATCCGAGATGCCTCGTCACAGCCGGAGAGATAGCTACACCTAAAGACAGAAAGATGAAAGCTATCTGCCCCGGAGCAGAATCCCCAAAGAAATAGGAAGCCCCCGAACATTTAATGGCGGTTAGACAAGAAGAAAACACGGACACAGACAGAAAATATAATGAGCAAACGCTGGGGCCCAATCTTTCTAGATAGAAAAGTATAGGAAAGAATTCTGACTGCAACCCAAAAAAACCTTGACAAAAATACCAACACTTCTGATTAACAAAAAACCTGAGATCACACTATCTCTACCACCTAAATCAGATCTCTGGTGTAACACACAGCAACACAGCAAATAAAAGTGACAAAGGAAACAAAGCAATAATGCAAACACACAATGAGCACAATTGCAGTGCAAGACCCCAAAAGGGACCAGGCTGCAGTCCACTGCAAGCAGCAAACCAGCAGTGAAAATCCAACAGAGGAAAAAAAAAAAAACACTTATCTGAATGAGAGCAGGAAAGCAAGATGTGCTCCAAGCAAGAGCAGGAGGAACAATTGATTACCGGCAAGGCTGCTGGGAACTCAGGTCACTTATATCATACCATTCAGAGCCAGCTGAAGGCCATTCAGTAATTAGTTCATTACCCTCAGCAACCACCGGAGGGAGCCCCAGCTCGCCTCCAAGGCATTCACAACACCCGCTGCTGCCCCGACACCACCGCACCACAGGGAGGCTGCATGGGGACCGCCACCGGAGGCCCGTGGCGGCCATCTTTCAGGAGGCCACCGCATCGCAGCAGCGGAGCTGCGGGGGGCTTTCGGGCTAGGACAAAATGCTGGCGGAACCCCCCACACAGCACAGAGCCCCGTTGCTGCCCCATCACCACCACCGCACCACAGGGAAGCTGCATTGGGACCGCCACCGGATTTGTGAGTATATTGGCACCCCACAGAGCACAGCCACCTCACAGTGCACAACCACCCCACAGAGCAAAACCACACAACAGAACACAGCCACCTCACAGAACACAGCCACCCCACAGAGCACCACCACCGAACGACCCCAGTGACCACTCCTCTACCTGTGCTGATCCCTTCGCTGATAAGCTGAATTCGGACTGTAAGACGGACCCCCATTTGACACATTATTTATTTTCCCCTATTTTCCTTTTGAAAATTTGGGGTGCGTCTTATGGTCCGGTGCGTCTTATAGTCCGAAAAATACGGTAGTATGTAATGACATTATTGTATACATTGTAGGCACGTGATTATCCTGCACTATGGGACCCCGTAGACTACTCCTATAACGATAGGTTTCATCGGGACCTCTGCTGGACCAAAATATTTAGGGAGCTATATCCCGAATGGGATTCCTGCACAAATGTAAGACAGTCCCAAATTGGTAATTAGAACGTTATTTAACAATGAATGTGATACTTTGTAAAAAATGGACTATGATTGATAATAGTGTGTGTATTTTTTTATTTTTATTTTTTAGAGAAAGATGTGAAACAGAGGTGGCGGTCGGTGAAGGACAGATTTTTGAAATATGTTGCCAGCTGTTCAAAAAATGGCTCCTCTCCACCCAGGCACACTTTTCCTTTTTATGAGGAGTTGCAATTTCTTTTGACAAGCAGGACATTGCGGAGGTAAGTTTTGACAAAAAAAAACAAAAAATCTGTAATTATATCTAGCCTGTATGTTTCCACGTGGCGTAGCACAATTGGCTGCGCATTGAACGCCACGCACAACCACAGCGTTCAATCCACAGCGTCCAGATGCTACTGCATAGTGGAGGTGATTTTCTGAAATCCGATGTCCACTATGCGTACAAAGATGGAGGTGTCAGACCTACGTCACCAGACATGTGGCACGTCTTTTGACACCACAGCATGTCTATTTATCTTGCGTTGGTGCTCTGTCTATGCCAGATAACTAGCACAGTGTATTGATAGCATGCGGTGATTCAACATGTGTTCAATGAAAACATGCATTATCACCATGTGAACAAAAAGGTGGGCACCGCTTTGGGCGGAGTGGCCTTTTTGCTGCATCCAAAACATTGCTCCGACACAGCATGGAAACATACCCTAATAATGTGTTTTGGTTTTTTTTCTTTTCACACAGCACTCAAGGGAACAATTTGACTCCTGGCCATCCTGCTGATGATGAATCGGAAGATGGAGCAGGAAATTCCTCTGGAGCTGGTGCCACCTGTTCGCCATGTGTTGCAACACCTTCTGCTGGTGCCACATCTTCAGAAGCT
Organism: Oophaga sylvatica; assembly: GCA_033576555.1. NCBI lineage: Eukaryota > Metazoa > Chordata > Amphibia > Anura > Dendrobatidae > Oophaga > Oophaga sylvatica. The sequence goes on from JARQOD010000001.1 coordinate 477,644,639, forward strand.
GCTGGCACATCTGCGTCTGCAGCTGTTGGAGCATCTGGTTCCGCAGAAGCTGTTAGGCCGGCGTCACACTGCCGAGTTTGATGCGAGTTAGTCACACAACTTTCTCGCATCAACACCCGGCACGGCCGCCCGCTCTCGGACCCGAGTGCGCGGCGGCATAGAAATACATGCAGCCGCACACTCGGGTCCGAGAGCGGCGGCCGTGCCGGGTGTTGATGCGAGAAAGTCGTGCGACTAACTCGCATCAAACTCGGCAGTGTGACGCCGGCCTTATAAGAGCTGCCTATCCGGTGGCACGAGAGCCAAGCAAAAAAAAAAGTAAAAAAAAGAGGATAAAACCTTAAAAGCCGCTACTGATACTCTGGAGTTGATTAAAAAATCAACTCCAGAGGATCATTTTGACTTTTTTGCCTTGACCATTGCAGGCAAGGCTCGCTCACTACCACCTGATAGGCAGTCAATTTTTATGAGTATGGTACAGATGTCACTTACAGCTTTGGAGGACCCTGCTCCCATTTCTTCCTATGAAGAAATATTGACGGGTGTTTTCCGACTGTTCCGGCCAAGACACCAAGGCCAACAACAGCCACCTGACCACCAGTCCAGCAGACCAGCCAGCAGTTATTTGCAGCAGTTGGACTCGGGAAGCACTCAAAGGCTGGGACCCTCACCGACTGCCACTTACCCTTCGGATCCATCAAACTCGTATGGATATTACCCGGACTATCAATATTTAAATTAAGTTTTTATTTTTGGTGTTGAACTTTATGCTGCACAAAAGATCCTAGCTCTCTGCGGCACACCACCATGTCTAAACAGGACTCGCGCTGTCGAGAATATGACCTATCAGTCAGTGCACATTGTGTACAGCCGCAGCCATTTAGTGCCGACGGTCATTAGATTACACCGTCAGACTCGCAGCATTACACAACTGGCAATCAGTAAATATCTACCTGTCGCCGGTCACTTACCCTTTTTACGCTGGCGGTGCGCTCTTCAGATCAGTAATAAGTCGCTCAGTGCACATAGAATATTACTGTTCTCGGCAGCACGAGTCCTGTATACACAAATGATATGCTGCCGAGAACAACGATCTTTCTTTTCTGCAGCACAAATTATCATCTCACCAGACGAACAAGTATTTTGCTCCTTCACCATCAGCCGGTTTCCACTATAATATCAGGAAGCAGCCCTTAGCACACGCGTTCACACTTATTCCTGCAGGGTAATGCACCGAGCCGCCATACTGCTGATGTAGTCATTCACAGATGATATTATGGCGCCTGCATATAGGCTGGGTGAATTAAAGATGGTGTTGGAGGCACTTGGGATTGCACAACCTAAGGGCGTGCTTCTTTATGGACCCCCAGGTACAGAGAAGACATTACTGGCCCGTGCTGTTGCACATCATACAGACTGCACATTTATCCATGTGTCTGGATCCGAACTTGCTCAGAAGAGCTTTTTGTCATGGCTTGAGAGTATGTCTCATCTATCATATTCATGGATGAGATTGATTCCATTGGATCTTCACGGTTGGAAAGCGGATCTGGTGGGGACAGTGAAGTGCAGCATACCATGCTCAACCTGCTGAACCAGCTAGATGGCTTTGAGGCTACAAAGAATATTAAGGTAATTATGGCAACTAACAGAATTGATATATTGGATTCTGCTTTGCTGCGCCCTTGTCGCATTGACATAAAGATTGAGTTCCCCCCTCCAAATGAAGAGCTTGTTTGGACATTCTCAAAATCTATTGCAGAAAAATTAATCTGACATGTGGTATCAACCTGCGTACAATTGCTGAGATTATGCCCAGAGCGTCGGGAGCTGAAGTGAAGGGTGTGTGTATGGAGGCCGGAATGTACGCTCTGCATGAGAGGAGGGTGCATGTCACACACTGCATATAGTGCAGCGCGGTACAGAGGCTCCTCACTGCCACCTTGGATTTAGTGCAGTGCAGGGGTTTCATACATGATCGCACTGTTTATGAAGGGGGGTCATGGTGAATATCTGTCCCTAACCTCTCCTAGGTATACAGGGGCTGTGGGTGCCCTTGTTTGGGCACGGCCTGGCAGCACCAGTGGTATGCACGAGCCGTGCAGCCAGACTTCTAATTGTTATATTGGCCCAAAATTTACTTATGTGGCCATCAGTTCAGTGTTTTCGTATTGAAAAAATTATGACAGTGTTTGTCAGGATTATTTTATTGATTGTAAAATAAAGTTATATTTTCAACTTTATTTTGTTTTTTTTTATATACATTTGCATAAGGGGGCTATACAAGGGCTCTATTTCTGACTGTGTTATGGGTACATGAGCGCAGGACTATGGGATAGAGGATATGTATTATGTTATATGGGCACAGGAATATAGGATGGAGGCTATGTATGATGGTATATGGGCACTGGACTGTGGGAAGTAGAATATGTATAATGGTATATGGGCACTGGACTGTGGGATGTAGGATATGTATGATGGGTATATGGGCACGGGACTATGGGATAGAGGATATGTATGATGGGTATATGGGCACAGGACTGTGGGAAGGAGAAGAATCGTGATAATTTGTTTGAACAAACCTCACTTAGTAAATAGAAAACATAACGCACATGAAATTAACAAGCCAAAATTTTTAATTACATAGAAATGCATACAGATTCGTTTTTTTTTTATCAACAGAAAAAAAAAAGAGATTTTCATATTGCTCCAGGGGTCCTTCTTTTGTTGTATACAAGAGAGGATGGAGGGCACCACTAGTCAAAATATATATATATATATATAAGCGAGAGGGCTCACCATGGGCTGGAATAACACATGTAACAACGAAGAGAGAAAAGACAAGCCCATATGCAAGGGAACACCTCAATTGCTTGAGTATAAATGTGAAAAACACTTTATTAACAAGTATCAAAAAAAGCTATATACAGACAAAAAACACACACGATTAAAAACATTTAAAATGCATACAAAGAGACCTACAGTATAGGCCATGCCTTAATATAGAGGCAATGGCAACCCACACCCCAAAAGCATGTCCCCAGCACAGAAACACAGAAAATACAGATGATATCCCACAAATTATGTTAAAGATGGAGAATGGAAGAGAAGGGGTTGGACAAGGAAATTACATCACTTTTTTTTTTTCCTCAGTCAAGTTTGTCAAAGTTATATATCTTTATTGCTGTAAAAAACGCAGAGAAATTCAAAGGCAAAACCGCACTGGAAAACCGCGTCAAAAACTCGTCAAAACTGCACCTGCGTTTTCTGCCAAGAGGTGCGGATTCTGTGCGGAAAAATCCGCAGGCAAATCCGCGACATGTGCACAGGCCCTTAGTCTTAAATCAGTTGCAAAACGGAGACACAGGCAGGCTGATAGACAGAGATGAGGGAGGAGCTAGAGAGTGGTGCAGATCTGTGGAGAGCTTTGTGGGTGAGAGATAAGTATTGTTTTCTGCAGTGAATGGACAACCAGTGCAATGACTGGTACAGGGTAGAGTTGAGCGATACTTTCCGATATCCAAAAGTATCGGAATCGGAATGGTATCGCCGATACCCAAAAAATATCGGCGATACCCGATAACCGATACCGGAAATCCAATGTAAGTCTATGGGAACAAAATATCGGAATTAAAAAAACCCCATTCTTGCCTTGTTGGTTAATTGTACATGAAGGAAAACAACAAAGAGTAATGTAGAATGTATTGGGGGAGGTTGAGGAGACATTAAAGGCATAGATGTTTAACCCAATCAAATGGAATAGCATAAATATTTTTTTTTTAAAAGATGTTCGGATTGACGAAGAAATTGACAATGTTGTTAACGTTTTTTCTATTTTGGCAAATATGTATATTTCACAACTTCCATGCTCTTCACCTTTTTAACTTTTGACACACTTTCTCCTTCATAATCTTCAGCAGCATCATCTTTTTCATCAAATTATTCTTCATCTTCACCTTCTTTATCTTCTTCTTAAACTTCTTGCTATTCATCTTTTTGTTAACATTACTCATATTCTTCTTATTAAACTATTATTCTTATTCATATTGTACTTCATCTTCTTCATCATATTCTTATTTGTGACAGAGAATCCTGTACTTGTAATCTGTCAAAGTATGAATTTTTCATCCTTCCGTTCTTGCTGTCACAAAAGATTTAAATTACAACAGTATTTGTCCGTGTTCAGTTTAGCCTGCAGCAGCAGGCATTTTCCAGGGGCACCACGAGGAGGAACGGACTCACCCCCATACACTGCTTAGTCTTCTTCTGCTTATAATTTAGAGCATATATTTTGCTCTTCATTTTGGTCTTATACTTCATGTTCTTCTGCTTTTTGATCTTCTGCTTATTGTTCTTAAGTCTCTTGTTCTGTATCTTGTAGTTTGTCTTAACCTTCTTAGTCCTGTTTGGTAATCTTTTATTTCTTCTTTGTGATGGTGTTTAGGCTGGTTGGCTTGATGCTCGTCGTCCTTGTGGTCGTCATCTTCTTCGGGGTGGTCATCAGGGTCGTCGTCTTCATTGTTGGATATCCAGAGTGATTACCCAAAAAAGCATTGAAAAAATCTTCAATTTGTAAATGTAGCAGAAGGTACAAGAGTCAATGCAAGTAACGAGGACCAGCTGACTGTGCTGGAACCCGGAGGGGCAGCAGAAGGAAAAGAGCCAATGGCACAACCGAGGACCAGCTGACGTTACTGGGACACGGTTACTAAGCAGGAGGTACCTGTGCTCCAAAGCACTACCAAGGACCAGCAGACGTTGCTGGAACTCGGATACCGAGATGGAGGCACCTAGGCCAAAGGCACTGCGGAGAACCAGCTGACAGTACTGGAACCCGGACGGGTAGCAGAAGGTACAAGAGCCAATGCAAGTAACGAGGACCAGCTGACTGTGCTGGAACCCGGAGGGGCAGCAGAAGGAAAAGAGCCAATGGCACAACCGAGGACCAGCTGACGTTACTGGGACACGGTTACTAAGCAGGAGGTACCTGTGCTCCAAAGCACTACCAAGGACCAGCAGACGTTGCTGGAACTCGGATACCGAGATGGAGGCACCTAGGCCAAAGGCACTGCGGAGAACCAGCTGACGGTACTGGAACCCGGACGGGTAGCAGAAGGTACAAGAGCCAATGCAAGTAACGAGGACCAGCTGACTGTGCTGGAACCCGGAGGGGCAGCAGAAGGAAAAGAGCCAATGGCACAACCGAGGACCAGCTGACGTTACTGGGACACGGTTACTAAGCAGGAGGTACCTGTGCTCCAAAGCACTACCAAGGACCAGCAGACGTTGCTGGAACTCGGATACCGAGATGGAGGCACCTAGGCCAAAGGCACTGCGGAGAACCAGCTGATGGTACTGGAACCCGGACGGGTAGCAGAAGGTACAAGAGCCAATGCAAGTAACGAGGACCAGCTGACTGTGCTGGAACCCGGAGGGGCAGCAGAAGGAAAAGAGCCAATGGCACAACCGAGGACCAGCTGACGTTACTGGGACACGGTTACTAAGCAGGAGGTACCTGTGCTCCAAAGCACTACCAAGGACCAGCAGACGTTGCTGGAACTCGGATACCGAGATGAAGGCACCTAGGCCAAAGGCACTGCGGAGAACCAGCTGACGGTACTGGAACCCGGACGGGTAGCAGAAGGTACCCATGGAAATTTAAGTTGACAGGCCGCGAGCCGGCCGCAGTTACCGAATCCCACAGTACTACAGTGGGTGATTGTCCTATTGTCACAACGGAAACAGCCTTTATTTGCATATCCCGCAGCACACATAGGAAGCACCTAAACTCCAAGCACCATAGAGTCGGCTAACCCGACCGCAACACGACAGGACAACTTATTAGAGGCTAAGTGACGTTTACACTGACAGGAAACAGATGGCGTGCTGTAACCAGTCTGGGCAGGAGTGAGTACCCGTGCCAATGACACTTCCGAGCAACAACTGGCGGTGTTGAAGCCCAGAGATGAGAAGACAACAGGGTGGAGGCAGCATGACTTTTTGCCGTTCACACAGCAGGGGAACAGCTGACATTACTGAACCCCAGTAACACCTCTTCCTGGGACTGTGGGAGAGGGATCTGTTTCTGTCAGACAAACAGGGGTCGATTTGCCGTGTTCCGCTTTGGACAAGGTATATCGACGATATCTTCTTTGTCTGGCAGGGCACCTCGGCCGACCTTGTGCAGTTTGTTTCCACATTAAACAATAATGATCGCAATATTTTCTTGACTTTGACATGGGATCCCCAGTCTATTGATTTCCTGGATGTCAGTATCCGTAAGGATGGTCAGGGGTGTATCCAGACTGACATTTTCCGTAAGAAAACGGCTACGAATACACTATTACATGCCTCCTCGTGCCACCCTCCACATGTTATTCGTGCCATTCCAGTAGGCCAATTCTTAAGATTACGACGTATCTGTTCCACGGACCTCGATTTTGAACATCGATCTATAGATTTAAAAAAACGGTTTTTGGCTCGTGGTTACAGTGGTCGTTCGATTAAGAAAGCCTACCACCGTGCTAAATATTCTTCACGGAATAATCTTCTTTACAGGAATGTGTCACATAACTCGAATACCTCTAATGTACCTAGATTTATCACCTCCTTTCACTCTCAGACTCAGGCCATGAGATCTGCCATTACTGGGGCTTGGCCCATACTCCAAGCTGATCCCATCTTACGGAAGTTGCTCCCTGAGCGTCCTGCGATCACCTTCAGAAGAGCAAAAAACCTTCGCGACCGCCACTCCCATAGTCACTATACAACAACTGCGCCCTTTCACTTTCTTAGTGCAGTGCCTAACGTTGGTGGATGTGCTCCGTGCGGGAAATGCGTTGCCTGCCCAAACATGGTTCGAGGCACCAACTTCTCTAATGCTAAGGGAGACGTGGTATACAATATTGAACATAAAATTACTTGTATCTCACGGTATGTTATATATCATGCCACGTGCCCCTGTGGCTTAATATATATAGGCCTCACCACAAGACAACTTAAGGTTCGTATTAGAGAATACGTGTTGGGCATCATGGCGGCATCTTCCTGCACGGATCCCTCTACCTTGAAGACACTGCCTAGGCATTTTTGGGAGCATCACAATTGTGATGCTACATCACTCATGGTGCGTGGGATTGACTTGCTTAACATCAACATTAGAGGCGGCAGCTTGTCCAAAAGATTATCCCAATTAGAAACAAGATGGATTTGGACCTTGGGCACCGTTGTTCCCAATGGTCTCAATGAAAATTTATCATTTGTCCCCTTCTTGTGATCTCTGCTTTCTGTTTTCGGTATGGTGGTCTCTTTGTTGTGGTACATTTTTTATTCTATTTTAACTTTTATTGATTTTTCTCCTAGTTACATGTGTTTTGATGTTCTGCTTCCACCGCCCGTCAGTCCATAGTGTCCTCAAGCGACCAGTAGCCGTATGCAGCTGTTCGTACATCACAAGCATCATATGAAGATTTGTCACGCTTTTGCTTATTTTTATTGTTTCATCATTTGTATACGATGATTGATTTAATAAGTTCTGTATGTTTTTCATGCTGTGTTATAATTGCCAATTATTCATACCAACTTCTAACATCCGTTTATTTATTTTTGTTGAGGCTGTCTATTTACCATATTTTATGTACACATTTCTGTTTCCCCTGTTTGTTTCGTTTTGTTTATTCTTGGTTATTTTATATGCATTTTATTTTTATATTCTTGTATTTTGTGTCATTGTTTGTATTTGGGTCACCTCTATTTTGGACGCATATTTGCATCTCGATATACTTACCCCTTCATGCCTGCGGTCTGTCTGCCCCATGTCCTGATTGTATTTTCTCCTTGTGGGGCCCCACAATGGTTCTATTACATGTTTGGACATTAGTTGGTTTGCTTGGTCGCTATGGCTTTTTGCCTTTCCATTCAGCTTGCGCTGTTTTTCACTGTCTTGCCCTTGTGCCCTTTTCCAAGATGGTGGTGTTCCCTTCTGGGGCTTTTTGCGCATGCGCCAGCCTCCACTGGCGCTTCCCCTTTTCCTGTCACGTCCCTTCCTGTTCCAGGGATGACGTGATGTGGGGAGAGGTTTGCTTGGGTTGATGGTAATTATCGCCGCCGCCCTTCCTGGCGGCGGGGATATAAATTCAGACATCTGTTAGCTAATCACATGCCCCCTGAGGAAGGAGCTCTGCAGCTCCGAAACGCGCGTCGGGGAGGGCTGGACGGTTTCCGCTGCTCTCTGAGTAGGTAACACATCGTTCCTTATGTCACCATTATCATGGATTTCTATTGTGGGTTGACACCAGCGTTTCACCACTCGGTATGTTAGTACGCCTATTTGCTTGTGACATGCATTACATATGATTTTTATATAAGCTGCATGGGTTACATTACTTTCAGGTATCGTGTAGTTTATTGTGCACTGGCATATTTAAGTGACCACATGTATGCTTTTCTTTCTCTCTTTTTTTCTGTCATCATGTCATATCTGCAGCATTGAGTATATACTGAGACCCTGATGCTACCACTATCTAGATTTTTCTTTGCTATTTATGGCTACTCATTGAGCAGTCTTTGCTGTCAAGCCTGTTTTGTATCCACAATTCTGTGATTGCCACCCTTGGATTACTTCTGTCCTGTATCCATCCCTGTCCAGCTTTTATCATGTCTTGTATTTATCTGTAATAAAGTTTATATTTTTGAGACTATACGGCTGTTGTTTGTGTGGTTTTGCTAGCCAGAATGAAGAGAAATGTGGAGCAGCAGGACTTTTTGCCGTTCACACAGCAGGGAACGCTGACATTACTGAACCCAGTAACACAGGAGCAAGTGTTGACTGTGCTAACAGCACTTCCGAGCAAAACTGGCGGTGTTGGAGCCCAGGGATGAGAAGAGAACATGGTGGAGGCAGCAGGACTTTTTGCCGTTCACACAGCAGGGGAACAGCTGACATTACTGAACCCCAGTAACACAGGAGCAAGTGTTGACTGTGCTAACAGCACTTCCAAGCAACAACTGGCGGTGTTGTAGCCCAGGATGAGAAGAGAACATGGTGGAGGCAGCAGGACTTTTTGCCGTTCACACAGCAGGGGAACAGCTGACATTACTGAACCCCAGTAACACAGGAGCAAGTGTTGACTGTGCTAACAGCACTTCCGAGCAACAACTGGCGGTGTTGGAGCCCAGGGATGAGAAGAGAACATGGTGGAGGCAGCAGGACTTTTTGCCGTTCACACAGCAGGGGAACAGCTGACATTATAAACCCATAACACAGGAGCAAGTGTTGACTGTGCTAACAGCATCCGAGCAACAATGGCGGTGTTGTAGCCAGGAATGAGAAGGAACATGGTGAGCAGCAGACTTTTGCGTTCACCGCAGGGAACAGTGACTTACTGAACCCGTAAACAGGAGCAGTGTTGACTGTGCTACAGCACTTCCGCAACAACTGGCGGTGTTGGAGCCCAGGGATGAGAAGAGAACATGGTGGAGGCAGCAGGACTTTTTGCCGTACATACAGCAGGGGAACAGCTGACATTACTGAACCCTAGTAACACAGGAGCAAGTGTTGACTGTGCTAACAGCACTTCCGAGCAACAACTGGCGGTGTTGTAGCCCAGGAATGAGAAGAGAACATGGTGGAGGCAGCAGGACTTTTTGCCATTCACACAGCAGGGGAACAGCTGACATTACTGAACCCCAGTAACACAGGAGCAAGTGTTGACTGTGCTAACAGCACTTCCGAGCAACAACTGGCGGTGTTGTAGCCCAGGGATGAGAAGAGAACATGGTGGAGGCAGCAGGACTTTTTGCCGTTCACACAGCAGGGGAACAGCTGACATTACTGAACCCCAGTAACACAGGAGCAAGTGTTGACTGTGCTAACAGCACTTCCGAGCAACAACTGGCGGTGTTGGAGCCCAGGGATGAGAAGAGAACATGGTGGAGGCAGCAGGACTTTTTGCGTTCACACAGCAGGGGAACAGCTGACATTACTGAACCCCAGTAACACAGGAGCAAGTGTTGACTGTGCTAACAGCACTTCCGAGCAACAACTGGCGGTGTTGGAGCCCAGGGTCAAGAAGGATGTTTAAATACTATATCAAGTATTTTCCTTGTTACGTGTCAATTAAAAATGTCTATACTCCAAACAAGAGAAATATAACCTTTAGTACCATAAGATGATGATTTTACTTAAAAAATATATGTAAATTAATAATTTACAAACATAAACGCATACATTAACATGTTGAAAAGCAATGCAAACCACAATTAAAATAGGTTAAATAATCTGCTATACGGTTTAAAATAAAAGCATACAAGTACATATCAGAATCCATTAATGATGGCTAAGTAACAGTATGTACACCATTTTTATTGTGTAGACAATGAATGGCTGACTTAAAAACATAATCAGCATTACAAGTTATCTTTGACATTCATAAAACTTTACATTTGGTGAATAATATCACTAAAATTTTTTAAAAAATATCTAAAATTTCCATCATGTAATACTGATAATATGTGCCAATCATTTATATTAACAAACAAAAAATTTAAAAAGTGCATAGTGCAGAGTGAAAACAGATATTTATGCCTGACTGTGGACTTGCAAGCATGACAACGGATAGATAAGGTATATATAGATGAGACTGCATAGCCACAGATGGTGAATGGCGATGTAATACTATACCTCAATAAAGTGTGCGTTACTACTACATCCTTTTTTTTATATAGCTTTATAAAAGGTTAGGTGCATGTATGTTTGCGCCTTTGTTTGGACGCACAGACTGGCTTCCTGCTGTGACGCGTTGGGTATTGGAGTGTCTGTACGTCTTATGACGCAGACTAACATTCACGGTGCGCATCGTTCATCATCGCAAGCGTACCGACAACACAAAGGCGTTGTCATGACTGCTTTACTCAGTAAACATGCACCTATGATGAAACATACACGCATGTGCCCTATTACATAACAAGCTACAAGAAAAACGAGTGTGAGGTGTGACACAGCTGTTTGGTTAAGGTACAGTATTATATCGACATTGTACAGGTGTCGCTATTCAGTCTGATAAATAGATATCATTCACCTATTCTATCAGTTGTCGTTCTTTCAGCACCACTTACAGGTATATATTTTGCTATTGTGACTATGCACTATTGACTTTACTAAGGTAATGCATGATTTTTGTTAGCGATTATCATGTTTACATGAAGGACCTTTATGATATGGGCTGTTAACTTTCTAATTAAATATGTATTTTTTAAAATGACACAAATATAAGTAATGTTGAAGAGGACTATTCCTACATGCATTGTTTGCACAATATTACAGGTGTACATCACGTCCCTTAATCAACATTGGATTATTATATTTACTTGTATGCTTTTATTTAAAAGGCAAGAACACTGAAGTATAACCTTCGCACTGCAGCAGTTGTCAAAGTTCAACCCACATTATGCACTTCCAACATTGCAGCATTTGAGTCATGAGATGTGAGTTGGATTTGTCTAAGCTATGGAGTGACAAGGTTGACCATCAGTATCCTATAGCATAAGTAGGCTTTTGTGTTTGCATTTGTTTTCGACATGTGCATATCTGTAATAATATGTCACAATTATTTTGTTACAGATTTGTGACAAAGACTAATCATTTTATGGTTTTAAAGTTGACGTTTCAAATGTTTACAGCTTAGAAATCAGGGTGTAGCCTCATATCTATGTGTAGCACTAGACACTTTGACATGTCATGTTTTTTTCACATGATTAGGTAGCTAGCAGTAATTTTTGCCGGACACACAGCAGGGGAACAGCAGGCGTTACTGAACCCCACAAACACATCAGCGATTGTTTTCATCTGTGCATCTAACACTTCTGAGCAGCAACTGGCGGTGTTGAAGCCCAGGGTCAAGGAGGGTGTAGGCAGAGGCCTAGTATGAGATGTTTGAAGTTGAGTTGTAGTTAGCAGCAGTAATTTTTGCCAGACACACAGCAGGGGAACAGCAGGCGTTACTGAACCCCACAAACACATCAGCGATTGTTTTCATCTGTGCATCTAACACTTCTGAGCAGCAACTGGCGGTGTTGAAGCCAAGGGTCAAGGAGGGTGTAGGCAGAGGCCTAGTATGAGATGTTTGAAGTTGAAGTTGTAGTTAGCAGCAGTAATTTTTGCCAGACACACAGCAGGGGAACAGCAGGCGTTACTGAACCCACAAACACATCAGCGATTGTTTTCATCTGTGCATCTAACACTTCTGAGCAGCAACTGGCGGTGTTGAAGCCCAGGGTCAAGGAGGGTGTAGGCAGAGGCCTAGTATGAGATGTTTGAAGTTGAAGTTGTAGTTAGCAGCAGTAATTTTTGCCAGACACACAGCAGGGGAACAGCAGGCGTTACTGAACCCCACAAACACATCAGCGATTGTTTTCATCTGTGCATCTAACACTTCTGAGCAGCAACTGGCGGTGTTGAAGCCCAGGGTCAAGGAGGGTGTAGGCAGAGGCCTAGTATGAGATGTTTGAAGTTGAAGTTGTAGTTAGCAGCAGTAATTTTTGCCAGACACACAGCAGGGGAACAGCAGGTGTTACTGAACCCCACAAACACATCAGCGATTGTTTTCATCTGTGCATCTAACACTTCTGAGCAGCAACTGGCGGTGTTGAAGCCCAGGGTCAAGGAGGGTGTAGGCATAAAATATTGAGTTATTGCCTTGTTATGTGGCCATTGCAAATGTATGTACTTCAAACAAGAATAAATGAAGTTTTACTAGGACAATAAAATGATGAATTTCAATTCCAAGAATAGAAAAATATTTATACTTGAGAGTCCTCTGTGGTTGATACCGTTTAATGGCTAACTGAAAATATGGTAACAAATTCCAAGCTTTCGAGACTACTCAGGTCTCTTCATCAGGCTAAGACTAAAACAAAAAATGAAGAATCACATATTTCTACACACAACAGGACATAGGAATAGGTAAGACAAGTGAGGGAGGGACAAGTGAGGGGAGACCGGCCAAAAAATGAGAACAAGGATGAATTATCAGCGCCACACAATAAGAGAAAAAATAATGGATTTACCTGTGGCAAAACAATTTTGTATGCCCGGTCATAGCATGATGGATATGGAATTACTGGTATTAAAATATAACTTCAAATATGAGAAAGATACAAAGGTTTCAGAATATAAGCTCATCATGACCTTTGACACTGTTAGTGATGGAATGAATAGATCACACGGATTTATGTCATTCTATATCAATTAAGGAATCTGCGTCTCTGCCCTTCCAGGGGCATGAAAACACAAAACCAGACCCCAATCAGAGGGCAATAAAACTTTCTATCTTTATCTAGGAACTGTTCCAATATTTATGTTCATCCCTCTGTGATAATGACAGTTCTGCTACACGTCACTTACTTGTCTTACCTATTGCACTATTCCTGTGTCCTGTTGTGTATAGAAATATGTGATGCTTCATTTTTTGTTTTAGTCTTTGCCTGATGAAGAGACGTGAGTAGCCTCGAAAGCTTGCAATTTGTTACCATCTTTTCAGTTATCCATTCAAAGGTATCAACCACTGCGGACTCTCAAGTCTAAATATTTTTCTATCTACTGGCTAACACGGTACGAAGATACACATGTTTCCTAACTTCAAGAATAAAAATAAAGACACTGCAAATATAAACGCATATATGCACATGCCAACAAGAAATGGAACAACACACCACCCAAAAAATTGATTACAAAATATAGTGTTGTAAATTTAAGAATAAAAGTCCATTTTTGTATTTATGAATAATGCTTAAGGAACGCTATGTTAAACCATAACATAGTGAAGACAATGGATTTTGTAATAGTCACTCATCATCATCATCATTGCAATTTAGATGTGACAGTCACAGACATTTCAATTATTTAAGTTAATAAAATCGTTACTTTGTACAGCATGTATGACATGTCCAGCATGGACTCATCAATGTGATGACACAATAATGTACGATAAAAAATAACCATTTAAAAAAACATAATGCATTGTCACAATTTAAGTGTGTGCCTGCAAGTGTAGGTGAAACAAAGGCTACGGATAGCAAAGGTATATTCTATGTCTGTATCAGACAGTGGACAGCCTCTGATGGGTAATGGCGATGTTATACTGTACGTCAATAAAGTCTGCGGCTGCAATCATGCATTTTTTGCTTGTACAGTGTTGAAGAGGGTAAAAGCATGTCTGGTTGCGCAAGGCTTTATCCGTCAACACTACCTTCCTACTGTCACGCGTAGGGTAGGGTAGCGTGTGTCAATTAGATGACTCTATAAAATGTGACGTTACGCAGCGTTATTGCGCCTAGGGACGCCAAAAATACGACAGCAGTAATCATTTACTGTCTAATACTCCACCTATGACCAACAAAAAAAGACCGTTCCCTCTTTAACAATCTACAAGACTAACAAGCATAATGGTTGACGCTGACTTTATTGAGGTACAGTATTACATCGACATTGTCCATGAGTAACTATGCACTGTGATACCTATATACCATTATTAATTTATATCTGTTGTGGTTGTTTCAACAGCACTTGCAGGTATAACTACCTATTGTCAGTATGCATGATGCACTTTCTAGATGTAATAATTTATTATTGCACATTATTACCAGGTTTACATGCTGGCCATTTCATATATGGTGTTTGAAGTTACAGTTGGCATCAGTATGTGTATTTTATAATGTCTGTCATAAATAAAACTCGTGATGATGATGATGAGGATTTTATGATTCGTACATCCATTGACTGCATTATCTTACAGGTACAGATAAAGTTCCTTAAAAAGCATTAATTGATAAGTATGAAATGTACTTTTATGCATTAATTTCAAAAAGTGAAGACTATGTTTTAGTTTTTGTTACCATTTGTAATAGACATGTGCAGATATGCGCTGTGATGACAAATTATTATTTGTCCATATTTGTATAAAAATTTATCATTCTAGGCCTGGAAAACTTCACAATTTCCTGTTTTAAGCATAACAATCAGGGTGACGGCTCTTCCCTATTTGGAGCATGTTCGACATGGGTTTTTCTGTGCATGTGTAGGGAACAGGAAGACTTCTTGCCGGACACACAGCAGGGGAACAGCTGGCGTTACTGAACCCCACTAACACTATAGCTTGTGTATTGGTCTGTGGACAGACACTTCTGAGCAGCAACTGGCAGTGTTGTAGCCCAGGGAGTAGAGTTCAGGTGGTAGAAAGATGAACATAACAGGAGACATGGATAACGTTGCGAACCAGTTATTTAATCTGAAAACGGACAGACAAATTCTGGCGAGATCCATGCCTTGTTCATTTTCAGAAAAGTAAGCCGGTCTACATTATCGGAGGATAGTCGCATGCGACGGTCTGTTAGTACACCACCTGCAGCACTAAAGACGCGCTCCGATAATACACTGGCAGCAGGGCAAGCCAGCACCTCCAATGCATACTGGCTAAGCTCTGGCCATGTATCCAGCTTAGAGACCCAAAACTTGAATGGGGAAGAGCCATCTGGGAGTACACTGAGAGGGAAAGACATGTAGTCTGTCACCATCTTACGGAAACGTTGCCTCCTGCTGACTGGAGCCGTCTCGGATGGTGTAGACATTTGTGGCGCTGCCACAAAACTTCGCCACATTTGGAACATACTGGTCTTGCCCTGTGCAGAGGCGCTGCTTGTGCTCCCTCTTGTTGCAGAGCTGTCTCCACTGCCTCGACGCACAGAGCTGCTTTGTAAAGCAGTAGCAGCAGCAGTGCTCTCGGCTGGAATGGAGAACATTATGGATTGCACCAGTGTGTCTTGGTACTCCCGCATTTTACGCTCCCGGTTCAACGGTGTGATGAGGCTTTGTAAGTTGTCCCGGTAGCGAGGGTCTAGGAGGGTGTACACCCAATAATCAGACGTGGTGAGAATGTGGGCAATGCG
The DNA here is from genome assembly GCA_033576555.1 of Oophaga sylvatica. Taxonomy (NCBI): domain Eukaryota; kingdom Metazoa; phylum Chordata; class Amphibia; order Anura; family Dendrobatidae; genus Oophaga; species Oophaga sylvatica. Next base: position 477,660,581 of record JARQOD010000001.1, read on the forward strand.
GCGGTCGTTTCTCAGGCACTGCAGCATGAAATCAACCATGTGCTGCAGACTCCCAACTGGCCAAGAAACGCTGTCCCCTGCAAGAGGCGTCATCTCTGCCTGCTCTGCATCACCCCACCCTCGCTCTACATACTGACTAGAGCGTTGTGTACCTCCCTCTGGAGCGATGTCTTCCTCCTCCATTGACTCCTCCTCATCCTCCTCACAAAGTGAGCCCTGCCCAGCCCTTTGTGAGGAACCACGTTTCGCTGACTGTCCAGAAGGTGATGGAATTTGTGACTCCTCATCCTCCACCTCTTCCAAAACCTCATCCCTTAGTGCTTGCAGTGTTTTTTGAAGCAGGCAGATAAGGGGGACAGTCAAGCTGACTAGTGCATCATCTGCACTCGCCATCCGCGTTGACTCATCAAACGCACGCAAAACGTGGCAGATGTCCTTCATAGAGGCCCACTCAGTAGTGGTGAAGTGTGAACGGCGCAAATTGCGAGTTGATTGCGCCTGATGCAGCTGATACTCCATTACTGCTGGCTGCTGCTCACACAACCGCTCCAACATATGTAACGTGGAATTCCACCTGGTAGGTACGTCACATATGATGCGATGTTCAGGAAGGCGAAATCTGCGTTGCAGAGCTGCAATGCGCGATCTGGCCATGCTGGAACGTCGCAAGTGAGCGCACTCTAGGCGGACCTTGTGCAGCAGTGCATCAAGATCCGGATAGTCCCTCAAAAAACTCTGCACGACCAAGTTGAGCACATGTGCCAGACATGGTATGTGAGTGAGGTTGCCAAGGCCCAGAGCTGCCACCAGATTTCGGCCATTGTCACACACTACCAAGCCTGGCTGGAGATTCGCTGGCAAAAACCACACGTCGCTCTCCTGCTTGATGGCATTCCAGAGCTCCTGCGCTGTGTGGCTTCGATTCCCCATGGAAATTAATTTCAGGACGGCCTGTTGACGTTTGGCCACGGCTGTGCTCATATCGGTCGCATCAGGTAAGCATTCACGGGTCCATGTGGAGGTAGACCGTGACGGCTCCTGCAGCGATGATTCTGAGGAACTGGAGTAGGAGGAGGAGTCAATGTGGACAGACTTGATTCCTGCAATCCTTGGAGTTGGCAGAACACGTACAGCGCCACTCGCAAGATCTGTACCCGGCTCCACAACATTGACCCAATGGGCAGTGAGGGAAAGGTATCGTCCCTGGCCATGGGTACTGGTCCACGCATCGGTGGTCAGGTGGACCTTGCTACTGACGGCGTTTAGTAGCGCATGTTTAATTTTTCCCTCAACATGCTTTTGCAGACCAGGGACGGCTTGCCTGCTGAAATAAAATCGGCTGGGCACATTGTATTGTGGGACTGCCAATGCCATTAAGTTACGGAAACTGTCAGTCTCCACCAGCCTGAATGACAGCATTTCAAGGGACAGGAGTTTTGCAATGCCAGCATTCAGAGCCTGTGCTCGTGGATGGTTTGCCGAGTATGGCCGTCTTTTATCCCATGCCTGTGCTACCGATGGCTGTTTTGTGGCCTGGGAGTGTGAGGATGACAGGGAACTTGCAGCTGTGGGTGGAATAACACTGGGTCTCTGGACAACAGTGACAGAGGTTCTTCCATGGCGATCCTGTGAGGAAGCCGAACCAGCTGTGTGTGAGCTGGAGGAAGAGGCTCCAACACGAGCTGAAGATGTAGGTGCTGCTGTAGGTTGGCCTACATCTCCAGTGTGTCTTTGTAACTCAACCACGTGCTTTGACCGCACATGTTTCCACATATTTGTGGTATTAAGGTTACTGACACTTTTACCTCTTTTTACTTTTTGATTACACAGCTTGCATTTGACATAGCAAATATCATCTGCAAGTGTGTCAAAAAAGGACCACGCAGTGCAAGTCCTGGGAGCGCCCGTTTTGGCTGTTGGAAGAGAACTGCTACGAACGGGTGCCAAACTGGAGGCTACAGGCAACCGAGTCTGCAGCCTACCTCTCCCTACTGTTTGGACCGTTGGGGCAATCTCTTCCTCAGAGCTGCTACCACCACCTTCCTGTTCCTCACCCATGTTGGGTCTTGGACCTCATCATCTCCACTACCCTCTTCCAACACCTGCTGCTGTTGGGTGGTCTGGCCAGCACCATGCTCAACAGAAACTGGCACCTGAGTCTCATCATCATCATGAGATGCGTTCTGCGTTGTGCTGACCATCGGCACTGGCTCACCCGCCTCTTCAGATTCAGAGAGACACAGCTGTTGCGCATCACTGCATACTGCCTCTTCTTCACATTCCAGAATGCTGCTTGGCTGGGCCCCTGTTTGCAAGCCAACAGATTCTGAGAACAGAAGCAGAGACTCAGCTGGCTCCAGTTCAGAACTCTCTGACTGCCTGGGCAATTTGGCAGGCGGTGAAGAGACAGATGGTTGTTCAACAGTGCTGTGGTCCTGAGAGGAGGTGGAAGCAATTGAAGTCGATGCATTGGCTGCCATCCAACCAACAACGGCTTCAATTTGTTCTTCCCGCAGCAGGGGGGTACGCAGAGCTCCTACAAAAGTGCGCATAAAGGAACGCTCACGGGGAAAACTGGTGGATGCTGTGTCACTGGGTGCAGCAGCAGCCACAGAATCCCCACGTCCTCTCCCTGCTGAAACTCCATGGCCACGACCACGTGCCTTACTCCCTGCCTTCTTCATCTTGGTAGATTGATAAAGAAAGTCAGAAAAGTTATAAGGCCTAAGTGTGGTTATTCCTCAGAGACTGCAGTGAACACTGCAGACAACTGTTCAGTAGCTGTGAAAGGCCCCTTTGTGTACTTCTTTAGTGTTTGCAACCAATGTATTGTATACGGATGGAAGCGCGTCACACTAATAGATTAGATTTTTTTCAAATATAATGGAGCAGCACCAATTAGAGAAAAATGTGAAGGATGAGGCAGTGACACACGCTCAGCAGACTACAACCAGCAGTGGTTGAAGAACTAACTGGAGCGTAATCTGCACTCAAAAAATGAAAAGCTCACAGACTACAGTGAACACTGCAGACAACTGTTCAGTAGCTGTGAAAGGCCCCTTTGTGTACTTCTATAGTGTTTGCAACCAATGTATTGTATACGGATGGAAGCGCGTCACACTAATAGATTAGATTTTTTTCAAATATAATGGAGCAGCACCAATTAGAGAAAAATGTGAAGGATGAGGCAGTGACACACGCTCAGCAGACTACAACCAGCAGTGGTTGAAGAACTAACTGGAGCGTGATCTGCACTCAAAAAATCAAAACCTCACAGACTGCAGTGAACACTGAAACACAACTGTTCACTATCTGTGAAAGGCTCCTTTCTGTACTTCTATAGTGTTTGCAACCAATGTATTGTATACGGATGGAAGCGCGTCACACTAATAGATTAGATTTTTTTCAAATATAATGGAGCTGCACCAATTCCACAAAATAAAATAAAAAAAAGAGTCAGTGAGTGACACATGCAGATGCCTACAAATAGCGGTGGATGCAGAGCAAACTGCAGCGTCACCTGCACTCTCACACACACCTTGCACAGAGCTGTTAAAACAACACTGGCAAAAGGAAGCTTTACACAGCGGTTGGTAAACTAGCCTGCCTAAAGCACAGTACACAAAATCGCAATGTCTAACTGTCCCTCAAAGTCAGCAGAACAGCGTTCTGTCCCTAACTGAGTTCACAGCACAGTGACGCTAAAATGGCAGTGGCGCCTTTTATAGTGCATTCTGACATCATTTCAGCAGCCAATCACAGCCATGCCATTAGTTAAGATGACCGCAGCATTACAGGATGTGCCCACACTTCATAAGATTCCTCATTGGCTGACTAAAATCACATTGCCTCTCAAAGAATTATGGGAACTTCCGATTCTGGTATACGATATTGGAAAAATATCGGAACTAAGTATCGGAATTCCGATACAGCGAATATCGGCCGATACCCGATACTTGCGGTATCGGAATGCTCAACACTAGTACAGGGTGGAGGCATCAGTGTAGTGGCTGGACCGAAATATGATCCTGGTTGCCATATTTAGGATGGATTAGAGAAGAGAAAGTTTGGTTAGAGGGAGAGTGATCAGAGAGTTGCAGTAGTCCAGATGAGAATAGCTAATAGTCACTGACAGTAATAGTTTTTGAAGCTTCAGTTAAGTTGAGAAACGGTTGGATTCTAGAGACGTTTTGAGGTACAGGTAACATAAGCAAGCAAGTTAGTGATTGAATGTAGGGAATAATGGAAAATTATGTGTAAAATTTGACCCCAAGACAGTGAGCATGCTGTTGAGGAGTTTTGGTTGAACCACCCAAAGAAATTGCAATATTTGGTTTAGGTAGGTTAGTAGAGGAAGGAAGCATGAGAAGTTCAGTTTTCAGTGTCTTTTGACACTGCAGTACACTATAATCAGATTGGGCCTTTTTCTGTCCCTCAGTGAAATGATCTGTGCACTCTGACCTCAAATCACTGCATTGGAAAATCCTTAAATGGGGCTACTTGGCCAGCCACCATCTCTTATAGTGGTGTTGTAATGCCTTGGATTGGTTGTATTAGACTATGTATTATAATATTTGCAGGACATTAAAGTGGTGGTCCGAAGGCAAAGTAATTTTGCTCATAATTTAATATCTATTTAGTCCCATAATCTAAGCTATTTTCTACATTAACTGACTACACTGTCTAACGGGTATTGTATTTTTCCTTACTTCCTGTGTGATGACGCCTTATTTGAAAACATACTGGGATACTCAAAAGAAGCGTAATCAGGGGACAGAGGCTGCGGTCACTGCCACAACCCTGCTTTCTTGGTGAAATAAAGCGTCATCAGTGACACTCGTTTCAGTCTCGTTCCTGATGACCTGCGCTTTATTCTCTAAGGACGTCTCGGCCCCAGAACATAATTACTCGATCGGCAATGGAGAACTCTTGGCAATAACACTGGCTGTGGAGGAGTGCCGCTTTCTTCTTGAAGGAGCACAACAACTTGGCCTACTTGCACTCCGCACAGCACCTAAATCAGCTCCATTCAAGGTGTTCTTTGTATTTCACCTACTTTGATTTTATCTTCCACTTCCGGCCGACAGACGAGAACATAAAAATGGACATACTTTCCAGGTCTTTTCGGTCTTCTGACCAAGAGGAGGAACCTCATAGCATCATTGAACTCTACAAGATGCTTACGGTAAAAACATTTGTCTCCGAACCGGATAGGAAGCAAGTGCATCACTGGGTCACTCATCCAAATTAGCTGGTCATGCCAGACAGAAGAAAACAATTCTTCTTATTTCCTGGTACTATTTGTGGCCATTACTGTGCAAGCATATTGCAGATTTAGTCTCGGCCTGTTCCCTGTGTGCCCAGAATATGACTCCAAAACAACTTCCAACCGGCCGGTTATCTCCGCTGGTCGTACAATCTGCTCCCTGGCAGAAAATCGTGAAGATCACTGATCTTGTAGTATCAGCCTAAAGTACCATCTACCATGTGTAGTTGTGAACTACCGTGGGTAGTTGTGGATCGCTTCTCTAATACGACCCATTTTACTCTGCTGTCCGGTCTTCCATCTGCTCCTGTGCTTGCCAAGCAGTTAATTTAACATACTTTTCTCCTCCATGGGATATGTCTCCATAATGTCTCTGATAAAGGCATCCAATTTACATCTCACTTCTGGGCTACCTGAAAACTACTGAATGTCACCTTTGATTTCTTTTCTGCCTACCATCCGCAGTCCAATGGCCAGCGGGTTAATCAGATCCTTACCAACTACCTGTGGCACTTCGTCAATACTCACCACCGTGATTGTGCTGAACTGCTGCCTTGTGCCAAATACAACAACCATGTGAGTGGATCCTTAGCTAAATTCCCATTTTTTTTTGTGGTGTACGGTCAACACCCCAATATTCTGTTTCCTGTTACCGCTACCACCGACATTCCTGCTGCTGAAAATCTACTAAAGTGCTTCTCTAAGATCTGCGAGGACACCAAGATCTCTTTAATTAAATCTTCCGAACTGAGGCCAGAAATGTCTGGACCCACCTTTCTTTCGCCCTGGGCATAAGGTTTGACTTTCATCAACATATGTCTGTCTCAAGCTGCCCTCATATAAATTGGGTCCTTGCTTCATAGATCTTTATAAAGGTTCTCAAACAGATAGTCTATAAGCTCAAACTCCAACTTCTCTACGAATCCTCAATTCATTTCATGTGCCTCTCATCAAGCCTGTCATCTTCAGTCCCTTCTTCAAGGACCCAGATACCACTCCTGCTCCTGTCAGCATGGAAGATGTTTTTGAGGTAGAAAATATTCTAGCCACTAAGAGGGTAAAAGGAAAGACCTTTTTTTTGTTGATTGGAAGGGCTTCTGTCCTGATGAGAGGTCGTGGGAGCCCAGGGAGCACATCCATGCCCCTCTCCTCCTGGAAACATTTCCTGCGGGCCTCACGAAGAGGAGGCTATAAAGGGGGTACTGAAGCACCAGCGTCCCTGCCTGCTTCCTCCCTCCCCCAGCAGGTACACCTAGTTGCTCACCACCATGGCCTCTGTCCCACACTCCCTCCTGCTTCTCCTGCTGCTGCCCAGGGTCTGTGCATGGCTCTGAGATCCCCAGGGACTGTGCTTCAGGCACGCACTCCCTCCCTCATAAAGGGACAGGGCGTGTAATCCTAAAGTGTCCCCAGACAGTGGTTGGGAGACACTTATTATTTAAGGCACCTCCACCTGATAGGAAGTGCTTGCTTGTTCCTGCTTGTCTCTGATTGTGCCTTCCAATGTACCTGCTTGTATCTGCCTATGCCCATCTGTATACCAGCCGTGCTTGCCTGCATCTGCCTGTACCACTCTGTATACTTCCCAGCACCTGCCGTTGCCCACCTATATACCAGCTGATCCCACCAGTAACTGCCACTTCTGGGTTCTTGCCATGTTTGCCTGTGCCAGCTGAGCCTTCCCTTCTTGGCCATTCCAGCTTCCTGTCCCTTGGGGATCAGCTGCTGTGTGTCTGAGATCTGTCCTGGTGTAGCACCTGGTGTCCATCTGGAGCCAAGTTTACCCCCATCATCAGAGGTTCTAGCAAAAAGTCAGGTGTTCAACTATTTATGCTCCAGGCTCTCATCAAACCACGGCACAGTGGTTCCATCACTCCCGTTACAAATGCATACTGAAGTTTTCAGTTATTTTATCCTATTTGTTGTTTGCTGCACAATAAAAAGAAAAACAAATATTCACAGTTGTAGGCATGTTCTTTACGTGAACTGAAGCAAACCCTCAAAAAAAAGTGAAATTCTGTGTTCTGAGGTAGCAAAACACGGAAAATGCCAAGGTGGGTGAATATTTTCGCAAGCCACTGTATATTGAAAAATATATACTAAAGTATATATAGAGATAAGGGGATCAATTTATGGGACTCTATTCCAGCATCCAGGTCAGTAGTACCTGCCTGCAAAACTGTAGGCTCACAAATTTCTTACCTTACTGCATTTCTGGCGCAGCATTTGATTTGTCGGGGCTGGTGGGACATCATCTGTGCGACGTGAGGCACAAATGACGTCACATCAGCCCTGGAAAATCAAAAGACACTCCCAGGACGCCAGAAGGTAAGAGTTTCATGGTCCTCCATTAGCACTGACATGGATGCTGCACCAGAGTCTCACAAATTGATCCGCTGTCTAGCTTTATATTTAAAACAAAAATAAATTTGAAAGCAGCACTAGGAGACAGTTGCAATAGTCAGATGCCAAACCTTCCAAGCATACGCCAATTCTCAAGATAATTAAAAATAAAAAAGAAGGCAGCACACCATATTGGCAAAAAATAGAAAATGTGATTCAATAGCCCATAGGGGCTTAGCAATGTTTCGGTTCAACTGAGAAACTTTTTCAAGCCTTAGCTTTATATTTATGTATGTGGTTTTTTTTTTAATAATTACATTAAGTGGCAGATGTCATACTGTTCTGTCTGTACTTGGTTGTCGGCATGACAATGCATGTCTTTGCTTTAACTCTTTGCTCCTTTTCCCCTAATTGAGCTGTGATGTTGTTGGCTGTTACCTGTATGGAGCCTGCTCAGTTCCCTGCTCTGCTACGTAGCTGTTCATGTGGTGTTAGGTCTTTGCTTTGCTGCATGACCATCCACATGTGCGGTCCCTGGTTGCCGCTGTGGAAGCTGTCCGCGGGTTGCGAGGTCATTTGCTGCTGGTGCATGACTTTCCACGTGTGTCTGGGCGTGCAGCCGCTACCAGGTGCCCTGAGCCTCAGTTCCTTTACTGATTGTGTGTAATGGTTTAAAATTCTGCTAAGGGCATGCGTGGCCACACCTACCCTGCTTTTATCAGGGTTAGTGTGTGTACTTGAAATGCTGTCCCCAGCCAATTGCTGAGGGGCAGCTCCTATATAAAGGCTCCCTGCCCTATGGGCGGGGCCTTAGCTACTCACATAGCTTCTGAATCTTGCCATGTGTATTGTGTGTCCCTGCGCCTGTCCTGGAGGCGGTAAATCCAGGCTTGAATCCCTAATAATAATAATCTTTATTTATATAGCGCCAACATATTCCGCAGCGCTTTACAGTTTAACAGTTTCAAAACAAGTCATAAGTAACAACGTTAACAATACAATAATTAAAGCAAAAAAAGCCGCCCCTGCTCGTGAGAGCTTACAATCTACAATGAGGTGGGGGAGATACAAAGTACAGGTGTGTATATACAATGGTGCATTTACAATGATGGTCCAGCCATCTTAAGGGAGTGAGGGATGGATGGAGATAGTGAATGGGCTACACACACACACACTTACACATAGAATGACTTTGATTAGTGAATGTGATAGGCCGCTCTGTACAGATGTGTTTGAGGGAGCGCCTGAAACCATGCAAATTGTGGATAGTCCTAATTTCTTGGGGTAGAGCATTCCAGAGGATTGGCGCAGCGCGGGAGAAGTCTTGGAGTCGGGAGTGGGAGGTACGGATTAGTGAAGAGGTTAGTCGAAAGTCGTTTGCAGAGCGCAGCAGTCGGTTAGGCCGATAGATAGAAATGAGGGAGGAGATGTAGGGGGGTGCTGCACTGTGGAGAGCTTTGTGGGTGAGAACAAGTACTTTGAATTGGATCCTATAATGAATGGGCAGCCAGTGTAAGGACTGGCGAAGAGCGGACGCGTCCGAGTACCGATTAGCCAGATGGATGACCCTGGCTGCTGCATTAAGGTTGGATTGGAGAGGGGATAGTCAAGTAATGGGGAGGCCAAGTAATAGAGCGTTGCAGTAGTCCAGGCGGGAGTGGATCAATGCTACAGTGAGGGTTTTTGTTGTTTCCATGGTGAGAAAAGGGCGGATTCTAGAGATGTTCTTTAGGTGTAGGCGGCAAGAGCGGGCAAGAGATTGTATATGGAAGGTGAAGGAGAGATTGGTGTCAAACATAACACCCAGACAGTGAGCCTGCTGCCGGGGTGTTATTATGGTGCCGCCCATGGAGAGGGAAATGTCAGATTTAGGGAGGTTAGTAGACAGCGGGAGCAGAAGGAGTTCAGTTTTGGAGAGGTTGAGTTTCAGATAGAGAGCAGGCATGATGTTGGAGACTGCGGACAGACAGTCGGTGGCGTTCTGTAGAACAGCGGGGGTAAGGTCGGGGGATGATGTGTATAGTTGTGTGTCATCAGCATAAAGATGGTACTGAAAGCCAAATCTGCTGATGGTCTGTCCAATTGGGGCCATGTAGAGAGAGAAGAGAAGGGGGCCAAGGACTGAGCCCTGGGGTACACCGACAGTGAGAGGAAGAGGAGATGACGTGGAGCCAGAGAACGAAACACTGAAGCAGCGGTCAGAAAGATAGGAGGAGAACCAGGAGAGAAAAGTGTCCTTAATACCTAGTGACTGGAGCCTAGACAGTAGGAGACAGTGGTCAACTGTGTCGAAAGCTGCAGAAAGGTCGAGAAGCATGAGCAGAGAGTGGTCACTGTTATGTTTTGCTGTCAGAAGGTCATTGGTCACTTTGATGAGTGCAGTTTCAGTCGAATGTAGGGGGCGGAAGCCGGACTGTGAAGGGTCTAGAAGGGAGTAAGTGGAGAGGTAACGGGTGAGGCGATAGTAGACTAGGCGCTCCAAAAGTTTAGAGATGAAGGGGAGATTGGAGACCGGTCTGTAGTTGTTTGTGCAGGAAGGGTCGAGAGTGGGTTTCTTTAGTAGTGGAGTAATGATGGAGTGTTTGAAGGAAGATGGGAAAATGCCAGAGGAGAGTGAGAGATTAAAGATTGTAGTTAGGTGAGTTCTGACAACTGGAGAGAGAGACTGGAGGAGATGTGAGGGAATGGGGTCGGTAGTGCATGTAGTCGGACGAGAGGAAGAGAGGAGTCTGGAGACTTCTTCTTCTGTGATGGGATCAAATGTGGAAAGTGAGCCAGGGGAAATGCAGGGTGGGATGGGAGTCACAGCACTTGGTGGTTGAGAGCAGATTTCCTGATGGATAGTATCTATTTTTTCTATAAAGTGGGAGGCCAGGTCGTCAGAACAAATGTCTGTGATAGGTGCTTGTGCTTTTGGCCTGAGGAGGGAGAGAAAAATGTCAAAAATTTTCTTGGGGTTGTTGGCTAGTGAGGAGATCAGGGTGGTGAAGTAGGTCTGTTTGGCGAGGTGAAGGGCAGCATTATAAGTTCTTAACATGAATTTAAAATGGATGAAGTCTTCTGGTGTGCGGGTTTTTCTCCAGAGGCGTTCAGCACTCCTAGAGCATCGCTGAAGAAGTTGAGTTTGCAATGTGAGCCAGGGTTGTTTTACTGTGTGTTTGGAAGTTCTGAGGATGATCGGTGCTACATGGTCAAGGGTGCTTCTAAGAGTGTCGTTGTAGTGATGAACAGCCAGATCAGGACAAGGAAAAGAGGAGATTGGGGACAGTGATGAGTGTAGGGAGTCAGAAAGTGTCTGAGGGTTAATGGCTTGTAGATTTCTGAATGTGTGGTAGGTAGGAGTGCGCTGGAGTGGTCAATGATTTGTGAGAGTGAAGGAGAGCATGTTGTGGTCAGAGAGTGGAAGCGGTGACTTATTTAGGTGGGAGATTGAACAGAGGTGGACAAAGACCAGGTCAAGGGTGTTACCATCCTTGTGTGTCTCAGAGGTTGAAAGCTGTGAGAGGCCTAGAGAAGTGGTTAGTGATAGAAGCTGAGATGCAGATGTGGAAGTAGGGCTGTTAATGGGGATGTTGAAGTCTCCAAGGATAAGGGTTGGTAGTTCTGAGGACATGAAGTGCGGCAGCCAGGCTGAGAAGTGGTCAAGGAAGACCGGGTGGGCGAGCCTGGGGGCCGATATATGACCACTACTCTGAGGGAGAGGGGACGGAAGAGCCTGATGGTGTGGACCTCAAAAGAAGGGAATGAGAGTGATGGAATTGGGGGGATGACCTGGAAAGTGCATTGTGGGGACAGGAGTATGCCAACTCCACCACCATGTCTGTTTGCGGGTATTGGGGAATGGGAGAACTGTAAGCCACCATAGGAAATGGCAGCAGGGGAGACAGTGTCAGAATCCTGAATCCAGGTTTCCGTGAGGGCCAACAGATGAAGAGAGTTGTTCAGAAAGTAGTTGTGCAGGAAGGATAGCTTGTTGCATGCAGACCGTGGATTCCAGAGGGCACAATTAAAAGAAGGAGATGTGTTATGAATGTGCTAGAGATGGTTTCTGAGCAGAGGCTCCCTCTGGTGGTTACAGACAGTACTTAACCTTTCAGCGAGGAGTGGCAATCTGGGTTCATGGACTGGTCTGATATAAGGGAGGTTCCCTCCCATGATGGTTGCCGGTGATCAATTGTTCTTGTCTCAATTGTGGTTCCTGGTTCATTTGGAAGTTTGCTGGAGTCCTGCCTGCATCTCCTGCTTTTAGATAAGATATTTTTTGCTTTTCTTTTTGTGCTTGCTTTTTGCATTGTTTTCTGCACTTTTGTGGAGGTCAGCCAGGTCCCCTCCTGGGGCCTGAGCTCCTCACAGTTTTTCTGCAGCCACTGTTATTTGCTCATTTGCTTTTCCCTGTTTTTTCAGCGGCTGCGGCTTGGTTTTTGTTCACACTGAGATCTGATTTAGTAGGTGCCTGAGATCAAGTGTGAAGTTTCCACAATCAGTGACGTGGTTGAGAAAATATTGGATTCTCGTTTTTCTAGACAGAAACTCCAGTATTTGGTTAAGTGGAGAGGTTATGGTCAGGAGGACAATTCTTGGGTGTTTGCTTCGGACATCCATGCTAGGAGACTGATCCGTGTCTATCACCGAGCTCATCCTGATCGGCCTGGTTGCACAAGTGAGGGTTCGATGACCCCTCCTCAAGGGGGGGGGTACTGTTATGAATGTGCTAGAGATGGTTTCTGAGCAGAGGCTCCCTCTGGTGGTTACAGACAGTACTGAACCTTTCAGCGAGGAGTGGCAATCTGGGTTCACGGACTGGTCTGATATAAGGGAGGTTCCCTCCCATGATGGTTGCCGGTGATCAATTGTTCTTGTCTCAATTGTGGTTCCTGGTTCATTTGGAAGTTTGCTGGAGTCCTGCCTGCATCTCCTGCTTTCAGATAAGATATTTTTTGCTTTTCTTTATGTGCTTGCTTTTTGCATTGTTTTCTGCACTTTTGTGGAGGTCAGCCAGGTCCCCTCCTGGGGCCTGAGCTCCTCACAGTTTTTCTGCAGCCACTGTTATTTGCTCATTTGCTTTTCCTTGTTTTTTCAGCAGCTGCGGCTTGGTTTTTGTTCACACTGAGATCTGATTTAGTGGGTGGCGAGATCGTGTGATCTCAGTATTTTTGTAATCAGAATTGTTGGATTTTTGTAGGGTTTTCTGGGTTGCAGAAAGTAATCTCTCCTGTCCTATCCTATTTAGTCAGCTTGTGGCCCCAGCGTTTGCTCAGTCTATTTTCTGCCTATGTTTGTATTTTCATCTTGCCTAACCGCCATTATATGTTTGGGGGCTTCCTATTTTCTTTGGGGATCTGCTCCGGGGCAGATAGCTTTCATCTTTCTGCCTTTAGGTGTAGTTATCTCTCAGGCTGTGACGAGGCGTCTAGGACCAACGTAGGAATGCTCCACGGCTACCTCTAGTTGTGTCGTTAGTTTAGGAATCTGAAACCCATCAGTTACCAACATCTCAGGTGTTCGGCTGCCCTGCTGTTGTTCCTGTCCTCCTCAGCTACCGAAACATAACAGAGATGAGGGAGTGCAAGTAATATTAATAAGATTATTATGGTTTCGATATGAGGTAGGGTAGGGATTGAGGTTGGGTGATGGTGGACCAGGGTTGGGGGAGATGTCCCCTGAAATCAGTAGGAGTAGGAAGATAAAGAGCAGGTAGTTGTTGGAGTTGTAAGTAGGTTTTTTCTGTGATGTGTGTGGGCAAGATGGGCTGAGGTTTCACAGGAAGGTGAGGAGTGCATGGGAGCTGTACATGGGAGAGGGAAGTATAGAGGGGCTGATGTGTATGAGTCGTGATGGAGGGGGGATGGGGCGGTGAATGTGGATGGCAAGGGAACACAGGAGGATAGGGATAAAGTACATAATTAAAAAGAAAGCAAAGTGTGGGGTACCTGATTCCAGCCCTGATTAACTGCCATGGATAACTGCCATTTACAAGATGCTTATCTTCTGTGATGCTTTCCTTCTGGGATACGTGCGCCCCCACACTGCGTGCGCCCCTTAGACTACTCCTAAATATATAGCCCACACTACAGGGTCAGGAAAGTGGGACTGTGGGAGCTGCTTTGGGATAATTTGGCAGCTGGGGATAGCACACCAGGGGGTGGTTAGATCATCATAGGCACTAGAGCTTGCTACATCTATATGCTTTAGCACCTTCCACCTGATAAGATCTAGAGAGGCCCCAGTCACAGGGATATACAGCAGTAAGTATTAAGCACAGTTCAAAAAATGAATTATACCAAAGCTTTACCAGGCACATTAAACTATGTTGCAAGATGGTAAAGCAGTGGTTGGCAACAAGCAGAAGTATGGAGGGCATACCATTTGTATATATTGCAGCATACAAGACAGATAGGGATTGTATCATTCAGCTGTTTGCTTCCAGTGAATGCAGTGCATACCATTAGTATATATTGCAGCATACAAGACAGATAGGGATTGTATCATTCAGCTGTTTGCTTCCAATGAACGCAGTGCATACCATTAGTATATATTGCAGCATACAAGACAGATAGGGATTGTATCATTCAGCTGTTTGCTTCCAATGAATGCAGTGCATACCATTAGTATATATTGCAGCATATAAGGCAGATAGGGATTGTATCATTCAGCTGTTTGCTTCCAATGAATGCAGTGCATACCATTAGTATATATTGCAGCATCCTTGATACTGTACCTGACTCTGTCTGAACTGTGTCTGCTGAGTTATGTTCCTGGAAGTCCTTCTGAGTCCTGAACCCTGTGCCCAGTGACTGTGACTCTTTGCTAACTGACTTTCTGTGATATAACCTGGGTTCTGTTTTCCAAGCTTGACCTCAGGGTGTTATGAATGTTTTAGAAATGAATTCTGAGCAGAAGCTCCCTCTGGTGGTTACAAACAGTACTGAACCATTCAATGAGGATTGGCAATCAGGAATCACAGACTGGCTGGATATAAGGGAGATTCCCTCCCATCATGGTTGCCGGTGATCAATTGTTCTTGTTTCAACGTTGTTTCCTGGTTCACTTGGAAGCTTGCTGAGTCTTGCCTCTTCGCCTGCTCTCAGATAAGATATTTTCTGTTTTTTGTTTTTGTGCTTGCCATTTGCATATTTATCTGCATTTCTGTGAGGTTGGCCAGGTTCCTCTACCTGGGGGGCTTGGTCTCCTCTCGGTTCCTCTGGAGCCACTGTTGTTTGTTCATTTGCCTTTTCCAGTTTTTTCAGTGGCTGCGGCTTAGTTTTGTTACACCAGAGAACTAATTTAGGTGGTAGAGGTCGTGTGATCTCAGGTGTTTTTGCAATTAGTAGCGTTGGCTTTTTTTAGGGTTTTTTTTTGATTGCAGTAAGTATCCTTCCTATCCTTTTCTGTCTAGGCAGATTGGGCCCCAGCGTTTGCTCATACTATTTTCTGTCTGTGTCTGTATTTCCTCTTGTCTAACCGCCATTACATGTTTGGGGGCTTCCTATGTTCTTTGGGGATCTGCTCCGGGCAGATAGCTTTCCTCTTTCTATCTTTAGGTGTAGTTAACCTCTCAGGCTGTGACGAGGCATCTAGGACCAACGTAGGAACGCTCCACGGCTGCCTTTAGTTGTGGTGGTTAGTCAGGGTACTGCAATCCAGTAGATTCCAACCTCTCTGGTGTATTGCCGTTTTTGCCTGCTCTCCTCAGCTACCAAAACATAACAGGGTTCATCTTGGAAGTAGGAGTGTGGTGTGTCTGCTGAGTATCTGCTACTCTGTGCTCAGCTTGTTATTCGATGCTATCCCCAGCTGGCTCCTGTTCAACCCAATGAGGCTTGCACCAGACCGCTTGGGTTCCTTTTTAGGACGCTGCCAGATGTCCGGAGTCCGATGACCGTGGCCTCTTGCCCAGAGCCTGATGACCACGGCCTGATTTCCGATGTCTGAGGACCACTTCCAGATTTCCGGATCCTATCCTTCCCTGCCTGATGCCCGGAGCCTGCCAATCGTTCCCAGATGTCCTGAGCCTGATACTGCGGCCTCATGTCCGGAGCCTGATGTCCGCAGGCCAATGTCCGGAACCTGTCGATCGTTGCCAGATGTCCGGAGTCCGATGCCAGTGTTCTGATGTTCCTGAGATCCAGTCCGTGTTCCTGTGTCCGTGTCCCTGGGTCCGTGATCCTGATGTCCAGTCTTTGTTCCTGATGTCCGGTCCTTGTTCCTGATTCCATGTTCCTGTGGCCATGTTTCTGAGGTCCAGTTCGTGTTCCTGAGTCCGTGATCCTGATGTCCTCGTGTGTCCTGTCTGCGTCCTGATGACCTCATGTACCCTGATGTTTTGCCTGGGTCCTGATGACCTCGTGTACCCTGATGTCATGCCTGTGTCCTGATGTCCCACCTATGTGTGCCGCGGTGATCCGTTGGTGCCTTGGGGTCCTCTGGAATCGGATGCCTGGCATAGGCATGTTTGATTTATGTACTGTGTGTCTTTGCTTTATTACTTTAGTAAACTTTATTTCCTCTATACCTGAAGTTGTGCGGTGTAATCAAGTTCTACGTGTCTCTTCCTTGTCCACATGCTCAGCTGCCACAGAACCCCGGTCTCTGCCCTTCCCTGGTTCAGGTGGGTCTGGGTCCCCCTCTGCGGTATGGAGGGTCCATGTTGTGTCCCCGAGATACGCCTGCCCACGCCATGGTGGTCGGTTAGCGTGGGGGCGATTATGGGCTGGGCCGCTTCTCGGCGGCTGCAGCCATTCGTGACAGAAGCTAAGGCCTTGGACTCAGCTGAGCATGTATGGACGGTAGGACTTTTTCCGAGCCCCGCTTGGCCGGCAGATGAGATGGCTCGGATCCCAGCTGGTAGTGGACTAGATTGCTCAACCCTGAGCTTGGTTAGCGGTTTGGATTTCTGGAGCAATGAACTCTGCTGTATGTGAACTGGGACTTACCGCCTATCCCAAGAAAAGTTTCTGCGTATTTTTTTTTTTGGGACTTCAGAAGACGGGGCTTTAGGAGGGGAAAATGTCATGCTGTTCTGTCTGTACTTGGTTGTCGGCGTGACAATGCATGTCTTTGCTTTAACCCTTTGCTCCTTTTCCCCTAATTGAGCTGGGATACTGTTGGCTGTTACCTGTATGGAGCCTGCTCAGTTCCCTGCTCTGCTACGTAGCTGTTTGTTATTTTTCGGTAGCTGAGGAGTGCAGGTAAAAAAGGCAATACACCAGAGCAGTTGGAATCTATGAGATTGCAGTACCCTGACTAACCACCACAACTAGAGGCAGCCGTGGAGCGTTCCTACGTTGGTCCTAGACGCCTCGTCACAGCCTGAGAAACTAACTACACCTAAAGATAGAAAGAGGAAAGCTATCTGCCCCAGAGCAGATCCCCAAAGATAACAGAAAGCCCCCAAACATGTAATGGCGGTTAGACAAGAAGAAATACTGACACAGACAGAAAATAGTATGAGCAAACGTTGGGGCCCAAACTACCTAAATAGAAAAGGATAGGAAGGGTACTTACTGCAATCCCAAAAAACCCTGAAAAGCACCAACTCTACTAATTTCAAAAACACCTGAGATCACACGACCTCTACCACCTAAATTAGTTCTCTGGTGTAACAAAATCAAAACAGCAGCCACTGAAAAAACTGGAAAAAGCAAATGTACAAACATCAGTGGCTGAACTAAACTGAGAGGGCAAAAGCCCCCGGAGGGGACCCAGAAGGCCCCCACAGAAGTGCAAGACAAAATGCAAAAATAAAGCACAAAAACAAAAAGAAGGAAATGACTTATCTGTAAGCAGGAGATGCAGACACGACACAGCAGGCTACAAAGGAAACAGGAATCAAGGATTGAGACCAGAACAATTGATCACCGGCAACCCTGATGGGAAGGCGACTCCCTTATATAAGACCAGTCAGTAACACCTGATTCCCAATCCTCACAATCTTCACTGGACAGTCCAGTACCGCTAGTAACCACCAGAGGGAGCCTCTGCTCAGAACTCATCTCAAGCCCATTCACAACAGTACCCCCCCCTTGAGGAGGGGTCACCGAACCCTCATTTGAGCAACCAGGTCGGTCAGGATGAGTTCTATGATACGCACGGATGAGTCTCCTAGCATGGATGTCCGAAGCAAACACCCAAGAATTGTCTTCCTGACCATAACCTCTCCACTTAACCAAATACTGGAGTTTCAGTCTAGAAAAACGAGAATCCAATATTTTCTCAACCACATACTCCAGATTGCCCTCAACCAAAACAGGGTCAGGAGGCACAGCAGTAGGAACCACTGGCTCAACAAACCTCTTCAACAAGGACTTGTGGAACACGTTATGGATCTTAAATGTCCCTGGAAGAAGCAAACGAAAAGAAACAGGATTAAGAATCTCCATGATCTTATAAGGTCCAATGAACCTAGGCTTAAATTTAGGAGATGCCACTCTCATAGGAATATTTTTTGAGGACAACCAGACCAAGTCCCCCACTTTAAACCGAGGACCATCAGTCCTATGCCGGTTAGCAAACCGCTGGGCCTTCTCCTGAGAGAGGGACAACCTCTCCACTACCTGGTCCCAAATCAGTTGCATACGCTCCACAACAGAGTCAACACCTGGACAGACAGAAGCCTCCGTCTCTCCTGAAGAAAATCGAGGGTGAAACCCAGAATTACAGAAAAATGGAGACATCAAAGTGGCAGAGCTAGCCCTATTATTAAGAGCAAACTCAGCCAAAGGCAAAAAAGAGACCCAGTCATCCTGATCAGCAGACACAAAGCATCTTAGATAAGTCTCCAATGTCTGGTTTGTTCTCTCAGTTTGACCATTGGTCTGAGGATGAAACGCCGAGGAGAAAGACAACTGAACACCAAGTTTAAAACAAAAGGTCCTCCAAAATCTGGAAACAAA
Organism: Oophaga sylvatica; assembly: GCA_033576555.1. Classification (NCBI taxonomy): domain Eukaryota; kingdom Metazoa; phylum Chordata; class Amphibia; order Anura; family Dendrobatidae; genus Oophaga; species Oophaga sylvatica. Next base: position 477,679,082 of record JARQOD010000001.1, read on the forward strand.
CTGGACTCCTCTGTCAGACACAATGTTCTCAGGAATGCCGTGTAAACAAACCACGTGCTGAAGGAACAACGGCACCAATTCAGAGGAGGAAGGCAACTTAGGTAATGGCACAAGATGTATCATCTTGGAAAACCTATCACAAATCACCCAGATGGCGGTCATTCTCTGAGAAACAGGGAGGTCGGAAATGAAATCCATAAAGATATGGGTCCATGGTCTCTTGGGCACAGGCAATGGCATCAACAAACCACTAGAGCGAGAGCAAGGCTTGGAGCGAGAGCAAGTCCCGCAGGACTGCACAAATTCCCTGACATCACGAGACAAGGTAGGCCACCAAAAGGACCGACTAACCAAGTCTCTGGTACCAAAAATTCCGGGATGACCAGCCAACGCGGAACAATAAATCTCAGACATCACACTCCTTTTCCACTGGTCCAGGACAAACAATTTTCCAACCGGGCAGCGCTCGGGCCTATCCTCCTGACATCCCTCCAGAGCAAGTCTCAAATTGGGTGAGATGGCGGAAAGAACTAACCCTCTTTCAAAATAACAGAAGGATCAGATAACTCAGGAGAGTCCGCAAGGAAACTCCTCGAGAGGGCATCTGCCTTAACATTCTTAGTGCCCGGAAGAAGAGGAAACCACAAATTAAAACGTGTGAAAAACAAGGCCCACCTGTCCTGTCTAGGATTAAGTCGCTTGGCAGATTCCAGATAAACCAGATTCTTATGGTCCGTAAGGACCACCACCTGATGTTTGGCTCCCTCCAGCCAATGTCTCCACTCTTCAAAAGCCCACTTCATGGCCAATAACTCCCGATTACCCACGTCATAATTACGTTCAGTAGGAGAAAATTTTCGAGAGAAAAAGGCACAAGGGTTACTTTTAGAGGTCTCAGGATCTCTTTGGGACAAAACGGCACCTGCCCAATTTCAGAGGCATCAACCTCCACCTGAAATGGCAGAGAAACATCAGGCTGCCGTAGAACAGGAGCAGAAGTGAATCTCTGCTTAAGTTCCTGAAATGCAGAGACTGCCTCAGGAGGCCAATTCACCACATCAGAACCGTTTCTGGTCAAATCAGTCAATGGTTTAACAATAACCGAGAAATTACCAATAAATTTACGATAAAAATTGGCAAAACCCACGAATCTTTGAAGAGCCTTTAATGAGGTAGGTTGGACCCAATCACAGATGGCCTGAACCTTGACCGGGTCCATTTCAATAACAGATGGGGACAAAATGAATCCCAGAAATGAGATCCTCTGTACGCCAAAAAGACACTTTGATCCCTTCACATACAGAGCATTCTCTCTCAAAATCTGGAATACAGTTCGAACATGTTTCACATGAGAGTCCCAGTCATTGGAAAAAATCAAGATATCATCCAAATAAACAATCAGAAATTTATCCACAAAATCCCTGAAAATGTCATTCATGAAGGACTGGAAGACAGAAGGAGCATTAGTGAGCCCAAAGGCATCACAAGGTACTCAAAATGCCCTTCAGGGGTATTGAATGCCGTCTTCCATTCATCCCCGTGCTTAATGCGAATAAGGTTATATGCCCCCTGAGGTCAAGCTTGGTAGACCAAGTAGCATTTTTCACCCTGGAAAACAGGTCAGAAATCAAGGGTAACGGATATTGATATTTCACAGTAATATTGTTCAAAAGACGATAATCAATACACGGCCTCAATGTACCATCCTTTTTGGCCACAAAGAAAAAACCGGCACCTAAGGGTGAAGAAGATGGTCTGATATGACCCTTCTCCAATGACTCCTTGATATAAGACCGCATAGCGTCATGTTCAGGTACAGACAAGTTAAAAAGGCGACCTTTAGGGAATTTACTACCAGGCACTAATTCAATAGCGCAGTCATAGCTCCTATGGGGAGGCAAGGATGCAGATTTACTTTCGCTAAACACATCAGAAAAATCAATCAAAAAGTCAGGAACATCCTGAGCCTGGGGGGAGGCAGAAAAAACAGGAGTGTTGGTATTAACACATTGGCAGCCCCAACTGGTTACAGACACGGATTTCCAATCCAAAACAGGATTTATGAGATTGTAACCAAGGGAAACCCAGTACGATAATGTCATGCAGATTATACAGAACCAAAAATTTGCAGCTCTCCTGATGATCAGGTTCAACCCTCATTATCACCTGAGTAGAGAACTGAGGTTTATTCTCAGCCAAAGTGGTAGAATCGATCCCCAGAAGGGGAATAGACTTCCGTAGGGGTATCAAGGGAAACCCACAACGTTTAGCAAAATCAAAATCCATCAGGTTAATAGCTGCTCCTGAATCAACGAAAGCCTGAGCAGAAAATGAGGACAGAGAGCATATCAGGGTAACAGTTAATAAAAACTTAGTCTGAACACTACCCAAGACAACTGAGCGTGCAAAACGTCTTCCCCGCTTAGGGCAGACTGAAATAGCATGAGAGGCATCACCACAGTAGAAACATAACCCATTGCGCTTCCGAAACTCATGACGCTGTGCCCCAGAAACCACTCCATCACACTGCATGGATTCAGAAGCAGGTTCACAAGGCAACACTATTCCACGCATACTTCTCCGCTCACGCAAACGTCTGTCAATTTGAATTGCTAATGACATAGAATCATTGAGACCAGAGGGGATAGGGAATCCCACCATTACATCCTTTACATTATCTGACAGACCCTTCCGAAAAAGGGCTGCCAAAGCGTCGTCATTCCATTTGGTCAGGACTGCCCACCTACGGAATCTCTGACAGTATAACTCAGCGTCATCAAGCCCCTGATTTAATGCCAACAAGGCTTTTTCAGCTTGATCAGTGACATTAGGCTCATCATACAATAACCCCAAAGCCTGAAAAAATGCATCAACATCACTCAAGACAGGATCCCCAGGTGTCAGGGAAAAAGCCCAATCCTGAGGATCGCCGCGCAGGAGAGAGATGACAATTTGAACCTGCTGCGCTGCGTTCCCCGAGGACTTAGATTTCAAGGCAAAAAACAATTTACAGTTATTTTTGAAATTCTGAAACTTAGCTCGATCCCCTAAAAACAAATCTGGCATGGGAATCCTAGGCTCCACAACAGGCAACCCAGCAAGATAGGCAGCAATACTCCGAACCTCAGTGGCAAGCTGATCCACACGGCCAGACAACTGTGCAAACTCCATTGAGAGAAAAAATACCCCCCAGCACCCAGAGATACAGAGGGAAAAAAAAAAAAATGCAACAAACAGAAAAATATCTCTGACAAATCTGACAACCTTTTTTCTTTCACAATATTTTTCCCTTCTGTGAGTACCATACAATTTTAAATTTTTGGCCGGTGATACTGTTATGTTTCGGTAGCTGAGGAGTGCAGGTAAAAAAGGCAATACACCAGAGCAGTTGGAATCTATGAGATTGCAGTACCCTGACTAACCACCACAACTAGAGGCAGCCGTGGAGCATTCCTACGTTGGTCCTAGACGCTTCGTCACAGCCTGAGAAACTAACTACACCTAAAGATAGAAAGAGGAAAGCTATCTGCCCCAGAGCAGATCCCCAAAGATAACAGAAAGCCCCCAAACATGTAATGGCGGTTAGACAAGAAGAAATACTGACACAGACAGAAAATAGTATGAGCAAACGTTGGGGCCCAAACTACCTAAATAGAAAAGGATAGGAAGGGTACTTACTGCAATCCCAAAAAACCCTGAAAAGCACCAACTCTACTAATTTCAAAAACACCTGAGATCACATGACCTCTACCACCTAAATTAGTTCTCTGGTGTAACAAAATCAAAACAGCAGCCACTGAAAAAACTGGAAAAAGCAAATGTACAAACATACAGTGGCTGAACTAAACTGAGAGGGCAAAAGCCCCGGAGGGGACCCAGAAGGCCCCCACAGAAGTGCAAGACAAAATGCAAAAATAAAGCACAAAAACAAAAAGAAGGAAATGACTTATCTGTAAGCAGGAGATGCAGACACGACACAGCAGGCTACAAAGGAAACAGGAATCAAGGATTGAGACCAGAACAATTGATCACCGGCAACCCTGATGGGAAGGCGACTCCTTTATATAAGACCAGTCAGTAACACCTGATTCCCAATCCTCACAATCTTCACTGGACAGTCCAGTACCGCTAGTAACCACCAGAGGGAGCCTCTGCTCAGAACTCATATCAAGCCCATTCACAACAGCTGTTCATGTGGTGCTAGGTCTTTGCTTTGCTGCATGACCATCCACATGTGCGGTCCCTGGTTGCCGCTGTGGAAGCTGTCCGCGGGTTGCGAGGTCATTTGCTGCTGATGCATGACTTTCCACGTGTGTCTGGGCGTGCAGCCCCTGCCAGGTGCCCTGAGCCTTAGTTCCTTCACTGATTGTGTGTAATGGTTTCTGATTCTGCTAAGGGAATGCGTGGCCACACCTACCTGCTTTTATTAGGGTTAGTGTGTGTACTTGAAATGCTGTCCCCAGTCAATTGCTGAGAGGCAGCTCCTATATAAAGGCTCCCTGCCCTATGGGTGGGGCCTTAGCTACTCACATAGCTTCGGAATCTTGCCATGTGTGTTGTGTGTCCCTGCACCTGTCCTGGAGGCGGTATATCCAGGATTGAATCCCCGATCCTGTACCTGTCCCTGCGCCTGTCCTGGAGGCGGTAAATCCAGGCTTGAATCCCTGATCTTGTACCTGTCCTGCGCCTGTCCTGGAGGTGGTATATCCTTGATCCTGTACCTGTCCTGTACCTGACTCTGTCTGAACTGTGTCTGCTGAGTTATGTTCCTGGAAGTCCTTCTGTGTCCTGAACCCTGTGCCAGTGACTGTGACTCTTTGCTAACTGACTTTCTGTGATATAACCTGGGTTCATCTTGGAAGTAGGAGTGCGGTGTCTCTGCTGAGTTTCTGCTACTCTGTGCTCAGCTTGTTATTCGGTGCTATCCCCAGCCGGCTCCTGTTCAACCCAGTGAGGCTTGCACCAGACCGCTTGGGTTCCTTTTTAGGTCGCTGCCAGATGTCCGGAGACCGATGACCATGGCCTCTTGCCGGAGCCTGATGACCACGGCCTGATTTTCGATGTCTGAGGACCACTTCCAGATTTCCGGATCCTATCCTTCCCTGCCTGATGCCGGAGCCTGCCGATCGTTGCCAGATGTCCTGAGCCTGATACTGCGGCCTCATGTCCGGAGCCTGATGTCCGCAGGCCGATGTCCGGAACCTGTTGATCGTTGGCAGATCTCCGGAGTCCGATGCCAGTGTTCTGATGTTCCTGAGATCCAGTCCGAGTTCCTGATTCCGTGTTCCTGGGTCCGTGTTCCTGATGTCCAGTCCGTGTTCCTGATTCCGTGTTCCTGATGTCCGGTCCGTGTTCCTGATTCCATGTTCCTGAGTCCGTGTTCCTGAGATCCAGTCCCTGTTCCTGTGTCCGTTGTTCCTGATGTCCAGTCCGTGTTCCTCATTCCGTGTTCCTGATGTCCGGTCCGTGTTCCTGATTCCATGTTCCTGAGTCC
>JARQOD010000001.1:477684675-477795955 GCA_033576555.1 Oophaga sylvatica
TAACCCCTACAGGTGTGAAATTTTGCACACATAGACTGATGTAATTGTTTGTGCAAATCAGATAGCAAAGGACATGAAAAGACATGGTTAACCCTATGTACACCAAGTGTCATTTCATGTCGGGTTCTGCATTTTCACAAAAGACGTCAATTGAATTAGCGGCTATTATACTATGTAGAAGTGTATGAACTATAAATATAAATATATATATATATATATATGTGTCACAAATTCAATGACATGTATATATATATGAGGTGTAAAATTGCTGAAAAAAAATGCGTGGGCTCCCGCCCTATTTTCGCAACCAGACAGACAAAGCCAGTGAGTGGGGGCAGATAATAATAGCCCAGAGAGGGACCATTATTTTTGGCCCCCCCCTGGCTACTAACATCTGCCCCCAGACACCCCAGAAAGGGCAAATCTCTAATTAGATTTGCCCTTTCTGGCACTTTGCCCGTCTATTCCCATTGCCCTGTAGCGGTGGCGAATGGGTTAATAAGGGGTTAAAATGACCTTGCAACTGAAAGGTCACTTTAAGCCAGGTTAATAATTGAGAGCTGTCAATTAGACAACTATCAATTATTAATCCTATTGCATGAAATAAAAATAAAACACCACACTTTAATTAAAAATCATTTTAATGAAATAAAGACACATGTTTTTGACCATCTTTTATTTTACTGCAAAAACCATTTCCTGTAATAAAAATAAAATAAAAAAGCAAAATTATTCTTACCTATCCCATGCACAGTCAGGTCCCACGGTGTAATCCTTCAGAAAGGGTTAATGTTTACTGCCGGGACCGCAGCTAATGCTGCAGCCTCACAGTAAACCCCCAAATGAATGAGTTCCTCTCCTGGCTGACAGGAGAGTAAAGGCTGGGTCTCACATAACGATACACCAGCGATCCCGACAACGATATGCACTTGTCAGGATCGCTGGTGTATCGCTACATGATCGCTGCTGAGCTGCCAAAAAGGCAGCTCAGGCAGCGATCTGGGACAGCGATACTGCGAGTAACATCGCTTAACGGCCCGTCTCACATAGCGATATCGCTACCGTGATCGCTGCTGAGTCACTAGTTTTGTGACGCAGCAGCGAGCTCACCAGCGATATCGCTGTGTGTGACATTCAGCGACAATCAGCCCCCCTGCCGGGTATCGCTGATCGTCGCTGAAATGTCAGGACCTTTTTTTGATCGCTGGTTTCCCGCTGACAGGCACGCATCGCTGCGTGTGACAGGCGGGAGACCAGCGATCCGCTGGTAACCAAGGTACACAGCGGGTTTCCAGGCGCGGGGCTGTGCCTAGAAACCCGCTGTGTACCTTGGATACCAGCGCCCTGATGCAGGGGAGCTGGTATCCAAGGTACACAGCGGGTTTCCAGGCACCGCGCAGCGCTTGGAAACCCGCTGTGTACCTTGGATACCAGCTCCCTGCATCAGGGCGCTGGTATCCAAGGTACACAGCGGGTTTCTAGGCACAGCCCCGCGCCTGGAAACCCGCTGTGTACCTTGGTTACCAGTGGATCGCTGGTCTCCCGCCTGTCACACGCAGCGATGCGTGCCTGTCAGCGGGAAACCAGCGATCAAAAAAAGGTCCTGACATTTCAGCGACAATCAGCGATACCCGGCAGGGGGGCTGATCGTCGCTGAATGTCACACACAGCGATATCGCTGGTGAGCTCGCTGCTGCGTCACAAAACTAGTGACTCAGCAGCGATCTCGGTAGCGATATCGCTATGTGAGACGGGCCCTTAAGTGGAAAGCTTAATTGATTGCTTTCCACTTTCACTTCAGGTCAGCCAGGGACACAATCAGTGACGTCAGAGGGAACTGATTAACAAAAATAGGGGTTCCCTTCGAAAAAAAAATGGCGTGGGGTCCCCCCTATTTTTTTTAACCAGCCAGATGAAGCAGACCGCTGAGGCCTGGATTTTCAGGCTGTTAAGGAGCCAAGATCCATGGACCTTGCCAGCCTGATAATACCAGGCCACAGCAGTCTGCATATCTTGGCTGATTAACAAAAATAGGGGATCCCCTCGAAAAAAATTGGCGTGGGGTCCCCCCTATTTTTGTTAACCAGCCAGATGAAGCAGACCGCTGAGGCCTGGTTTTTCAGGCTGGTAAGGATCCAATATCCATGGACCTTGCCAGCCTGATAATACCAGGCCACAGCAGTCTGCTTAGCTTGGCTGGTTAACAAAAATAGGGGATCCCCTCGAAAAAAAAACGGCGTAGGGGTCCCCCTATTTTTGTTAACCAGCCAAGTAAAATGCAGACTGCTGCGGCCTGGTATTAAAAGACTGTCAAGGCCCATGGATTTTGGCCCTCAACAGCCTGATAATACCAGGCTACAGCAGCCCCACATTTGGCGCATCAAAAGATGTGCCAATTGTGGCACTTTACCCGGCTCTTCCCACTGCCCTGTAGCGGTGGCAAGTGGGGTAATAAGGGGTTAATGTCACCGTTGATTGCACGGTGACAATAAGCCCGGTTAATAATGGAGAGGCATCAATAAGACACCGATCCATTATTAATCCCAAAGTTTTTAAATGTTTAAAAAAAAGACTCAGCAAGAAAAAAGTCTTTTAATGAAATAAAAGAGACAACACAGTTTTCATTTCTTTTATTACTCTCTCATTCCTGCGACGCCATCGATCTCCTGTAAAAAAATAAAAAAAACAAACCAACAGTATACCACCTGTCCGACGCAGTCCATAGTAACGACAGTCCCACGACGATCCAGCTCTGCTACATCGGAATGACAGGCAGAGCCTGACATCCCGGCGCAGCACAGCTGCTTACCAGCTTCCCCGGCGGTGACGTCATCGGACTGCTTTACGGCCGCGATTACCCAGCAGTCACTGCAGTTATCGCGAGAAACTGCATGTGACCGCCAGGGAGAAGAGGATGGCGGCCATTAAGCAGTCCGGGATGTGACCGCCGGAGATCTTCTGCTGGGTAAGTGCCGCTGACTCCTGACAGACCCGACTGACGGACACTGACAGTGACAGTGACAATCCCGATTCCGGTATCCGATATGACGAAAATATCGGAACTCGGAATCGGAATTCCGATACAGCCAATATCGGCCGATACCCGATATTTGCAGTATCGGAATGCTCAACACTAGTCAACAGAGACAAAGAACCTTACAGCCAGTCTGCTCTTTACCTCCCTCTGGAATTCAGTCTCTTCCACGTTCACATTGGGGGGCGCTACACTGTCGTGTTCCATGATGGATGCTATCAAATCCGCTTTTGTTTTGTTGCTGGCGATTAACCCTCGAGCTTCCACCAGGTCTTTTAATGTATTCCTCTTTAACTTCTGGTAGTTGTTTTCCATTCAGTCCTTTACTCATATAGACGGGGTATCATATCCCTCTGTCTGCCACCAGTGTAGCGGGGTCTACTGTGCTGTAATACCTCTTACATTACCACCCCCGTGTTTCAGGAGATCTACTCTGCTTTTCCTGACTTCTGAATGAAGGACGCTGGCTCGAAAGGCTTTGTTACATGGGAACATATAAAAGATCACTGCTTCTCCATGTATTTCCAGTGTGACAACCTTTTACTCACAGGTCTCAGAATATATATACATACAGAGGACAGGACAATCAATATGTGGCGAGCCAGTAGACAACAGGCTCCAATTAAGACGCCAGACGTACATTACAATAGCTGCAGGTTGGCGGCACCCCTCCCCCCCCCCCCCCGATCATTTACCATGGGATTTACAAAGGTGGGAAGGTCAGAAGTGGGATATGTCGTTTACCTCTGCCCAGGGGTCGCAGCCGGTCGGCTGATGCATTAGGGACATGCATCTCACATTACACCTATCATACATGCATATCATATTCAGGGTGCTGGGGGGTTCTGTAACACCCGTGACTACTGAAAAAACATAAAAAATAAAATAAACTATAAATACAGTATATTTGGTATACACGCATATGTAATTGTCTGATCTATGGAAATATACAGTTGATTAACCCTTGAAGCAAAAGGGGTAACAAAAAAAAGGAACCAAAATTACTGTTTTTTCGGTCACCGTATCTCCCAGAAATGAAAGACGATCAAAATTTAGTTTATACTCCAAGTACAGAGTTTTGTTTGTTTTTTTACATAGTTCTGAATATTTTTTTAACTGATAAAATGGAAAAAATGAAAAATAAAAAGAATAAGATTTGCCTGGTCGGGAAGGGGTAAATCTCCCACCCACAATACCCCAGGAATAATCTGTACAATGACCTCCGTTACATGAGAATAGTAGAGAATTCATTACTGGTGTATAATGCCTCTTGAATGCAGGAACTGGAGGCCGCAGATAAGTTCAGCCATGTACAACCTTGTAGGAAAGAGGCAAAAACATTTCAATCGTCTCCGTTCCTCATCCGTACTGATATGGAGGAGCATTGCTGCAGATCTGTTCTACCCCGGAGCCTGTGCCGGGTGGAAGATGGGTACCACCATACTGGATGTCATCAATCTTCCTGGCCAAACAAGTGTATAACTGATGTGGAGTAGATCTCTAACTCTTGTACCCCCCCCCCCATGCTCACCCTATAGACCTCCGGCCAATCTTACCTGGTGGTCTCAATATCAAAAGGGGCTTTGCTCTTAATAAGTTGATAGAGGTCTCCTCCGGCCATGTAATCCATCACATAGAAGAGATAATCCTGAGGGAGAAGGAGACGATAACTTCACATATGTAAAGAACCTACAAAACATCCCAGGAGCCCCCATTTGGGGCCATGTCTATAAGCCTCCTTTGCAGATATCAGGCAGGTGATGTCCTTCATTTAATCCTACATCATATAATACTATAATTGTGCTGATTATATGTAAACGGGCTCAGAGGTGAGAGGAGTTATTTATAGAAGCACCAGCACTTACCGATGTCTGGAACATGGCAAACGAGGCACAAAGGAAGGGGCTCCGCTCTTCAATCTGCAACACTAGTTTTTCATTTATTGCCACAGTTCTCCTCCTTTCCTTTAATAGCTGCCTCTTTTTCAATATCTTAATTGCCAGTCGATGTCCGCTGACTTTCTCCGAGGCCAATAACACCTGAAGGAAGAGCAGAAATTAGATACCTGGGGTACGAAGTGCAAGAATTTGCAAGACCAAAGTGCATCCGTACCGGAAACCCAACCCAGCATGTTCCCACCATGGCCTCCTCATGTCTGGACTTGTAGGAGGGACTCAGGGAATGCGAATGGTCCACGGTTTAGGTGGCACAAAATCCCGTCCTAGCCCTGGACAGCTTACAGTATGCCACTGATCTAGAGGTAGAGAGTGGCTATAAAGAGCATTTCTGGCTCTGGAGGACAAGACACATCCGTACTTTACAACCCTGTTTGATGTTGGGGATCACTTCTAACAAAAAGGAGGCCCCTTTGCCATTTCTATGGGTTTTACAGTTTATAAACTTTTGGCAGATTACTCAGAAAGGTATAAATTGGATAAATACAAAAATCACAAACCTTTCCAAAATGTCCCTGACCACAAACCTTGTGGTAGGTGAAACTTTCCTCTGACAGGTTGTCCAGAACGGTGGGTGGAATGTCATCTGACTGGATGGAGGATGGAGCCTTCTCCTGGTGAGACAAAGAGGGTAAAATATTGAATCACAGGCGAATTACAAACGAGTGAAGAATGAAACAATTGTCCGATTTTCATCTAGAGAAAAACAACTATTTCTCATTTTTTATATTAATTTCCCATCTTACCTGCTGCTGGGTAAAAGTTGGTGTCTGATTTTGGTCTTTTGGCCACCATTATAGAGGATTAGCTCTTTCTTTCACCTCCACCTACTTTCACCTGTTCTTCTTTTCTCTCCCTCTTTAAAACTCTGGTGTCCACCTGAGTTTTTTGAGTGCTGTTTAGGTCTTGATCCTCTCCAGCATCAAGACATCTTTTTTTATAAGGAGGCTCATCTCTGGTCCTCGAATCCTGAGTCCAGGACTTGTCTCGTTCTCTACGGAGAGAATGTGAGGTCTTCACATTATGCTGTGAAGATGCCTCATTGGGGTATTCCTCTCCCCATTGGCATCCTCTCTGGTGTCACGAGGGACATCTCTGTTATGATTTGGTAGCTGAGGAGAGCAGGCAAAAAAGGAAATACACCAGAGAGGTTGGAATCTATGGGATTGCAGTACCCTGACTAACCACCACAACTAAAGGCAGCCGTGGAGCGTACCTACGTTGGTCCTAGACGCCTCGTCACAGCCTGAGAAGCTAACTACACTTAAAGACAGAAAGAGGAAAACTATCTGCCCCGGAGCAGATCCCCAAAGAACATAGAAAGCCCCCAAACATGTAATGGCGGTTAGACAAGGGGAAATACAGACACAGACAGAAAATAGTATGAGCAAACGTTGGGGCCCAAACTTCCTAAATAGAAAAGGATAGGAAGGACACTTACTGCAATCCCAAAAAAACCCTGAAAAGTACCAACACTACTAATTACAAAAACACCTGAGATCACACGACCTCTACCACCTAAATTAGTTCTCTGGTGTAACAAAACTAAACAGCAGCTACTGAAAAAACTGGAAAAGGCAAATGAACAAACAACAGTGGCTGAACTAAACTGAGAGGAGCACAAGCCCCCGGAGGGGACCCGGCAGACCTCCACAGAAGTGCAGGACAAAATGCAAAAAGCAAGCACAAAAAACTAAAAGAAGAAAATGTCTTATCTGTTAGCAGAAGATGCAGGCACGAAACAGCAAGCTACAAAGTGAACAGGAATCAAAGATGAGACCAGAACAATTGATCACCGGCAACCCTGATGGGAGGGAACCTCCCTTATATAAGACCAGTCAGTAACACCTGATCGCCAATCTTCACAATCTTCATTGGATAGTTCAGTACTGTTTGTAACCACCAGAGGGAGCTTCTGCTCAGAATTCATTTCTAGCACATTCACAACAGTACCCCCCCCTTGAGGAGGGGTCACCCAACCCTCATTTGAGCAACCAGGTCGGTCAGGATGAGCTCTGTGATACGCACGGATGAGTCTCCTAGCATGGATGTCCGAAGCAAACACCCAAGAATTGTCCTCCTGACCATAACCTCTCCACTTAACCAAATACTGGAGTTTCCGTCTAGAAAAACGAGAATTCAATATTTTCTCAACCACATACTCCAGATTGCCCTCAACCAAAACAGGGTCAGGAGGCACAGCCATAGGAACCACTGGCTCGACAAACCTCTTCAATAAGGACTTGTGGAACACGTTATGGATCTTAAATGTCCCTGGAAGAAGTAAACGAAAGGAAACAGGATTAAGAATCTCCATGATCTTATAAGGTCCAATGAACCTAGGTTTAAACTTAGGAGATGCAACTCTCATAGGGATATTTCTCGAGGACAACCAGACCAAGTCCCCCACTTCAAACCGAGGACCATCAGTCCTATGCCGGTTGGCAAAGCGCTGGGCCCTCTCCTGAGAGAGGGACAACCTCTCCACTACCTGGTCCCAAATCTGCTGCATACGCTCCACAACAGAGTCAACACCTGGACAGACAGAAGCCTCCGTCTGTCCTGAAGAAAATCGAGGGTGAAACCCAAAATTGCAGAAAAATGGAGACATCAAAGTGGCAGAGCTAGCCCTATTATTAAGAGCAAACTGAGCCAAAGGCAAAAAAGAGACCCAGTCATCCTGATCAGCAGACACAAAGCATCTCAGATTAGTCTCCAATGTCTGGTTTGTTCTCTCAGTTTGTCCATTGGTCTAAGGATGAAAAGCCGAGGAGAAAGACAATTGAACACCAAGTTTAGAACAAAAAGTCCTCCAAAATCTGGAAACAAACTGGACTCCTCTGTCAGACACAATGTTCTCAGGAATGCCGGGTAACCGAACCACGTGCTGAAGGAACAAAGGCACCAATTCAGAGGAGGAAGGCAACTTAGGTAATGGCACAAGATGTATCATTTTGGAAAACCTATCACAAATCACCCAGATAACGGTCATTCTCTGAGAAACAGGGAGGTCGGAAATTAAATCCATAGAGATATGGGTCCATGGTCTCTTGGGCACAGGCAATGGCATCAACAAACCACTAGAGCGAGAGCAAGGCTTGGAGCGAGAGCAAGTCCCGCAGGACTGCACAAATTCCCTGACGTCACGAGACAAAGTAGGCCACCAAAAGGACCGACTAACCAAGTCTCTGGTACCAAAAAATTCCGGGATGACCGGCCAACGCGGAACAATGAATCTCAGACATCACACTCTTTTTCCACCGGTCTGGGACAAACAATTTCCCAATAGGGCAGCGCTCGGGTTTATCCTCCTGACACCCTTCCAGAGCCAGTCTCAAATTGGGCGAGATGGCGGAAAGAACTACACCCTCTTTCAAAATAACAGCAGGATCAGATAACTCAGGAGAGTCCGCAAGGAAACTCCTCGAGAGGGCATCCGCCTTAACATTCTTAGTGCCAGGAAGAAAGGAAACCACAAAATTAAAACGTGTGAAAAACAAGGCCCACCTGGCCTGTCTAGGATTAAGTCGCTTAGCTGATTCCAGATAAACCAGATTCTTATGGTCCGTGAGGACCACCACCTGATGTTTGGCTCCCTCCAGCCAATGTCTCCACTCTTCAAAAGCCTACTTCATGGCCAATAACTCCCGATTACCCACGTCATAATTACGTTCAGTTGGAGAAAATTTTCGAGAGAAAAAGGCACAAGGGTTACTTTTAGAGGTCTCTGGATCTCTTTGGGACAAAACGGCACCTGCCCCAATTTCAGAGGCATCAACCTCCACCTGAAATGGCAGAGAAACATCAGGCTGCCGTAGAACAGGAGCAGAAGTGAATCTCTGCTTAAGTTCCTGAAACGCAGAGACTGCCTCAGGAGGCCAATTCACCACATCAGAACCCTTTTTGGTCAAATCAGTCAATGGTTTAACAATAACAGAGAAATTACCAATAAATTTACTATAAAAATTGGCAAAACCCAAGAATCTTTGAAGAGCCTTTAATGAAGTAGGTTGGACCCAATCACAGATGGCCTGAACCTTGACCGGGTCCATTTCAATAACAGATGGGGACAAAATGAATCCCAGAAATTAGATCCTCTGTACGCCAAAAAGACACTTTGATCCCTTCACATACAGAGCATTCTCTCTCAAAATCTGGAACACAGTCCGAACATGTTTCACATGAGAGTCCCAGTCATTGGAAAAATCAAGATATCATCCAAATAAACAATCAGAAATTTATCCACAAAATCCCTGAAAATGTCATTCATGAAGGACTGGAAGACAGAAGGAGCATTAGTGAGCCCAAAGGGCATCACTAGGTACTCAAAATGCCCCTCTGGGGTATTAAATGCCGTCTTCCATTCATCCCCGTGCTTAATGCGAATAAGGTTATATGCCCCCCTGAGGTCAAGCTTGGTAAACCAAGTAGCACTTTTCACCCTGGAAAACAGGTCAGAAATCAAGGGTAACGGATATTGATATTTCACAGTGATATTGTTCAAGAACGATAATCAATACACGGCCTTAATGAACCATCCTTTTTGGCCACAAAGAAAAAACCATCACCCAAGGGTGAAGAGGATGGTCTGATATGACCCTTCTCCAATGACTCCTTGATATAAGACCGCATAGCGTCATGTTCAGGTACAGACAAGTTAAAAAGGCGACCTTTAGGGAATTTACTACCAGGCACTAATTCAATAGCGCAGTCATAGCTCCTATGGGGGGGCAAGGATGCAGATTTACTTTCGCTAAACACATCAGAAAAATCAGTCAAAAAGTCAGGAACATCCTGAGCCTGGGGGAGGCAGAAAAAACAGGAGTGTTGGTATTAACACATTGGCAGCCCCAACTGGTTACAGACACAGATTTCCAATCCAAAACAGGATTATGAGACTGTAACCAAGGGAAACCCAGTACGATAATGTCATGCAGATTATACAGCACCAAAAATTTGCAACTCTCCTGATGATCAGGTTCAACCCTCATTATCACCTGAGTAGAGAACTGAGGTTTATTCTCAGCCAAAGGGGTAGAATCGATCCCCAGTAGGGGAATAGACTTCCGTAGGGGTTCAAGGGAAACCCACAACGTTTAGCAAAATCAAAATCCATCAGGTTAATAGCTGCTCCCGAATCAACGAAAGCCTGAGCAGAAAATGTGGACAGGGAGCAAATCAGGGTAACAGTCAACAAAAATTTAGTCTGAACACTACCCAAGACAACTGAGCGTGCAAAACGTCTTCCCTGCTTAGGGCAGACTGAAATAGCATGAGAGGCATCACCACAGTAGAAACATAACCCATTGCGTTTTCGAAACTCATGACGCTGTGCCCCAGAAGCCACTCTATCACACTGCATGGGTTCAGAAGCTGGTTCACAAGGCAACACTATTCCACGCATACCTCTACGCTCACGCAAACGTCTGTCAATTTGAATCGCTAATGACATAGAATCATTGAGACCAGAGGGGACAGGGAATCCCACCATAACATCCTTTACATTCTCTGACAGACCCTTCCGAAAAAGGGCTGCCAAAGCATCGTCATTCCATTTGGTCAGGACTGCCCACCTTCGAAATCTCTGACAGTATAACTCAGCGTCCTCAAGCCCCTGATTTAATGCCAACAAGGCTTTTTCAGCTTGATCAGTGACATTAGGCTCATCGTACAATAATCCCAGAGCCTGAAAAAATGCATCAACATTACTCAAAACAGGATCCCCAGGTGTCAGGGAAAAAGCCCAATCCTGAGGATAGCCGCGCAGGAGAGAGATGACAATTTGAACCTGCTGTGTTGCGTTCCCTGAGGACTTAGATTTCAAGGCAAAAAACAACTTACAGTTATTTTTGAAATTCAGAAATTTAGCTCGATCCCCTAAAAACAAATCTGGCATGGGAATCCTAGGTTCCACAACAGGCAACCCTGCAAGATAGGTAGCAATACTCCGAACTTCAGTGGCAAGCTGATCCACACGGCCAGACAACTGTGCAAACTCCATTGAGAGAAAAAAAAATTCTCCTCAGCATTCAGAGAAACAGAGGGAAAAAAAAAAATCTCTGACAATCTTCTTTCTTTAACACTATTTTTCCCTTCTGTGAGTACCATACAAATATCAGTTTTTGGGCCGGTGATACTGTTATGATTGGGTAGCTGAGGAGAGCAGGCAAAAAAGGAAATACACCAGAGAGATTGGAATCTATGGGATTGCAGTACCCTGACTAACCACCACAACTAAAGGCAGCCGTGAAGCGTACCTACGTTGGTCCTAGACGCCTCGTCACAGCCTGAGAAGCTAACTACACCTAAAGACAGAAAGAGGAAAACTATCTGCCCCGGAGCAGATCCCCAAAGAACATAGAAAGCCCCCAAACATGTAATGGCGGTTAGACAAGGGGAAATACAGACACAGACAGAAAATAGTATGAGCAAACGTTGGGGCCCAAACTTCCTAAATAGAAAAGGATAGGAAGGACACTTACTGCAATCCCAAAAAACCCTGAAAAGTACCAACACTACTAATTACAAAAACACCTGAGATCACACGACCTCTACCACCTAAATTAGTTCTCTGGTGTAACAAAACTAAACAGCAGCAACTGAAAAAACTGGAAAAGGCAAATGAACAAACAACAGTGGCTGAACTAAACTGAGAGGAGCACAAGCCCCGGAGGGGACCCGGCAGACCTCCACAGAAGTGCAGGACAAAAGGCAAAAAGCAAGCACAAAAAACTAAAAGAAGAAAATGTCTTATCTGTTAGCAGAAGATGCAGGCACGAAACAGCAAGCTACAAAGTGAACAGGAATCAAAGATGAGACCAGAACAATTGATCACCGGCAACCCTGATGGGAGGGAACCTCCCTTATATAAGACCAGTCAGTATCACCTGATCGCCAATCTTCACAATCTTCATTGGATAGTTCAGTACTGTTTGTAACCACAGGGAGCTTCTGCTCAGAATTCATTTCTAGCACATTCACAACACATCTCTATTCTGACATAAGAGACCATCCCTGTTGTTAGAAGTAGGGGTCTCTTCTCTGTTGGAGATTTTTTACAGCTCTAAAACTCCTTTTGTGTTAATATCACAATCAGAAATTCACTGAGCACAGGGGAAAAAAAATACACTTTCACACGTCAGACAGCAAAGGTCCACAGAAGGAATCAAGATGGCCGAACGCATAAGTCACGGGTTATGCGATATCAAAAAGGAGAATTACATCACAGGTATCTTCATGGAACACCTAGAGGTGAAATCTGCAGCCATATAACAACATGACATCATTAAGCAGCATGACATTATATGGAGTCACATGAAACATTGGACGGATTGTAACATCTGCAGCTGTACAATGCTGGGTGGCATCAAGCTAGTCTTGCTCGGCTTCATTGATGTGTATTGCAGTGAGGTTTTTGCTCTTCTGTTGTAAGTTGTGTCAAAGTTGCATCAAAACGCAACAGAAGACAAAAGATCAGCACCTGAAAAATCTCAGTTAACATTTGATTCTTTACCGACTCAACATGACCTAAGACATCCAGTAGAGTCCAAAGATGTACATCCCTTATGATAAACCTGAGTGCCGGCTTCTGCCAACCATATCTCGTCATTTATTGTTGTGGCATACATTATTGTCACCACTGATTGTTCAGTATAAACCAGTATCTCCAGATCTAAGTGCAGAGGTGGATCATAGTTCTGCTCTTATATTTGACAGAGGGGTAGTGTTGAGCGATACTTTCCGATATCCAAAAGTATCGGAATCGGAATGGTATCGCCGATACCATTAAAATATCGGCGATACTACGATACCGGAAGTCCCATGTAAGTCTATGGGAACAAAATATCGTAACTAAAAAAACCCCATTCTTTCCTTGTAAACACTAAATATACACACATAGAATACATATATATATATATACATGTCATTGTGACATATATATATACATATATGTATAGTTTATACACTTCTACATAGTAAAATATCCTCTGATTCAATTGCCGGGTAAAGCCGGCTTCTGTGAAAAGACAGAAGCACCCGACATGAAATGACACTTGGTGTACATAGGGTTAACCATGTCTTTTCATGTCGTTTGCTATCTGATTTGCACAAACAATTACATCAGTCTATGTGTGCAAAATTTCACACCTGTAGGGGTTAATTAAAGGTGTAAATTCGTTGTAAAAAAAACGGACTTTTTTGCTACGAATTTACACCTTTAATTAACCCCTACAGGTGTGAAATTTTGCACACATAGACTGATGTAATTGTTTGTGCAAATCAGATAGCAAACGACATGAAAAGACATGGTTAACCCTATGTACACCAAGTGTCATTTCATGTCGGGTTCTGCATTTTCACAAAAGCCGTCAATTGAATTAGCGGCTATTATACTATGTAGAAGTGTATGAACTATAAATATAAATATATATATATGTGTCACAAATTCAATGACATGTATATATATATGAGGTGTAAAATTGCTGAAAAAAAATGCGTGGGCTCCCGCCCTATTTTCGCAACCAGACAGACAAAGCCAGTGAGTGGGGGCAGATAATAATAGCCCAGAGAGGGACCATTATTTTTGGCCCCCCCCCTGGCTACTGACATCTGCCCCAGACACCCCAGAAAGGGCAAATCTCTAATTAGATTTGCCCTTTCTGGCACTTTGCCCGTCTATTCCCATTGCCCTGTAGCGGTGGCGAATGGGTTAATAAGGGGTTAAAATAACCTTGCAATTGAAAGGTCACTTTAAGCCAGGTTAATAATTGAGAGCTGTCAATTAGACAACTATCAATTATTAATCCTATTGCATGAAATAAAAATAAAACACACACACTTTAATTAAAAATCATTTTAATGAAATAAAGACACATGTTTTTGACCATCTTTTATTTTACTGCAAAAACCATTTCCTGTAATAAAAATAAAATAAAAAAGCAAAATTATTCTTACCTATCCCATGCACAGTCAGGTCCCACGGTGTAATCCTTCAGAAAGGGTTAATGTTTACTGCAGGGACCGCAGCTAATGCTGCAGCCTCACAGTAAACCCCCAAATGAATGAGTTCCTCTCCTGGCTGACAGGAGAGTAAAGGCTGGGTCTCACATAACGATACACCAGCGATCCCGACAACGATATGCACTTGTCAGGATCGCTGGTGTATCGCTACATGATCGCTGCTGAGCTGCCAAACAGGCAGCTCAGGCAGCGATCTGGGACAGCGACACTGCGAGTAACATCGCTTAAGGGCCCGTCTCACATAGCGATATCGCTACCGTGATCGCTGCTGAGTCACTAGTTTTGTGACGCAGCAGCGAGCTCACCAGCGATATCGCTGTGTGTGACATTCAGCGACGATCAGTGTGACAGGCGGGAGACCAGCGATCCGCTGGTAACCAAGGTACACAGCGGGTTTCCAGGCGCGGGGCTGTGCCTAGAAACCCGCTGTGTACCTTGGATACCAGCGCCCTGATGCAGGGGAGCTGGTATCCAAGGTACACAGCGGGTTTCCAGGCACCGCGCAGCGCTTGGAAACCCGCTGTGTACCATGGATACCAGCTCCCTGCATCAGGGCGCTGGTATCCAAGGTACACAGCGGGTTTCTAGGCACAGCCCCGCGCCTGGAAACCCGCTGTGTACCTTGGTTACCAGCGGATCGCTGGTCTCCCGCCTGTCACACGCAGCGATGCGTGCCTGTCAGCGGGAAACCAGCGATCAAAAAAAGGTCCTGACATTTCAGTGACAATCAGCGATACCCGGCAGGGGGGCTGATTGTTGCTGAATGTCACACACAGCGATATCGCTGGTGAGCTCGCTGCTGCGTCACAAAACTAGTGACTCAGCAGCGATCTCGGTAGCGATATCGCTATGTGAGACGGGCCCTTAAGTGGAAAGCTTAATTGATTGCTTTCCACTTTCACTTCAGGTCAGCCAGGGACACAATCAGTGACGTCAGAGGGAACTGATTAACAAAAATAGGGGTTCCCTTCGAAAAAAAAAATGGCGTGGGGTCCCCCCTATTTTTGTTAACCAGCCAGATGAAGCAGACCGCTGAGGCCTGGTTTTTCAGGCTGTTAAGGATCCAATATCCATGGACCTTGCCAGCCTGATAATACCAGGCCACAGCAGTCTGCTTAGCTTGGCTGGTTAACAAAAATAGGGGATCCCCTCGAAAAAAAAATGGCGTAGGGGTCCCCCTATTTTTGTTAACCAGCCAAGTAAAATGCAGACTGCTGCGGCCTGGTATTAAAAGACTGTCAAGGCCCATGGATTTTGGCCCTCAGCAGCCTGATAATACCAGACTACAGCAGCCCCACATTTGGCGCATCAAAAGATGTGCCAATTGTGGCACTTTACCCGGCTCTTCCCACTGCCCTGTAGCGGTGGCAAGTGGGGTAATAAGGGGTTAATGTCACCGTTGATTGCACGGTGACAATAAGCCCGGTTAATAATGGAGAGGCGTCAATAAGACACCGATCCATTATTAATCCCAAAGTTTTTAAATGTTTAAAAAAAAGACACAGCAAGAAAAAAGTCTTTTAATGAAATAAAAGAGACAACACAGTTTTCATTTCTTTTATTACTCTCTCATTCCTGCGACGCCATCGATCTCCTGTAAAAAATAAAAAAAAAAACCAACAGTATACCACCTGTCCGACGCAGTCCATAACGACAGTCCCACGACGATCCAGCTCTGCTACATCGGAATGACAGGCAGAGCCTGTCATCCCGGCGCAGCACAGCTGATTACCTGCTTCCCCGGCGGTGACGTCATCGGACTGCTTTACGGCCGCGATTACCCAGCAGTCACTGCATTTATCACGAGAAACTGCATGTGACCGCTGGGGAGAAGAGGATGGCGGCCATTAAGCAGTCCGGGATGTGACCGCCGGAGATCTTCTGCCAGGTAAGTGCCGCTGACTCCTGACAGACCCGACTGACGGACACTGACAGTGACAGTGACAATCCCGATTCCGGTATCCGATATGACGAAAATATCGGTACTCGGAATCGGAATTCCGATACAGCCAATATCGGCCGATACCCGATATTTGCAGTATCGGAATGCTCAACACTACTCATAGCTCAAACTGGTTAGAGTACAATACACAATTAGCATATCAGTTCACAATAAACACAGATAAACACCCACTATGTACAAGTCACTATTACAGTCTTACACAGTATGTTAAATAGTATTTAAGCTTGCAAGATTGTCTTCTTGACCCTCCAGACATAAACACTTAAATCCACAAGCCAATATACAGATAATAAGTCAATTCTTATGGGTTTACAAAATCATGGTTGTCTGGGAAATTAAGATTCAATATGGTTTCTTCACATTGCTCCCCCATCTTAATTAACCAGACATGATAGGCTTCCGGTCATCCTTCTCCACACTTAATTAAAGAGTAGCAACTGGTATCCATTGGGTCCACGCATGGCTTCCTCCGCATTCCATAGTTCCTGGATTAAATCCCATTCAATCCGATGAAGCTGGAACATCTGCAGTTTCCGTTTCTTGTTAAGGTCATATATCCACTCTGGTCTTCTTCCCAAGGCCGAGTTGGTGGGGTTGGACATAGTAGCGTTCGAAACCTGCTGTGCATGCCTCATTAATGGTCTGCTGGGTCTATCTGTATGCCTCCCTGGTTATAGAGCCCTGGACGGTGTGTGAGAACACCAGCCCCCCAGTTCCGCTGGGTTGAGTAGTGTCCCACTGCTGCCACCAATTGTGGAGAAACAGGGTCAGTGGGTGCTCATGTCCGCTGGCCTGGCTGTCTTTAGAAAGACTGCATGGACCAGGGCTCATACCACTGAACTCCTGCTTTATCTCCCGTGGGCAACATACTACACAGACAATGCAGGGTTAGGGTAAAACAATGTGGCAATGCTTTATTGAACCACAACACCCTATAGCAAACAGAACATTACCAGCAATTACCCCCAGTAGTATAGGTACACCAGTATTCGTCAAACTCAAATCTGACAGGTCGACACGCCCCCTATCATTTAATCCGTCTCCCTGTCAGATTGATCCAGGTCATCACGTCCCCTGGCTGAACTTTGCTCAGGCTGTGAAATCTGGTCTGCTGGATTTGTGAATTTCAATCAAAGTGATTTATTCGTCTCTATTGATATTTTATCCACTGGATTAGATTAGTCTGTGGAGTTTTACTGTATTAAAGAGCGATTCTTGATTTTATAAGTCTCAGGAAGAAACTTTTAAGGCCCCAGTAAATGTATAAGGAGTTCTAGTTAAATACAGACTTCTGTATATAACTAGTATATAATGATTTTTAGTGAATTAAAGAGTGAATCTTGATCTTTTTTGTGGTGAGAAACTTTTAAGGACCCAGTAAATGCATGTAAAACACTATTGTGGTGGAATTTGGAATTATGACGCTCAACTTATAGTTTTATTCAGTATATATATTTTTAGCTTGGCAGTGTATCTACACTTATATCAGTACTGGGAAGAATGTACTTTTGTTACAGATCGGTAAGCTATTACCAAGCTGTGTATCTAAGGCTTGGGTTGTGTTGTGTATAGCCCCAGGCATGTTGGGGCATGTTTAAAACTGACGAGACTTATAACCACGTCTCATTGTACGGGCATATTATGTATATGGCCGTGTTACAATATTACAGAATGATTTATTCGTATTTTAAAAAAAAGCAATGACACGGTGTTGTAAAAACAAGGTTACAAGATTTTATTGTAATAAATACAGCTCAAAGACATTTCAAGCATTTAAAAGTACATACAGAATGATATAAAAAGTGTCACATGCACAATTAACAAATAGCAGCACACACACGATAAAATAGATAATTAACAAGTACATAGGCTACATCGTGAGCCACATGGTTGGCAGTATCGGTAGAGACCTTTTTTTAGGTAGTAGAGTTCCCTTTGTGGTGCCTAATGACGGCGAGTGCAGGGAATGAATTGTACGGGGTCTAACCTCATCGGTGTAGATACACCAGCGCTGGAGGTCATTTTTAATTTGTCTAAATGTTGTCTAGTAGTGTGATTACCCACAACAGTAGAGGGTATATTCATCTCGGCCATAGCCCGCATAAACGATTCCCAACCCCTAGGTAAATTCCTGACGGTCAGAGCGTGACTCTGCGTTGTACTACGTACTAAATCCACTAAGTTAGACCCGGGTATTACAGAGCCTTTGAAAATAAATTCGTCTTTATCATTCCAGTCTGTCACACTCTTATTCTGGAGTAGTCTGTTTAGTAAAAATTCAGCATTCTTTTTATATCTTTGGTTTATATGACCTACAATTTCAGCGATCTCGTGATTTTTTTTATCGGTGTCTGTATTTGGCGGCTGTTGATGCTCAGGAGCCTGAGGGCTAACGAGATTTAAAGTTGTTAATTCTTTCGAACTGCGTTTCGTATGTACCAAGTAGCGCTCCAGCACGGTGCTATACATTTTAATTTTCACATCGTCGGGGATGTCGCGTCGCTGTAAAACGGAGTTAATTTCATCATCGAGGCGTCGAATAGCAGTTTCTCGTATGCTCTCGGGGATTGGTGTCCTTAGCTTATGTAGCTCCTGTTTGGGGACTAGATACATTTTCTCAGCATGCTCCATTATTTGCCCGCGAGCAGACTCGTTATTATGGGTATTGCAAAGCCTAAAAGAGGACCGATAAAGCCACCGGTCTGATTCAGTACCCGTTTCTTTTTCTTTATGGACTGCGCTCTATCGCTCATGGTTCTTATAGCTTTACGCCACTTCTTCAGTATGCCTTTTTGGCGCTCTTTCAACGGGATTCTGCCTTTTAAGATGTTTAAAGCAATCTCACCTATAGCGGTGATTAAATCCACGCTCGCATTGCGCAAAATAGATTTCCGGACGGATGGGGTTGCCTTCACCAGGGTTTTTAAGAGAGCCCAGTTACGCCGGAGTCTCTCGGACATCTTTACAGCACAGCGCACACAGCGTTGAATGTGCGAGCCCGCATAAAATTCACTTTTTAGAAGAGGTTTTCTTCTGCACATAGACAGCTGGTAACGCCGGTGGAAACAACCCCATCCGTAAGCGGTGATCCTCCGGTGTATTAGCTCTCAAATCGACCAGCAAATACCCATAAGGCTCCCGCGTAGCATCCTCAAATGCTTCTAGGAAAAAACGTGTTTTTCCGGGGTACATCTGCCGAGCTAGTGTTAAAATTTGTAATTTATCTCGAGGATTATTAAAGAGAACCATGTACTTTGTGTTTAAATTTATGGTGCGGCTTTTCTTACCCTGACAAAATATGTTTTGTACCAGGTAGAAAATACTGAGATTTCTGTGGTGCACATACTTGGTGAACGCTTTTTCTATCTCACAATTATCGCTAGCGCTATCCATGAGATCATCAACAATCGCCAAATTCACCTTGCCCGGTGGGAATAATTCATCATCTACGAATGTATGCGGCAGACCCTCCACAAATCTGGTGTTGGGAAAAGAGAGAGAGATTTCATCATATAGTTTCTGCCAGCATGAATAAAACCAAACAATATTATCCGGCTTGTGAGAAAAACTACTTTCAATATTATACAGCAATTGTTTTACAAAATAACTCTTTCCAGAATTAGACGGCCCCGCTAGTATGCACGAGAGCGGGTGTTGTAGCCTCGTGTCCATCACAATACTATGCTAATAGCCGTACGGCAGGGTGGTGAATTCGTCTAGTAGTCGCCGCTTTGTGTAGACACACTTCTGGGTCTTTTGTAGGACACGGGATTCAATATTCCAATATTTTTTATCTCTCACAATGCCCTGTTGCTGTACGACGATGCGCTTCTGAGTTTCTGCGTCTGAATTACGGGGGTAGTCCAGAACTAGATCTTTCAGACTGCTAAAATTGATAGATTGGGAGTTACCAACATTTAGCGTTATCCCCTTCACTTTTAAGACAGTCTTCCCTGTGTTGAGCTTGTACCCGTAAGTTTTGGGCCCTGCAGAAACAAACTCTGTGATGTATGTGCCCTCGGGTATCTCACTCGTCAATTCCCCCAGGTAATCTCCTAGAGGGGCTGCCACTCACCTTCCCTGTGCACAAAAATTACTTAATCTGTGTCGTGATAAAAGGCACCTCTCCTGCAGCCTGTCCAGCAGAGAATAGAGCTCTAGCCGCGCATACGCTGTGGTAAAGCAGGCTATAAAGATGTTTGTGTTTTTATTGACTGTGTGGTGCCCCTCCGCATATTTCCAGTTAATGGTAGCGGTTTCATCATCGATAAAATCTAGCGTAGAAATGTCATAGTAGGGCAGGAAGAGATACCTAAAAAGCTCATCAGGATCCCTAACAATCTTGGTGCTTGGTAGATTGGCCCGCTGAGCAAACTTCCCCCATAAAGAATTTAAGAAAAGTTTGGAGATCTGCCTTTTAGCGGGGTTGACGGCTATATTTTCAGGTCGTAACCGCACACCCTCTTTTTCAAGAAAATTGTCAATGTACTGCTTTTTCTTGGTATCATCCGTGCACCAGCTAGGATAACCTGACGCCTCCTGCTTATCCCTAAGGTGTAATTTAATGTAGGGGGCAAACAGATCATCGCTGGTGTTCGGGAAATGCCATATTTCATAGATGCGTGCGATCCGGTACCCTTTATCTATAGCCAGCTCGAGCTCTATAGTGCACCAGGTACCTGTCAGGGAGCGTTCTTCATCACTATGCCTGCATTCCTCGAATTGTGAATTTACAGCGCACGTATAGCAAAGGGGGAACATCAATTTTTTGTTGAGTTTTACCGGTAGAACGGGAAAAAATAAATCTCTCGGGGGATAGACCTTGACTCTAGCTAAGCCAAAGTATTTTTTAATGAAACCAAAGTTGTCATAGATGATGTCGGGGTGACCTACAGGGTATGTTTTAGTTTTGTTTACAAAGGGGTACAGGCTTGTGAAGTCGTAGTAATGTAAAGTCTCACCAGCTTCCACCTGGTGATAGAGCTTAATAGCGTTAGTTCGACCCCCATAAAGCGCATCGCGGGGGTCTAAGGGAGCAGGGAAATCCATTTGCTGGAGAAATGCCTGGAGGTTAGAATCGTTTTAAGCCATTTCACGCCACTCGTGCTCCCATATCACTCTTATGGTGTACCCGCGCAGCTGCAGGTAGCGCTTTTTAGCTAAAAAGGCGTGATATAACTGACCGTAGGTGGTGTTTGTAACTTTATTTGTATCATTCTCATTAAAGCACGACGGGCACCCGTGGAAAAAACAGCCTTGAAATTCAAAAGCTATGTGCTGACCGTTAACATAGGCATAACCATCTAGAAAATACTGGCCGAGTTGTTTCTCACCCCCTCTTAAGGCATGCTGAATGTCAATGTTCTCGGTATGCGCTACATACATGAGCCACTGTATAGCGGCGGATGAGTAGCGCTTTTTCACCTTGTGATAATTATCACCCGGTAAAATGGCGATCGTTTTTTCTGGTAGAAATTTAAATCGGTACATTGACATACATACAGAGGCCAGGGTGATGAATTAAAAAGGGTCAATACAGCTGCTCTCCACAACCATTTCTTTTTGAATGTCACAGTATTTTTTAACACTTTTCAGCGTCATTTCCATAATGCGCTCTCTATAGATCTCACAGGCGCGTCTCAAAATTTCAACATCCTGTTTGCAGTATGATTTTAGTTCACTCTTGAAGTCAAAAACTGTATGTTTCTCACCCTCATGCCACGCCAGGAACTCTACCTTCTCATCCGGGGCCATGTACTCTAACCCATAATATTTTACATCGGGTATGGCACCTACATAGTTTTGGTTTTCTCGGGTGTTAAAAAAGTGTGGAAAATGACCTTTGGCACCTGAAAAGCCCATGGCCTGAGGTAATTTACTGAGCTTCATGGGAATAAAATTTAGCGAGTCTATGAACCTTAAAGACAAATCGGGCACCGTCACACACAGGAGGCGGCCACCTTGGGCTATCAGCTTTACCTGTAGTTTTTCAAAAATCAGCTCCTTAACAATAAAGTAAGAATCGTAGCGTCCTGCATTGTGCGCTATAAATGTATACCCTGAAAATTTCCCGCTGGTAAAGAACAGTAAAAAGTCATGCGTGCAGCTATCACCTTCAAACTCCCAGGACTGCTCACCACTCAGAGTTGTAGCATAAATGTAATTTGGGATGTGGGTACCTGTCTCTTGCATACACTCAAAATCGTAAAAGATATAACAATCTGTCTCGTCCTCCGGTACATAGCGCCGCATGTAACAGAGGTGGGCGTCAAATATATTTACACGAGCACGACATACGGTGCAACGTAGCCCCGCACATTCATGCACGCCCTCGCTATTCCTGAACACAAAGCGATGGCACTCATCACAAAATATTTTAAGCCTGCAGAACGGTGGATCATCCAGAGCTAATTGTTTGTGACGATCTAAACACTCACTAGAGCGACAATGAACCCGACATACGGGGCAACGCGGTGTTTGTTGTACACCTGCACTCTCCACACAATCCACTCTATGACAAGCTTTGCAAAAATATTGACATGAATGGATGTTCTTCCTAGTATACAATGAATTGCAGAGCTCACAAAAGTACTTAGCACCGATAAAACCTTTTATATTCTTGATACCGTAGTAGTGGTTATCATGGAACAGTATGAATACGATTTTACCACTAGCTGCATTGTCGGTCTGGAAGTAGCGCCAATCACCCTGACTGTAGTACAGTACTTTAATGGTGACACCCAAATAGTTCTCAAATGCTGGAATGTCGCTAAAACTCACTAATCGATCATCTGGAATCCCCAGCGTCGTGTGTATGTTTTTAGAGCGATTCAGTAAAACCGCATCACTGACATCCGCGTCCTCAATCAGGGCGCACACACTAGCGGCCAAACACAGATTTGTACTGTAATTGTTAAAATCATACAGCCACTGCATCTTTTGTTTAATGATTCGGCTGCTCGCTATAGATTTCAAGCGTCTTTTTACACCGACTCGCTGGTTTTTTACACCGCCTCGGCGGTTTTTAACGGTAGTGATGACTAGTTTTAGGGTATTGCTTGCCAAGCATTCAGCATTACTTTGAAGCGTGCGAGCAACAGCATTTAAAAAAGATTCAGAATTAAAATCCTCACGGCTCTGCTTTGTAGTGAAAATGGGGTCTAAAGCGTCACCACCTTCAAGCCTTAACTGCACAAAGTCTCCAGGTTCAATGTCCCTAATGACTCTATCAAGTAATGACTGAATACTAACGTGAACAATGTTCATAGCCTCGACAAACGATCGTACACGTTCCAAATTTACAAATCTAAAATGATCGGTATGTATGCGCGCACTGAAATTACGGTTGTCCCTCTGGTGATGATGGAAGTGTTGTAAAAATACTGTATGATCCGATCCCCTCACATCATCAGCAGAGTTAGCAGCCGCAGCAGAGGCTTGTGAGCTTTGTGCAGCGGAACGACCGTCATTTTCAGGGGCATCATGGCTATGTGAGACAGGAGCATCTGTGTGTGGTGGCTCCGGGGGTGTCTGTGGTGGTATAGCAGGACAGGTGATTCCACCCCGCCGCCTAGCGCATATTGCGCGTCGAGCACTGACCAGTAGTTTTAGAGCTCGTTTTATAACTCTGGACCTATTATAACGGGCTGTTTTAGTTGGTTTATGCAGGCCCGATCCGATCATATTTAGTCATAACGGGTTAGCACCATCGGGTATCTCGGTGTCTACTTGCATCCGGCGAAGCGCGTATAGCTCGGCCTTACAGGCATCTGTTGTGACTACTTCAGACAGCAATCTTTCAAAAGTATTACAGAAAAACACTATTTTGGGTAGCCAGATTTTGTAACGTAAGTAACGATCTAACTGCTCCTTAAACACTGCGGCTCCGGCGGGGGCCCACCCAATGGCGTCATACATCTGCGCTGTAGCGATCGGAGATACAGAATTCCCACTGTTAACAGCTAGAGTGGCTGCAGAACCAGCAATGCTAACAGGTACAGAGACCACAGAACCCGCACTGCTAACAGCTACAGAGACCGCAGAATCCGCACTGCTAACAGGTACAGAGACAGCAGAATCCGCACTGCTAACAGGTACAGAGACCGCAGAATCCGCACTGCTAACAGGTACAGAGACCGCAGAATCCGCACTGCTAACAGGTACAGAGACAGCAGAATCCGCACTGCTAACAGGTACAGAGACCGCAGAATCCGCACTGCTAACAGGTACAGAGACAGCAGAATCCGCACTGCTAACAGGTACAGAGACCGCAGAATCCGCACTGCTAACAGGTACAGAGACCGCAGAATCCACACTGCTAACAGGTACAGAGACCGCAGAATCCGCACTGCTAACAGGTACAGAGACCGCAGAATCCACACTGCTAACAGGTACAGAGACCGCAGAATCCACACTGCTAACAGGTACAGAGGCTGCAGAACACGTATTGCTAACAGCTACAGACACATCTGTATGAAGCCTCGGCTTTTTACACACTTTATGCTTAGTCGTTAACACTCTCTTTAACCCCATCACAACATTAACTGGATTAGATACAGCAGCGTGAGATGTGGTGGGTAAATTAATGGTATCCAACAGTTCAATACCCGTGGAATTAGTGGAATCAGTTACAGATGGCAGTAAAGCTGTATAGCATGAGTGGTCCGTATAATGATCGGTTCTACGGTGCGCTTCTTACCATCAGCGAGCTGATCAATCTCACGGTCAAGCGCCTCACGAGTCTGTCGGGTTGTGGTATTCATGGCGGAAAATGTGACTGGTGATGTTTCTGAAGCACACGTAGTTCTCTGCGCGTGTTTACGTGGCCGCTCCTGTACTTCAGAGTATAGTTCAGCGTCATTCGTGGCGCCGCTGGATGGTTGCGCACCGCTTGAATGGGACAGCACGCCAGGCATCAGATAGAACTGCTGTTGTGGCTGTGGGCCATCACTGCCCATAGGTGTCTGTATCGGCGTCAAGAATGGCTCTGCGTGGTTCTCGTTGAGACGTAGTGTTTGCATAGGGGTCGTGGTTATTTTTCTCTCGACTTTAGATTTATCTGTGGATGAGATTGTATATGTGTCAATCTGACTTTACAACTATCTTTAAGGAGAGATTCTACATGTAGCGGATACGTGCGTAACATCACGATCCTAGGTGTGACAAGAGTGACATACGATGTATTAAGACTAGTCTAATATATCAAAATATACACTTACCGTTTAACGATGATGCCTGCGCGGTTGTGGCCGGGGTTTCTGGGACGTCTGAGGCGTTCTCCACTAGCAGATGTATATTCTCTTTTGTAAATATCCTGCTCCTAGGTTTCACTTTACGCGCTATAAATAATAATAATTAGGGTTGAGCATTCCGATACTGCAAATATCGGGTATCGGCCGATATTGGCTGTATCGGAATTCCGATTCCGAGTTCCGATATTTTCGTCTTATCGGATACCGGAATCGGGATTGTCACTGTCACTGTCAGTGTCCGTCGGTCGGGTCTGTCAGGAGTCAGCGGCACTTACCTGTCAGAAGATCTCCGGCGGTCACGTCCTGGACTGCTTGATGGCCGCAATCTTCTTTCCCGGCGGTCACATGCAGTTTCTCGCGATAACTGCAGTGACTGCTGGGTAATCCCGGCCGTAAAGCAGTCAGTCCGATGACGTCACCGCCGGGGAAGCAGGTAATCAGCTGTGCTGCGTCGCGATGACAGGCTCTGCCTGTCATTGCGATGTAGCAGAGTTGGATCGTCGTGGGACTGTCGTTATGGACTGCGTCGGACAGGTGGTATACTGTTGGTTTGTTTTTTTTCTTTTTTTACAGGAGATTGATGGCGTCGCAGGAATGAGAGTACAATAAAATTAATGAAAACTGTGTTGTCTCTTTTATTTCATTAAAATACTTTTTTCTTGCTTTGTCTTTTTTTTATGCATTTAATAACTTTGGGATTAATAATGGATCGGTGTCTTATTGACACCTCTCCATTATTAACCGGGCTTATTGTCACCGTGCAATCAACGGTGACATTAACCCCTTATTACCCCGCTTGCCACCGCTACAGGGCAAGTGGGAAGAGCCGGGTAAAGTGCCACAATTGGCACATCTTTTGATGCGCCAAATGTGGGGCTGCTGTAGCCTGGTATTATCAGGCTGTTGAGGGCCAAAATCCATGGGCCTTGACAGTCTTTTAATACCAGGCCGCAGCAGTCTGCATTTTACTTGGCTGGTTAACAAAAATAGGGGGGATCCCCACGCCGTTTTTTTTTTCGAGGGGATCCCCTATTTTTGTTAACCAGCCAAGCTAAGCAGACTGCTGTGGCCTGGTATTATCAGGCTTGCAAGGTCCATGGATATTGGATCCTTACCAGCCTGAAAAACCAGGCCTCAGCGGTCTGCTTCATCTGGCTGGTTAACAAAAATAGGGGGGACCCCATGCCAATTTTTTTCGAGGGGATCCCCTATTTTGTTAATCAGCCAAGATATGCAGACTGCTGTGGCCTGGTATTATCAGGCTGGCAAGGTCCATGGATCTTGGCTCCTTAACAGCCTGAAAATCCAGGCCTCAGCGGTCTGCTTCATCTGGCTGGTTAACAAAAATAGGGGGGACCCCACGCCAATTTTTTTCGAGGGGATCCCCTATTTTTGTTAATCAGCCAAGATATGCAGACTGCTGTGGCCTGGTATTATCAGGCTGGCAAGGTCCATGGATCTTGGCTCCTTAACAGCCTGAAAATCCAGGCCTCAGCGGTCTGCTTCATCTGGCTGGTTAACAAAAATAGGGGGACCCCACGCCAATTTTTTCGAGGGGATCCCCTATTTTTGTTAATCAGCCAAGATATGCAGACTGCTGTGGCCTAGTATTATCAGGCTGGCAAGGTCCATGGATCTTGGCTCCTTAACAGCCTGAAAATCCAGGCCTCAGCGGTCTGCTTCATCTGGCTGGTTAACAAAAATAGGGG
Source organism: Oophaga sylvatica (assembly GCA_033576555.1). Classification (NCBI taxonomy): domain Eukaryota; kingdom Metazoa; phylum Chordata; class Amphibia; order Anura; family Dendrobatidae; genus Oophaga; species Oophaga sylvatica. The sequence goes on from JARQOD010000001.1 coordinate 477,711,609, forward strand.
GGACCCCACGCCATTTTTTTTTCGAAGGGAACCCCTATTTTTGTTAATCAGTTCCCTCTGACGTCACTGATTGTGTCCCTGGCTGACCTGAAGTGAAAGTGGAAAGCAATCAATTAAGCTTTCCACTTAAGGGCCCGTCTCACATAGCGATATCGCTACCGAGATCGCTGCTGAGTCACTAGTTTTGTGACGCAGCAGCGAGCTCACCAGCGATATCGCTGTGTGTGACATTCAGCGACGATCAGCCCCCCTGCCGGGTATCGCTGATCGTCGCTGAAATGTCAGGACCTTTTTTTGATCGCTGGTTTCCCGCTGACAGGCACGCATCGCTGCGTGTGACAGGCGGGAGACCAGCGATCCGCTGGTAACCAAGGTACACAGCGGGTTTCCAGGCGCGGGGCTGTGCCTAGAAACCCGCTGTGTACCTTGGATACCAGCGCCCTGATGCAGGGAGCTGGTATCCAAGGTACACAGCGGGTTTCCAAGCGCTGCGCGGTGCCTGGAAACCCGCTGTGTACCTTGGTTACCAGCGGATCGCTGGTCTCCCGCCTGTCACACGCAGCGATGCGTGCCTGTCAGAGGGAAACCAGCGATCAAAAAAAGGTCCTGACATTTCTGCGACGATCAGCGATACCCGGCAGGGGGCTGATCGTCGCTGAATGTCACACACAGCGATATCGCTGGTGAGCTCGCTGCTGCGTCACAAAACTTGTGACTCAGCAGCGATCTCGGTAGCGATATCGCTATGTGAGACGGGCCCTTAAGCGATGTTACCCGCAGTGTCGCTGTCCCAGATCGCTGCCTGAGCTGCCTGTTTGGCAGCTCAGCAGCGATCATGTAGCGATACACCAGCGATCCTGACAAGTGCATATCGTTGTCGGGATCGCTGGTGTATCGTTATGTGACACCCAGCCTTTACTCTCCTGTCAGGCAGGAGAGGAACTCATTCATTTGGGGTTTACTGTGAGGCTGCAGCATTAGCTGCGGTCCCTGCAGTAAACATTAACCCTTTCTGAAGGATTACACCGTGGGACCTGACTGTGCATGGGATAGGTAAGAATAATTTTGCTTTTTTATTTTATTTTTATTACAGGAAATGGTTTTTGCAGTAAAATAAAATATGGTCAAAAACATGTGTCTTTATTTCATTAAAATGATTTTTAATTAAAGTGTGTGTGTTTTATTTTTATTTCATGCAATAGGATTAATAATTGATAGTTGTCTAATTGACAGCTCTCAATTATTAACCTGGCTTAAGGTCACCTTTCAATAGCAAGGTGGCTTTAACCCCATATTAACCCATTCGCCACCGCTACAGGGCAATGGGAATAGACGGGCAAAGTGCCAGAAAGGGCGAATCTAATTATAGATTTGTCTTTCCTGGGGTGTCTGGGGGCAGATGTTAGTAGCCGGGGGGGGGCAAAAATAATGGTCCCTCTCTGGGCTATTATTATCTTCCCCCACTCACTGGCTTTGTCTGTCTGGTTGCGAAAATAGGGCGGGAGCCCACGCATTTTTTTTCAGCAATTTTACACCTCATATATAATATACATGTCATTAAATTTGTGACACATATATATATATATTTATATTTGTAGTTCATACACTTCTACATAGTATAATAGCCGCTAATTCAATTGCCGGCTTTTGTGAAAATGCAGAACCCGACATGAAATGACACTTGGTGTACATAGGGTTAACCATGTCTTTTCATGTCCTTTGCTATCTAATTTGCACAAACAATTAAATCAGTCTATGTGTGCAAAATTTCACACCTGTAGGGGTTAATTAAAGGTGTAAATTCGTAGCAAAAAAGTCTGTTTTTTTTACAACGAATTTACACCTTTAATTAACCCCTACAGGTGTGAAATTTTGCACACATAGACTGATTTAATTGTTTGTGCAAATCAGATAGCAAACGACATGAAAAGACATGGTTAACTCTATGTACACCAAGTGTCATTTCATGTCGGGTGCTTCTGTCTTTTCACTGAAGCCGGCTTTACCCGGCAATTGAATCAGAGGATATTTTACTATGTAGAAGTGTATAAACTATACATATATGTATATATATATATGTCACAATGACATGTATATATATATATATATGTATTCTATGTGTGTATATTTAGTGTTTACAAGGAAAGAATGGGTTTTTTTTAGTTGCGATATTTTGTTCCCATAGACTTACATGGGACTTCCGGTATCGGTATCGGGTATCGCCGATATTTTAGTGATATCGGCGATACCATTCCGATTCCGATACTTTAGGATATCGGAAAGTATCGCTCAACTCTAATAATAATCATTAGAGGGGCCATCAACAATTTTCTCCAGCCGTTTGGGCAAAACAGTTTTTCATGCGGCACGTACCTTTTCTTTCTTGACAGCCGCCAGGCTCCGCTTTTTAGGAGCTTTAGAAAATGCGACGTCTTCTTGGGCTCTGTTAGTGCATGAGTTCATAGGCATTTCGGCCGAGTCCAGCACCGCTATCATCGCGACATCTGTAAGGAGTTAATATTCGCTTACACACTTAAATTCACATAGTTAACTGTTATATATAGTTGTATATATATATATATATACAGACACGCAGAAACACAACGTACCCTTGATGCCCGGCGCTGAAAGCCCGTCCCAGGGCCCGGCAGCTCCAGAACTGCTACAAACGGCATCGGTTAAAATACAGGCCTCGGGATCCGAATAGTTCAAGGTGGCGAATACCTCATCAGGCAGTTCGCAGCTCATTATACTCGGTTCTTAAAGAATAAAGCAAAAATAATATGCAAAACAACTCTATATATCTATATATATATATACACACACACACACACAATCGCACAGCCACACAACGTACCCGCGCTGGGCTGCGCCGCCTGACCGCTCACGTACCACCCATCAGTAGCGTTACTACACGCGGTCTCGGGTAAAACGGTGTGGCGGGGATCAGAATAGTTCATGGTTGGTGAAATCCCAGCAGATATACCCGGCTCTTAAACGTGATAGAATAAAGCGGTATAAAAATAATGTGCAAAACAACTCTTAACTAGAATAGCCTGCTGTGTCTATATAAGGCGTAAAGCATACCCTGTTGCAAAGCCAGTAAGACTTCTGAAAGACTGTTAGAAAAAATATGATCCTCCATCTAAAAATAAAATTAACTGTATGAATTTTAGCGTCAATCTATAGTAATTATTAATATTAATAGTAAGCGAGCTAAATTTACCACTACAGCGTAAATATTCAGCTATTAATCAACACGTGGTATATTATTAAAACAAATAAAGTACAACTATGAAAACACGGATAAGTTATTCATGCAATTACTACACAGACTTAAATATAATTGAAATGAAATCCGTAAAAATACTCACTATAGTCCTGTTCAGAATGGAGTTGTGTTAGTCCTGTTCAGAATGGAGTTGTGTTCTGTGAGGTATGAAGTCTTACAGCTGAGCGTTGTATTGCTTGTGAGCTGCCTGTATTTATTAGGGGCTAACAGAGAGAACACGCCCTCTGTCAATACCATGAACTGCTAGATAGAAAAAAATCTATTAATGTTTTACAGAGACATCATGGCCCCTAACCGTCTTGAATCAATATTAAAGAAGCAATATTTCACGCCCGAAGCCCCGGCATCATTCAGCGGCATTACAAATCTATACAGATCGGTTAGAACGCGTGGTATAAAACAACACGCGGTGGTCGATTGGCTGAATAAACAAGATGCTTACACCCTTCATAAGCCTGTAAGGACAAGATTCTCCACCAATAAAATCTTTGTCTCGGACGTTGATTCGCAGTGGCAGGCTGATTTGGTTAGCTTAATTGAATATTCTAGGGAAAATGACGCCGTGAAATATCTATTGACCGTGATAGACGTACTATCCAAATACGCCTGGATTGCCGCCTTGCCCAACAAAACCGGTGCGTCTGTAGCTCGGGCATTCGAGTTAATATTTGAAAGCGACCGACGTACGCCGCAGAAACTACAGACGGATCGTGGCAAAGAATTTATGAATTCACACATGAAGCGTGTTTGTAAAATGCATAAAATTCACCATTTCTTCACCAACAATACCGTAAAGGCCGCTATAGTTGAGCGATTTAATCGTACATTAAAAACACGTATGTGGCGCTATCTGACGAAACATAATACCTTTAGGTATATCGACATTTTACCAGGTTTGGTGCACAGTTACAACCACACCTTTCACACCACGATACAGACACGTCCGTGCGATGTGACGAAGCAGAACTCGTTACAGATATGGAAAAATATTTATAGCGGTATCGTGGCTAAAAAGCGTATTAAGCCATCTTTAAAAATTGGAGATCATGTCAGAATATCTCGTTTTAAGAACCCTTTTACGAAGGGTTATGAGCAGACATTCAGCGAGGAGATATTTTTAATTAGCGCCATTTCCAATAAATTTCATAAGCCTCTCTATAAAATTAACGATTTAGCGGGCGACGCTATCGAGGGATCATTTTATAAGGAGGAGCTGCAAAAAATACATTTCAATGAAAACCGCGCCTACCGCGTTGAGGCAATTTTGAGAAAAAAAACGTGTCAGGGGGGCGATTCACTGCTATATTAAATGGAAAGGTTATCCTGATAAATTTAATTCGTGGGTACCCGCGTCGGCTCTGACGGACATATAACCATGGAATCCGAATCCTTCTTTATCACCCTTCCCTCCAACGCTTCTGGCGATATATATCCTGAAAACACAATCGCCGAGTATACCACAAAATTATCTAAACCCGTTCAGCTTTCAGGACAGTACGAAGTTGCTCTAACTGAGATTCAATACCCCCATACATGGTACACGTTTGAGCGGGGTGAAGGGAACTTCTATATAGGCAAGCGGGGTGATGTGATGCAGGAATATTATGTGAAGCCCAGTTTTTATAACACAATACCGGATCTCATACGGGCTATTAATGAGAGAATTGATATTTTGAAGCTTGCCAGCGACGGTTTTAAGCTGCGCTATGACGAAGTGCGGAGGAGTGTTACCCTACCGGATTCCCCCACGATACAGTTTGCCCCGGGTCAGAAATTGGGACATATTTTAGGCCTCCAGCCATACATCGAAGCGTATGATAATAACCAGACTGAGCGGAAGAAGATTTATGCCGATATAAAAGCCGGTTTTTATACATTATTTATTTACAGCGACATCATCCAGCATCAGCTTGTGGGCGGCAGCTACGTACAACTTCTGAGAACGGCGCAAATAAGCGGCAAGAGCGGTGAAATTACCACGCTTCAATACACACGACCCGATTATGTGCCCTTATGCAAGCATCATTTTGACTCTGTAACAATCTCCATCTTATCGGACCAGGGCACTCCAGTTAAATTCAAGTACGGAAAGTGTATTGTGAGACTACATTTCCGGAAGAGACGCGATTAGCACGCTAGAAAATGGTGTCTCAGAGACCCTACGGGGACCCAGCTGTTTATGCCCGGTACTATATTGCACAGTCTGGGCACGGATTAGAGGGGTTCAGCGGGAGCGAGTACATGTACGGATCGGGTCTGGCTGGGATATTTAAAGGCTTATTTCGGCGTGCTGTACCGCTTTTCAGAAGGGCTTAGAATTGGTAAAACCACACGTGAAGACGGCTGTCAAAAACATTGCTAAAGACGCCGTCACATCTGTCTCATCAGCGCTTATGAATCGTATAAATACACATCCCGAGCAAGGTGGCGCGGGTCTAGTTTATGTCGCTAAAAAATCACATAAAAGAAAGCGTCGCTCATGCCCCGCTTTACCCCCGATCCTCATGAATAAAAAACCAACCAAGCGTCGACCCCGTCAGAAACGAGTGAGACGTACTGCTGAGGACATCTTCTGATCATCATGGCTTTCCTGCACGATGCTTCTGTAGAGTGCGCTAAATCTGAACTGGATATTTTTGACATACCGCCGACACAGACGAGTATAGAGAAATCCCTATTTGTAGAAGTTCAGCCGATTGCCGCTCTGACGGATAATGCCCCGCTGGAATTTTTCATATCGGGTAGCGGGGATTATTATTACGACCTGAATAACACCCTGCTGTACATAAATTGTCGCATCGTCAAGCAGGATAATTCGAATATGACGCCCGTGTAGCTCTAATTAACTATCCTCTTGCCACTCTCTTTAATCAGGTCGATATTACTCTGGGGGACCGAGTTATCTCACAATCGGACAATCTCTACAGCTATAGAGCGTACATAGAGACTCTCTTAAATTACAGTTCACAGACGCTGTCCTCGCAATTTACTGCCGGATTGTTCTATAAAGACACAGCTGGTCACCATAATGACCGAAGCTTGGATGGCCCAAATGCAGGATTTATTAAAAGAGCCGCTGCAACCTACCGCTCCAAACCCCTGGACCTCATTGGTCCAATTTTTGGTGATATATTTAATCAACCAAAGCTAATATTGAACGGACTCGATCTTAAGGTTAAGCTAACGAGAAATAAGGACGCTTTCTGCCTCATGTCGGCTGAGGCCGATCCGCTGAAAGTGCAAATCATGCAAGCCGCTCTCTTTGTAAAGAGAGAACAAGTGTCCCCGGCGGTCCGAATAGGCCACAGTCAGGCCCTCTTGGCATCGACAGCCAAGTACGCTATTGACAGGACATGCATGAAAGTGTACAGTATAGCCGCTGGAACACGGATCACGAACCACGAGAATCTCTTCCTAGGCCAGATACCGAAAACTGTTATATTGGGTTTTGTAGATAATGAAGCATTTAGCGGGTCTTACGCCAGAAATCCCTGTCCTTCCATCACTACAACGTCAATCACGCAGCCCTCTACCTGGACGGACAACAGATCCCTGCGAGGCCTTATAACCCTAACTTTAATGACTACTTAGCCGTCAGAGAGTATATGGCTCTCGCACATATATCAGGCAAGCAGAAAGCTGATTGTGCCATGGCCGTGGATCGTGAAGAGTTTATGTCCGGATTCACTCTGTTTGCGTTTCATTTATCAGCTGATCAGGAACCCGGCGGTCATTTCTCCCTCATTAAAGCAGGTAACCTACGGGCTGAAGTCCGGTTTGCACTAGCGACACCCCATACGATAAACATGATTGTTTTTGCAATCAACCCGGCCATTCTGGAAATTAATAATAGAAGAGAGATCTTGTACGATTTTAATTAGTGATGGATAGCCTGCAACTCACGACCATACTGAAGGGGGATAGCTTTACAGAGCGTGTGTTTGGCGGTGTGTTTCCGTGTGATTTGCTTCCACCACATCGGGTAAATCAACGCCCTGTCGGATTCATCGTAAATACAGACCCCGCACACCAACCTGGCAGACACTGGATATTAATCGTGCTCTGTGACGCCAAGAACGCCATATTTTTTGATAGCTACGGATTATGTGCTGACAACGCTATCTTTCCGAGCGAGTTTGTGACTTTCCTGAACACGAATTGTGAGACTTATTATTACCAAAGCAACCAGATCCAAGACACGTATAGTACTGTCTGTGGGCACTACTGCCTGTACTTTTTACATTTCTTAGCTCGGAACATACCGTTCAGTAAGATATTGGAGAAGTTTTCTGCTGATAAACCGCGTAATGATACAATTGTGAGAAATTTCATTGCTGAGAAGAAATCAACTTTAAAAAACCCTCACTACAAGTGTTGGAGCATTCAACAGCGTTGTTCCTGTCTAGAGAGAATCCCATGACCTGTATTGCCATTTGTGTCGACATTTTGGTGTCACAATTAATTCAATGCTTGAAATGTCTTTGAGATGTATTTATTTATTACAGTAAAATCATGATTAGTTCTGGCAATAAACGTTTTTAAGATGAATGATCTCTTATGCCTATGTAATTTCCACACAGCTTCCCACAGAGTGGTAGTGTGGGAAGACCCTTCAGAAACCCATTGTTTTAAAATCACATTAGTGCAGGTTATATTTGCTAGAAACCTTCGGTTTTATGGGCACTGCTATCAGAATACACATAAATGTGTTGGTTTTAAAAGATCCCACTGACTATACACAATGCAATACTATTTACTGTTTGCCTGAATTACCGTAGCATCGACCTTCATTCATTCTGACAATTCATGTCAACACTGTTGTACTACATTTCTATGTGCCAGTAAAGATGTATATCTATGTACCATGTTAGTTAGTAAATAGAAAAATATGCACCTCTCAATACAACCCAAGCCTTAGATACACAGCTTGGTAATAGCTTACCGATCTGTAACAAAAGTACATTCTTCCCAGTACTGATATAAGTGTAGATACACTGCCAAGCTAAAAATATATATACTGAATAAAACTATAAGTTGAGTGTCATAATTCCAAATTCCACCACAATAGTGTTTTACATGCATTTACTGGGTCCTTAAAAGTTTCTCACCACAAAAAAGATCAAGATTCACTCTTTAATTCACTAAAAATCATTATATACTAGTTATATACAGAAGTCTGTATTTAACTAGAACTCCTTATACATTTACTGGGGCCTTAAAAGTTTCTTCCTGAGACTTATAAAATCAAGAATCGCTCTTTAATACAGTAAAACTCCACAGACTAATCTAATCCAGTGGATAAAATATCAATAGAGACGAATAAATCACTTTGATTGAAATTCACAAATCCAGCAGACCAGATTTCACAGCCTGAGCAAAGTTCAGCCAGGGGACGTGATGACCTGGATCAATCTGACAGGGAGACGGATTAAATGATAGGGGGCGTGTCGACCTGTCAGATTTGAGTTTGACGAATACTGGTGTACCTATACTACTGGGGGTAATTGCTGGTAATGTTCTGTTTGCTATAGGGTGTTGTGGTTCAATAAAGCATTGCCACATTGTTTTACCCTAACCCTGCATTGTCTGTGTAGTATGTTGCCCACGGGAGATAAAGCAGGAGTTCAGTGGTATGAGCCCTGGTCCATGCAGTCTTTCTAAAGACAGCCAGGCCAGCGGACATGAGCACCCACTGACCCTGTTTCTCCACAATTGGTGGCAGCAGTGGGACACTACTCAACCCAGCGGAACTGGGGGGCTGGTGTTCTCACACATCGTCCAGGGCTCTATAACCAGGGAGGCATACAGATAGACCCAGCAGACCATTAATGAGGCATGCACAGCAGGTTTCGAACGCTACTATGTCCAACCCCACCAACTCGGCCTTGGGAAGAAGACCAGAGTGGATATATGACCTTAACAAGAAACGGAAACTGCAGATGTTCCAGCTTCATCGGATTGAATGGGATTTAATCCAGGAACTATGGAATGCGGAGGAAGCCATGCGTGGACCCAATGGATACCAGTTGCTACTCTTTAATTAAGTGTGGAGAAGGATGACCGGAAGCCTATCATGTCTGGTTAATTAAGATGGGGGAGCAATGTGAAGAAACCATATTGAATCTTAATTTCCCAGACAACCATGATTTTGTAAACCCATAAGAATTGACTTTTTATCTGTATATTGGCTTGTGGATTTAAGTGTTTATGTCTGGGGGGTCAAGAAGACAATCTTGCAAGCTTAAATACTATTTAACATACTGTGTAAGACTGTAATAGTGACTTGTACATAGTGGGTGTTTATCTGTGTTTATTGTGAACTGATATGCTAATTGTGTATTGTACTCTAACCAGTTTGAGCTATGAGTAGTGTTGAGCATTCCGATACTGCAAATATCGGGTATCGGCCGATATTGGCTGTATCGGAATTCCGATTCCGAGTACCGATATTTTCGTCATATCGGATACCGGAATCGGGATTGTCACTGTCACTGTCAGTGTCCGTCAGTCGGGTCTGTCAGGAGTCAGCGGCACTTACCTGGCAGAAGATCTCCGGCGGTCACATCCCGGACTGCTTAATGGCCGCCATCCTCTTCTCCCCGGAATAAATCACTTTGATTGAAATTCACAAATCCAGCAGACCAGATTTCACAGCCTGAGCAAAGTTCAGCCAGGGGACGTGATGACCTGGATCAATCTGACAGGGAGACGGATTAAATGATAGGGGGCGTGTCGACCTGTCAGATTTGAGTTTGACGAATACTGGTGTACCTATACTACTACCCCCAACAAGGTGCACATTACAGGGCCCAACCCTTCCGCTGTCTCGCTAATAACTTATTATCTCGCTGGATAACGGTAGATGTTACTTCAGAGCTCCCAGGGTCAATATTCCACCTGTGATATACACACAGAGAAGAGATATTGACAAGCGTAGGGAGGTGACCGGAAACAGTCAATAGAGTCCGTAGAAGGCCCAAAGCCAGTTGACACTAAGTCAGAGCTCCCAGGGTTGCTAGTCCACCAGTGATATACACACAGAGAAAAGATAATGACAAGCGTAGGGAGGTGACAGTCCATACTGTCCATACAAGGTCCAAAGACAGTTGACACGAGAGTCACGACCTGGCTTATCCAACCATCTCCATGGAACCAGGCAACCAGAGGGTCCCAAAACCTGGCTTTCTCCAAACATATCCATGGTTCAGAGATGGTCACTGGATCAGATCTGTGTCCTTCCAACAGGAGCCGACGACCCCTAGGTTGATTCCCATGGAATCATAGATCCGTGTCCCTCGTGATGGTGCCATGATGAGTGGGCTCCAGTCCTCTCGTCCGTTGAGTGTTGTGCAGAATGTCCGACTGGTAGCTCTCTGTGTGATGAGATGAGATCTTATCTACTCTCTCTGTCTCTCGTTTTTATACCGGAGACATGCAAGCTATTTTTAGAATTACCCAGTGTGCTTCAGTTCAGCCTCATAGCTCAAACTGGTTAGAGTACAATAAACAATTAGCATATCTGCTCACAATAAACACAGATAAACACCCACTATGTACAAGTCACTATTACAGTCTTACACCGTATGTTAAATAGTATATCAGCTTGCAAGATTGTCTTCTTGCTCTTGACCCACCAGACATAAACACTTAAATCCACAAGCCAATATACAGATAAAAAGTCCATTCTTATGGGTTTACAAAAACATGGTTGTCTGGGAAATTAAGATTCAATCTGGTTTCTTCACATCACCCAATCCAGCAGATGGACACCCAAACATGAGTGTTCACATTTCCAAAAATTATTGGCAGACACCACCAAAGTGGCATCAATTTCACCACAGTAGAAATAGTCTAATAGGGACCGACAGGTCTTTCACTACACCCAATACAGCAGATGGACACCCTACAGGGAGTGTTCACATTTAAAGAAATGAGGGCCTTACACCACAGAAGTGGCATCAATTTCACCAGAGTAGAAATAGTATAATAGGGACCGACAGTTCTTCCACTACACCCAATCCAGCAGATGGGCACCCAACCAGGAGTTTTCACATTTTAAAAAATGAGGGCCTGACACCACTGAAGTGGAATAACTGTCACGAGAATAGAAATAGTATAATTGGGACCGACACATCTTCCACTACAGCTAACCCAGCAGATGTAGACCAACCATGTGTGTTCACATGTCCACAAATTTGTGTTAACATCAGAAGCAGCAGTGACAGAAGTGACACTAAAGATATCACAAAGTGCAGTAATGTGACATTAATGCATCACACTAAAAAAATGCATTATCACCTAGTCTGTACAGTCTGTGTTTGGGGTGCAAAAGTCCTTGGAGATCCATGACTTGCTCATCTTAATGAAAGTTAGGCGGTCTACACTTTCAGGGGACAGCCGGATGCGCTTATCCGTCAGGACACTACCAGCAGCGCTGAAGACACGTTCTGAGAGAACACTGGCTGCTAGGCACAATTAAACCTCAAAGGCATGTGAGGTGAGCTCAGGCCACTCCTTTATTTTGGAAGACCGAAATGTAAAAGGGTCCAAACGCTCCCTGATGGTATTGATATTTAGTTCTAGTTACTCTTACAGTATTGTCTCCATTCGTTCACCACGTGTAAAACTTGGACTCTGTTGTGATGGTGCATGAGTTGGTCTGAAAAAAGTATCAAAGGACTCACAGAAATTGCTTTTTCAACTTCACAACTGCTGCTGCTGCTAATGGTTTAGTGTTGGTGAATTGACGGGCCGGAGGTTTGAAGTCTACAGCTGCCATGTGAACTGTGTGCTTCATTGCTGTCTTGGGAAAAAGCTCTTTTAAGGTTGTGTAAAAGCGTGTTTCGATACTCCAGCATTTGCGGGTCTCTTTCTAGGGTGGGAATCATCTTGCAAAATTTGGTTTTATAACGTGGATCTAATAAAGTGGCAACCAAGTAGTCAGCATTATTCCTAATCATAACTATATGGGGATTATGTTGCAGCAAGAAGGCACTCATATGTTGAGCTCTACCATGAGATCCGAGCCCATGCTGTGTTGATGGCTGGGTAACAATGAGGCTCGTTTCCTCCATACCCTCCTGCCAACCACGAACAACAGAGAGGGGAGGATTATCCTCTTCATCTGACAGTTGCTCGCCTATCACCTCGTCCTCCTCCATTTGTTCCTCGGATCTTGCACCTTCGATAACAGTTTGTCTGTTATCACAAGCTCCATCGTTGCCTTTAAAACAAGTGCGCTGCTTTTTATACGCTCAGGGTACAGTTCAGGGTTAAAACAACAACAGTTAAGGGTTAAAACAGCAACAGTTCAGGGTTAAAACAGCACAGTGCTTAAAGCAGCCACACACAGTCCATTCTTGTTACCAAAGGTGAATAACCCTCTTGGGGTTTTAGTCCCGTAATTCAGCAGGGGATGCGCAACCGTGCGCAAAGAAACTTGGAGGAGGGGGAAACAAAACAAAAATCCTTCAATTGTGACCATGTTGGTCACTACTGACACCTAGTCCTGGTGCTGTTCAGGGCTCCTTGCCCTTCAGGAGACACAGAACAGTCTCAATTTGCTTTACTCAGTGCAACTAGGACAATGCAACTAAAAGGGGTCACCTCTACTCATTACCGTCTTTGCGACCGGAATAGTGGGCTGCATTCTGGCCCTGAATTATAAAAAAGGTGTGGCTCGAAGACTCACTGAAGGAAAACTCCCCACTGTTTCTCCTGCTCTTCCCTCCACCAGCAGCTGATTCAAAGAACTTGGAGCCTCCTGCTCCCTAACCCAAATGTGGCTTCTTTTAAGGGCACCTCTGCCCTCTGGCCTACTGTAGGGGTTGCGACCATTGCAGGCGGCCGAACACAATACCGCGCTTCCAGCACCTGTCTCTCCTCGATGCTGCAGACCACTTTCACCGCCACAGCATATGGTCCCCTGAGCCCCTTTTCTCGGATAAAGGTCACCTGGTCCCATTCTTGTAGAGGACCTTCAAACGTAATAAACCCGGCATTGACATAAACCTTGTCACTGATCTCGGCCTCTTAAATGAACCCATACCCTCTGGTAGGGTTGAAAAAATTTGATCAGACCGCATGTCATCTGACATGTCGGTTCCTCCCCCCGGGGCGCCGTAGCTCCTTTAAAATTCGGCGCTCCTGACGTTTTTTCTCTGCAATGACTCCCGCCGCCCACTGGGCCTCTTCTGCTGTGGGAGCCCAGGCTTCATCCAGGTAGACGCCATGGGGAGATGTTGAGACCAGAGAAGGTGAAGGGGCAGGAGTAGGTGCAGGGACTGAGATGAGGGTAGGTGTTGCACTCACTGTCACTGCAGCCGGCTGCAAAGGTCCTCCACTACAGCCGCGCGAACTCGGGATCATGGGCGCGACGGTCCCGCTCTCCATGACTTCCGGTTTCTCGACCGCTTCTTCCATCTCAGGCTTTTCCACATCCGAGATGCTCCAGCTCCTGACAATCTTCCTCTCCAGCCGGCCAAATGGGATCCGGTCTTCCAGTTCCGCTGTTCACCAGCCCCCAGGGCGCATGTCTGATTTCGACTGGGCCATGCACCGCTCCCAGTTCTGCCACCCGATTCCTCCACGGAAAGACATACTCTGCCGCTACATGGAGATTGGTGACTCGTGTGGCAATGGCTTCTTCCTTCTGGATGCAATGTCCTTCTCGTCCAGACCCTGTTCATTCGTGGATGGAGCCACTTCTGGCTGCTCCACCCGTTCGGCTTCAGACTCCTCCCGTTCCTCAGGGATCTGTTGTAGGGGTCTGGGCTTTTTCTTTTGCTGCGTCCATCTCGGGCAGGCACCAGCCACTAGGAGACGTGGCCTCAGCTTAGGCCACTGCTTCTGCCAAGCTGGTCTTTATGTCAGTGTTCGGCGCTATCCTACAGTCTCTAACGGGCACCATCTTTGCCATTTTCAAGGCTCCTCCGCTCTCTGCATATGAGGCATTGCAATCCTACTGACTTCACCAATTTTGTAAGGCGGCCAGGGTGGTAGTCGTGGTAACGAGCTGTAGTGTTCCCACACCCTGATGCCTCACAAATGAAGTATAATGTCCCTTCAGCTGTATATGTAATGTGCACAACAGAACACTCATGTTAATCGCCAGAGTCCCCTCTGCTTCTGTTACTCTGGCTCCAGATCCACGGGTCTCGCAGACAACTCCAGATGAAATGTCCATAATTAACATTTCAACTTTATTCATCAGCACGGTTTTCGTTACAGATGCGGCACAGTGTGTACAGAGTGACATTCCTAAGACTTTCCCTGTCTTCCTAGCAATCTCTGCTCTTCCTGGACAATCCCTGTCCCGTCCTGGCATTCACTACTCTTCCTGGACAATCCCTGTCCCATCCGTGCCTTTAAGCCCACCAGCTTCCTCCCATTCCCCTTGTCCAGTCTCAAAAGGAGAAGATAAAAGGGTCACCGTCTCAGCTTCACTTAGTCCCAGTCGTAGACCCCTAATCCTCTTCGGAGTCGTTCCGTTTAAGCTAGTGACTGCCTGGACGCCACTCAGTCTGGGTCCCCTTTTTGCTGAAGCAACCTTATCCCCACGGCTGTCAAACTGTCCTCGTTCATTGCTGCATCCCAACTCCCTCTAAACCAGTGAGTGCCTCCCTATATCCCTCTGCTCTATGCTGCACTCATCTGTAACCCCTCCCAGCTGGAAAACCCCTAATGCTCATTATACTATCCTAACACTCTTTAGTATGCCCTCACTACTCTAATCCCACTATTGCCCTATACTATCAGTAATCTCATACACAACACATACCAAGTGCATACACAATACAGCAACATTACATGAACACATTAACACTCATAAACACCATGGTACCGCAAACAATACATGTGAACAGTGTTCAAAGAGGGGAGGTATGTGACGGGCCCCGTCACCACCTTACACATCCATAAGATGTGCCAATTGTCACACCGCCCCCTGTCGTGCCGCCACCCCCTGAGCCCCGACATACTTACCGGTCCTCGGCATCCCATCGCGCTCCCGCTCGTCTCCCGGCGCCTGCTCCGACTCCTGTTTTCCATCGTGTGCGCGCGCGCACTAAGTTTTGTGGCGCGTGCATGCACCTATCTCTGTGAGGGCAGGACGCTCCTCCCAGCCTGCTCTATGGCTCTGGAGGACCCTGACCCGGAAGCACCCTGCGCACTCTGCTTATCAGGCCGCCTCTTCCTCCTGGCCGTGCCTGACTGTCACTTGTGCCCACTAGTGACTCTGGTCCCTCGTCACCCTGCGCGCTCTGCAGCTTTCTCTCGTTTCCTATTTTCCCTGCCCTGACCTTCGTCCTCTGTTTTGTTTCCTCACTAGTGCCTGCCTGCCCGTGTCACCATTCTGTCCGTGTTTCCTGTGTTCCTGCCGTGTCTTCCAGCCTGTGCCTTCACCCTGCACGTGTTCCTGTGTTCCAGCCTTACCAGTCTGCCAGCCAATGTCTCCGTCCTGCCCGTCTTTCCGTGTCTGAACCGCGCTTGTCCACCAGTCTCCTCAGTCCACCCGTGTTTTCGTGTCTCTATCGTGCCCGTCTGCACCTCAGTTCCCCCTGTGTCCCTGTTGTGTATATTCCCGCCTGTCCTTCCTGTCTTCTGCTGTGAATCCTGTGTTCCACCTTTGGGTACCAGCTGCCGTGGCGATAGTCTCCTCCGGGTCTGCCCCCAACGCTCCCTGTATAGGGGGTGGTCCATCAGGTCAGCTCACCCGTGGGAGGTTCATTGCCACGGTCCAGCGGGTCCACCCTAGGAGTTCCTCTCGATCTCACACTAATTCTGACACTTAGATTCACTCTTTCCACTTGACCTGGTGTGATGGCAAGTGGGTAATAGTTGTGGGGTTGATGTCAATTGTTCTATGGTTGCTGACATCAAGCCCATGGGTTAGTAATGGAGATGCGTCTATAAGACACCACCCTTACTAGCCCATAGTCAAATGTAATAAAAACAGAGAAAGAGTGAAGTCCTTAAATTAAAATAAACACAAACTCATTTATTTGAAACAAAAACTCCCCAACCCTTTTTTACCCATTTATTCACCAAAAATAAAAAAAAAAGCAAAGTTATACTTACTTTTCTGCCCATAATCCATTAATGGCCATTTCCCACAATGATCCGGAAGGTTTGAAGAGTGGTCACATCAGTGATTTTGGATATTTTTAGAATTTTGGATAACAAGAGGAGGAAGACCTGTGAAGACTCAGACGTCAAGGTTAGATTTCAGAAAGGCAGATTTTAAGGGACTCAGAAAGAGAATTGGAAGGATCCAATCGCTCGATATCCTTAAGGACAAAAATGTCCAGGAAGGATGGGAAATCTTGAAAAATGAGATTCTCAAAGCACAATCGTTAACAATTCAGAAAAGAGGGAAGAATGGGAATCATTTAAGGAAACCAGGATGGATGAACACAACTTAAACACATGCTCAAATGGAAGAAAGAAATGTTTATCAAATGGAAAGAGGGAGGCATATCTAAAGAAGAATATAATGCCGTCTGCAGAACCTGCAGGGCTCAAATCAGATTATCTAAAACTGACAATGAATTAAGGCTTGCAAGAGGCGTCAAATGCAACAAAAAAGGATTTTGGGGATACGTCAAAAGTAAAAGAAAAGTCAAAGATGCTATAGGATTTTTACAGGATGAAAATGATGAAATGGTAAGACAGGATGTTAAGAAGGCTGAACTTTTAAATTCCTATTTTGCATCTGTTTTCTCTCAGAAAGGAAATGTAACATCAACTGATCTTCACTGTCCTATTAAAGGAATAGAAGAATCCAGGATATCTATAAACAGAAAGACAGTGAGGAAACACTTTGCTAACCTAAATGAATTCAAGTCTCCAGGTCCAGATGAATTACACCCCAGAGTACTGAAGGAGATAGCAGAAGAAATTCTTGAACCACTGTCCATAATCTTTGAAAATTCTTGGAGAAGTCCCAGAAGACTGGAGAAGAGCAAATGTTGTTCCTATCTTCAAAAAGGGGAAGAAGGTGGACCCAGGGAACTACAGGCCGGTGAGTCTGACTTCTATACCAGGAAAGATCTTTGAACAAATTATTAAAGAACGTGTATGTAAGTACCTGGATAAGAATGAAGTGATTAAACAGAGTCAGCATGGGTTTGTAACTAATAAGTCATGTCAGACTAACTTAATTTCCTTCTATGACAGAATCACTGACTGGGTGGATCAGGGAAATGCTGTAGATATAGTATATCTTGACTTCAGCAAAGCATTTGACAAAGTATCTCACACAATCCTTATTAAAAAAAATGACTAAGTATGGAGTGGACAAGGCAACTGTTAGGTGGATTCATAACTGGCTTAGTGATCGGACCCAAAGAGTGGTCATAAATGGCTGCACATCCAGTTGGAAGAATGTCTCAAGTGGGGTACCACAAGGCTCTGTTTTGGGCCCTGTATTGTTCAAAATCTTTATCAGTGATTTAGATGAAGGAATTGAGGGTAAACTGATCAAATTTGCTGATG
Source organism: Oophaga sylvatica (assembly GCA_033576555.1). Classification (NCBI taxonomy): domain Eukaryota; kingdom Metazoa; phylum Chordata; class Amphibia; order Anura; family Dendrobatidae; genus Oophaga; species Oophaga sylvatica. Next base: position 477,729,394 of record JARQOD010000001.1, read on the forward strand.
ACACAAAGCTAGGAGGGGTAGCTAATACTAGAGAAGAGAGAGAGAGGATTCAAAAAGATATAAATAAACTGGAGCAGTGGGCAGCAACTAACAGAATGGTTTTTAACAGGGAAAACTCAAAGTACTACATCTGGGCAATAAAAATGAAAAAAGCATATTCAAAATGGGAGGAATAGGGCTAAATAACAGCACATGTGAAAAAGACTTGGGTATACTAATTGATCACAGACTGAACATGAGTCAACAGTGTGATGCAGCAGCAAAAAAGGCAAATACAATTCTAGGATGTATCAACAGAAGCATACAGTCTAGATCACGTGAGGTCATTATTGCCCTCTACTCCTCTTTGGTTAGACCTCATCTGGAATACTGTGTCCAGTTTTGGGCACCACATTTTAAAAAAGACATCAACAAACTGGAGCAAGTTCAGAGAAGAGCCACCAGAATGGTGACCGGTCTGCAAACCATGTCCTATGAGGAACGGTTGCAGGATTTGGGAATGTTTAGCTTGCAAAAAAGAAGACTGAGAGAAGACTTAATAGCTGTCTACAAATATCTCAAGGGCTGTCACATTGTAGAAGGATCATCTTTATTCTCATTTGCACAAGGAAAGACTAGAAGCAATGGGATGAAACTGAATGGGAGGAGACACAGATTTTTGACAGTAAGGGTGATCAATGAGTAGAACAGGCTGCCACGAGAGGTGGTGAGTTCTCATTCAATGGAAGTCTTCAAACAGAGGCTGGACAGACATCTGTCTGGGATGATTTAGAGAATCCTGCTTTGAGCAGGGGGTTGGACCAGTTGGCCCAGGAGGTCCCTTCCAACTCTACCATTCTATGATTCTATGATTCCATGATTCCTCTATCAACGAAAGCTGGTTCACACTGATGGATGCGCATTTTCTGGTGCAGCTACTGACTGCTATTTTTAAGTTGGGGAGAGCCAATATCCATGGCCCCTTCACAGTCTCAGCATTCCAGCTGTTTGCTTTAGCTTGGTTATCAAAATGGGGGGACCCCAAGCTATTTTTTTAGTTGAACTGATTAAAAAAATGGCATGGAGAAGTCTCTATTTTTGATAGCCAGCCAAGATAAAGCTCACAACTGGGAGCTGCAGCCCACAGCTGTCAGTTTTGCCTGCACTGGTTATTAAAAATAGACAAAACCCTATGGGTTTTTTTAACGCAGTGTGCGCAATATTTGACATGGCCGTGATTGAGCCAGAAGTGCCCACACTGAAAACCTTGAGATTTGCTGTTGATTTCAACAAGCTTTGTTTGGATTGCTGATCCCGAACAGTAGCACGGACCTCCTACAGAAGTCCATGTTCGGAGTCCGTGCATGGACACTAGATGTTTGGTACAATCCCCAAACTTTACCGTTAGGGTTCGCCTATCCCTACTGATAACGTTTGATCTACAGATACCTGGTGGGATACATGACTGCCAGGTATCAGTCACATATTTTATTAAAAAGGCTATGGATTAGTGGATGCACTGGTAATATCAGTAGAGTGCAGAAATTGGGGCCCCACTTTTATTTTTTGCCCAGGGCTCCAGTTTGTCTAAAACCAGACCTGAGTGTAAAGAGGAATGGGAAGACTATTGCTTGACAAGTCTCAGGAAAGGTTTGGTTGTGCAAAAAGGCACTGTTCCATGAATAGCATAATGTTAGAGGTCTCCTCACATTCTTGTCTAAAAGCTTTTTTCTGTACTAGTCCAATTCCCTGGAATGAAACTTAAAAAACCCCCATATTTTAAGACGAGCTTACAATCTGTCATAAACGATCTTTAGTTTTGTATATATCCCTGCAGGCTAATATGAAAAAACATTATTCACTATCTTGTTAATGCCAGTGTTTAATTTACTTATACTAAGTCTTTTTGTATTTTTACTGGCATTTATTTGCATTGTTTTTAACACAACTGCTCTTGAAATAGCATAAAAATCCAAATGCAAGGAAATCTGGGGACATCTAGTGGCTAAATATACTCAAAACATAGAAAAATAATTTACAATATGTTAAAACGAATTTAAAGAAAATAAAAAAAATTAAGTTATTAAATTAAAAGGATAAAATTACAGAAAAATATTGCGGTTTAAAATAACCAGATTTAATTGAAGTCTGTTTTAAGAATGCTTGAGACAATTAAAATGTATTAGATTGAAATAATTTTAGATTTTTTCTATCTTTTTCTCTCCAAATTCACCCATCCCAGTAATAGGGGTAAAACATGTAAAAGTAAGGTAAGGTCCGACTTGAATAAAACCATACTACTTAGAAATGTTTGGGCCCCTTAACCCCTTTAACTCCAAGGGTGGTTTGCATGTTAATGACCGGGCCATTTTTACAATTCTGACCACTGTCCCTTTATGAGTTAATAACTCTGGAACACTTCCATGGATCCTGGTGATTCTGACTTTGTTTTCTCGTGACTTATTGTACTTCATTGTATAATAAGACCACGGCACTCAGTGGGAGGAGATGGCGGTGCCCAAGTACGGTATCCAACCAAAATATGATATAATAAACTTGGCACTCAACAATAGAAGCAGGTGAACAATGTTTTTATTGTGGCATCCATACAGACAGAAGTTTATATTTTTAAACGTTTTCGTTCCAAGCCTGGACCTTCATCAGAAAATTACTTCTATAGAAAATAAGCTGAAATATATACAGAAGGATAAAGGATCAACTCATTAGAAATATATTACAGAAGTATGCACAATATTCATAAACAATTGTCACTGGATGCTGATGTGAACAATGCGTAATAAGAACGATAATAAGTCGGAGGTGACAAGTGTTGTGTGAGACAGAGCCAAAGGGTTCCCGTCAAGGTAAAGTTCAGCAGAGTCCAAAAGGCTATAGTTGAACTAAAGAAAGAGAATATATGTACTGTATTGTACTTCATGTTAGTGGTAAAATTTCTTTGATATGACAATTTGTGAAAAAAACTGAAATTTGGCAAAAATTTTGAAAATTTTGCAATTTTCCAACATTGAATTTTCATGCCCTTAAATCACAGAGATATGCCACAAAAAAATATTTAATAAGTAACATTTCCCACATGTTTACATTACACAAGCACAATTTTAGAAGCAACATTTTTTTTGTTAGGAAGTTATAAGGGTTAAAAGTTAAACAGCGATTTCTCATTTTTGCAACACCATTTTTTTTAGGGACCACATCACATTTGAAGTAAAATACCCAAAATGACACCATTCTAAAAACTGTACTCTTTAAGGTGCTCAAAACCGCATTCAAGAAGTTTATTAACCCTTCTGGTGCTTCACTTCAATTTTTGTAATGTTTAAAAAAAATGAACATTTAACTTTTTTTCACAAAAAATTTACTTCAGATCCATTTTTTTTTATTTTCCCAAGGGTAACAGGAGAAATTGGACCCCAAAAGTTATTGTGCAATTTGTGCTGAGTACGCTGATACCCCACTATTTGGGCTCATGGCAGAGCTCGGAAGGGACGAAGCGCCATTTGACTTTTCAATGCAAAATTGGCTGAAATTGAGATCAGATGCCATGTCGCGTTTGGAGATCCGATGACGTGCCTAAACAGTGGAAATCCCCCACAAATGACACCATTTTGGAAACTAGACCGCCCAAGGAACTTATCTAGATGTGTGTTAAGCACTTTGAACCCCCAAGTGTTTCACTAAAGTTTATAATGCCCAGCCATGAAAAAAAACAAAAAATTTTTTCCAAAAAAATGATTTTTTAGCCCCCAATTTTTTTATTTTCTCAAGGTTAACAGGAGAAAGTTCTTGTCCAATTTGTCCTGAGTACGCTGATACCCAATATGTGGGAGAAAACTACGGTTTGGGCACATGTCGGGGCTCGGAAGGGAAGTAGTGACGTTTTGTAATGCAGACTTTGATGGAATGGTCTGTGGGCGTCATGTTGCATTTGCAGAGCCCCTGATGTGCCTAAACAGTGGAAATGCCCCATAAGTGACCCCATTTTGGAAACTGCACCCCCTAAGGAACTTATGTAGATGTTTGTTGAGAACTTTGAACCCCAAGTGTGTCACTAAAGTATATAATGCCCGGCTGTGAAAAAAACAAACATTTTTTTTCCACAAAAATGATTTTTTTTAGCTCCCAATTTTTTATTTTTCCAAGCGTGACAGGAGAAATTAGACCCCAAAAGTTGTTGACCAATTTGTCCTGAGTACACTGGTACCCCATATGTGGGAGGAAACTACTGTTTGGGTGCATGGCAGAGCTCAGAATGGAAGTAGTGACGTTTTGGAATGTAGACTTTGATGGCATGGTCTGCGGGCGTCATGTTACATTTTGAGAGCCCCTGATGTGTCTAAACAATGGAAATGTCCCACAAGTGACCTCATTTTGGAAACTAGACCCTCAAGGAACTTATCTAGATGTGCAATGGCAATGCCCAACAAGTGCCCCCTTTTTGGAACTAATCTACTGTTTCCTGGTATGTGAATTTTATAAGTGACCACGGCGCTTTTAAACAATAAAAACTCTTTTATAGAAAAAATAATAATTTTTGCATCACTTTATTCTGAGAGCTATACATTTTTTATTTTATCGCTAATGGAACTGTATGGCAGCTCTTTTTTAAGGGACAAGATGACATTTTCAGCGGTACCAAGCTTATTTATATCCGTCTTTTTGATCACGTGTTATTCCACTTTTTGTTCGGTGGTATAATGATAAAGCATTGATTTTTTTTTATGGTGCTCACTAATGGGGTTAACTAGTGGGACAGTTTTATAGGTTGGGTCGTTGCGGACACAACAACACCAAATACGTGTACTTTTATTGTTTTTTTTTTTTTCATTCAAATATTTATTTATGATAGAATATATATTTATTTTTTAATTATTATTTTTGATTTTTTTAAATATTTTTACAATTATTTAAAAATACTTTTTTACTTAGTCCCACTATGGGACAATCATTTTTTGCAGGCTGACTGCTTCTATAGCATTCAGATGAAGCAGCATCTGCATGCCATAGAAGCTGTCAGCGCTGCACTGACAGGGAGACTTGCTGATCATGCACTGTGCATGATCAGCAATTTTACTTAGCTACGGTGACATCCGGCTCACCATGGCAATGATCTGGAAAGTTCTGAAACTTGATAAATCACTTTATTATGGGAGTGGTCTGAATTCCTGGAAAAACAATGGCTTCCTGTCCCCTGCTTTTTCCCAGTCTATTTCCCTGCCTTCAGCTACATTGATGACAGAGTGTACTCCTTTAGAGTATAGATGATGGCAGTGATGGGTCAGCGTGTGTGTGCTGAACCTTGTTCTGATAAGCACACCATTCACACTGCCAGCATCTGTCCACAAAATGAGTATTTTTTTTATATCAAAGCAGCTGAAGGTAGGCAAATAGTCTGGAAAAGCAGGATTTTGGAAGTCACTTACATAATTACATACAATTTGTTGTTACAGGAATGAAGACAAATCCCTTAGTAAAATGATTTACAAAGTTTCATAACTTTTCATGCGGGCCAAAATTATTATTATTTTTTTAATTAAAGTTAAATTAGTTATTCCTTAAAGGGAATCTCTCAGCGGGTTTTGCTATGTAATCTGAGAGCAGCATGATGTAGGGGCAGATACCCTGATTCCAGCGATGTGACACTCACTAGGCTTGTGATGCTGTTTCAATAAATTAGTGAAGGACTAGATAACACGTGCAACCTAGTCAACTGTTCTGTGTAACCTCACCTCCACCACTGTTTAGCCACTGCCAATGCACAGTGTTAACAGAAAGCTGCAAATCAATGGTGAGGGCGGGGTAATTCAGAGCTCATTATTCCGAGCTCTACTAGATCTGCAGGAGAGAAAAATGATAGCATGCAGAGCAGCAAGTTACTCATCACTGGAATCAGGGTCTCTTCCACTACATGATGCTACTCTCAGATTACTTAGGAAAAACCTAGTGACAGAATCCCTTAAAATCATTTAAAATTAAGGAGAGAAAAAATGATGCCATTACCTATTAGATTATCAAAAATAGGAAAATGGTTGCACTCAATAGTGTTAAAGCATGTCAATGTGAAATACGTGAAATGTGAAATAGCAAAATGGCTTTAGAAATTTAGGAAAAATACACATGAGACGCTTCGCCCAAAATTTGGCCAAAAAATGTGAGCTCATCCATCAACGTCAAGGTATTCTCATGAACGCATGGGTCTCTGTCCAGTGTAAACACTTACCTAAAGCTATCTGCATGCATGGGTGAATGTGGACTCCTCTCTCAGTAAAGCCTACATATATGGGTTGGTCGGACCTAAATGTGATAGATGTAGTTAAAATCACCACATGGTGAAGGGCGGAGTGCTCCGTCAGAAAGCTTAGTATATAAATAACGAAAAAACTGACTGAAACACCAAGAACTAGTCTGAACAAGTGCATACCAAAAAACAGCTTACATATCAAAAATAGGAAAATGATTGCACTCAATAGTGTTAAAGCATATCAATATGAAATACGTGAAATGTGAAATATATTTAGGCTTTGCTGAGAGAGGAGTCCACATTCACCCATGCATGCAGATATTAGCCTTAGGCCGGGATCACACATGCAACAAAAAACTTCCGACGCTCGCATGTGAAATCCCAGCTCTGGCGCCGGCACTCGGGAGTGGAGCGAGCGGCTGCATATAAATACATGCAGCTGAATACTCCGCTCCCGAGTGCCGGCTCCAGAGCTGGGATTTCACATGCGAGAGTCGGACGTTTTCGTCGCATGTGTGATCCGGCCTTAGGCTCATACCCACTTGCGAGAAATACGGACGAGTGCAATCTGATAAAAAATCGGATTGCTCTCGGACCAATGTTATTCAACAGGTGACATCTCATTTGCAATTTTTTTCTCAGCTGAAATCGGAAAAAAATCGCTGCATGCTGTGATTTGCTGCGAATTGCTGCGATTCTCACGAGACTCGCCAATACAAGTCAATGGGTACTGTCCTATTTATACGCACCGGTGTCCTTTGAAAAGCCGGCAATTCATCCCCGGCTATACAGTAAAGTCATACTGACATGTTTAATAAAGAATGGAAAGAATATATATATACACATAGAATGCATATATATATATATATATATATATATACACATGTCATAGTGACACATATATATATATATTTATAGTTCATACACTTCTACATAGCATAGTAGCGGCTAATTCAATTGCCGGCTTCTGTAAAATCATTACAGAACCTGACATGAAATGACACATGGTTTACATACAGTAAACCATTTCATTTCATCTAGTTTGATATATGGCTTTCACTAATAATTAGATGAGTGTATGTTTGCAAAATTTTGAAAATGTAGGTGTTAATTTAACGTGCAAATTCGTTGTGAAAAAATGCGTGGGCTCCCGCGGTATTTTCTCCGCCAGAGAGGGAAAGCCAGTGACTAAGGACAGATAATAATAATAGCCTTGAGAGGGACCATTGTTTTTGGGCCCCCCCTGGCTACTAACATCTGCCCCCATCCACCCCAGAAAAGGCACATCTATTATTAGATGCGTCTTTTCTGGCACTTAGCCCCTCTATTGCCATTGCCTTTAGAGGTGGCTAATAGGTTAATAAGGGGTTAATGTCACCTTGCTTTTGAAAGGTGACATTAATCTGGGTTAATAATGGAGAGCTGTCAATTAGACAACTATCCATTATTAATCCTATAGTATTAAAGGGTTAAAAACACACACATTAATTAAAAATTATTTTAACCCCTTAATGACCAAGCCATTTTGTAGGTTAAAGACCAGGCCAATTTTTACAATTCTGATCACTGTCTCTTTATGAGGTTATAACTCTGGAACGCTTCTACGGATCTTGGCGATTCTGAGATTGTTTTCTCGTGACATATTGTACTTCATGATAGTGGTAAAATTTCTTCAATAGAACTTGCGTTTATTTATGAAAAAAACGGAAATATGGCAAAAATTTTGAAAATTTTGCAATTTTCAAACTTTTAATTTTTATGTCATTAAATCAGAGAGATATGTCACAAAAATTAGTTAATAAATAACATTTCTCACATGTCTACTCTACATCAGCACAATTTTGGAACCAACATTTTTTTTTGTTAGGAAGTTATAAGTGTTAAAAGTTGACCAGCAATTTCTCATTTTTCCAACAAAATTTACAAAACCATTTTTTTTTAGGGACCACCTCACATTTGAAGTGAATTTGAGGGGTCAATATGACAGAAAATACCCAAAAGTGACACCATTCTAAAAACTGCACCCCTCAACGTGTTCAAAGCCACATTCAAGAAGTTTATTAACCCTTTAGGTACTTCACAAGAATTGAAGCAATGTGGAAGGAAAAAATGAACATTTAACTTTTTTTCCCAAAATTTTTCTTTCGACACAATTTTTTTAAATTTTGTCAAGGGTATCAGGAGAAAATGAACCACAATATTTGTTGTACAATTTCTCCAGAGTACACCGATACCCCATGTGTGGGGGTAAACCACTATTTGGGCGCATGGCAGAGCTCGTAAGGGAAGCAGCACCATTTGACTTTTTTGGCTGGAATTGAGATTGGACGCCATGTCGCATTTGGAGAGTCCCTGTGTGCCTAAACAGTGGAAACCCCCCACAAGTGACCCCATTTTGGAAACTGGACCCCCCAAGGAACTTATCTAAATGTGTTGTGAGAGCTTTTAACCTCCAAGGGCTTCACAGAAGGTTATAACGTAGAGCCGTAAAATTAAAAAATCATATTTTTTCCACAAAAATGATCTTTTCATCCCAATTTTTATTTTCCAAAGGATAAAAGGACCCCAAAAGTTATTGTGCAATTAGTCCTGAGTACGCTGATACCCCATATGTTGGGGTAAACCACTATTTGGGCGCATGGCAGAGCTCGGAAGGGAAGCATCGCCATTTGACTTTTTTGGCTGGAATTGAGATTGGACGCCATGTCGCATTTGGAGAGTCCCTGTGTGCCTAAACAGTGGAAACCCCCCACAAGTGACCCCATTTTGGAAACTAGACCCCCCAAGGAACTTATCTAAATGTGTTGTGAGAGCTTTTAACCCCCAAGCGCTTCACAGAATGTTATAACGTAGAGCCGTAAATTAAAAAATCATATTTTTTTCCACAAAAATGATCTTTTCATCCCAATTTTTATTTTCCAAAGGATAAAAGGACCCCAAAAGTTATTGTGCAATTAGTCCTGAGTACGCTGATACCCCATATGTGGGGGTAAACCACTATTTGGGCGCATGGCAGAGCTCGGAAGGGAAGCAGCGCCATTTGACTTTTTTGGCTGGAATTGAGATTGGACGCCATGTCGTATTTGGAGAGCCCCTGTGTGCCTAAACAGTGGAATCCCCCACAAGTGACCCCATTTTGGAAACTAGACCCCCCAAGGAACTTATCTAGATGTGTGGTGAGAGCTTTGAACCCCAAGGGCTTCACAGAAGGTTATAACGTAGAGCAGTATAATTAAAAAATCATATCTTTTCCACAAAAATGATCTTTCCACCCCCAATTGTTATTTTCCAAAGGGTAACAGGACCCCAAAAGTTATTGTGCAATTTGTCCTGAGTACGCTGATACCCCATATGTGGGGGTAAACCACTATTTTGACGCATGGCAGAGCTCGAAAGGGAAGGAGCGCCTTTTTCAAATGAAGACTTTGATGGAATGATCTGCGGGTGTCATGTCACGTTTGGAGAGCCCCTGATGTGCCTAAACAGTAGAAACCCCCACAAGTGACTCCATTTTGGAAACTAGACCCCCCAAGGAACTTATCTAGATGTGTGGTGAGCACTTTGAACCCCCAAGTGCTTCACAGAAGTTTATAACGTAGAGCCGTGAAAATAAAAAAATCATATTTTTTTCCACAAAAATAATCTTTTTGCCCCCAAATTTTTATTTTTATAAGGGTAACAGGAGAAATAGGACTCCAAAAGCTATTGTGCAATTTGTCCTGAGTACGCTGATATCCCATATGTGGGGGGAACCACTATTTTGATGCATGGCAGAGATCGGAAGGGAAGGAGCACCGTTTTTAAATGCAGACTTTGATGGAATGGTCTGAGGGTGTCATGTCGCGCTTGGAGAGCCCCTGATGTGCCTAAACAGTAGAAACCCCCCACAAATGACCCCATTTTGCAAACTAGACCCCCCAAGGAACTTATCTAGATGTGTGGTCAGCACTTTGAACCCCCAAGGGCTTCACAGAAGTTTATAACGTAGAGCCGTGAAAATAAAAAAATCATATTTTTTTCCACAAAAATGACCTTTTTGCCCCCAAATTTTTATTTTCCTAAGGGTAACAGGAGAAATAGGACCCCAAAAGCTATCGTGCATTTTGTCCTGAGTATGCTGATACCCCATATGTGGGGGGGAACCACTGTGATCGCCTTACTGCGATCTTTGGGAGGCACAATGAACAAATCTACAAAAGGTGAAGAATTGGTTTTCTTTTTTACGCCGTTCCTCGTGCAGTATTAGTGATTAGGCGACTTTATTCCTCGGATCGGTGCGATTACAGCGATACCAGATTTACATCCTTTTTTCATGTTTAGCTTCTGTCACACTCTAAAAGATGCTTTTTTTGGAATAATTTTTTGTAAGAAATTTTTGCATCGCCGTATTTTGAGAGCTATAATTTTTCTATATTTAGGCCGACAGAGTTATCTGTGGGCTTATTTTTTGCGGGACGAGCTGACATATTTATTGGTACCATATTCGGGCACATAACGTTTTTTGATCGCTTCCTATTCCGATTTTTGTGGAAGGAGAATGAACAAAAACCAGCAATTCAGGAATTGTTTTTTTTTTTTTTTCCCTCCGTTCCACGTGTGATAAAATTGATAAAGCAGCTTTATTCTTTGGATCACTACGATTACAGCGATACCTCATTTATATATTTTTTTTATGTTTTGGCGTTTTTTACACAATAAAAATTTTTATAGAAAAAATAATTATTTTTGCATCAATTTATTCCGCGAGCTATAACTTTTTTATTTTTTCGCTGATGATGCTGTATAGCGGCTTGTTTTTTTGCGGGACAAGATGACGTTTTCAGCGGTACCATGATTATTTATATCTGACTTTTTGATCGCGTGTTATTGCACTTTTTCCAAGCGGTATGCTTGGAAAAAGTATAATTTACTACTTTTTTTGTGTTTTTTTTACGGCTTTCACTGAAGGGGTTAACTAGGGTTACGCTTTTATAGATGGGATTTTTATGGACGTGCCGATACCTAACATGTGTATTTTTTTTTTTTTTATTACATAAAAATGTGTATTTTTTTAGGGGATTTTTTTAAAATTATTTTTAAATATTTTTTTTACAATTTTTTTAAAAAAATGATTTTTTTTAACTTGTCCCTTTATGGGACTTTCACTTTTTTTACTTTTTATTGCAGTTACAATGCATTGCAATGCTCCAGCATTGCAATGCATTGTACCTATGGGGAAAGCTGCTGTGACTATGATCACAGCAGGTTCCCGTAGCTAGATGACCCGGAGGTTGTCATGACAACCCCCGGGTCATCAAGGCAGAGATCGGGCCCTGCAAATACATTGCAGGGCGCCGATCTGAGGCAGAGGGAGCTCCCGACCCTCTGCCTCCCCCCCTGAGCTCTGCGATCGCGCTCGATCGCAGCAGTCAGGGGGTTAACAGCCAGGGGCGGTGGGGGCTCCGCTCCTGGCTGTCAGTGCAGGAAGCCTGGCCACTGCAGCACCGGCTCCTGCACTGATCGCGCTGGAGAAGCTGAAATTTCAGCTTCTCCTGCACGATCGCTGCTGTGTTTGGTCAGTCAGATTGACTGACCAATCACAGCGCTGTGGGTGCGGGCACCGACGGCAAAGGTCCCCGCACCGCTTGCCATGCCTGTCAGCTGTCTGTGACAGCTGTCGGCACTGATCTACCACTGCGTGTTTACACGCAGTGGTAGATCAAAGGCATGATGTGCACAGTCCGTCCTGTTGCCGGAACTGGCACCTTGCTATGACGGACTGTGCACGTCATTAGACAGTAAGGGGTTAATGAAACAATGACACATAGTTTTTGACCAAATTTTATTACACTGGTAATCCATCTGAATCCCTTGTTCTCCTGTAATAAAAATAAAATAATAAAGCAACAATATCCATACCTCTCCGCCGTTCAGTCTGGTCCCCCGCTGTAATCCATCACAAGGGGTTAACTGGTTTACAGTAGGGACCAGTGCTAATGCTACCAGACCTGCTGTTTATGGCAGTTTTCTTTTTTTTTCTCCTGGGTGTCACTGTACTTATATACAGCAGAATTTCGCAAAAAAAAAAAAAAATACAGGCCACACATTTGTCGTACTGGTATCTCCGTGGCAGCTCATATCTGTGTGTGCTCAAAGTTTGGCCAGTTTACGACAGTTTTCTTTTTTTTTGTCCTGTGTGTCACTGTACTTATATACAGCAGTATTTCGCAAAAAAATTTAAAAAATACAGGCCACACATTTGTCGTACTGGTATCTCCGTGGCAGCTCATATCTTACTGTGCTCAAAGTTCGGCCAGTTTACAACGGTTTTCTTTTTTGTGTCCTTGGAGAAACTGTACTTATATACAGCACTATTTAGCCCAACCCCCCCCAAAAAAAAACAAAAAAAAAACATTTGTCGTAGTGGTATCTCCGTGCCAGCTCATATCTGTGCGTGCTCAAAGTTTGGCCAGTTTAGGCCAAGACATTGCATTTTTTTTGCAGTCTGTTAACGTAATTATTAAATCTGATAAGGCCAAAAACATTTTTACCTAAACTCCAGATAGGTAAAAGTGTGGTTTTCAAGCACACGTATCACATACGAGTTGACTCCCAAATCACCCTTTTGTAGTGAACGTGTATAATATTCTATTCCATTTACAATGGGCAAGGCATGTGGCAAGGGACGGGGAAGTGGACGTGATGGTAATGGTGCAGCCCGAGGCCGTGGGCAAGCTGAAATTGGCCCACCGAAAATACCCACATCTTCTCGCTGGACCTTAGTGTCCGAAGTCCTAAGGGACCGCAGCAAGACAGAACTATTGAAGCCCGAGCAGTGTGAAAAGGTTGTTGATTGGATAGCGGATAATACTTCCAGTTACTTATCCACCACTACCAGCACCCTGTCTTCAACATGGTCAAGTCACAGTAGCTGTGAATCTGAACCGCATATTCCTTACCCTGATCCTTCTTCCTCCCACCATGCTGAGTGCCCTGAGACAACTGATTGCATACTCGGACACTCCAAAGAGCTGTTCAGCTTTCCATTTGGAGATTCATGCCTCTCTCCTGCTCCACTAGAAGTGGGGCAAGATGATATTCCATGTAGCGATGCACAAATCTTTGAGCAGCTACGGTCACAAGAGGTGGACGATGATGAGACACAATTGCCGAAAAGTCAGGAGGAGGATCAGGGTGGGGAAGTGGAAGATGCGGTGGTGGATGATGCAGTAACCATCCCAACCTGGCAGGAGGACATGCAGAGCGAGGACAGCAGCACACAGGGGGAGGAAGACATCGCACCATATCAGGCAGGAAGAAGCAGTGTGGTGGCTGCAGACAGAAGGCGTGCAACCGTTACCCATAACACCAACCTGACGGAAGTTGCCAGTTCAACTGGTAGGTCTTCCCGAGTCTGGTTATATTTTAATGACTCTGCCGATAACCCCAAACAGGCCATTTGCAACACCTGTCATGTCAGCATCAGCAGGGGTAGCAAAACTACCAGCCTTACCACCACCTGCATGATCAGGCACGTGGCAGCAAACCACCAGACTTTGTGGGCCCAACCCCAGGCTCCAGGAACAGTGTCTGCGGGTGACACCACTGCTTCTTCCACTGTTGTGTGTGCAAGCCAATCCCCTGTCCACGGTGCATGCGAAGAGGCCTCCTGCCATGCACCTGCCGTTGCCCTCAATAAAATATCACCATCTTCAAGCACGTCCACGTCCTTGTCCCAGCGCAGCCTTCAGTTGTCCATACTACAGTCATTGGAACGTAAGCGGAAATACGCAGCCAACGTCCCACATGCCACGGTACTCAATTCGCATATTTCTCGTCTGCTTACTCTCGAAATGTTGCCTTTTAGGCTCGCGGAGACGGAAGCTTTCCGCAACCTGATGGTGGCGGCCGTCCCAAGGTACTCTGTCCCCAGCAGGACTATTTCTCCCGCTGTGCCGTCCCTGCATTAGACAAGCACGTGTCCCACATTACCCGTGCCCTCAACAATGCAGTTACTGGGAAAGTACACCTAACCATGGACACGTGGACAAGTGCTTGTGGCCAGGGTCGCTACATCTCGCTGACGGCACACTGGGTTAACATACTGGAAACCGGGACCCAGTCAGACCTTGGGATGGAACACATCCTCCCGACGCCAAGGATTGTGGGCCCTACGTCAATCAGGGTTTCACCCACTGTGTACAGCTCCTGCACCTCCTCCTCCTCCTCAGCTTCCATGTCAGAAATGAGCATATCAGTCACAAGCTGAAAGCACTGCAGCACTGCCAAAGCAAAGCGGCAACAGGATTTGCTGAAGATAATTTGCTTAGGTGACAAACCGGACAATGCTGAAGAGTTGTTGACAGCTCTGAAAGAGCTGACACCGGCTGACAACGGTAAATCTCCAGCCAGGCATGGTTGTGTGTGACAATGGCAGGTACCTGGTGGCGGCTTTGAGGCAAGGTGAGCTGACACACGTACCATGCCTGGCCCATGTGCTGAAACTCGTTGTTCAACATTTTCTAAAAAGCTATCCGGAGCTGCCGGATTGCTGGTTAAACTGCGCCGCCTGGGTGCACATTTTAGAAAGTCAGCTACAGCTTCAGCCACCCTTGCCGTGCTTCAGCAGCGATTGCAGATTCCGGCTCACTGACCGGTGTGTGATGTCCCCTTGCGTTGAAACTCTACACTGCATATGTTAGAAAGGATTTGAGAGCATAAGCGGGCAATTGTTGAATACCAGCATCAACAAGGCCATCATTTGTCAGGTTTGACTCCACACATAAGACCTCAGGAGTGGACATGGATGTCAGACATATGTAGCATCCTCCAAAACTTTGAGGACTACACCAAGATGGTGAGTGGAGATGATGCCATAACTAGCGTCACCATCCCACTCATCTGCATTCTGAAACACTCTCTGCTCACAATGAAAGAGAAGGCATTGCAGGCGGAGCACGAGGACTTGAATCAAGAAACCATACAGGGTGATTACACACAGCTCAGCCTCGTGTCATCCCAATGTGGATTGGTTGATAATGAGGAAGAGAAGGAGGAAGAACAGGAGCTACTTTCATGCGCTATAGACGGGACTACAACCACAACTGTCATACCATCTCTTCAGCGTGGATGGCCTGAGGACAGGGAAGAAGAGGAAGAGGAGGAGGACACTTTGGTCAGTCGTCCTGTTGGTGAGGACACAGAAGTCTTGCCTGTTACCAGTCTGACATGCATGGCTGACTTTATGTTGCGCTGCCTTTCCCGTTACCCTTGTATTGTCAAAATATTGGGTACCAGTCATTACTAGCTAGTGACACTTTTAGACCCATGGTACAAGGATAACTTTCAATCTCTTGTTCCAGAGGCAGACAGGTGTAACAAAATGGTGCAGTACCATGGGGCCATTGTTGCAGAATTATAAAAAAAATTCCCATATCAAACGCTGGCAGCAGAGATAACAGTTCGTTGGCCAACCAAGCAGGACAGGCGAGGCAGACACAAGTCCACTCCAGTAGTGGCAGGGGAACACTAGCAACGTTGTGGGACAGTTTTCTAAGACCCTCCCATCGCCCATGCACTGAGGCGCGGGGTAAACTCACAAGGAATGCAATGTTCTCTACGATGCTGAGGGAGTACCTTGCTGACCGTACCAACGTCCTCCATGATTCCTCTGTGCCTTTTAATTATTGGGCAGCCAAGCTGGACACGTGGCATGAGCTGGCTCTCTACGTCTTGGAGGTCCTGGCCTGCCCTGCCACTAGCGTTTTGTCAGAGCGGGTTTTTAGTGCTTCTGGTGGCATTATCACAGATAAGCGCATTCTCCTTTCTACAGAAAATGCAGTCAGGCTGACTCTTATAAAAATGAACAAGGGATGGATTGGGCCTGACTTCTCGACACCACCAAATGATGACAGCGAAGCATAAATTCCAATGGAGTTTTTTTCTGGGAGGTGTATTTCCATGCACCTCTTCAGAACCAAACATGGATATACGCTTCCTGATTTGGGCTATTTTTTGTCCTCCTTGCAGGGTTTACGTGTTCTATGCAGCTACAGCCAATGTCGCAATATTAACATTTGGCACAGGTGATTTTAATTAGCAGGAGACTGCAAAGTAAAGGGTCTAGCTTATTTTGGCTCTCACTGAAGAGCTGGAGGAAGGTGAGTTTCAGTACTCCATTCATTTTGGTGTGGGTGCCGTGTGGCAGCCATTGTTGCTGTGGCTTTGTGCTGATGCGGCGGCCAGGTCTGGAGTCATGGTAACTCAGTCTTGCAGCATGGGTGCTATGGGGCAACAGTCCGTCTGCCCTGCTGATGCATTGCCGCTTTGGCAGTGGTCGCCGCATGGCTCCACTCCGTTAGGGCGGTCAGGACCCACTACGAGGTTTGCCGTGACGTTGCAGTGGGCTTCATACAGTCTGATCAGAATGTTAAACTAAGAACCTCATGTTCAGTTATATAATTTTTGCCTAGCGGCATTAGATCAATGTATGATTTTTGGATGTGAGGTTCATGCTCTTTTTTTTTTTTCTTTTTGTGCAATGAACGTATTCAGTCATGCTCCAGCCACTCTATGTTTTGGCAAGGGTGTTATGATGCCCGTGACCAAATACAAAAAATATGTACACCCCCAAGGGGAAATGTTTGCCAGCCCATACACTAAGTGTATGGGCATTCCAAGTCTAGACAACATGCTCCTAGAAATGGGGCCTATTTTTTAATCAGGCCTTCCTCCACGTCTGATCATCCACCACCACAAGATCAAAAGGGTTTACGTGTTCTGTGCAGCTACAGCCAGTGTTGCATTAATAACAAGGATGGATGGTTATGCTATGTGTAAATTACTTGTTCTGAAAACAGTTGAGGTGTACCCCACAGGGGAAATGTTTGCCATCCCATACACTAAGTGTATGGGCATTCCAAGTCTGGGAGACTTTTTAATGGGACATTTTTTTATGAGGCCCTCCTCCATGTTTCTTCCAAGGGGGATTGGGGTTATTGTGGTGCATATGACTTGGTAGCAGGGCAGGCCTTACTGTCAATGCATAAGAAAACAGAAAGGGAGTACAAAATGAATAATGTGAAGTGGATTTTCCTTGGACCACCCAGTACCTGTGTTCAAAGGCTTTTTGGGGTGCATATGACTTGGTAGCAGGGCAGGCCTTGCAGTCAATGCATAAGAAAACAGAATGGGAGGACAAAATGAATAATGTGAAGTGGATTTTCCTGGACCTATCCAGTACCTGGGTTCAAAGGCATATTGGGGTGCATATGACTTGGTAGCATTTCAGGCCTTGCATTCAATGTAACATTTTTTATGGAAGCCATCCTGGACATCCTGTGAAAGGGGTATTGGGGTGCGTCGTATTTCTTAGCAGCCCATGCACTCACTGCATAGACTATAACAGTTTAGGAGACCCATTGTTTAATTATGGCCCTTTAACCCCTTAATGACCGCCGATACGCCTTTTAACGGCGGTCATTAAGGGTACTTAAACCACAGCGCCGTTAATTAACGGCGCTGTGGAAAAAGTGAATAGCGCCCCCCAGAGGCGCATTTTCTCCGGGGTCTCGGCTACCGGGGGTAGCCGAGACCCCAGAGAACATGAATCGGGTCGGTTTTTACCGACACCGATGTTGCGATCGCCGTTATTAACCCTATAACGGCGACCGCAACAATAAAAAAAAAAAAAGTTGTGTCATTTAATTTCTCTGTCCCCTGATGTCATCGGACATCAGAGGACAGAGAAAAAGGGTCCCCGGGACCCCTATGTGGCCCCCGATGTCCTGTATGTGGCCCCAGATCCCTCCGGTGTCCCCCGGGGCCGGCGCGATGAAGAACATGGCTGGCGAATGCTCAGTGCGCCCGCCGCTATGTGCCGCTGTGTCCTGGGGGGGATGGGCAAATATTCTCTGGGGTCTCGGCTACCGGGGGTAGCCGAGACCCCAGAGAACATGATCCGGGTCAGTATTCACCGATCCCGGTGTTGTGATCGCGTCTATGCAAGCATAGATGCGATCGCAAAAAAAAAAAAAAAAAAAGATTTCTCTCCCCTCTGATGTGATCGCACATCAGAGGGGAGAAAATGAGGCTCCCCCGGTCCCCCGATCGCCCCCCCCGTATACTTACCGGTGTCCTCCGTCCTCCCGCAGGCCCCAGGAACCCGGCGTCTTCTTCCTGCAAAAAAAAAATGGCGGGCGCATGCGCAGTGCGCCCGCCGATCTGCTTGGCGGCAGATTCAAAAATTTTTTCATTCATTCTCATAAAAGTGCATTTTGATCACTGTGATAAACTATCACAGTGATCAAAATAAAAAAAACAGTACATAACCCCCCCATTTATCACCCTCTTAGTTAGGGACATATAATAAAAAATAGAAATTATATTTATTTTCATTTTTCTGTTAGGGTTAGTGTTATAATTAGGGTTAGGGTTATAATTAGGGTTAGGGTTATAATTAGGGTTAGGGTTAGCATTAGGGTTAGGGTTAGCATTAGGGTTAGGGTTATAATTAGCGTTAGGGTTAAGCTGGGTTCATACTGCGTTATGGCAGTCCGTTAGACGGACTGCGTTACACCGCGGTATAACGCGGTGTAACGCAGTCCGTTAACGTTGCCATTCACCCCCATTTGAGGGCGCATCGTGACGCATGCCGTAAAGCGGCATGCGTTTGCGACGTGCCATCATTCAGTGACGGAGCCTCGGACGCGGGCTGCAGCGTCTGGGCTCCGTCACCGCTAGCGCAGATGAATCATCTGCTGATTCCTCTGCGCTAGCGGGTATAGCTATACCGTTACCAGCCCGTCAACGCTATGTGTTGAACGGGCTGGTAAAACGCAAAATGAACCTAGCCTTAGGGTTAGGTTTATAATTAGGGTTATAATTAGGGTTAGGGTTACAATTAGGGTTAGGGTTAAAATTAGGGTTAGGGTTACAATTAGGGTTGGAATTAGGGTTGGGATTTAGGTTAGGATTAGGGTTGGGATTAGGGTTAGGGGTGTGTTGGGGTTAGGGTTGGAGCTAGAATTGAGGGATTTCCACTATTTAGGCACATCAGGGGGTCTCCAAACACGACGTGGCGTTCAAAAAGTCAAATGGCGCTCCCTCCCTTCCGAGCCCTGCTGTAGCGTCGGCGTCCCTGCCCTCTGCCAGGCAGGGACGCTGTTCCTCTGCGACAGCGTCCTCTGCCAGGCAGGGACGTCGCCCCCCTTACCCGCGCTCAGCGTCCTCCTTCCGCCCTGCTGGGGCCGCGCGCTCCTTGCCTGCTTCTGGTCTTAGGGCGCGCCCCGCGCGCTCCCCCGCTCTTAAAGGGGCCGCGCACATTTTTCAAAAAAGGTCCCCGGCCAATGGCGGAGGACTCCTCCCTATATAAAGTACTTCCTCCTTAATGGAGGTGCCCGAGCAATGTTGTTGTTGCACTGTTTACTCTGCTTCAGCCCTCAGGGTCCGTTACCAGTTACCTGCCTGTCTCCTGCCAGTTTGTTGTCTGCTACCTGCCCGCAAGCCTGCCTGGAGGTTTGGCCGTCACATGCGGTGACCATCGGCAATTCCAGAGAAACTCGCCTGCTCACTTGGGGGCGCTCATCTGCCATCTGCCTGCAAGTCTACCTGGAGGTTCGGCCATCACCTGCGGTGTCCATCGGCTATTCCAGAGACTCTCGCCTGCTCACTTGGGGGCGCTCATCCGCCATCTGCCTGCAAGCCTACCTGGAGGTTCGGCCATCACCTGCGGTGTCCATTGGCTATTCCAGAGACTCTCGCCTGCTCACTTGGGGGCGCTCATCTGTCATCTGCCTGCTAGCCTACCGGGAGGCTCCACCATCTCAGGTCGTATATACCTGTCCATTCAGAGACTGCCCCGGCCCCTTGCCTGCCTGTCTACCCAGAGACTGCCCCGGTCACTTGCCGTGACTACCCGCCTGTTTATCCAGAGACTGCCCCGGTCACTTGCTGTGACTACCTGCCTGTCTACCAAGAGACTGCCCCGGTCACTTGCCGTGACTACCTGCCTGTCTACCCAGAGACTGCCCCGGTCACTTGCCGTGACTACCCGCCTGTCTATCCAGAGACTGCCCCGGTCACTTGCCGTGACTACCCGCCTGTCTATCCAGAGACTGCCCTGGTCACTTGCCGTGACTACCCGCCTGTCTATCCAGAGACTGCCCCGGTCACTTGCCGTGACTACCCGCCTGTCTATCCAGAGACTGCCCCGGTCACGTGCCGTGACATCCCACCTGTCTGTCCAGAGACTGCCCCCATCACTTGCAGTGACTTCCTGTCCGTCTCCCCAGGCGCCACCCGCTCCTTTACAAGGAAAGCCTCCTTGTATAATAAAGCTCAGTGGTTCCACCTCCCAGACCCGTTACAGTTTGCTCGGGCCATGGAACCCGGTGGCACCCAAACTCCCTCGCTCTCTGACCTGTGTCATGAACTGTCTCGTCAGAGGTCTCAACAGGAGTCCATCCTGGGTCACCTGCGGAATGTTAATTCCCGCCTGGACACCTTGACTACTTCACCAGCAACCACCGCGGGCGCCATGACTCGCAATCCGGCAGTTCCGCTGCTTACCAATTCCGTGATTTCCGTTCCTGGACCTAGACTTTCAGCTCCTCCTCGGTTTGGAGGCGACCCTGCTCTGGCTCGGGGTTTCATTAACCAGTGCACCCTGCATTTTTAACTCCTGGCACACCAGTTTAACTCCGACCGGGCCAAAATTGCCTTCATCATGTCCCATCTCACCGGAGAGGCCCTGGCCTGGCTAAATCCTCTTTGGGAGAGAGAGGATCCTCTGGTGTCTGACCTGTCTGCTTTTCTCTCAGCCTTCCGGAAGGTATTCGACGAACCCGGACGGAAGACCTCCTCTGCATCTTCTCTGCTGCGTCTCCGTCAGGGAAGTCTCACCGTGGGTCAATATGCCATACGGTTCCGTACCCTTGCCTCGGAGCTAGCTTGGGATAATGACGCTCTGATATCTGTCTTCTGGGAGGGTCTGTCCGGCCGTATTAAAGATGAACTTGCCGGTCGGGACATTCCAACCTCTCTCGATGACCTAATAACTCTTGCCAATCGAATTGATCTACGGTTCCAGGAGCGCGCTAAAGAGGTCACCCGTGAGAGAAGGTTTCCTCGTCTAGCCCCTTCTTTTCAGAGACCTGTAACTCCTTCCGTTTCTCCTCAGGTACACTCTTCTGAGCCTATGCAAGTCGACCAGACCAAGATGGTCAAAGCCCGTCAGGACTCACACCGTACCGAGGGGAGTTGCTTCTACTGTGGCAGTAAAGAGCACTGGATCCGTACCTGCCCAGAGAGGTCGGGAAACGCCTGTGTCTAGGTTCGCTCGGAGAGGTCCACCTAGACAAAAATAAATCCTCTTCATCTCTGCTGTTGTCAGTCTCAATTCTCCTCGGTGAGAACCGTTATTTCGAACTAGCCCAACTTGATTCTGGAGCAGCCGGGAATCTTGTTTCACAGGCTCTAGTAGAAAAATATCGCATTCCTACCAAACCTCTGGTTGAACCAGTATCTGTTGCTGCTGTGGATGGGGGCCTCCTACCACGTCCCATCCAACTTATCACTGAAGCCATAACCCTGCAGGTGGGAATGTTGCATTCTGAGAGCATTTCGTTTCATGTTCTGCCTGGACTCTCTCACGCTTTCTTACTAGGTCTGCCTTGGCTCCAAAAGCATGCACCCGTGCTCGACTGGCAGACTGGAGAGATCCTTTGCTGGGGACAGGACTGTCATAAAACTTGTTTGGTTCCTGTTCATCCCGTCCGTCCTTCTCCTACACCAACTAATCTACCAGGGCTCCCGATTCCATATTGGTCATTCGCTGATGTCTTCAATAAAAAGGAAGCAGAGACATTACCCCCACACAGACCGTATGATTGCCCGATCGACCTGCTACCCGGTACTACGCCTCCCCGTGGGCGTATTTACCCATTGTCCGCTGCTGAGACCAGGTCGATGTCCGAATATATCGAGGAGAATTTGGCCAAGGGATTCATCCGGAAATCCACCTCCCCAGCGGGAGCAGGTTTCTTCTTCGTAAAAAGAAAGACGGCTCTCTCCGTCCCTGTATTGACTACAGAGGCCTAAATTTGATCACGGTGAAGAATAAGTACCCTCTTCCGCTCATTCCAGAATTGTTTGATCGTCTGAGGGGGCTAGAATCTTCACCAAACTGGATCTTCGTGGGGCATATAACCTGGTCCGTATCCGTCGGGGAGATGAATGGAAGACGGCATTCAATACCCGGGACGGCCACTACGAGTATTTGGTAATGCCCTTTGGTCTCTGTAATGCTCCAGCAGTCTTTCAGGAGTTGGTCAATGACATCTTCCGGGACCTTCTCTACTCCTGCGTTGTGGTGTACCTAGACGACATCTTGGTCTTCTCTCCGGATCTCCAGTCTCACCGGAGGGATGTTCGTCAGGTTCTGCTCAGGCTCAGGCAGAATCACCTCTTCGCCAAATATGAGAAGTGCCTCTTTGAGCAGACCTCGCTTCCGTTTTTGGGCTACATCATTTCTCAGACAGGCCTACGAATGGATCCGGAGAAACTGTCTGCCATCGAGAAATGGCCCCGACCGGAGGGGTTGAAGGCCATTCAGCGGTTCCTGGGATTCGCCAATTATTACCGTCTTTTCATACCGCACTTCTCTTCCCGGACTGCTCCAATCTCCGCGCTCACCCGCAAGGATGCTAATCCCAAACAGTGGACGCCGGAAGCAGAGGAGGCCTTTCTTTCTTTAAAACAGGCCTTCTCTTCCGCTCCAGTGCTGCATCGCCCGGACGGCAACAAGCAGTTCTTCCTGGAGGTGGACGCTTCCTCTTCTGGAGCCGGAGCGGTACTTACTCAAAAATCTTCATCCGGGAGGATGGTATCTTGCGGCTTCTTCTCCAAACTCTTCTCCTCTTCTGAGCGCAATTACTCCATAGGAGACCGAGAGTTATTGGCCATCAAGCTGGCATTGGAGGAGTGGCGTTACCTACTCGAGGGGCTCTTCATCCGGTAATCATTTACACTGACCACAAAAATCTGGCTTACCTCCAGCATGCCCAGAGACTTAACCCTCGCCAAGCCCGGTGGTCCTTGTTTTTTGCCCGCTTTGATTTTCTCTTACATTTTCGCCCGGCCGACAAGAACATCAAGGCGGACGCCTTGTCCCGGTCCTTCCTGGTGTCGAATCTCGAGGAGGAACCTAAACATATCATCGATCCCGCCAGAGTGATGCAGGTGGCTCCCGTGAGTCTAAATCGTCTCCCTCCTGGCAAGACGTTCGTATCGGTAACCGATCGGGAGAGAATCCTACACTGGGGTCATTCGTCTAAACTAGCTGGCCACGCTGGTCAGAAAAAGACCCTCCAGCTCATTACTCGGCATTACTGGTGGCCTACCCTGCACAAGGACGTAATAGACTTTGTTTCGGCCTGTGTCTCCTGTGCCCGCAACAAAGTTCCGAGACACCTGCCTGTCGGCCGTCTTCTTCCGCTTCCTGTACCCGCTGCTCCCTGGCAGCATATAGCCATGGACTTCATAACAGATCTGCCCGTCTCTGCCGGTTGTACGGTCATTTGGGTGGTCGTTGACCGATTTTCCAAGATGGCTCACTTCATTCCCCTGCCAGGGCTTCCGTCTGCACCCGAGTTGGCTAAAGACTTTATCCGCCACATCTTCCGTCTTCATGGTCTGCCTCGTCACATTGTGTCGGATCGTGGGGTACAGTTCACCTCACGTTTCTGGAGAGCCACTTGTAAATTGCTAGACGTCACCTTGGATTTCTCCTCCGCTTACCACCCGCAGTCCAATGGACAAGTCGAGCGAATCAATCAGAATCTGACCAGTTATCTCCGGCACTTCGTTAATGCCCACCATTCTGACTGGGTGGATCTCCTGCCTTGGGCCGAATTCTCTTACAACAATCACGAGAGCGAATCTTCCTCCAAATCTCCGTTTTTTGTAGTCTTCGGTCAACACCCTCGGATCCCTGTTCCTGTCTCCATCTCTGTGGACAATCCAGCTGCGGAATCTCTGGTTAACGAATTTTCCTCCATATGGGAGAGTACCCGGTCCGCACTCATTCTGTCATCCGAGCGCATGAAGAAACATGCTGACAAAAAATGTCTGGATCCTCCTCAATTCCGTCCTGGGGATAAGGTCTGGCTTTCGTCCAAGTATGTCCGGCTCAAGATTCCTTCCTACAAGTTAGGTCCTCGGTTCATCGGTCCTTTTGAGATCATCAGTCAGATCAACCCGGTGTCCTATAAATTGAAACTCCCGGCCAATTTGCGGATTCCTAACTCCTTCCATGTATCTCTCCTCAAACCGGTGGTACTTAACTCTTTTGTCAAGTCTACAGGTACACCTCCTGCTCCAGTGTCTGCTGAAGACGAATTTGAGGTAGAGAACATTCTGGCCACCAAAAGGGTAGGAAGAAAGACCTATTTTCTGGTGGATTGGAAGGGGTTTGGTCCTGAGGAGAGAACGTGGGAGCCTCGGGAGAACATCCATGCCCCTCTCATCCTAGCTAAATTTCTTTCTGGCCTAAAAAAGGGGGGGCCTAAAGGGCGGGTACTGTAGCGTCGGCGTCCCTGCCCTCTGCCAGGCAGAGACGCTGTTCCCCTGCGACAGCGTCCTCTGCCAGGCAGGGACGTCGCCCCCCTTACCCGCGCTCAGCGTCCTCCTTCCGCCCTGCTGGGGCCGCGCGCTCCTTCCCTGCTTCTGGTCTTAGGGCGCGCGCCCGCGCTCTCCCCCGCTCTTAAAGGGGCCGCGCGCATTTTTCAAAAAAGGTCCCCGGCCAATGGCGGAGGACTCCTCCCTATATAAAGTACTTCCTCCTTAATGGAGGTGCCCGAGCAATGTTGTTGTTGCACTGTTTACTCTGCTTCAGCCCTCAGGGTCCGTTACCAGTTACCTGCCTGTCTCCTGCCAGTTTGTTGTCTGCTACCTGCCCGCAAGCCTGCCTGGAGGTTTGGCCGTCACATGCGGTGACCATCGGCAATTCCAGAGAAACTCGCCTGCTCACTTGGGGGCGCTCATCTGCCATCTGCCTGCAAGTCTACCTGGAGGTTCGGCCATCACCTGCGGTGTCCATCGGCTATTCCAGAGACTCTCGCCTGCTCACTTGGGGGCGCTCATCCGCCATCTGCCTGCAAGCCTACCTGGAGGTTCGGCCATCACCTGCGGTGTCCATTGGCTATTCCAGAGACTCTCGCCTGCTCACTTGGGGGCGCTCATCTGTCATCTGCCTGCTAGCCTACCGGGAGGCTCCACCATCTCAGGTCGCATATACCTGTCCATTCAGAGACTGCCCCGGCCCCTTGCCTGCCTGTCTACCCAGAGACTGCCCCGGTCACTTGCCGTGACTACCCGCCTGTTTATCCAGAGACTGCCCCGGTCACTTGCTGTGACTACCTGCCTGTCTACCAAGAGACTGCCCCGGTCACTTGCCGTGACTACCTGCCTGTCTACCCAGAGACTGCCCCGGTCACTTGCCGTGACTACCCGCCTGTCTATCCAGAGACTTCCCCGGTCACCTGCCGTGACATCCCACCTGTCTGTCCAGAGACTGCCCCCGTCACTTGCAGTGACTTCCTGTCCGTCTCCCCGGGCGCCACCCGCTCCTTTACAAGGAAAGCCTCCTTGTATAATAAAGCTCAGTGGTTCCACCTCCCAGACCCGTTACACCTGCCGTGCGCCCAAACAGTGGTTTACCCCAACATATGTGGTATCAGCGTACTCAAGACAAATTGCACACCAATTTTGGGGTTCTAATTTCTCCTGTTACCCTTGGGAAAATAAAAAATAGCTGGCTAAAAAAATCATTTTTGAGAAAAAAAAAGATTTTTTATTTTCACAGCTCTGCGTTTATAAATTTCTGTGAAACACTTGGGGGTTCAAAGTGCTCACCACACATCTAGATAAGTTCCTTAAGGGGTCTAGTTTCCAAAATGGGGTCACTTGTGGGGGTTTCCACTGTTTAGACACATCAGGGGGTCTCCAAACACGACGTGGCTTTCAAAAAGTCAAATGTCGCTCCCTCCCTTCCGAGCCCTGCCGTGCGCCCAAACAGTGGTTTACCCCAACATATGGGGTATCAGCGTACTCAGGACAAATTGCACACCAATTTTGGGGTTCTAATTTCTCCTGTTACCCTTGGAAAAATAAAAAATAGCTGGCTAAAACAATCATTTTTGAGAAAAAAAATGATTTTTTATTTTCACATCTCTGCGTTTATAAATTTCTGTGAAACACTTGGGGGTTCAAAGCGCTCACCACACATCTAGATAAGTTCCTTAAGGGGTCTAGTTTCCAAAATGGGGTCACTTGTGGGGGTTTCCACTGTTTAGACACATCAGGGGGTCTCCAAACACGACGTGGCTTTCAAAAAGTCAAATGTCGCTCCCTCCCTTCCGAGCCCTGCCGTACGCCCAAACAGTGGTTTACCCCAACATATGGGGTATCAGCGTACTCAGGACAAATTGCACACCAATTTTGGGGTTCTAATTTCTCCTGTTACCCTTGGGAAAATAAAAAATAGCTGGCTAAAAAAAACATTTTTGAGAAAAAAAATGATTTTTCATTTTCACGGCTCTGCGTTTATAAATTTCTGTGAAGCACTTGGGGGTTCAAAGTGCTCACCACACATCTAGATAAGCTCCTTGGGGGGTCTAGTTTTCAAAATGGTGTCACTTGCAGGGGGTTTCTACTGTTTAGGTACATCAAGGGCTCTGCAAACACAACATGACGCCCGCAGAACATTCCATCAAAGTCTGCATTACAAAATGGCGCTCCTTCCTTCCAAGCACTCCCATGCGCCCAAACAGTGGTTTCACCCCACATATGGGGTATCAGCGTACTCAGGAAAAATTGCACAACAACTTTTTGGGTCCAATTTCTCCTGTTACCCTTGGGAAAATAAAAAAAATAGCGGGCTAAAGAATCATTTTTGAGGAAAAAAATGATTTTTTATTTTCACGGCTCTACGTTTATTAATTTCTGTGAAGCACTTGGGGGTTCAAAGTGCTCACCACATATCTAGATAAGTTCCTTAAGGGGTCTAGTTTCCAAAATGGTGTGATTTGTGGGGGGTTTTGACTGTTTAGGCGTATCAGGGGCTCTCCAAACGCGACATGGCGTCCAATTTCAATTCCAGCCAATTTTGGTTTGAAACAGTCAAACGGCGCTCCTTCACTTCCAAGCCCTGCCGTGCGCCCAAACAGTGGTTTACCCCCACATATGGAGTATTGGCATGCTCAGGACAAATTGCACAAAAACTTTTGGGGTCTTGTTACCCTTGGGAAAATAAAAATTGGGGTGAACAGATTGATTTTGTGGAAAAAATATGATTTTTTATTTTCACGGTTCTATGTTATAAACTTCTGTGAAGCACTTGGAGGTTCAAAGTGCTCACCACACATCTAGATAAGTTCCTTAGGGGGTCTAATTTCCAAAATGGGGTCACTTGTGGGGGGTTTCCACTGTTTAGACACATCAGGACCTCTACAAACACGACATGACGTCCAGCCAATTCTGCGCTGAAAAAGTCAAACGGCGCTCCTTCCCTTCCAAGCTCTGCCTTGCACCCAAACAGTGGTTTACCCCCACATATGGGGTATCGGCATGCTCAGGACAAATTGCACAAAAACTTTTGGGGTCTTGTTACCCTTGGGAAAATAAAAATTGGGGTAAACAGATCGTTTTTGTGGAAAAAATATGATTTTTTATTTTCACGGTTCTATGTTATAAACTTCTGTGAAGCACTTGGAGGTTCAAAGTGCTCACCACACATCTAGATAAGTTCCTTAGGGGGTCTAATTTCCAAAATGGGGTCACTTGTGATGGGTTTCCACTGTTTAGACACATCAGGGCCTCTACAAACGCGACATGGCGTCCAGCCAATTCTGCGTTGAAAAAGTCAAATGTCGCTCCTTCCCTTGCAACCTCTGCCGTGCGCCCAAAAAGTGGTTTACCCCCACATATGGGGTATCGGCTTAATCAGGAGAAATTGCACAACAAATTTTGTGGTTCATTTTTTCTTTTAACAGTTGTGAAAATAAAAAAAATAGGTTCCGAAGTAAAGTTTTTGCAAAAAAAGTTAAATGTTAATTTTTTCCTTCCACATTGCTTCAGTTCCTGTGAAGCACGTAAAGGGTTAATAAACTTCTTGAATGTGGTTTTGAGCACCTTGAGGGGTGCAGTTTTTAGAATGGTGTCACTTTTGGCTATTTTCTATCATATAGACCCCTCAAAGTGACTTCAAATGTGAGGTGGTCCCTAAAATAAAAATGGTGTTGAAAAAATGAGAAATCGCTGGTCAACTTTTAACCCTTATAACTTCGTAACAAAAAAAAATTTTGGTCCCAAAATTGTGTTGATGTAAAGTAGACATGTGGGAAATGTTATTTATTAAGAAATTTGTGTGACATATCTCTCTGATTTAAGGGCATAAAAATTTAAAGTTTGAAAATTGTTAAATTTTCAAAATTTTCGCCATATTTCCGTTTTTTCATAAATAAACACAAGTCATATCAAAGAAATTTTACCACTAACGTGAAGTACAATATGTCACGAAAAAACAATCTCAGAGTCAGCGGGATTCGTTAAAGCGTTCCAGAGTTATAACCTCATAAATTGACAGTGGTCAGAATTGTAAAAATTGGCCCTGTCATTAAGCTGCAAAATGGCTCTGTCACTAAGGGGTTAAGCAGATAAATGCTGCCTGATGACCCTGTAAAAATAGGCTCTGTGACTTTAAGAGTCCCTCCTTCATAAATGAAACAAGATATGTCTGTTTATGTGTCACACACCACATGGCCAGCTAGGGTTGGTAAATGTTTGGTTGAAAGCATTGTTCAAGTTGAAAAATGCTTCAAAAATGCTGTGTCTGAACATAGCCCAAGTGGTAGAGAAACATTTTGGTCTGGGTTATTTATTTTGCCTTATATACAAGTCATTAACCTGGAAAGGATGTACCTTAGCATATTTCCCAACAAAATCTGTTTTGGTTTAGTTTTGGTATGTTTTTTGGTGCACCACTAAAAATGGCATGAAACTCTGATAACATTGTTTAAAGCTGTGAACTAGGAGTCAGGAATACTTCCTGGGGCGATCCCCATGATGTCCCCGTGTCATTTGAGCAGTGTTTCCTTCATTTTCAGTAGAGATAAGTGACTTTGCCTTTTTTAGGGTCGAGTCGGGTTTCGTGAAACCCAACTTTCTCAAAAGTTGAGTCGAACGAAATCGGCCGACTATCGGGAAAAGTAGGAGGTCTGACTGAAACACAAAACCCAATGCAAGTCAATGGGGAAGCAAAGTCGGCAGGGAGTGGAGGACAGTAAACACACCTACAGTGCCCATTTCAATGCCAACGACATCAATTCTTATTACTTAAGCTTGGCAAACCTTAATTTACTTTATAATAATAGTTACGCATTGAAAACTGGGGGTTATTTGGCTAAAGTTGTGGGGGGGGCAGAGCTGGCTCCAGGTTTTCGTGTGCCCCGGGCGAAAGAGTGTCAGTGGGCCCCTTTAACACATACCACAATTCATGATGCTCTGATACGGCAGAGAAATATAGGTATAGTACAATGACAAATACTTCACTTCTTACATTACATGACTGATATCTATTTTAAATTCTACAATAGCTCAAAAACCGGACAGTATATTCCTCCATACAGAATTATGGCCACCACATAGTGCACCATACAGAATAATGAGCCCTATATATTGCTCCATACAGAATAATGAGCCCCATATAATGTTCCATACAGTATGTAATGAGCTCCACATAATGCTACAGTATATGATGGTCCCCATATAATGTGCCATACAGTATAGGACGGACCCATAGAGTATAATGAGCCCCACATATTGCTCCATAAAGTATAATGAGTCGCATATAAAGCTCCATACAGAATAGGCCCCATATGTGCTCCATACCCTATATGATGCCCCATAAATTATGAACCCCATATGATGCTCCAGTATATGATGTGCCCCATGGATGATGCTCCAGTGTATGATGGGCCTATATAATGCTCCATATATAATGGGCCCCGTATATAATCTTTATTTTTTATATAGCGCTAACATATTCCGCAGCACTTTACAGTTTGCACACATTATCGTCGCTGTCCCCGATGGGGCTCACAATCTAGATTCCCTATCAGTATGTTTTTGGAGTGTGGGAGGAAACCAGAGTACCCGGAGGAAACCCACGCAAACACGGGGAGAACATACAAACTCTTAGCAGATGTTGTCCTAGGTGGGATTTGAACCCAGGACTCCACCGTGCTGCCCTATGATGCTACAGTGTATGATGGGCCCCATTTATAATGCTCCAGTGTATGATGGGCTCCATGGATGATGCTCCAGTGTATGATGGGCCTATATAATGCTCCATATATAATGGGCCCAATTATAATGCTCCAGTGTATAATGGGCCCAGTATATGATGCTCCAGTATATGATGGGCTCCATGGATGATGCTCCAATGTATGATGGGCCAATATAATGCTCCATATATAATGGGCCCCATATGATGCTCCAGTATATGATGGGCCCCATGGATGATGCTCCCGTGTATGATGGGCCTATACACTGTGTGCAGAATTATTATGCAAATGAGTATTTAGATCACATCATCCTTTTTATACATGTTGTCCTACTCCAAGCTGTATAGGCTTGAAAGCCAACTGCCAATTATGTAAATCAGGTGATTTACATCTCTGTAATGAGGAGGGGTGTGGTCTAATGACAAAAACACCCTATATAAGGTGTGCTTAATTATTAGCCAACTTCCTTTCCTTTGGCAAAATGGGTCAGAAGAGAGATTTGACGGACTCTGAAAAGTCAAAATTTGTGAGATGTCGTGCAGAGGGATGCAGCAGTCTTGAAATTGCCAAACTTTTGAAGCGTGATCACTGAACAATCAAGCGTTTCACGGCAAATAGCCAACAGGGTCGCAAGAATCGTGTTGATAAAAAAAAGGCTCAAAATAACTGCCCATGAATTGAGGAAAATCAAGCGTGAAGCTGCCAAGATGCCATTTGCCACCAGTTTTGCCATATTTCAGAGCTGCAACGTTACTGGAGTATCAAAAAGCACAAGGTGTGCCATACTCAGGGACATGGCCAAGGTAAGGAAGGCTGAAAAACGACCACCTTTGAACAAGAAACATAAGATAAAACGTCAAGACTGGGACAAGAAATATGTTAAGACTGATTTTTCTAAGGTTTTATGGACTGATTAAATGAGAGTGATTCTTGATGGGCCAGATGGATGGGCCCGAGGCTGGATCAGTAAAGGGCAGAGAGCTCCACTCCAACTCAGACACAAGCAAGGTGGAGGTGGGGTACTGGTATAGGCTGGTATCATCAAAGATGAACTTCTGGGACCTTTTCGGGTTGAGGATGGAGTGAAGCTCAACTCCCAGACCTACTGCCAGTTTTTGGAAGACACCTTCTTCAAGCAGTGGTACAGGAAGAAGTCGGTATCGTTCAAGAAAAACATGATTTTCATGCAGGACAATGCTCCATCACATGCATCCAAATACTCCACAGCGTGGCTGGCCAGTAAAGGTCAAAAAGAAGAAAAAATAATGACATGGCCCCCTTGTTCACCTGATCTGAACCCCATAGAGAACCTGTGGTCCCTCATAAAATGTGAGATCTATAGGGAGGGAAAACATTACACCTCTCGGAACAGTGTCTGAGAGGCTGTGGTGGCTGCTGCACGCAATGTTGATCGTAAATAGATCAACCAACTGACAGAATCTATGGATGGAAGGCTTTTGAGTGTCATCATAAAGAAAGGTGGCTATGTTGGTCACTGATTTTTTTTTATTTTTGTTTTTGAATGTCATAAATGTTTATTTCTAAATTTTGTGTTGTTATATTGGTTTAACTGGTGAAAATAAACAAGTGAGATGGGTATATATTTGGTTTTTATTAAGTTGCCTAATAATTCTGCACGGTAATAGTTACCTGCACAAACAGATATCCTCCTAATATAGCCAAATCTAAAAAAAAACCCACTCCAACGTCCAAAAATATTAAGCTTTGATATTTATGAGTCTTTTGAGTTGATTGAGAACATAGTTGTTGTTCAATAATAAAAAGAATCCTCTCAAATACAACTTGCCTAGTAATTATGCAAAGAGTGTATAATGCTCCATATATATTGGGCCCCATTTATAATGCTCCAGTGTATGATGGGCCCATGGATGATGCTCCAGTGTATGATGGGCCTATATAATGCTCCATATATAATGTGCCCAATTTATAATGCCCCAGTGTATAATGGGCCCTATCTATGATGCTCAAGTGTATGATGGGCCCCATATATAATTCTCCAGTGTATAATGCTCCCCATATATTGCTCCAAACATTAAAAAAATGAACTATCTCTCCTCGCTAGGCACTGCTCTGCTCTGGACTCCTCAGCGTCGCCATCTTCCAGCTCTCTGCACTTGGACTGTTCAGGCAGAGGGCGTACAGACGTGACTTCATCTCGCTCTCTGACCTGAATGTCACTGTCAGGAAACGCGGAAGACGTCACAGCGGTGAAGGTAAGTATTGCAAGTGCTGGGGCCCTGAGCAAGCAGGGGGGGCCCACTCATGGGCGACAGCACTGGCACAGGGCCCCTCATGGTACGCCGGTGTGTCTGATGGCCAGTGGGCCTCCCACCGTCAGAGACACCGACGTACTATGAGGGACCCTGTGCCTGTGCCGTTGCCCACGAGTGGGCCCCCCACCTGCTCAGGGCACCAGCACTTGCCCGGGTGCGCCAGGTGCTGACGCCGGCCCTGGGGGGGTACAACCCAGTTAGGAGGTGGAAAAACTGGCATATGTTGAGGTGTAGGCTGGACGTTCAGCAGCTGCAAATGGAGGAATTTGAGAAGTCGTAGGAAGAGGAGGACAAAGCAAGCCATTTTGCTGGCAACCTATGTGTCATCAGAGGAAGGTGGTACAAAATCATTTGAAACCCAGGCATGGTTCATTTTAATGAAGGTGAGATCACCAACATTTTGGGTCGACAGCCGGGTCCTTCTTTCTGTCAGGATTGATCCAGCTGCACTGAAAACTCTTTCTGATAGCACACTACCAGCAGGGCAAGCGAGTTCCTGTAAAGCAAATTGTGCCAATTCAGGCCAGGTGTCCAGTTTACAGGCCCAGTAGTCAAAGGGGAATGAACTGTGAGGGAGAACATCGATAGGGGAGGAGAGATAATTTTGAACCATAGTTGACAACTGTTGTCTCCTGTCTGTTGCAATCGATTCAGTATTACCAGTCATGTTAGCTTTACTCGAGAAATCAGTCCACAATACTGTCATGAAATCCCTGTCTCCAACGCCACTTCGTCTGTGTGCACCACGAACACCTCTTCAGTTTGGACCAGTACGGCTCGTGGTAGAACCTGCACCGCTGCCGTGTGCTGGGAATGCCTCTAACAAACGGTTTACCAGAGTTGCTTGTTTGTTCACCAATATTAGCTCTAGGTTCTCTTGTGGCATGATGTTCTGTAATTTGCCTTTATAGCGTGGATCGAGGATGCTGGCCATACAGTAGTCGTCATCCTTCATAATTTTGGCAATGCGGGGGTCCCTTTTTAGGACATTATCACACGTGGGACAATGTTCCATGTGTCAATGATGCACTGACAGTGGTGGGTGGAGGAGCACTTTCTGCCAAATCCACATCCCTCCAGTCACGCACAAACCCTGTACCTGACCTAGGCAAGCTAACATTTTCTCTTGCCCCCTGAGAAGCATCCTCCTCCCCAAAATAATCATACCCCTCCTCCTCCTACTCCTCTTCCTCTTCTTCCTCCACCTCATCCAGGACAGTTCCCTGAGCAAACAATGGCTGTCTGTCATCAAGGCTTCCCTCCTCCACCTCCGCTGCAGATGCCTGATCCTTATTGTGCGCCAAAGTTTGCATGAGCAGACGCATAAGTGGGATGCTCATGCTTATGATGGCGTCATCTGCGCTTACCAGCCATGTGCATTCCTCAAAACACTGAAGGACTTTACAGAGGTCTTTCAGCTTTGACCACTGCACAACCGAAAACTCCATGTCTGCCCTCAAACTGCCTGCCCATGTATCCTCCCATTAATGCATTACAGCCTGCCTCTGTTCGCACAGCCTCTCCACCATGGGCATGGTGGAGTTCCACCTTGTTGCAACGTCTATGATTAGGCGGTGCTTGAAGAGGTGGAGTGATTGCTGCAGCCTCTGCATAAGACTGGAGTGTACGGGTGAGCAACGGATGTGCGAGCACAGACTTCGCACCTTATGGAGCAGGGCTGTTAACTCTGGATAATTATTTAGGAAGCACTGCACCACCAGTTTCAAGGTGTGAGCCAGGCAAGGTATGTGTCTGAGTTTTGCCAGGGCCATGGCCGCCACAAAATTACGTCTGTTATCACTGACTACCTTGCCTGGCGCAAGATGTAGACTGCCCAGCCATGACTCAGTTTCTCGCTGCAAGTAGTCGGCCAGTACCTCCGCGGTATGTCTGTTGTCGCCCAAAGACATCATCTTTAAAAAGCCTGCTGACGCTTACCACTAGCTGTTCGATAGTGGGACACCTCGTGTGCAACACTGGCAGCTGCGGATGGAGTGCTCGTTTAACTGCGCTCTGTCGACGAGCTTTCGCTTCTGGAGGAGGAGGAGGAGGGGTGTCGAACGCCTACAGCCAACTGTTGCCTATACCGTGGGCTAGGCAGCACTGTCCCACCGCCGCTGTCCCCTGTGGACACTGCATCCACCACATTAACCCAGTGCACAGTGATGGACACGTAACGGCCCTGGCCTTGCCTACTGGCCCATGCATCTGTTGTGAGGTGCACCTTTCCACTCACAGATTGTTTGAGTGCATGGACAATGCAGTCTTTCACATGCAGGTGGAGGGCAGGGATAGCTTTTCTAGAAAAGAAATGCCGACTGGGTAGGTCATAGCGTGGGACAGCGTAGGCCATGAGATCTTGGAATGCTGCATTTTCAACCACACGGAAGGGCATCATCACTAATAAGATCAGTTTGGCAATGTAGGCGTTCAAAGCCAGTGTACGTGGATGAGAGGATGAGTACTTTCTTGTCCTACTCAGAGTGTCTGCTAGTGTGAGCTGGACTTGAGAGCTGCATATGGATGAACTAGCGGTGGACATGGCAGACTGAGAGGGGGTTGGTGATGGTGGTGGTGGTGGTGATGGCCTAGATTCAGTCTTTCATTGCAAAAACATTGTGATTCCCTGACTGCTTTGGCCTTGCGACGACACCTCAATATTTCTTGCTGGTGGTGTGCTAACCAGTGGGCTTACAGTGGGGGTAGCGATGGAGCGTTGCTGGCTACCTTCAGTCGGAGCAGGTGCACATGTGCTACTTGAGGTTTTGTAGTCAGTCCACACTTGCAAGTGCATGTTGATTAAATGTCTAAGAATGCTACTGGTATTCAAATTTCGAAGATTTTTCCCTTGGCTAAAGGTCCTTTCGCACTTCTTACAGAGAACCTTTGCCTCATCAATAGGATTTTGGTCAAAAAAGTGCCACACTGCACTCTTCCTACTATGGTATAAATTTTCAGGGCTTGCACGCTGTGCTAATTTGACCGTCTGGCCAAGCTGTCCTGCAACTTTTTGTTTTTTTAACACGTGTTTGGACTGCTATGGGCCTGCCAGATAACCGCTGCTGCGATGTCGATGCCTGCTGCGGATCCTTCTCCTCTTCTGAGCTATTGCCAGCGGCACCCTCTTCCCCCAATAGATGCCAATCTGGGTCGACAACTGGGTCATCCATCACCTCCTCTTCAATTTCATCTGCTCCTTCCTCTGTGTCACCGTGTAAGGTGGTATAGTATGCGGGAAGGGGCAGCTGAGTTTCATCAGGGTCAGATTCAGGCTCAGTAGACTGCGAGGGCAATGTACTGCTCTTGGTGAATGTACCAGTAGAATCATCTAGCAGTGGCTGTGCATCAGTGCACTCCATGTCAGATTCATGTTGGACTGGGGAATTCAAGATTTGACTTGATAACCCAGGCATGGCATGTGAAAAGAGCTCCATGGAGTAATCTGAAGTGTGGCCTGCCGCATCCTTCACTTTTGGTGGGGGTGAAGGACACAAGGAAAGGTGTTGTTCCTGACCAGGAGCCTGCACTGACGACTCAGTGGTTGCATTTTTTGAAACTTCAGAAGAGGAGGAGAGAGAGCTGGAGGCTGTTTCGGCAATGTAAGACAAAACCTGTTCCAGATACTCCGGCTTTAAAAGCGGTTTACCTACTCCCAGAAAAGGGAGCCTTAGAGGCCTTCTGGAGCCAGACGATAACGCAGGCTCAACACCTCCTGCCTTAGGTGCTATTGTGCTTTTGGCACTACCAGCAGATGCTCCACCACCACCATCAGTATCAGCTGGCCCCCCATGTCACGCTGTCTAATGATATGTGTACGATGTCAGTAAACTATTCTTACAGAAACAACACTCTATACAACATATAGTTTAGCAACATCAGCATGTAAATATAGAATAGATTTACCTGACACGATATCCGTTGAACTCAGGGTTAATCTTGAGGACTTGATACGCTGTCACAGGAAAGAGGAGGACCGGGGTCTAACCTGACCCTAAAACTGGGGTCCTAACTAATCCCTCACCTTGGAGGTACTGATAATGGTTCAGAGGTCCAAGTCTCCAGCCTAACCTAGTCTCCTATCAGTCCCTGAACCCTGTAATCAGTCCTAAGAAGGATCCTGACTACTACCAAAGGGATATGGGCTGATCTCTGCTAGATACACAGATTAGACATATAGGACAGACTGGAGAAAACACAGACTCGCATACACACTCAAACACAGAAGGAACATAAATGGTCTGGGATATAAAACTCTAAGCAAGTTGAGCTTAAAACAACTAAGGAGCTCTTTAACTTAAGTCTATACAGATTCAATCCTATCTGTGGTCTGCATGAAGAATTTCACTGGCAACTCCCAAAACAGACAACCAGGGATTTAAAGGAAACCAATCAACAAATAATCAATTGCAGCCGGGAGAAACTGAACCCAGTCCCAGAACCGAGC
Organism: Oophaga sylvatica; assembly: GCA_033576555.1. Classification (NCBI taxonomy): domain Eukaryota; kingdom Metazoa; phylum Chordata; class Amphibia; order Anura; family Dendrobatidae; genus Oophaga; species Oophaga sylvatica. The sequence goes on from JARQOD010000001.1 coordinate 477,766,690, forward strand.
ACAGACAGAATTAACTCCCTCACTGCCAAACACAAAGAAACAGCAACTCAGCTGTGAGAAGTCAGAATGTGCAACCGCGACGATCTTCGTGGCGATGCACACATGATAGTACCCCCCCTTCTACGAGGGGCCTCCGGACCCTCAGGGCCAGGTCTGCCCGGGTGAGTTCTGTGGAAGGTCCGAACCAAACGATCTGCGTTAATGTCAGACGCAGGAACCCACGTCCTCTCCTCTGGACCATACCCCTTCCAATGCACCAAGTACTGAAGGGACCGGCGATTCAGACGTGAGTCAATGATCTTTGACACTTGAAACTCCAAGTTACCATTGACCACCACTGGAGGAGGAGGTAGAGGTGACGGTATGACTGGTGCCACGTACCTCTTAAGTAATGACTTGTGGAACACATTGTGGATTTTAAACGTAGGAGGGAGGTCCAGACGAAATGCCACAGGATTAATTATGGAACTGATCCTGTACGGCCCGATGAATCTGGGACCCAGTTTCCAGGAGGGAACTTTAAGTTTTATATTCCTGGTAGACAACCATACCAGATCGTTCACATTCAGATCTGGACCAGAAACTCTCCTCCTATCAGCCATACGTTTGTAACGGTTCCCCATAGCACTCAGATTATTCAATACACCTCTCCACACTGAAGCAAGTGACGACGAGAAACGCTCCTCCTCAGGAACCCCAGAAGGGCCCCCCCCATTGAAAGTACAAAACTGGGGATGAAAACCATATGCCCCAAAAAACGGGGATTTACCAGTGGACTCGCTCCGCCTGTTGTTAAGAGCGAACTCTGCCAGAGGCAAGAAAGAAGACCAGTCCTCCTGGTTCTCTGAGACAAAACACCGAAGATAAGTCTCAAGGCTTTGATTCAGACGCTCTGTCTGACCATTGGTCTGCGGATGAAAAGCCGAGGAAAATGACAATTGCATCCCCCGACGTAAACAAAATGCCCTCCAAAATTTAGACACAAACTGAGACCCCCTATCTGACACCACATCAGAAGGCAACCCATGAAGTCTCACAATCTCCCCAATGAACACCTGCGCCAGAGTTTTAGCATTAGGGAGGGCAGGAAGAGCAATGAAATGTGCCATCTTACTGAACCTGTCAACAACCACCAGTATGACAGTTTTCCCTGACGACGGAGGAAGATCCTTAATGAAGTCCATAGACAAATGAGTCCATGGACGCTCCGGAAGTTTCAAGGGTAAGAGGGTCCCAGACGGACGGGTATGCGGGGTCTTAGAGCGAGCACAAACCCCACAGGACGCGACAAAAGTTATAACATCTTTATTAACGTTAGGCCACCAAAACCGGCGAGAAAGGAGATCTAAAGTAGCCTTACTCCCTGGATGTCCTGCTAAAGCAGAATTATGATGTGCCTCAATAACCTTTTGTCTCAACTGATTTGGGACAAACAGTCTCCCTGAAGGTCCTGCAGGGGCGTCCCCCTGAGCCTCTAATACCTCCTCCTCAAGCTCAGAACATACAGCCGACACTACCACCCCCTCCTGAAGGATAGGAATCGGGTCATCCGTTTTCCCGGCCCCTGGGAAACTGCGAGACAAGGCATCAGCCTTAACATTCTTAGACCCAGGGCGATATGTGACGACAAAATTAAACCTGGTAAAAAACAACGACCATCGAGCTTGTCTGGAATTCAGACGCTTAGCAGATTCCAAATACAGCAGGTTGTTGTGATCAGTAATGACGGTGACCGGGTGGACTGCCCCCTCCAAAAAGTGACGCCATTCTTCAAAAGCCAACTTAATGGCCAAAAGTTCCCTATTGCCGATATCATAATTCCTTTCGGCGGACGACAACTTCTTAGAAAAGAAAGCGCACGGATGCCATTTACCAGGGGACGGACCCTGGGACAATATTGCACCCACCCCTACGTCAGACGCGTCCACCTCCACAATGAACGGCTGTGATGCATCTGGTTGGATGAGAACGGGTGCCGAAGCAAAACATTTTTTCAAAGAGGAAAAAGCTTGGCAAGCTTTGTCCGACCATTTAGAAAAATCCGTCCCTTTTCTTGTCATGTCAGTGAGAGGTTTGACAACAGATGAGAAATTACAAATAAATTTCCGGTAGTAGTTAGCAAACCCCAGAAAACGCTGCAGAGCCTTAAGATCCTCTGGCTGATCCCATTCAAGCACTGCTCTCACTTTTTCAGGGTCCATACGGAAACCGGAGGCTGACACCAAGAAACCCAAAAACTGAAGTTCCTGTACAGCAAATACACACTTTTCCAGTTTGGCGTATAGTTTATTGTCTCGCAAGATCTGCAACACCTGTCTCACATGCTCCTGGTGAGACACAAGATCTGGCGAGTAAATTAAAATGTTATCCAAATATACGACCACAAACAGCCCCACAAGGTGACGAAAAATGTCATTAACAAAATGTTGGAATACTGCTGGTGCAGTAGTCAGACCAAAAGGCATGACAAGGTTCTCATAATGTCCCTCCGGCGTGTTAAACGCCGTTTTCCACTCATCCCCCTCTTTTATCCTAATCAAATTATACGCCCCCCTGAGATCCAATTTAGAGAACCATTTGGCGCCCACAATTTGATTGAAGAGATCAGGAATAAGAGGGAGAGGATACGGATCTCGAACAGTAATCCGATTAAGTTCGCGGAAATCCAAGCAAGGGTGTAGGCCTCCATCTTTTTTCTTCACAAAGAAGAACCCCGCGGCCACTGGGGAAGATGAAGGTCTAATATGCCCTTTGGCCAGACTTTCCGAAATATAGTCTTTCATAGCCTGCCTCTCAGGACCAGAAAGGTTATATAACCTAGCTTTAGGTAACTTAGCATCAGGAAGTAAATTAATAGAGCAGTCATACACGCGATGAGGAGGCAACTCCTGACACCCCTCCTCAGAGAACACATCCCCAAAGTCCTCCAAAAAAGGAGGCAATGTACTAGGCACGACCGCACTGATGACTGTGTTCATGCAGTTACTTTTGCAAAACTCACCCCATTGGCTTATCTCTCTGGACTGCCAATTAATCACAGGGTTATGTTTAACCAACCAAGGAAGTCCCAACACAATAGGAGTAGGTAGACCCTCCAACACATAACAAGATAATTGTTCCCTATGTATCGCCCCTACCCGAATATCAATGTTATGGACCTCATGAACAAAGCTACCTTGGCCGAGAGGCCTGGCGTCAATGGAGAATATAGGGATCGGTTTGGCCAATACACTCAGAGGCATACCTTGAGCCTGAGCAAACTGAGCGTCAACCAGATTAGCCCCGGACCCACTATCAAGAAGAACAGAAAATCTCTCCACTCTCGTACCAACCACCATCTCCACTGGTACAAGGAACTGAGAAGAACTAGCGGACGAAATACATACTCCCAGGTTGTCGTCCACCACACAACCTGGGATTAACAGTTTTCCGGCAACTTTTTGCTCAACAAGGCACGGGATGGACATCCCCCAACAAAATGTCCCTCTTTCCCGCAGAAGAAACACCTTCTAGTCCTGTTGCGTACCACCAATCCCCTCCTACGAAATGATGTCCCTCCCAACTGCATAGGCTCCTCTGAACAGACAAGGGGAACCTCAACATAAGGGACTTTTGTAGTAGGTGGAACAACTACCGGGGCGGAGTTACCTCACCCCTCTCCCGAAGCCGTCTATCAGTACGGATAGCTAGGGCCATAGCAGCCTCCAGTGATGGAGGAGAATCATACTGAGCCAAAACGTCCTTTAATTTGTCAGAAAGCCCATGACAAAACTGACTCCTAAGAGCTGGGTCATTCCACTGAGTATCTGTGGCCCATCTACGGAACTCAGAAGCAAATTCCTCCGCCGGACGATCTCCCTGCTGTATCTTACGTAATTTTGTCTCAGCAAGAGAGACCCGATCTGGGTCATCATATACCAAACCCAGGGCAGTAAAAAATCGATCTACAGACTGTAGAGCCGGGGATCCCGGAGGAAGGGAGAATGCCCAGGATTGAGGGTCCCCTTGTAGGAGCGAGATAACAATTCCCACTCTCTGCTCTTCACTCCCTGATGATCGAGGCCGAAGCCGAAAATACAATTTACATGCTTCCCGGAATGTGAAAAATTTGTCTCGCCCACCAGTGAACCTGTCCGGGAGAGCAACCTTAGGTTCAACTCTGGTTTGCTCCAGGGGAGACAAAACTTTGGACTTAATGTCCGTCAGCTCCATGGATAATCCCTGCAACTGCAGAGCCAGCTGGGCTACTGGATCCATGGCAACTGGGGATAATTTTATTGGCCAGTGAAAATGTCACGCTGTCTAATGATATGTGTACGATGTCAGTAAACTATTCTTACAGAAACAACACTCTATACAACATATAGTTTAGCAACATCAGCATGTAAATATAGAATAGATTTACCTGACACGATATCCGTTGAACTCAGGGTTAATCTTGAGGACTTGATACGCTGTCACAGGAAAGAGGAGGACCGGGGTCTAACCTGACCCTAAAACTAGGGTCCTAACTAATCCCTCACCTTGGAGGTACTGATAATGGTTCAGAGGTCCAAGTCTCCAGCCTAACCTAGTCTCCTATCAGTCCCTGAACCCTGTAATCAGTCCTAAGAAGGATCCTGACTACTACCAAAGGGATATGGGCTGATCTCTGCTAGATACACAGATTAGACATATAAGACAGACTGGAGAAAACACAGACTTGCATACACACTCAAACACAGAAGGAACATAAATGGTCTGGGATATAAAACTCTAAGCAAGTTGAGCTTAAAACAACTAAGGAGCTCTTTAACTTAAGTCTATACAGATTCAATCCTATCTGTGGTCTGCATGAAGAATTTCACTGGCAACTCCCAAAACAGACAACCAGGGATTTAAAGGAAACCAATCAACAAATAATCAATTGCAGCCGGGAGAAACTGAACCCAGTCCCAGAACCGAGCACAGACAGAATTAACTCCCTCACTGCCAAACACAAAGAAACAGCAACTCAGCTGTGAGAAGTCAGAATGTGCAACCGCGACGATCTTCGTGGCGATGCACACATGACACCCCATGCCTACGTCCGTGGCCTCTTCCACCATACTTCCACATGTTTGGGAAAATGTACCCAAAATACCAGCAGATATATGGTACTGTATCAGATGCATACAGCTGTATATGGTGAAGGAGAAAATTCTAAATCTCCGTAAATATTTTGAGAGTAACACACAGACGTTCACAGGCTCAGTATGGATTACACCTGAATATAAAAAGCAGAAAAAGGGTAATGTATGAGAAGCGTACAGCTGTATACATTCTAGGGGTAATTGTAAATCTCCGTATATATTTCAGGAGTAACACACAGACGCTCACAGGCTCAGTATGGATTACACCAAAATATAAAAAGTAGAAAAAAGGTAATGTATCAGAAGCGTACAGCTGTATATAGTGTTGAGGTAATTTTAAATCTCTGTATAAATTTCCGGAGTAACACACAGATGCTCAAAGGCTCAATATGGATTAGACCAGAATATAAAAAGCAGAAAAAGGGTAATGTATCAGAAGCGTACAGCTGTATACAGTGTTGGGGAAATTTTATATCTCCGTATATATTTCCGGAGCAACACACAGACGCTCACAGGCACAGTATGGATTAGACCAGAATATAAAAAGCAGAAAAAGGGTAATGTATCAGAAGCGTACAGTTGTATACAGTCTAGGGATAATTGTAAATCTCCGTATATATTTCCAGATTCAGACACAAACTCTCTCAGGCTCAGTATGGATTACACCAGAATATAAAGCGCGGAAAAAGGGTAATGTATCAGAAGCGTACAGCTATATACAGTTTGGGGATAATTGTAAATCTCCGTTTTTATTTCCAGAGTCAGACACAGACTCTCACAGGCTCAGTATGGATTACACCAGAATATAAAAAGCAGAAAAAGGGTAATGTATCAGAAGCGTACAGCTGTATACAGTCTAGGGTTAATTGTAAATCTCCGTATATATTTCCGGAGTCAGAAACAGACTCTCACAGTCTCTGTATGGATTAGACCAGAATATAAAAATCAGAAAAAGGGTAATGTATCAGAAGCATACAGCTGTATACAGTGTTGGGGTGATTGTAAATCTCCGTATATATTTCCGGAGTAACACATAGATGCTCACAGGCTCAGTATGGATTAGACCAGAATATAAAAAGCAGAAAAAGGGTAATGTATCAGAAGCGTACAGCTGTATACAGTCTAGGGATAATTGTAAATCTCCGTATATATTTCCGGAGTCAGACACAGACTCTCCCAGGCTCAGTATGGATTACACCAGAATATAAAAAGCAGAAAAAGGGTAATGTATCAGAAGCGTACAGCTATATACAGTCTAGGGTTAATTGTAAATCTCCGTATATATTTCCAGAGTCAGAAACAGACTCTCACAGGCTCAGTATGGATTAGACCAGATATAAAAAGCAGAAAAAGGGTAATGTATCAGATGCGTACAGCTCTATACAGTCTAGGGTTAATTGTAAATCTCCGTATATATTTCCAGAGTCAGACAGACTCTCACAGGCTCAGTATGGATTACACCAGAATATTAAACGCAGAAAAAGGGTAATGTATCTGAATCGTACAGCTGTATACAGTTTGGGGATAATTGTAAATCTCCGTTTTTATTTCCATAGTCAGACACAGACTCTCACAGGCTCAGTATGGATTTCACCAGAATATAAAAAGCAGAAAAAGGGTAATGTATCAGAAGATACCAGGTGTTTACAGTGTAGGGGTAATTGTAAATCTCCATATATATTTCAGGAGTAACACACAGACGCTCACAGGCTCAGTATGGATTAGACCAGAATACAAAAAGAAGAAAAAGGGTAATGTATCAGAAGCGTTCAGCTATATACAGTCTAGCGTTAATTGTAAATCTCCATATATATTTACAGAGTCAGACACAGACTCTCACAGTCTCAGTATGGATTACACCAGAATATAAAAAGCAGAAAAAGGGTACTATATCAGAAGATGCCAGGTGTATATAGTATTGGGGAAAATTTCAATCTCTGTATATGTTTCAGGAGTCACACACAGACACTCTCAGGCTCAATATGGATTAGACCAGAATATAGAAAGCAGAAAAAGGATAGATAATGTATCAGAAGCATACAGCTGTATGCAGTCTAGTGATAATTGTAAATCTCCGTATATATTTCCGGAGTCAGACACAGACTCTCACAGGCTCAGTATAGATTAGACCAGAATACAAATCGCAGAAAAGGGGTAATGTATCAGAAGATGCCAGGTGTATATAGTGTTGGGATAATTTTAAATCTTTGTATATATTTCCGGAGTAACACACAGACGATCACAGGCTCAGTATGGATTAGACCAGAATATAAAAAGCAGAAAAAGGGTAATGTATCAGAAGCGCACAGCTATATTCAGTGTTGGGGTGATTGTAAATCTCCGTATATATTTCCGGAGTAACACACAGATGCTCATAGGCTCAGTATGGATTAGACCAGAATATAAAAAACAGAAAAAGGGTAATGTATCAGAAGTGTACAGCTGTATACAGTGATATGGTAATTTTAAATCTCAGTATATATTTCCGGAATAGCACACAGATGCTCACAGGCTCAGTATGGATTAGACCAGAATATAAAAAGCAGAAAAAGGGTAATGTATCAGAAGATACCAGATGTATATAGTGTTGAGGTAATTTTAAATCTACCTATGTAATATATATTGTAAGCTTTTCGGGGGTTTAGCTCTAGGATCGCTGTCTGGGTAGACAGAATGGCACGGAAACAGTTCATTCAGACAGCAGTTTGGTGAAAACTGGCCGCAACCAGTTTTATTAAAGTCCACAGCACACAGATAAAAACAAATCATAAACAGAAAACCTGGGCTTGTCTAGCCTCTAATTATACTTAGATAGATGGCCCTCTCTATCCGGGACCCAGACTCTACCAGTCTGTGCCCAAAACAACACATATCACATATGTTACCAGTATGGAGTTTCACAGACACTCCTCTTTATGTCCGAAGGCAACTCCAATGTCCAGACTTGAGAGAGGTCACCTCCTATTCAGTCGCTATTCGCACGGATTCTCACTGCGACTACTCCTGTGTCCGGGGTACTTCCTGCACCCAGACTGAGATAGCTCACACTCTTAGAGACTGCTTCCTTGTGCCAGGACACCTCCCTGTGTCCGGCTAAAGACAGCTCCCACACTCTTGGAGACACCTTCTGTGTCTGGACCCCTTGTCCAGACTGAATGAGCTCTCTGACTGTGCTCCCAAGCACCTACTTCTGGCTTCCTAATCAATACCTGAGTGGCCACAGGTTTGAGCTGCAAACGTGTACTTGAATGGATGGTGTAATGACCTTTCTCCACCACTAGTTTTACAAAGGCACACATTTCCCTCATACAAGTCAGCAAAGTACCTGTGAAATGTACACCCCATTCAATACATACGCTCTCACTGTCTCACATATCCCCTCCCTCTTCTCCAGACCGGAGGGCTGGTCATCCAGACCGGAGGGCTGGTCAACAACCCAAAAGAGACAGTGAACTCCGAACACTGCCTCAGCACTATACTTCTATATAGGTCAGGGACACTTGGTTCCGGTGAACCACCATACTCGTCTCCCAACATCACCTGCAAAGGAATTTCATCTTTATCACGGTCATTACCATTATCAGTATCATCACTATTATGATTAGCATCATCATCATTATGATCATCATCATCATTATCATCATCATCATGATCATCACATAAGTTTAAGCTTGTGGGTTGAACACATAATATATCCAATCACCTCAACCCACAGTTCACACAGAGACCATGTACTTGTCCCTTGCTCTGTTCAGCCCCAGAATATTAGTCAATGACATTCGCTCATTCCTTAGGGACCTACCGTCTGTCATTGTCACAGACTTCGTCCAGTCACATTTCTGGGACGTAACCTTGTCAGGTCTCCCCTTCGCTCCCAGTGGTCAATCGTAACCTTGTCAGGTCTTGCCTGGGTATCTAAGGTCCGGTTAGACTCCGTACTGTCCTGTACTCTATCGGGTCGTCTGTGTGGGCCTCTCAAACCTGAGTTACTGGAGGTCTCACTACCTCTAAACCCACGCCCACTACCCTCAGGACGTCTTGAAAGGTCCCTAACTTCAGCCTTAGCTGTTCTGTTATTTAGGGGGCCCTTTCTCTGTCGGGTCTCACTATTCTTAGACGGCTGCCATCTTCTGCTGCTCAGATGATGCTGTCTATCTACTCGCTGTCTAGCGAGATTCAATTGTTCTACCTCTCGCAGGTAGGTCACACGGTACGCCACCAGCATGCGCACATATTCCAGACTTTCTTCTGTTCCTATAGCGTAGAATGACACCATGCCGTCTTCATCTGGTATCCAGTCCCGACGATCACGTGGACTGCTTACTTTCACCACACCAGACTTCTTCACCATTATCTGCATGGCTCGGCCATTTCTCCCGATCAGCTTTCTCACCAGAACATGAGGCACCCGGATGACCTCTTCCTGTAGACTGTGAGCTTTTCTCATAAGCTTTAGTTGTCTAACGGTTTGTTCTGTCTTCAACCGGAGAAACCGCTTTGTGCGAATACATCGCCAGTGCATGTCACTTAGGATTGCCACCCTCTTCACTGTAACTTCAGTCGTGGACAAGACCACCAGCTGTTTAGCTCCTGAGGTCGAGTACACCTTACAGGCTCCCACGGCCTTCCTAAACGCTTCATGTACAGACTCACGGGTGCATTCTTCTCTCAAGTCCTCGGGTACATCTACGAGGCACTTGTACCGACACGTTTCTGTCTCACCAGTGGTTTCCAGACGATCAATCAGCTCAGGGTTCAGGGACAACTGACTTTCAGCTTCTTCCCCCTTTACACTTCTTCTGAGCTGACTCACAGCTACAATTTCGTGAATTTCCGTCCGGACCACTTCCATTTCATATTTATCTTCCGTTACCACACTCTTAGCTCTCCTCAGGTCTATCTTCTGGCCAAAGGAGCGAGTGCAACGTGTTTGCCCTTTTCTTTCTCCAAGGAGGCCTTGTTCACCGAGTGACACTGTATCAGGCGACTTTTAAGCGCGAGAACTTCTTCCTCTAGTTCCGCCATTCGCCTCTCAGCTGCCCGTCTCTGAAGCTTCTCTTGCGTCCAGTGGGCTTGTAACCACTCCTTGAGCTCCTTGATCTCGGCTCCGACATCCACCGAATCATCCGAACTCACAGCACTCGAGGAAGTATCTGCGTTACACCTCTCATTTCCAGTGGCCAACTCCTGGCCCTGGTCTGTAGCTTCTCTGAGGGACTCCTCCATCTTTTCCCGCTCAGCTTCCATCTGTCTGAGCTTTTCCTTAAGGCGCATCTCCGCCTTCTGGAGAGTATCACAGGACATCTGTAGCTCCTTCACCTGAGCTTCCAGACCTAGGGTCTTTCTGCGCAGATCACCATTTTCATCACGGGTGTCCTGCAGAGTGGTCTCAACCACCTGGCGCATTTGCTCTGCATCCATCTTATCCTCTTCTAGTTTTTCTTTGACCCTGAGGAGATCCACATACTCTTTCTTCATCTGTTGCAGTTCCCTACTGCGTTCATCACACTCCTTCTTGGAGTCACACAGCTCCTGGTTGAGCTGTTCGCGCAGTCGTTCTAGGATTTGTTTACTTCCAGAAACTCCATCCTGCAGCGCCTCCTTCTCACGCTTCAACTGCAAAACCTCTTCCTTGATTTTGCGGCGGTCCTCTTTAATGGCAAAGAACATATTCTGCCACAGGATAACTTCCTCATTGCCTCCTTTTAGATCTCGCTGGTCTGAGGACACGTCCTCCAGGTTTTCACCTAATTGCAGCATGTCACTCTGATACTGCAGCCGAATAGTTTCCAGCTCTTGGCCCTGACTGGCCACCTCCTCTTCTACCTCTAAAGGAGAATCCACACTTGAAGCATAGGCAGACAGTACTACATTCTTTTCATTTCCATTTTCAGCGAGTACTATCGGAACAACCTTTTTGTGGCCCTTGCGCCGTCTACGACGAGAGGAGGACTCTCTTCCCTCGTCTAGCCTCTCCTGACTGAACTCACTTTTTACTTTCATAGTGTCCCAGTCAGCTACGGGGTCTGTGTCACTCCCCATGGTGTTGTGGACTAACAGGTCACCTCCCACTTTGACGTCACCCCCTTCTACTGGAGCTACCCCGTTAGCAACGGTCACATTGTCATTTTTAGGAGGTACCAACCCACCACCAGTAACAATTTTCATTTTTCCACACTCTACACTCTTGTGAAAATCCGCCCCTTTTTTAGACTCCGCCCCCTTTTTAACAACCACACCGGCAGGGTAATTTTTACACAAAAAATCAGCAGTAGTCTTAGGACTCAGTTCACAACATCTCTTACCACCTCCCCGGGCACTCTGTGACAACACTGGCACCCCCGGAGAGTCCATAGAATGGTCCACTGCCGCCATTCCATACGGTGCCCATGGTTCCCGCACCATGTCCAGTAGACATTTCTCAAATATGCGGTCCGACTTGTCAGACCCATTCGTGGCTCCATTCACAGCCATCGCGGTGCACTGTTCACACCAGAACTTCACCGCTTTCCCTTGAAAAAAATCTTCGTGGCCCCGCCGAGCCACAGCAAACTGGATTTGAGTGCGACGACAATCTTCACAACCCCGCCGAGTTGCAGCAAGATGCCTTCGTGACCCCACTGAGTCACAGCAAGATGCCTTCGTGACCCCACTGAGTCACAGCAAGATGCCTTCGTGACCCCACTGAGTCACAGCAAGATGCTTGTATCCACACTCGTCTTCCATGCTGTCAGACTTCTCTGTCTTAACAACGGCAGTCTTCACTCAAGACATACACACTACACAGCTTTTTTTCCACAGAAAATTCAGCCTTGCTGTGCAACCACTTTTTTTTTTTTTTTTTTTCCTTTGCAAAGTCTATTAGGGCTACTGTCTCTTTAAGACTGCTCCACAAACTTTTCTTTTGCTGCTGCACATTCCACAGTCATTTTCACAACAAGTTCAGCTTTGCTGTGCATACATTTTCTCTCTGCAGACCCTATCAGGGCCACTGTCTCTCCAAGACTGCTCCAAACAGACGTTTCTGCTGACACACTTTTTTTTTTTTTTCTGTTGCTATTTCAATAGACTTCACCTTTAATGCTGTCTCTCGCCACTGTGCTGCATGCACACTCCAGCACTAACTGTACCAGGCCCTGCGCTGCCCGCATTCTCCACCAATTGTAAGCTTTTCGGGGGTTTAGCTCTAGGATCACTGTCTGGGTAGACAGAATGGCACGGAAACAGTTCATTCAGACAGCAGTTTGGTGAAAACTGGCCGCAACCAGTTTTATTAAAGTCCACAGCACACAGATAAAAACAAATCATAAACAGAAAACCTGGCTTGTCTAGCCTCTAATTATACTTAGATAGATGGCCCTCTCTATCCGGGACCCAGACTCTACCAGTCTGTGCCCAAAACAACACATATCACATATGTTACCAGTATGGAGTTTCACAGACACTCCTCTTTATGTCCGAAGGCAACTCCAATGTCCAGACTTGAGAGAGGTCACCTCCTATTCAGTCGCTATTCGCACGGATTCTCACTGCGACTACTCCTGTGTCCGGGTACTTCCTGCACCCAGACTGAGATAGCTCACACTCTTAGAGACTGCTTCCTTGTGCCAGGACACCTCCCTGTGTCCGGGCTAAAGACAGCTCCCACACTCTTGGAGACACCTTCTGTGTCTGGACCCCTTGTCCAGACTGAATGAGCTCTCTGACTGTGCTCCCAAGCACCTACTTCTGGCTTCCTAATCAATACCTGAGTGGCCACAGGTTTGAGCTGCAAACGTGTACTTGAATGGATGGTGTAATGACCTTTCTCCACCACTAGTTTTACAAAGGCACACATTTCCCTCATACAAGTCAGCAAAGTACCTGTGAAATGTACACCCCATTCAATACATACGCTCTCACTGTCTCACAATATATATATATATATATATATATATATATATATATATATATATAATTTTGCCTTCAAAATAGCCCTCACCTCTGCTTAACAGACCTATTTAACAAACCTTGTATCTTCATTATCCTACAACCCAAAACAACTGTTCAGCACATTCAACTCTCTCCTCCGCCCACCACTGCCACCTCCAACTCCTCTCATCTCTGCTGAGGACTTTGCCACCTACTTCAAAAATAAGATCGACCAAACAAGGCAAACCTTTACTGTTCCACCACCCCAACCACTCCATATACCAGACCTCTGCCCTTCCCTACTAACCTCCCTCTCCAACATCACTGAAGGAGAGCTTACTCATCTCCTTTTCAAATCACACCTTACCACCTGTGCACTTGACCCCATCCCTTCCCACCTGCTCCCCAACCTCACTAACACGCTCATCCCAGCCCTAACCCATCTCTTCAACATATCGCTGTCTTCTGGTACCTTTCCCTCTGTCTTCAAACATGCCACCATCACACCCATCCTCAAAAAAACAAACCTTGACCCAACTGCTATGCCCAGCTATCGCCCAATATCATTGCTTCCATTTGCTTCCAAACTCCTTGAGCAGCATGTCCACGCTCAACTTTCCTCCCACCTCTCATCTAACTCTCTCCTTGACAGCCTCCAATCTGGCTTCCCCCCCACCACTCCACTGAAACTGCCCTGACCAAAATTACTAATGAATTACTCACAGCCAAAGCTAACAGACAGTTTTCCATCCTCCTCCTCCTTGACCTGTCATCTGCCTTCTGACACAGTCAACCACTGCCTACAGCTACAGATTCTTTCTTCCCTTGGCATCAAAGACCTTGTCCTGTCCTGGATCGCCACTTACCTTTCCGACTGCACATTCAGCGTCTCCCACTCCCACACTACCTCCTCATCCCGCTCTCTCTCTGTTGGAGTCCCTCAAGGCTCTGTCCTGGGGCCCCTACTTTTTTCCATCTATACCCTTGGCCTAGGACAACTCATAAAGTCCCATGGCTTCCAGTACCACCTGTATGCGGACAACACTCAGATCTAGCTCTCTGGCCCAGATGTCACCTCTCTGCTGTCCAGAATCCCGGAGTGTCTATCAGCCATATCCTCCTTCTTAACCTCTCGCTTCCTAAAACTCAATGTAGACAAAACTGAACTCATCATCTTTCCTACATCCCACGTATCTTCCCTACCCGATCTATCTATTATGATAAATGGCATCACGATCTCTCCCGCAACTGAAATCCGCTGCCTCGGAGTAACTCTCGACTCTGCACTGTCCTTCAAACCACACATCCAAACTCTTGCCACCTCCTGTCGCCTCCAACTTAAAAACATTTCCAGAATCCGTCCCTTCCTCAGCCCTCAATCTACTAAAACTCTTGTGCATGCCCTCATCATCTCCCGCCTCGATTACTGCAACACCCTCCTCTGTGGCCTCCCCGTCAACTCTCTTGCACCACTCCAGTCTGTCCTCAACTCTGCTGCCCGACTAATCCACCTCTCCCCTCGCTACTCCCCTGCTTCTCCCCTCTGCAAATCCCTCCACTGGCTCCAAATTCCCCAACGAATCCAGTTCAAACTACTAACACTGACCTACAAACCCGTCCACAACCTGTCCCTTCCCTATATCTCTGAACTAATCTCCCAATATCTTCCTTCACGTAATCTTTGATCCTCCCAAGACCACCTACTATCCTCCACAATTATTCGTTCCTCACACAACCGCCTCCAAGATTTCTCCTGAATATCCCCCATCCTCTGGAATTCCACGCCTCAACATGTACGATTATCCACCACCCTTGGATCCTTCAGATGGAACCTGAAAACCCATCTCTTCAGGAAAGCCTATAGCCTGCAATAATCATTCCGCCTTGCCGCCACCACCCAAGCTTCCGCCTGGCCGCCAACACCCGAGCTGCCGCCTCGCCGCCACCACCACCAGAGCTGCCGCACCCCCGACCTTCTGTTTCTTCCCCATTATCCCGTAGAATGTTGGTCCACAAGGACAGGTCCTCTCCCCTCTGTACCAGTCTGTCATTGTAAATTGTTTACTGTAAACAATATCTCTAACTTTGTATGTAACCCCTTCTCATGTATAGCAACATGGAATTAATGGCGCAATAAATAAATAATAATAATGATAACAATAATAATATAATTCCAGAATAACACACAGATGCTCAAAGGCTCAGTATGGATTAGACCAGAATATAAAAAGCAGAAAAAGGGTAATGTATCAGAAGCGTACAGCTGTATACAGTCTAGGGTTAATTGTAAATCTCCGTATATATTTCCAGAGTCAGACACAGACTCTCACAAACTCAGTATGGATTACACCAGAATATAAAAAGCAGAAAAAGGGTAATGTATCAGAAGATACCAGGCGTATACAGTGTACAGGTAATTGTAAATCTCCGTATATATTTCAGGAGTAACACAGGTGCTCACAGCTCAGTATGGATTAGACCAGAATATAAAATGCAGAAAAAGTGTAATGTATCAGAAGCGTACAGCTGTATACAGTCTAGGGTTAATTGTAAATCTCCATATATATCTCCAGAGTCAGACACAGACTCTCACAAACTCAGTATGGATTACACCAGAATATAAAAAGCAGAAAAAGGGTAATGAATCAGAAGATACCAGGCGTATACAGTGTACAGGTAATTGTAAATCTCCGTATATATTTCAGGAGTAACACAGTGCTCACAGGCTCAGTATGGATTAGACCAGAATATAAAATGCAGAAAAAGTGTAATATATCAGAAGCGTACAGCTGTATACAGTCTAGGGTTAATTTAAATCTCCATATATATTCCAGAGTCAGACACAGACTCTCACAAACTCAGTATGGATTACACCAGAATATAAAAAGTAGAAAAGGGTAATATATCAGAAGATGCCAGGTGTACATAGTATTGGGGAAAATTTCAATCTCCGTATATATTTCAGGAGTCACACACAGACGCTCTCAGACTAAGTATAGATTAGACCAGAATATAAAAAGCAGAAAAAGTATAATGTATCAGAAGCGTACAGCTATATACAGTCTTGGGATAATTGTTAATCAACGTATATATTTCCAGAGTCAGACACAGACTCTCAGAGGCTCAGTATGGATTAGACCAGAATATAAAAAGCAGAAAAGGGTAATGTATCAGAAGCGTACAGCTGTATAAAGTGTTGAGGTAATTTTTAATTTTAAATCTCCGTATATATTTCTGGAGTAACACACAGACGCTCACAGGGTCAGTATGGATTATTCTAGAAAATAAAAAGCAGAAAAAGGGTAATGTATCAGAAGCGTACAGCTGTATACAGTCTAGGGTTAATTGTAAATTTCCGTATATATTTCCAGAGTCAGACACAGACTCTCACAGGCTCAGTATGGATTAAACCAGAATATAAAAAGCAGAAAAAGTGTAATGTATCAGATGCGTACAGCTGTATACATTCTAGGATTAATTGTAAATCTCCGTATATGTTTCCGGAGTAACACACAGATTCTCACAGGTTCAGTATGGATTATACCAGAATATAAAAAGCAGAAATAGGGTAATGTATCAGAAGCGTACAGCTGTATACAGTGTTGGGATAATTTTAGATCTCCATATATATTTCCAGAGTAGCACACAGATGCTCACAGGCTCAGTATGGATTAGACCAGAATATAAAAAGCAGAAAAAAGGTAATGTGTCAGAAGATACCAGGCGTATACAGTGTAGGGGTAATTGTAAATCTCCGCATGTATTTCAAGAGTAACACACAGACACTCACAGACTCAGTATGGATTAGACAAGAATATAAAAAGCAGAAAAAGGGTAATGTATCAGAAGCGTACAGATGTATACAGTCTAGGGTTAATTGTAAATCTCCGTATATATTTCCAGAGTCAGACACAGACTCTCACAGTCTCAGTATGGATTACACCAGAATATAAAGCGCAGAAAAAGGGTAATGTATCAGAAGCGTACAGCTGTATATAGTTTGGGGATAATTGTAAATCTCTGTATATATTTCCAGAATTAGACACAGACTCTCACAGTCTCTGTATGGATTACACCAGAATATAAAAAGCAGAAAAAGGGTAATGTATCAGAACATATCAGGCATATACAGAGTAGGGTTAATTGAAAATCTCCATATATATTTCTGGAGTAACACACAGAGGCTCACAGGCTCAGTATGGATTAGACCAGAATATAAAAAGCATAAAAAGGGTAATGTGTTGTGAATGTGTTAGAAATGAATTCTGAGCAGAAGCTCCCTCTGGTGGTTATAAACAGTACTGAACCATTCAATGAAGATTGTGAAGATTGGCAATCAGGAGTTACAGACTGGTCTTATATAAGGGAGGTTCCCTCCCATCAGGGTTGCCGGTGATCAATTGTTCTTGTCTCAACTGTGGTTCCTGGTTCACTTTGAAGCTTGCTGACTCTTGCCTGCATCTTCTGCTATCAGATAAGATATTTTCTGCTTTTATTTTTGTGCTTGCTTTTTGCATTGTTCTCTGCACTTCTGTGGAGGTCAGCCAGGTCCCCTCCGGGGGCTTGTGCTCCTCTCAGTTTATCTGAGCCACTGTTATTTGTTCATTTGCCTTTTCCAGTTTTTTCAGTGGCTGCGGCTTAGTTTTGTTACACCAGAGAACTAATTTAGGTGGTAGAGGTCGTGTGATCTCAGGTGTTTTTGCAATTAGTAGAGTTGGCATTTTTTAAGGTTTTTTGGGTTGCAGTAAGTGTCCTTCCTATCCTTTTCTTTCTAGGAATATTGGGCCCCAACGTTTGCTCATACTATTTTCTGTCTGTGTCTGTATTTCCTCTTGTCTAACTGCCATTACATGTTTGGGGGCTTCCTATGTTCTTTGGGATCTGCTCCGGGGCAGATAGCTTTCCTCTTTCTATCTTTAGGTGTAGTTAACCTCTCAGGCTGTGACGAGGCGTCTAGGACCAACTTAGGAACGCTCCACGGCTGCCTTTAGTTGTGGTGGTTAGTCAGGTACTGCAATCCAGTAGATTCCAACCTCTCTGGTGTATTGCCGTTTTTGCCTGCTCTCCTCAGCTACCAAATCATAACAGTATCACCGGCCAAAACTGAAAATTATATGGTACTCACAGAAGGGAAAAATAGTGTAAAAATAAAAAAAAAAGTTGTCAGAGTTGTCAGAGATTTTTATTTTTTTTTTCTCTCTGTTTGTTGCTTTTTTTTTTCCCTCTTTTTCTCTGGGTGCTGAGGATTTTTTTTTTTCTCTCAATGGAGTTTGCACAGTTGTTTGGCCGTGTGGATCAGCTTGCCACTGAAGTTCGGAGTATTGCTACCTATCTTGCAGGGTTGCCGGTTGTGGAACCTAGGATCCCCATGCCAGATTTGTTTTTAGGGGATCGAGCTAAATTTCTGAATTTCAAAAATAACTGTAAGTTGTTTTTTGCCTTAAAACCTAAGTCCTCAGGGAACGCAGCACAGCAGGTTCAAATTGTCATCTCTCTCCTGCGCGGCGATCCTCAGGATTGGGCTTTTTCCCTGACACCTGGGGACCCTGTTTTGAGTAATGTTGATGCATTTTTTCTGGCTCTGGGGTTATTGTACGATGAACCTAATGTCACTGATCAAGCTGAAAAAACCTTGTTGGCATTAAATCAGGGGCTTGAGGACGCTGAGTTATACTGTCAGAAATTCCGAAAGTGGGCAGTCCTGACCAAATGGAATGATGATGCTTTGGCAGCCCTTTTTCGGAAGGGTCTGTCAGAGAATGTAAAAGATGTTATGGTGGGTTTCCCTGCTCCCTCTGGTCTCAATGATTCTATGTCATTAGCGATTCAAATTGACAGACGTTTGCGTGAGCGTAGAGGTATGCGTGGAATAGTGTTGCCTTGTGAACCAGCTTCTGAACCCATGCAGTGTGATAGAGTGGCTTCTGGGGCACAGCGTCATGAGTTTCGAAAATGCAATGGGTTATGTTTCTACTGTGGTGACGCCTCTCATGCTATTTCAGTCTGCCCTAAGCGGGCAAGACGTTTTGCACGCTCAGTTGTCTTGGGTAGTGTTCAGACTAAATTTCTGTTGACTGTTACCCTGATTTGCTCCCTGTCCACATTTTCTGCTCAGGCTTTTGTTGATTCAGGAGCAGCTATTAACCTGATGGATTTTGATTTTGCTAAACGTTGTGGGTTTCCCTGGATACCCCTACGGAAGTCTATTCCCCTACTGGGGATTGATTCTACCCCTTTGGCTGAGAATAAACCCCAGTTCTCTACTCAGGTGATAATGAGGGTTGAACCTGATCATCAGGAGAGTTGCAAATTTTTGGTGCTGTATAATCTGCATGACATTAGTGTACTAGGTTTCCCTTGGTTACAGTCTCATAATCCTGTTTTGGATTGGAAATCTGTGTCTGTAACCAGTTGGGGCTGCCAATGTATTAATGCCAACACTCCTGTTTTTTCTGCCTCTCCCCAGGCTCAGGATGTTCCTGACTTTTTGACTGATTTTTCTGATGTGTTTAGCGAAAGTAAATCTGCATCCTTGCCCCCCCATAGGAGCTACGACTGCGCTATTGAATTAGTGCCTGGTAGTAAATTCCCTAAAGGTCGCCTTTTTAACTTGTCTGTACCTGAACATGACGCTATGTGGTCTTATATCAAGGATTCATTGGAGAAGGGTCATATCAGACCATCCTCTTCACCCTTGGGTGCCGGTTTTTTCTTTGTGGCCAAAAAGGATGGTTCATTAAGGCCGTGTATTGTTTATCGTCTCTTGAACAATATCACTGTGAAATATCAATATCCGTTACCCTTGATTTCTGACCTGTTTTCCAGGGTGAAAAGTGTTACTTGGTTTACCAAGCTTGATCTCAGGGGGCGTATAACCTTATTCGCATTGAGCACGGGGATGAATGGAAGACGGCATTTAATACCCCAGAGGGGCATTTTGAGTGCCTAGTGATGCCCTTTGGGCTCACTAATGCTCCTTCCGTCTTCCAGTCCTTCATGAATGACATTTTCAGGGATTTTGTGGATAAATTTCTGATTGTTTATTTGGATGATATCTTGATTTTTCCAATGACTGGGACTCTCATGTGAAACATGTTCGGACTGTGTTCCAGATTTTGAGAGAGAATGCTCTGTATGTGAAGGGATCAAAGTGTCTTTTTGGCGTACAGAGGATCTCATTTCTGGGATTCATTTTGTCCCCATCTGTTATTGAAATGGACCCGGTCAAGGTTCAGGCCATCTGTGATTGGGTCCAACCTACTTCATTAAAGGCTCTTCAGAGATTCTTGGCTTTTGCCAATTTTTATCGTAAATTTATTGGTAATTTCTCTGTTATTGTTAAACCATTGACTGATTTGACCAAAAAGGGTTCTGATGTGGCGAATTGGCCTCCTGAGGCAGTCTCTGCGTTTCAGGAACTTAAGCAGAGATTCACTTCTGCTCCTGTTCTACGGCAGCCTGATGTTTCTCTGCCATTTCAGGTGGAGGTTGATGCCTCTGAAATTGGGGCAGGTGCCGTTTTGTCCCAAAGAGATCCAGAGACCTCTAAAAGTAACCCTTGTGCCTTTTTCTCTCGAAAATTTTCTCCAACTGAACGTAATTATGACGTGGGTAATCGGGAGTTGTTAGCCATGAAGTGGGCTTTTGAAGAGTGGAGACATTGGCTGGAGGGAGCTAAACATCAGGTGGTGGTCCTCACGGACCATAAGAATCTGGTTTATCTGGAATCAGCCAAGCGACTTAATCCTAGACAGGCCAGGTGGGCCTTGTTTTTCACACGGTTTAATTTTGTGGTTTCCTTTCTTCCTGGCACTAAGAATGTTAAGGCGGATGCCCTTTCGAGGAGTTTCCTTGCGGACTCTCCTGAGTTATCTGATCCTGCTGTTATTTTGAAAGAGGGTGTAGTTCTTTCCGCCATCTCGCCCAATTTGAGACTGACTCTGGAAGGGTGTCAGGAGGATAAACCCGAGCGATGTCCTATTGGGAAATTGTTTGTCCCGGACCGGTGGAAGAAGAGTGTGATGTCTGAGATTCATTGTTCCGCGTTGGCCGGTCATCGCGGAATTTTTGGTACCAGAGACTTGGTTAGTCGGTCCTTTTGGTGGCCTACTTTGTCTCGTGACGTCAGGGAATTTGTGCAGTCCTGCGGGACTTGCTCTCGCTCTAGTGGTTTGTTGATGCCATTGCCTGTGCTCAAGAGACCATGGACCCATATCTCTATGGATTTAATTTCCGACCTCCCTGTTTCTCAGAGAATGACCGTTATCTGGGTGATTTGTGATAAGTTTTCCAAAATGATACATCTTGTGCCATTACTTAAGTTGCCTTCCTCCTCCGAATTGGTGCCTTTGTTCCTTCAGCACGTGGTTCGGTTACATGGCATTTCTGAGAACATTGTGTCTGACAGAGGAGTCCAGTTTGTTTCCAGATTTTGGAGGACTTTTTTTTCTAAACTTGGTGTTCAATTGTCTTTCTCCTCGGCTTTTCATCCTCAGACCAATGGAAAAACTGAGAGAACAAACCAGACATTGGAGACTTGTCTGAGATGCTTTGTGTCTGCTGATCAAGATGACTGGGTCTCTTTTTTGCCTTTGGCTGAGTTTGCTCTTAATAATAGGGCTAGCTCTGCCACTTTGATGTCTCCATTTTTCTGCAATTTTGGGTTTCACCCTCGATTTTCTTCGGGACAGACGGAGGCTTCTGTCTGTCCAGGTGTTGACTCTGTTGTGGAGCGTATGCAGCAGATTTGGGACCAGGTAGTGGAGAGGTTGTCCCTCTCTCAGGAGAGGGCCCAGCGGTTTGCCAACCGGCATAGGACTGATGGTCCTCGGTTTGAAGTGGGGGACTTGGTCTGGTTGTCCTCAAGAAATATCCCTATGAGAGTTGCATCTCCTAAGTTTAAGCCTAGGTTCATTGGACCTTATAATATCATTGAGATTCTTAATCCTGTTTACTTTCGTTTACTTCTTCCAGGGACATTTAAGATCCATAACGTGTTCCACAAGTCCTTATTGAAGAGGTTTGTCGAGCCAGTGGTTCCTATGGCTGCGCCTCCTGACCCTGTTTTGGTTGAGGGCAATCTGGAGTATATGGTTGAGAAAATATTGGATTCTCGTTTTTCTAGACGGAAACTCCAGTATTTGGTTAAGTGGAGAGGTTATGGTCAGGAGGACAATTCTTGGGTGTTTGCTTCGGACATCCATGCTAGGAGACTGATCCGTGCGTATCACAGAGCTCATCCTGACCGACCTGGTTGCCCAAATGAGGGTTCGGTGACCCCTCCTCAAGGGGGGGTACTGTTGTGAATGTGTTAGAAATAAATTCTGAGCAGAAGCTCCCTCTGGTGGTTACAAACAGTACTGAACCATTCAATGAAGATTGTGAAGATTGGCAATCAGGAGTTACAGACTGGTCTTATATAAGGGAGGTCCCCTCCCATCAGGGTTGCCGGTGATCAATTGTTCTTGTCTCAACTGTGGTTCCTGGTTCACTTTGAAGCTTGCTGACTCTTGCCTGCATCTTCTGCTATCAGATAAGATATTTTCTGCTTTTATTTTTGTGCTTGCTTTTTGCATTGTTCTCTGCACTTCTGTGGAGGTCAGCCAGGTCCCCTCTGGGGGCTTGTGCTCCTCTCAGTTTATCTGAGCCACTGTTATTTGTTCATTTGCCTTTTCCAGTTTTTTCAGTGGCTGCGGCTTAGTTTTGTTACACCAGAGAACTAATTTAGGTGGTAGAGGTCGTGTGATATCAGGTGTTTTTGCAATTAGTAGAGTTGGTATTTTTTAGGGTTTTTTGGGTTGCAGTAAGTGTCCTTCCTATCCTTTTCTTTCTAGGAATATTGGGCCCCAATGTTTGCTCATACTATTTTCTGTCTGTGTCTGTATTTCCTCTTGTCTAACCGCCATTACATGTTTGGGGGCTTCCTATGTTCTTTGGGGATCTGCTCCGGGGCAGATAGCTTTCCTCTTTCTATCTTTAGGTGTAGTTAACCTCTCAGGCTGTGACGAGGCGTCTAGGACCAACTTAGGAACGTTCCACGGCTGCCTTTAGTTGTGGTGGTTAGTCAGGGTACTGCAATCCAGTAGATTCCAACCTCTCTGGTGTATTGCCGTTTTTGCCTGCTCTCCTCAGCTACCAAATCATAACAGTAATGTATCTGAAGCGTTCAGACAGATACATTACAGATACACACAGACGCTCACAGGCTCAGTATGGAATAGATCAGAATATAAAAAGCAGAAAAAGGGTAATGTATCTGAAGCGTTCAGCTGTATACAGTCTAGGGTTAATTTCAAATTTCCATATATATTTCCAGAGTAACATTCAGACGCTCACAGGCTCAGTATGGATTACACCAGAATATAAAAAGGAGAAAAAGGGTAAGGTATCAGAAGCGTACAGCTGTATACAGTCTAGGGATAATTGGAAATCTCCGTATATATTTCCGGAGTAACACACAGACTCTCACAGGCTCAGTATAGATTAGACCAGAATGTAAAAAGCAGAAAAAGGGTAATGTATCAGAAGCGTACAGCTGTATACAGTGTTGGGGTAATTTTAAATCTCCGTATATATTTCTGGAGTAACACTCAGACGCTTACAGGCACAGTATGGATTAGTCCAGAATATAAAATGCAGAAAAAGGGTAATGTATCATAAGCGTACAGCTGTATACAGTCTAGGGTTAATTGTAAATCTCCATATATATTTCTAGAGTCTGACACAGACTCTCACAGGCTCAGTATGGATTACACCAGAATATAAAAAGCAAAAAGGGTACTATATCAGAAGATGTCAGGTGTATATAGTATTGGGGAAAATTTAAATCTCTGTATATGTTTCAGGAGTCACACACAGACACTCTCAGGCTCAATATGGATTAGACCAGAATATAGAAAGCAGAAAAAGGATAGAGAATGTATCAGAAGCATATAGCTGTATACAGTCTAGTGATAATTGTAAATCTCCGTATATATTTCCGGAGTCAGACACAGACTCTCACAGGCGCAGTATAGATTAGACCAAAATACAAATCGCAGAAAAGGGGTAATGTATCAGAAGCGTACAGCTGTATACAGTGATATGGTAATTTTAAATCTTTGTACATATTTCCGGAGTAACACACAGACGATCACAGGCTCAGTATGGATTACACCAGAATATAAAAAGCAGAAAAAGGGTAATGTATCAGAAGCGTACAGCTGTATACAGTCTAGGGTTAATTGTAAATCTCAATATATATTTCCAGAGTCAGAAACAGACTCTCACAGGCTCAGTATGGATTAGACCAGAATATAAAAAGCAGAAAAAGGGTAATGTATCAGAAGATACCAGATGTTTATAGTGTTGGGGTAATTTTAAATCTACCTATGTAATATATATATATATATATATATATATATATATATATATATATAATTTTGCCTTCAAAATAGCCCTCACCTCTGCTTAACAGACCTATTTAACAAACCTTGTATCTTCATTATCCTACAACCCAAAACAACTGTTCAGCACATTCAACTCTCTCCTCTGCCCACCACTGCCACCTCCAACTCCCCTCATCTCTGCTGAGGACTTTGCCACCTACTTCAAAAATAAGATCGACCAAAAAAGGCAAACCTTTACTGTTCCACCACCCCAACCACTCCATATACCAGACCTCTGCCCTTCCCTACTAACCTCCCTCTCCAACATCACTGAAGGAGAGCTTACTCATCTCCTTTTCAAATCACACCTTACCACCTATGCACTTGACCCCATCCCTTCCCACCTGCTCCCCAACCTCACTAACACGCTCATCCCAGCCCTAACCCATCTCTTCAACCTATCGCTATCTTCTGGTACCTTTCCCTCTGTCTTCAAACATACCACCATCACACCCATCCGCAAAAAAACAAACCTTGACCCAACTGCTATGCCCAGCTATCGCCCAATATCATTGCTCCCGTTTGCTTCCAAACTCCTTGAGCAGCATGTCCACGCTCAACTTTCCTCCCACCTCTCATCTAACGCTCTCCTTGACAGCCTCCAATCTGGCTTTCCCCCCCACCACTCCACTGAAACTGCCCTGACCAAAATTACTAATGACTTACTCACAGCCAAAGCTAACAGACAGTTCTCCATCCTCCTCCTCCTTGACCTGTCATCTGCCTTTGACACAGTCAACCACTGCCTACAGCTACAGATTCTTTCTTCCCTTGGCATCAAAGACCTTGTCCTGTCCTGGATCGCCACTTACCTTTCCGACTGCACATTCAGCATCTCCCACTCCCACACTACCTCCTCATCCCGCTCTCTCTCTGTTGGAGTCCCTCAAGGCTCTGTCCTGGGGCCCCTACTTTTTTCCATCTATACCCTTGGCCTAGGACAACTCATAAAGTCCCATGGCTTCCAGTACCACCTGTATGCGGACAACACTCAGATCTAGCTCTCTGGCCCAGATGTCACCTCTCTGCTGTCCAGAATCCCGGAGTGTCTATCAGCCATATCCTCCTTCTTAACCTCTCGCTTCCTAAAACTCAATGTAGACAAAACTGAACTCATCATCTTTCCTCCATCCCACATATCTTCCCTACCTGATCTATCTATTATGATAAATGGCATCACGATCTCTCCCGCAACTGAAATCCGCTGCCTCGGAGTAACTCTCAACTCTGCCCTGTCCTTCAAACCACACATCCAAACACTTGCCACCTCCTGTCGCCTCCAACTTAAAAACATTTCCAGAATCCGTCCCTTCCTCAGCCCTCAATCTACTAAAACTCTTGTGCATGCCCTCATCATCTCGCGCCTCGATTACTGCAACACCCTCCTCTGTGGCCTCCCCGTCAACTCTCTTGCACCACTCCAGTCTGTCCTCAACTCTGCTGCCCGACTAATCCACCTCTCCCCTCGCTACTCTCCTGCTTCTCCCCTCTGCAAATCCCTCCACTGGCTCCAAATTCCCCAACGAATCCAGTTGTAAGGTTCTATGTATATATTCCTGAAACTCAGTTTGTTCGTCAGCCATTTTACTTTCTGTCTTGCTGTAGCTATCTTGCCCTCAGTCAAAATGGAGTTTCCAGCTTGCATGTTCCCACCCTGATTCTCTCCTTTGCTTTTTAAGCAGCCACAGCTGAGCAATCAGTGCTTCAGAATCTAGCCTGCAGTGAACCTGTGACTTGACTCCTGTAAGCCTTGTACCTTGTACTCCAGCTATTCCTACTGAGGAACTCTGAAGCACTTGTGGACTCTGAACCCTGCTCTTTGAAAGACCCACGTTTGCATGGACTTACGGTAACAGAGAAGAAGATCCTGAATCTGTATTGGAGAGTGATTGCTGAGCTTGGATTACTCTGGCCTGCTGTGTCTCCTGTTTCTGTGTCTGCAAACTGTGTGACTATTTCTGCCAACTTGTATGAAGTAATACAGGACTTTTCTATATCAAACCTGTGACTCCTGTGTTTTCATCGCACCCAAGCACAAGACGCTATATGAACTGTACTACATACATTACAAGATTCTGAAGCCAAAACGTTAGTGTCTGCTGGGTCTGGAAGGCTGTGTCTGCTGTACTGTGGATATCAGACGTCCGGTTGTACTTTCTGTGATGACAGTGGTTGTGACTTCTCACAACCATTCCAGGTGAGCAATTCCCTTAATTTTTTTTTCTCTCTGCAGTGTTGCCACAGGTGAACACTATTGTTTTTTTCTCTCCTCTTCTTCCAGTAATCCTGTCTTAAAAGATCTGGAAAATGGAGGCCCGCATAAAGGAACTTTGCGGAGTGACTGATAATATCCTTGCAGATTTGCAGAATATAAAGACCCGTTTTACAAATCTACAGGACCTCAATAATCACAATTTGCAAGTGGTTGGACAGACTACCCAGGATTTGCGAGCCAGGATTGAGGTTCTAGAGGGGCGAGTCCAGGCTCCTGCCGTAGCCCCGAGTGCTGGGATTCCCAAGTTGCCCCCTTTTCGTTTTGGCGGTGAACGTGAGAAATTCAGGGATTTATTAATCAATGCAATCTTTTTTTTTCTGCACATGCTTCACAATTTCCCACTGAACGATCTAAGGTGCTTACTATAATTATGTTGCTTACCAACAAGGCTTTAATGTGGGCAAACCCTCTGATTGAGACTGAGGATGATTGTTTGAATCACCTTGATGATTTTATTTCAGCCATGGGGCAGGTGTTTGATGACCCCAATCGAGGTGCAACAGCTGAAGCAGCCATGTTAGCTTTGCGCAAAGGTAAGCACTCGGTAGCTGAATATGCCTTGGATTTCAGGAGATGGGCCCTTGATACCACCTGGGACAGTTCCGCCAAAAAATCTATTTTTCGAAAGGGGTTATCTCCACTGATTAAGGATGAACTTGCTCGTGCCGACCCTCCCACTGCGTTAGGTGACTTTATTAACTACTGCATCCGTATTGATACTCGTCTGACTGAACGCAGGCAAGAGAGATGGTTCGAAAGCAATCGTACTAACCTTTTCCTACCTTCCTCTCCAGCTAAGGAACCTTTGAGTAGGATTACACGGGAACCTGAACCTGAACCCATGCAGGTAGACTCTTTACACCGACGGGTTAGTGATGCACGCAAGGAACATCGTTTTAAGGAGAATCTATGTTTCTATTGTGGTAAGTCAGGGCACTTCATTATAAACTGCCCCAGCCGTTCTCGTAAGACTACTGCAGCACTCATTCATTGTGAGTGTTGCGAGAGGGGATCTGTCAGGTCCGAGCCTCAGGCTCCAGAGAGATCTGCAGCAACAGATCTTGATTTCTCGGACTTAAACTCCGTTACCTCTGAGGACGTTGACTGTGTAAACGCTGCCATTTTTCAAGTTTCCTCAGCGGTGTCCCAGCTGAGTTGTAAGAAAAACAATTCTCATTGCTTTCTTTCCATCAAACTCTGAGTTGACTCAGCTTGGGTGTCTAGCTCTGCTATGATCGACTCAGGGGCAAGTGGAAATTTTATGGATGTCTCCTTTGCTCTGAAACAGGGAATACGTTCAGTGAAGAAGGCTACTCCAGTACAGATGGAAACTGTGGATGGCTCCCTGCTGACCTCTGGACCAGTGGATCAGGAAACAGAGCCTTTGAGGGTTCTTATGGGTAAAGATCATCAAGAGAAACTGTCCTTTATGCTTATCTCTTCTCCCCACTTTCCCATTATTCTAGGGCTACCATGGCTGCAGGCTCAGAATCCTACCATTAACTGGGAGACCAAGGAATTACACTTTCCAGAGAAACAGATGAGTCCAAAAGTTTCAGCTTGCTCTGTTCCTAAAGGAATCATGTCAGTCCCCGAACTACCAGCTGTATACCAGGACTATGTGGATTTATGTGACAAGAAGAACGCTGACCAGCTTCCTCCTCACCGTCCATATGATTGTCCAATTGAATTATTGCCTGGAGCAGAGATACCTTTTGGTAAGATCTACCCCCTGGCGGGGCCCGAGCTAAAGGCTTTAAAGGATTACATAGATGAAAATCTAGCCAAGGGCTTCATACGCCCCTCTTCATCTCCTGCAGATGCACCCATCTTCTTTGTAAAGAAGAAAGATGGATCTCTGAGACCATGCGTAGACTATAGGGAACTCAATAAGGTTACTATTAGAAACCGTTATCCATTGCCTTCAACCCCTGAGTTATTGGAGAGAGTGCGACATGCCAAAATTTTTTCTAAACTAAGATCTTCGTGGGGCCTATAACTTAGTCCGTATTAGACCTGGGGATGAATGGAAGACTGCATTCAGGTCACGCTATGGACACTTGAATATCTAGTTATGCCTTTTGGTCTGAGTACCGCCCCAGCCACTTTCCAACACTTGGTGAATGACATCTTCAGGGATCTCCTAGATACATTCGTGGTAATTTATTTGGATGATATTCTAATTTTTTCTAACTCCACAGAGGAACATCATGGACATGTGAGAATGGTCTTGGAACGTTTTAAGACAAAATCATCTTTACATCAAACTTGAAAAGTGTGAATCCATAGGACCGAAATTCAATTTCTGGGTATGTACTGTCTACACAAGGAATTAGTATGGATGGAAGCAAAACCCAAGCCATCAAGGATGGCCAAGTCCTAGAAATGTGAAGGAGGTACAGCGCTTCATCGGGTTTGCCAACTTCTATAGACGTTTCATTAGAAATTTCTCTGAGGTAGTGTCACCTATCACTCAACTTACCCGGAAAGAGTCTAGGTTTTCCTGGACTCCCCAAGCTCAGGAAGCATTTTCCCGTCTAAAA
>JARQOD010000001.1:477796055-477825851 GCA_033576555.1 Oophaga sylvatica
AATATCTTCCCTACCTGATCTATCTATTATGATAAATGGCATCACGATCTCTCCCGCAACTGAAATCCGCTGCCTCGGAGTAACTCTCAACTCTGCCCTGTCCTTCAAACCACACATCCAAACACTTGCCACCTCCTGTCGCCTCCAACTTAAAAACATTTCCAGAATCCGTCCCTTCCTCAGCCCTCAATCTACTAAAACTCTTGTGCATGCCCTCATCATCTCGCGCCTCGATTACTGCAACACCCTCCTCTGTGGCCTCCCCGTCAACTCTCTTGCACCACTCCAGTCTGTCCTCAACTCTGCTGCCCGACTAATCCACCTCTCCCCTCGCTACTCTCCTGCTTCTCCCCTTGCAAATCCCTCCACTGGCTCCAAATTCCCCAACGAATCCAGTTGTAAGGTTCTATGTATATATTCCTGAAACTCAGTTTGTTCGTCAGCCATTTTACTTTCTGTCTTGCTGCAGCTATCTTGCCCTCAGTCAAAATGGAGTTTCCAGCTTGCATGTTCCCACCCTGATTCTCTCCTTTGCTTTTTAAGCAGCCACAGCTGAGCAATCAGTGCTTCAGAATCTAGCCTGCAGTGAACCTGTGACTTGACTCCTGTAAGCCTTGTACCTTGTACTCCAGCTATTCCTACTGAGGAACTCTGAAGCACTGTGTGGACTCTGAACCCTGCTCTTTGAAAGACCCACGTTTGCATGGACTTACGGTAACAGAGAAGAAGATCCTGAATCTGTATTGGAGAGTGATTGCTGAGCTTGGATTACTCTGGCCTGCTGTGTCTCCTGTTTCTGTGTCTGCAAACTGTGTGACTATTTCTGCCAACTTGTATGAAGTAATACAGGACTTTTCTATATCAAACCTGTGACTCCTGTGTTTTCATCGCACCCAAGCACAAGACGCTATATGAACTGTACTACATACATTACAAGATTCTGAAGCCAAAACGTTAGTGTCTGCTGGGTCTGGAAGGCTGTGTCTGCTGTACTGTGGATATCAGACGTCCGGTTGTACTTTCTGTGATGACAGTGGTTGTGACTTCTCACAACCATTCCAGGTGAGCAATTCCCTTAATTTTTTTTTCTCTCTGCAGTGTTGCCACAGGTGAACACTATTGTTTTTTTCTCTCCTCTTCTTCCAGTAATCCTGTCTTAAAAGATCTGGAAAATGGAGGCCCGCATAAAGGAACTTTGCGGAGTGACTGATAATATCCTTGCAGATTTGCAGAATATAAAGACCCGTTTTACAAATCTACAGGACCTCAATAATCACAATTTGCAAGTGGTTGGACAGACTACCCAGGATTTGCGAGCCAGGATTGAGGTTCTAGAGGGGCGAGTCCAGGCTCCTGCCGTAGCCCCGAGTGCTGGGATTCCCAAGTTGCCCCCTTTTCGTTTTGGCGGTGAACGTGAGAAATTCAGGGGATTTATTAATCAATGCAATCTTTTTTTTTCTGCACATGCTTCACAATTTCCCACTGAACGATCTAAGGTGCTTACTATAATTATGTTGCTTACCAACAAGGCTTTAATGTGGGCAAACCCTCTGATTGAGACTGAGGATGATTGTTTGAATCACCTTGATGATTTTATTTCAGCCATGGGGCAGGTGTTTGATGACCCCAATCGAGGTGCAACAGCTGAAGCAGCCATGTTAGCTTTGCGCCAAGGTAAGCACTCGGTAGCTGAATATGCCTTGGATTTCAGGAGATGGGCCCTTGATACCACCTGGGACAGTTCCGCCAAAAAATCTATTTTTCGAAAGGGGTTATCTCCACTGATTAAGGATGAACTTGCTCGTGCCGACCCTCCCACTGCGTTAGGTGACTTTATTAACTACTGCATCCGTATTGATACTCGTCTGACTGAACGCAGGCAAGAGAGATGGTTCGAAAGCAATCGTACTAACCTTTTCCTACCTTCCTCTCCAGCTAAGGAACCTTTGAGTAGGATTACACGGGAACCTGAACCTGAACCCATGCAGGTAGACTCTTTACAACGACGGGTTAGTGATGCACGCAAGGAACATCGTTTTAAGGAGAATCTATGTTTCTATTGTGGTAAGTCAGGGCACTTCATTATAAACTGCCCCAGCCGTTCTCGTAAGACTACTGCAGCACTCATTCATTGTGAGTGTTGCGAGAGGGGATCTGTCAGGTCCGAGCCTCAGGCTCCAGAGAGATCTGCAGCAACAGATCTTGATTTCTCGGACTTAAACTCCGTTACCTCTGAGGACGTTGACTGTGTAAACGCTGCCATTTTTCAAGTTTCCTCAGCGGTGTCCCAGCTGAGTTGTAAGAAAAACAATTCTCATTGCTTTCTTTCCATCAAACTCTGGGTTGACTCAGCTTGGGTGTCTAGCTCTGCTATGATCGACTCAGGGGCAAGTGGAAATTTTATGGATGTCTCCTTTGCTCTGAAACAGGGAATACGTTCAGTGAAGAAGGCTACTCCAGTACAGATGGAAACTGTGGATGGCTCCCTGCTGACCTCTGGACCAGTGGATCAGGAAACAGAGCCTTTGAGGGTTCTTATGGGTAAAGATCATCAAGAGAAACTGTCCTTTATGCTTATCTCTTCTCCCCACTTTCCCATTATTCTAGGGCTACCATGGCTGCAGGCTCAGAATCCTACCATTAACTGGGAGACCAAGGAATTACACTTTCCAGAGAAACAGATGAGTCCAAAAGTTTCAGCTTGCTCTGTTCCTAAAGGAATCATGTCAGTCCCTGAACTACCAGCTGTATACCAGGACTATGTGGATTTATGTGACAAGAAGAACGCTGACCAGCTTCCTCCTCACCGTCCATATGATTGTCCAATTGAATTATTGCCTGGAGCAGAGATACCTTTTGGTAAGATCTACCCCCTGGCGGGGCCCGAGCTAAAGGCTTTAAAGGATTACATAGATGAAAATCTAGCCAAGGGCTTCATACGCCCCTCTTCATCTCCTGCAGGTGCACCCATCTTCTTTGTAAAGAAGAAAGATGGATCTCTGAGACCATGCGTAGACTATAGGGAACTCAATAAGGTTACTATTAGAAACCGTTATCCATTGCCTTTAATCCCTGAGTTATTGGAGAGAGTGCGACATGCCAAAATTTTTTCTAAACTAGATCTTCGTGGGGCCTATAACTTAGTCCGTATTAGACCTGGGGATGAATGGAAGACTGCATTCAGGTCACGCTATGGACACTTTGAATATCTAGTTATGCCTTTTGGTCTGAGTACCGCCCCAGCCACTTTCCAACACTTGGTGAATGACATCTTCAGGGATCTCCTAGATACATTCGTGGTAATTTATTTGGATGATATTCTAATTTTTTCTAACTCCACAGAGGAACATCATGGACATGTGAGAATGGTCTTGGAACGTCTAAGACAAAATCATCTTTACATCAAACTTGAAAAGTGTGAATTCCATAGGACCGAAATTCAATTTTGGGGTATGTACTGTCTACACAAGGAATTAGTATGGATGGAAGCAAAACCCAAGCCATCAAGGATTGGCCAAGTCCTAGAAATGTGAAGGAGGTACAGCGCTTCATCGGGTTTGCCAACTTCTATAGACGTTTCATTAGAAATTTCTCTGAGGTAGTGTCACCTATCACTCAACTTACCCGGAAAGAGTCTAGGTTTTCCTGGACTCCCCAAGCCAGGAAGCATTTTCCCGTCTAAAAGATAAATTTACCACTGCACCTATCCTAGTACATCCCAACCCCGAGCTTGCCTTCATAATAGAGGTGGATGCTTCAGACTGTGCCGTTGGAGCTATACTCTCTCAGAGAACAGGTGAGAAGAATGTCTTGCATCCCTGTGCCTTCTTTTCCCAGCAGTTGTCTTCGGCTGAGAGGAACTACGATGTTGGCAATAGAGAGTTGTTGGCCATTATTGCCGCCTTCAAAGAATGGAGACACCTTCTTCAGGGAGCTGCACAGCAAATAGTCGTCCTGACAGACCATCGTAACCTTGAGTTTATCAGGTCGGCTAAGTGCCTGACTCCTCGCCAGGCTCGCTGGAATCTTTTCTTAAACCAATTTAATTTTATCATCTCTTATAGACCAGGATCGCGCAATGGAAAGGCTGATGCACTCTCTAGGATTTACTCAGCAGACACGTCCAATTACTCCTCCTAAGACTATTCTTCCTGACTCTAGATTCCTAGGAGTAATTCATAATCAAGACCTACTTAAGGACATCAAGGAAGCATACCATGCGGATTCCTTTTTGGCACAACCCCCAAGGGACGTAAGTCTTGTCTTTAAGAATGGTGTGTGGATTCAGGGACAACGTCTGTATATTCCTGAAACAGTCAGATTAAGAGTATTGCAACTCATTCACGATTCCAAGATAGCTGGGCATAGAGGAATTCTAAAGACACAGTAATTTCTTTCTCGTTTCTTTTGGTGGCCCACTTGCAGGAAGGATGTTTTGAATTATGTCACTTCATGTGAGGTCTGTGCAAGATGCAAAACACCTTGCTCCTCACCAACTGGTCTGTTACAGCCTCTTCCCACCCCGTCCCGCCCGTGGGGATCCATTTCTATGGACTTCATTGTGGAGTTACCAACCTCTCAGGGGAAGAACACCATTCTAGTGGTGGTTGACCGTCTAACAAAGGCAGCTCATTTTATCCCTTGTGTCGGCTTACCCACTGCAAAACAGACATCAGATTTGATGATTAAAGATGTGTTTCGCTTACATGGAGTACCGGATGAGGTTATTTCGGATCGAGGGGTGCAATTCACTTCTAGGTTTTGGCAAAATTTCTGTGCAGCATTGGACATTAAAGTAAACCTTTCTTCTGCTTTTCATCCCCAGACTAATGGACAGACCGAACGAACCAATCAAACCCTGGAGCAGTATCTCCGCTGCTTTATCTGCCACCTACAGGATGATTGGGTGGATCTACTTCCATTAGCTGAGTTCTCGTATAACAACTCTCAGAGTGCCTCCACTAAACAGTCTCCTTTTTACTCTAATCTAGGTTATCATCCTAACATTCTACCACGATTTCCCATAGAAACGCCTTTACCAGCAGTGGCTGAAAGAATCACGTCTTTACAGAAGAATATGGATCTTCTAAAGGAAAATCTGGAATCGGCTCAAGAAAGGTACAAGAAAGCAGCAGATAAATTTCGTAAACCTGCACCAGCTTTCAAGGTAGGAGACTTGGTCTGGCTGTCAACCAGAAATCTTAAGTTAAGGATTCCATCGTCTAAGTTGGGACATAAGTACATTGGACCCTATAAAATCAGTAAAATTATAAGTGCCGTTGCTTGTCGTCTTCAACTGCCCAGAACTATGAGAATCCACCCTGTCTTTCATGTATCCCTACTAAAGGCTGCGACACCCAATACGTTTCCTGGACGTTCCTCTCCTTGCCCTGACCCAGTGCTAGTCGATGGTCAGGAAGAATTTGTGGTGGAAAGGATTTTAGATTCCAGGTTGTATAGAAATCAGTTACAATATCTGATTAAATGGCAGGGCTACCCAGTGGAGGACAACTCATGGGAACCGGTCAATAACGTTAATGCTCCTCGCTTGCTCCGTCAGTTTCATCAGAGGTACCCACACAAGCCTGGTCTGAGGTCATCCGGAGGTTGTCCTTAAGGGGGGAGTAATGTAAGGTTCTATGTATATATTCCTGAAACTCAGTTTGTTCGTCAGCCATTTTACTTTCTGTCTTGCTGCAGCTATCTTGCCCTCAGTCAAAATGGAGTTTCCAGCTTGCATGTTCCCGCCCTGATTCTCTCCTTTGCTTCTTAAGCAGCCACAGCTGAGCAATCAGTGCTTCAGAATCTAGCCTGCAGTGAACCTGTGACTTGACTCCTGTAAGCCTTGGACCTTGTACTCCAGCTATTCCTACTGAGGAACTCTGAAGCACTTGTGGACTCTGAACCCTGCTCTTTGAAAGACCCACGTTTGCATGGACTTACGGTAACAGAGAAGAAGATCCTGAATCTGTATTGGAGAGTGATTGCTGAGCTTGGATTACTCTGGCCTGCTGTGTCTCCTGTTTCTGTGTCTGCAAACTGTGTGACTATTTCTGCCAACTTGTATGAAGTAATACAGGACTTTTCTATATCAAACCTGTGACTCCTGTGTTTTCATCGCACCCAAGCACAAGACGCTATATGAACTGTACTACATACATTACACCAGTTCAAACTACTAACACTGACCTACAAACCCGTCCACAACCTGTCCCTTCAGTATATCTCTGAACTAATCTCCCAATATCTTCCTTCACGTAATCTTTGATCCCCCAAGACCTCCTACTATCCTCCACAATTATTCGTTCCTCACACAACCGCCTCCAAGATTTCTCCTGAATATCCCCCATCCTCTGGAATTCCACGCCTCAACATGTACGATTATCCACCACCCTTGGATCCTTCAGATGGAACCTGAAAACCCATCTCTTCAGGAAAGCCTACAGCCTGCAATAATCATTCCGCCTTGCCGCCACCATCCGAGCTTCTGCCTCGCCGCCAACACCCGAGCTGCCGCCTCGCCGCCACCACCACCAGAGCTGCCGCACCCCCGACCTTCTGTTTCTTCCCCATTATCCCGTAGAATGTAAGTCCACAAGGACAGGGTCCTCTCCCCTCTGTACCAGTCTGTCATTGTAAATTTGTTTACTGTAAACGATATCTCTACCTTTGTATGTAACCCCTTCTCATGTACAGCAACATGGAATTAATGGCGCTATATAAATAAATAATAATAATGATAACAATAATAATATAATTCCAGAGTAACACACAGATGCTCAAAGGCTCAGTATGGATTAGACCAGAATATAAAAAGCAGAAAAAGGGTAATGTATCAGAAGCGTACAGCTGTATACAGTCTAGGGTTAATTGTAAATCTCCGTATATATTTCCAGAGTCAGACACAGACTCTCACAAACTCAGTATGGATTACACCAGAATATAAAAAGCAGAAAAAGGGTAATGTATCAGAAGATACCAGGCGTATACAGTGTACAGGTAATTGTAAATCTCCGTATATATTTCAGGAGTAACAAACAGGCGCTCACAGGCTCAGTATGAATTAGACCAGAATATAAAAAGCAGAAAAAGTGTAATGTATCAGAAGTGTACAGCTATATACAGTCTTGGGATAATTGTTAATCAACGTATATATTTCCAGAGTCAGACACAGACTCTCAGAGGCTCAGTATGGATTAGACCAGAATATAAAAAGCAGAAAAAGGGTAATGTATCAGAAGCGTACAGCTGTATACAGTCTAGGGATAATTGTAAATCTCTGTATATATTTCAGAGTCAGATACAGGCTCTCACAGGCTCAGTATGGATTACACCAGAATATAAAAAGGAGAAAAAGGGTAATGTATCAGAAGCGTACAGCTGTATACAGTCTAGGGTTAATTGGAAATCTCCGTATATATTTCCAGAGTCAGACACAGACTCTCACAGGCTCAGTATGGATTACACCAGAATATAAAAAGGAGAAAAAGGGTAATGTATCAGAATATACCAGGTGTATATAGTGTTGGGGTATATTTAAATTTCCCTTTATATTTTTGGAGTAACACACAGACGCTCACAGGCTCAAAATGGATTAGACCAGAATATAAAAAGCAGAAAAAGTGTAATGTATCAGATGCGTACAGCTGTATACATTCTAGGATTAATTGTAAATCTCCGTATATGTTTCCGGAGTAACACACAGATTCTCACAGGTTCAGTATGGATTATACCAGAATATAAAAAGCAGAAATAGGTTAATGTATCAGAAGCGTACAGCTGTATACAGTGTTTGGATAATTTTAGATCTCCATATATATTTCCAGAGTAACACACAGATGCTCACAGGCTCAGTATGGATTAGACCAGAATATAAAAAGCAGAAAAAGGGTAATGTGTCAGAAGATACCAGGCGTATACAGTGTAGGGGTAATTGTAAATCTCCGTATATATTTCAAGAGTAACACACAGACACTCACAGACTCAGTATGGATTAGACAAGAATATAAAAAGCAGAAAAAGGGTAATGTATCAGAAGCGTACAGATGTATACAGTCTAGGGTTAATTGTAAATCTCCGTATATATTTCCAGAGTCAGACACAGACTCTCACAGTCTCAGTATGGATTACACCAGAATATAAAGCGCAGAAAAAGGGTAATGTATCAGAAGCGTACAGCTGTATATAGTTTGGGGATAATTGTAAATCTCTGTATATATTTCCAGAGTTAGACACGGACTCTCACATGCTCTGTATGCATTACACCAGAATATAAAAAGCAGAAAAAGGGTAATGTATCAGAACATATCAGGCATATACAGTGTAGGGTTAATTGAAAATCTCCATATATATTTCTGGAGTAACACACAGACGCTCACAGGCTCAGTATGGATTAGACCAGAATATAAAAAGCATAAAAAGGGTAATGTGTTGTGAATGTGTTAGAAATGAATTCTGAGCAGAAGCTCCCTCTGGTGGTTACAAACAGTACTGAACCATTCAATGAAGATTGTGAAGATTGGCAATCAGGAGTTACAGACTGGTCTTATATAAGGGAGGTTCCCTCCCATCAGGGTTGCCGGTGATCAATTGTTCTTGTCTCAACTGTGGTTCCTGGTTCACTTTGAAGCTTGCTGACTCTTGCCTGCATCTTCTGCTATCAGATAAGATATTTTCTGCTTTTATTTTTGTGCTTGCTTTTTGCATTGTTCTCTGCACTTCTGTGGAGGTCAGCCAGGTCCCCTCCGGGGCCTTGTGCTCCTCTCAGTTTATCTGAGCCACTGTTATTTGTTCATTTGCCTTTTCCAGTTTTTTTCAGTGGCTGCGGCTTAGTTTTGTTACACCAGAGAACTAATTTAGGTGGTAGAGGTCGTGTGATCTCAGGTGTTTTTGCAATTAGCAGAGTTGGTATTTTTTAGGGTTTTTTGGATTGCAGTAAGTGTCCTTCCTATCCTTTTCTTTCTAGGAATATTGGGCCCCAACGTTTGCTCATACTATTTTCTGTCTGTGTCTGTATTTCCTCTTGTCTAACCGCCATTACATGTTTGGGGGCTTCCTATGTTCTTTGGGGATCTGCTCCGGGGCAGATAGCTTTCCTCTTTCTATCTTTAGGTGTAGTTAACCTCTCAGGCTGTGACGAGGCGTCTAGGACCAACTTAGGAATGCTCCACGGCTGCCTTTAGTTGTGGTTGTTAGTCAGGGTACTGCAATCCAGTAGATTCCAACCTCTCTGGTGTATTGCCGTTTTTGCCTGCTCTCCTCAGCTACCAAATCATAACAGTATCACCGGCCAAAACTGAAAATTATATGGTACTCACAGAAGGGAAAAATAGTGTAAAAATAAAAAAAAAAGTTGTCAGAGTTGTCAGAGATTTTTTTTTTTTTTTTTCTCTGTTTGTTGCATTTTTTTTTCCCTCTTTTTCTCTGGGTGCTGAGGATTTTTTTTTTCTCTCAATGGAGTTTGCACAGTTGTTTGGCCATGTGGATCAGCTTGCCACTGAAGTTCGGAGTATTGCTACCTATCTTACAGGGTTGCCGGTTGTGGAACCTAGGATCCCCATGCCAGATTTGTTTTTGGGGGATCGAGCTAAATTTCTGAATTTCAAAAATAACTGTAAGTTGTTTTTTGCCTTAAAACCTAAGTCCTCAGGGAACGCAGCACAGCAGGTTCAAATTGTCATCTCTCTCCTGCGCGGCGATCCTCAGGATTGGGCTTTTTCCCTGACACCTGGGGACCCTGTTTTGAGTAATGTTGATGCATTTTTTCTGGCTCTGGGGTTGTTGTACGATGAACCTAATGTCACTGATCAACCTGAAAAAACCTTGTTGGCGTTAAATCAGGGGCTTGAGGACGCTGAGTTATACTGTCAGAAATTCCAAAAGTGGGCAGTCCTGACCAAATGGAATGATGATGCTTTGGCAGCCCTTTTTCGGAAGGGTCTGTCAGAGAATGTAAAAGATGTTATGGTGGATTTCCCTGCTCCCTCTGGTCTCAATGATTCTATGTCATTAGCGATTCAAATTGACAGACGTTTGCGTGAGCGTAGAGGTAAGCGTGGAATAGTGTTGCCTTGTGAACCAGCTTCTGAACCCATGCAGTGTGATAGAGTGGCTTCTGGGGCACAGCGTCATGAGTTTCGAAAATGCAATGGGTTATGTTTCTACTGTGGTGACGCCTAGTAAATTCCCTAAAGGTCGCCTTTTTAACTTGTCTGTACCTGCACATGACGCTATGCGGTCTTATATCAAGGAGTCATTGGAGAAGGGTCATATCAGACCATCCTCTTCACCCTTGGGTGCCGGTTTTTTCTTTGTGGCCAAAAAGGATGGTTCATTAAGGCCGTGTATTGCTTATCGTCTCTTGAACAATATTACTGTGAAATATCAATATCCGTTACCCTTGATTTCTGACCTGTTTTCCAGGGTGAAAAGTGTTACTTGGTTTACCAAGCTTGGTTTACCAAGCTTGACCTCAGGGGGGCGTATAACCTTATTCGCATTAAGCACGGGGATGAATGGAAGATGGCATTTAATACCCCAGAGGGGCATTTTGAGTACCTAGTGATGCCCTTTGGGCTCACTAATGCTCCTTCCGTCTTCCAGTCCTTCATGAATGACATTTTCAGAGATTTTGTGGATAAATTTCTGATTGTTTATTTGGATGATATCTTGATTTTTTCCAATGACTGGGACTCTCATGTGAAACATGTTCGGACTGTGTTCCAGATTTTGAGAGAGAATGCTCTGTATGTGAAGGGATCAAAGTGTCTTTTTGGTGTACAGAGGATCTCATTTCTGGGATTCATTTTGTCCCCATCTGTTATTGAAATGGACCCGGTCAAGGTTCAGACCATCTGTGATTGGGTCCAACCTACTTCATTAAAGGCTCTTCAGAGATTCTTGGCTTTTGCCAATTTTTATCGTAAATTTATTGGTAATTTCTCTGTTATTGTTAAACCATTGACTGATTTGACCAAAAAGGGTTCTGATGTGGCGAATTGGCCTCCTGAGGCAGTCTCTGCGTTTCAGGAACTTAAGCAGAGATTCACTTCTGCTCCTGTTCTACGGCAGCCTGATGTTTCTCTGCCATTTCAGGTGGAGGTTGATGCCTCTGAAATTGGGGCAGGTGCCGTTTTGTCCCAAAGAGATCCAGAGGCCTCTAAAAGTAACCCTTGTGCCTTTTTCTCTCAAAAATTTTCTCCAACTGAACGTAATTATGACGTGGGTAATCGGGAGTTGTTGGCCATGAAGTGGGCTTTTGAAGAGTGGAGACATTGGCTGGAGGGAGCTAAACATCAGGTGGTGGTCCTCACGGACCATAAGAATCTGGTTTATCTGGAATCAGCCAAGCGACTTAATCCTAGACAGGCCAGGTGGGCCTTGTTTTTCACACGGTTTAATTTTGTGGTTTCCTTTCTTCCTGGCACTAAGAATGTTAAGGCGGATGCCCTTTCGAGGAGTTTCCTTGCGGACTCTCCTGAGTTATCTGATCCTGCTGTTATTTTGAAAGAGGGTGTAGTTCTTTCCGCCATCTCGCCCAATTTGAGACTGACTCTGGAAGGGTGTCAGGAGGATAAACCCGAGCGCTGCCCTATTGGGAAATTGTTTGTCCCGGACCGGTGGAAGAAGAGTGTGATGTCTGAGATTCATTGTTCCGCGTTGGCCGGTCATCCCGGAATTTTTGGTACCAGAGACTTGGTTAGTCGGTCCTTTTGGTGGCCTACTTTGTCTCGTGACGTCAGGGAATTTGTGCAGTCCTGTGGGACTTGCTCTCGCTCTAGTGGTTTGTTGATGCCATTGCCTGTGCCCAAGAGACCATGGACCCATATCTCCATGGATTTCATTTCCGACCTCCCTGTTTCTCAGAGAATGACCGTTATCTGGATGATTTGTGATAGGTTTTCCAAAATGATACATCTTGTGCCATTACTTAAGTTGCCTTCCTCCTCCGAATTGGTGCCTTTGTTCCTTCAGCACGTGGTTCGGTTACACGGCATTTCTGAGAACATTGTGTCTGACAGAGGAGTCCAGTTTGTTTCCAGATTTTGGAGGACTTTTTGTTCTAAACTTGGTGTTCAATTGTCTTTCTCCTCGGCTTTTCATCCTCAGACCAATGGACAAACTGAGAGAACAAACCAGACATTGGAGACTTGTCTGAGATGCTTTGTGTCTGCTGATCAAGATGACTGGGTCTCTTTTTTGCCTTTGGCTGAGTTTGCTCTTAATAATAGGGCTAGCTCTGCCACTTTGATGTCTCCATTTTTCTGCAATTTTGGGTTTCACCCTCGATTTTCTTCGGGACAGACGGAGGCTTCTGTCTGTCCAGGTGTTGACTCTGTTGTGGAGCGTATGCAGCAGATTTGGGACCAGGTAGTGGAGAGGTTGTCCCTCTCTCAGGAGAGGGCCCAGCAGTTTGCCAACCGGCATAGGACTGATGGTCCTCGGTTTGAAGTGGGGACTTGGTCTGGTTGTCCTCAAGAAATATCCCTATGAGAGTTGCATCTCCTAAGTTTAAGCCTAGGTTCATTGGACCTTATAAGATCATGGAGATTCTTAATCCTGTTTCCTTTCGTTTACTTCTTCCAGGGACATTTAAGATCCATAACATGTTCCACAAGTCCTTATTGAAGAGGTTTGTCGAGCCAGTGGTTCCTATGGCTGCGCCTCCTGACCCTGTTTTGGTTGAGGGCAATCTGGAGTATGTGGTTGAGAAAATATTGGATTCTCGTTTTTCTAGACGGAAACTCCAGTATTTGGTTAAGTGGAGAGGTTATGGTCAGGAGGACAATTCTTGGGTGTTTGCTTCGGACATCCATGCTAGGAGACTGATCCGTGCGTATCACAGAGCTCATCCTGACCGACCTGGTTGCCCAAATGAGGGTTCGGTGACCCCTCCTCAAGGGGGGGTACTGTTGTGAATGTGTTAGAAATGAATTCTGAGCAGAAGCTCCCTCTGGTGGTTACAAACAGTACTGAACCATTCAATGAAGATTGTGAAGATTGGCAATCAGGAGTTACAGACTGGTCTTATATAAGGGAGGTTCCCTCCCATCAGGGTTGCCGGTGATCAATTGTTCTTGTCTCAACTGTGGTTCCTGGTTCACTTTGAAGCTTGCTGACTCTTGCCTGCATCTTCTGTTATCAGATAAGATATTTTCTGCTTTTATTTTTGTGCTTGCTTTTTGCATTGTTCTCTGCACTTCTGTGGAGGTCAGCCAGGTCCCCTCTGGGGGCTTGTGCTCCTCTCAGTTTATCTGAGCCACTGTTATTTGTTCATTTGCCTTTTCCAGTTTTTTCAGTGGCTGCGGCTTAGTTTTGTTACACCAGAGAACTAATTTAGGTGGTAGAGGTCGTG
Source organism: Oophaga sylvatica (assembly GCA_033576555.1). NCBI lineage: Eukaryota > Metazoa > Chordata > Amphibia > Anura > Dendrobatidae > Oophaga > Oophaga sylvatica. The sequence continues at coordinate 477,809,410 of JARQOD010000001.1, forward strand.
TTTTGGCAATTAGTAGAGTTGGTATTTTTTAGGGTTTTTTGGGTTGCAGTAAGTGTCCTTCCTATCCTTTTCTTTCTAGGAAGATTGGGCCCCAACGTTTGCTCATACTATTTTCTGTCTGTGTCTGTATTTCCTCTTGTCTAACCGCCATTACATGTTTGGGGGCTTCCTATGTTCTTTGGGGATCTGCTCCGGGGCAGATAGCTTTCCTCTTTCTATCTTTAGGTGTAGTTAACCTCTCAGACTGTGACGAGGCGTCTAGGACCAACTTAGGAACGTTCCACGGCTGCCTTTAGTTGTGGTGGTTAGTCAGGGTACTGCAATCCAGTAGATTCCAACCTCTCTGGTGTATTGCCGTTTTTGCCTGCTCTCCTCAGCTACCAAATCATAACAGTAATGTATCTGAAGTGTTCAGCTGTATACAGTCTAGGGTTAATTTCAAATTTCCATATATATTTCCGGAGTAACACTCAGACGCTCATAGGCTCAGTATGGATTACAGCAGAATATAAAAAGGAGAAAAAGGGTAAGGTATCATAAGCGTACAGCTGTATACAGTCTAGGGATAATTGGAAATCTCCGTATATATTTCCGGAGTAACACACAGACTCTCACAGGCTCAGTATGGATTAGACCAGAATGTAAAAAGCAGAAAAAGGGTAATGTATCAGAAGCATACAGCTGTGTACAGTGTTGGGGTAATTTTAAATCTCCGTATATATTTCTGGAGTAACACTCAGACGCTTACAGGCACAGTATGGATTAGTCCAGAATATAAAAAGCAGAAAAAGGGTAATGTTACATATCAAAAGCGTACAGCTGTATACAGTCTAGGGTTAATTGTAAATCTCCGTATATATTTCCGGAGTCAGACACAGACTCTCACAGTCTCAGTATGGAATACACCAGAATATAAAAAGCAGAAAAAGGGTAATGTATCAGAACGTATCAGACGTATACAGTGTAGGGTTAATTGAAAATCTCCATATATATTTCTGGAGTAACACACAGACGCTCACAGGCTCAGTATGGATTACACCAGAATATAAAAAGGAGAAAAGGGTAATGCATCAGAAGCGTACAGCTGTATACAGTCTAGGGATAATGGTAAATCTCCGTATATATTTCCGGAGTCAGACACAGACTCTCACAGGCTCAGTATGTATTACACCAGACTTTAAAAAGCAGAAAAAGTGTAATGTATCAGAAGCGTACAGCTGTATGCAGTCTAGGGTTAATTTTAAATCTTCATATATATTTACAGAGTCAGACACAGACTCTCACAGGCTCAGTATGGATTACACCAGAATATAAAAAGCAGAAAAAGGGTAATGTATCAGAAGATATCAGGTGTATATGGTATTGGGGTAATTTTAAATCTCCATATATATTTCCGGAGTAACACACAGACGCTCACAGGCTCAGTATGGATTAGACCAGAATATAAAAAGTAGAAAAAGGGTAATGTATCAGAAACGTACAGCTTTATACAGTCTAAGAGTAATTGTAAATCTCTGTATATATTTCCGGAGTAACACACAGCAGCTCACAGGCTCAGTATGGATTAGACAGAATATAAAAAGCAGAAAAAGGGTAATGCATCAGAAGCGTACAGCTGTATACAGTGTTGGGGTAATTTTAAATCTCCCTATATATTTTCGGAGTAACACACAGATGCTCACAGGCTCAGTATGGTTTAGACCAGAATATAAAAAGCAGAAAAAGGGTAATGTATCAGAAGCGTACAGCTGTATACAGTGTTTGGGTAATTTTAAATCTCCGTATATATTTCAGGAGAAACACTCAGACACTCACAGGCTCAGTGTAGATTAGTCCAGAATATAAAAAGCAGAAAAAGGGTAATGTATCAGAAGCGTACAGCTGTATACAGTCTGGGGTTAATTGTAAATCTCCGTATATATTTCCAGAGTCAGACACAGACTCTCACAGTCTCAGTATGAATTACACCAGAATATAAAGCGCAGAAAAAGGGTAATGTATCAGAAGCGTACAGCTGTATACAGTTTGGGGATAATTGTAAATCTCCGTATATATTTCCAGAGTTAGACACAGACTCTCACAGGCTTTGTATGGATTACACCAGAATATAAAAAGCAGAAAAAGGGTAATGTATCAGAACATATCAGGCGTATACAGTGTAGGGTTAATTGAAAATCTCCATATATATTTCTGGAGTAACACACAGACGCTCACAGGCTCAGTATGGATTAGATCAGAATATAAAAAGCAGAAAAAGGGTAATGTATCTGAAGCGTTCAGCTGTATACAGTCTAGGGTTAATTTCACATTTCCATATATATTTCCAGAGTAACATTCAGACGCTCACAGGCTCAGTATGGATTACACCAGAATATAAAAAGGAGAAAAAGGGTAAGGTATCAGAAGCGTACAGCTGTATACAGTCTAGGGATAATTGGAAATCTCCGTATATATTTCCGGAGTCAGACACAGACTCTCACAGGCTCAGTATGGATTAGACGAGAATGTAAAAAGTAGAAAAAGGGTAATGTATCAGAAGCGTACAGCTGTATACAGTGTTGGGGTAATTTTAAATCTCCGTATATATTTCTGGAGTAACACACAGACGCTCACAGGCACAGTATGGATTAGACCAGAATATAAAAAGCAGAAAAAGGGTAATGTATCAGAAGCGTACAGCTGTATACAGTCTAGGGAAAATGGTAAATCTCAGTATATATTTCCGGAGTCAGACACAGACTCTCACAGGCTCAGTATGTATTACACCTGACTTTAAAAAGCAGAAAAAGGGTAATGTATCAGAAGCGTACAGCTGTATGCAGTCTAGGGTTAATTTTAAATCTCCGTATATATTTACAGAGTCAGACACAGACTCTCACAGGCTCAGTATGGATTACACCAGAATATAAAAAGCAGAAAAAGGGTAATGTATCAGAAGGTATCAGGTGTATATAGTATTGGGGTAATTTTAAATCTCCGTATATATTTCCGGAGTAACACACAGAAGCTCACAGGCTCAGTATGGATTAGACAGAATATAAAAAGCAGAAAAAGGGTAATGTATCAGAAGCGTACAGCTGTATACAGTGTTGGGGTAATTTTAAATCTCCGTATATATTTCTGGAGTAACACTCAGATGCTCACAGGCTCAGTATGGATTAGTCCAGAATATAAAAAGCAGAAAAAGGGTAATGTATCAGAAGCGTACTGCTGTATACAGTCTAGGGATAATTGTAAATCTCCGTATATGTTTACGGAGTCAGACACAGACTCTCACAGGCTCAGTATAGATTACACCAGAATATAAAAAGGAGAAAAAGGGTAATGTATCAGAAGCGTACAGCTGTATACAGTCTAGGGTTAATTGTTAATCTCCGTATATATTTCCAGAGTCAGACATAGACTCTCACAAGCTCAGTATGGATTACACCAGAATATTCAAAGCAGAATAAGGGTAATGTATCAGAATATACCAGGTGTATGTAGTGTTGGGGTAATTTTAAATCTCCGTATATATTTCTGGAGTACCACACAGACGCTCACAGGCTCAGTATGGATTACACCAGAATAGAAAAAGCAGAGAAAGGGTAATGTATCAGAAGCATACAGCTGTATACAGTGTTGAGGTAATTTTAATAATCTCCGTATATATTTCAGGAATAACACACAGACGCTCACAGGCTCAGTATGGATTACACCAGAATATAAAAAGCAGAAAAAAGGTAATGTATCAGAAGCATACAGCTGTGTACAGTCTAGGGTTAATTGTAAATCTATGTATATATTTCCAGAGTCAGGCACAGACTCTCACAGGCTCAGTATGGATTACACCAGAATATAAACAGCAGAAAAAGGGTACTTCATCAGAAGATGCCAGGTGTATATAGTATAGGGGAAAATTTCAATCTCCGTATATATTTCAGGAGTCACACACAGATTCTCTTAGGCTCAGTATGGATTAGACCAGAATATAAAAAGCAGAAAAAGTGTAATGTATCAGAAGCGTTCAGCTGTATACAGTCTAAGGATAATTGTAAATCTCTGTATATATTTCCAGAGTCAGACACAGACTCTCACAGGCTCCGTATGGATTACACCAGAATATATAAAAGCATAAAAAGGGTACTGTATCAGCAGATGCCAGGTGTATATAGTATAGGGGAAAATTTCAATCTCCGTATATATTTCAGGAGTCACACACAGACTCTCACAGGCTCAGTATGAATTACACCAGAATATAAAAAGCAGAAAAAGGGTAATGTATGAGAAGCGCACAGCTGTATACAGTCTAGGGTTAATTGTAAATCTCTGTATATATTTCAGGAGTAACACACAGACGCTCACAGGCTCAGTATGGATTAGACCAGAATATAAAAAGCAGAAAAAGGGTAATGTATCACAAGCGTACAGCTGTATACAGTCTAGGGGTAATTGTAAATCTCCGTACACAGATAGTCAACATGTATTTGTCCGTGATACCAGCCGGTACACGGTAGTGTGTGAGGAGCGTACAGCTCTACTTTGTGTGGGAAAAAATGAACGCTCGGTAACTGTGCAGAAAAAAAGAATAAAAGTATTAGTGCTGTGTAAAAAGCAGTCTGCACAGCAGGGTACACACAGCATTACAGCTAGGAGGCAGCCTATTAACCAGCTCTGCTGCTGCACACAACAAAATCCTCCCCTGTCACTGCATACTAACTGTAAGCACAATTGCTATCAGCACAAGCACAGAATAACTTTTTTTTCCTGCCTAACTCTCTCCGTACTGATAAACAGTGTCAGCAACCTCTCCCTACTGTTAAGATCGGCAGAAGTAAAATGGCGGTCGGCTGTCAAGGCTTTTATAGCCACTGTGACAAAACATAAAGCAAGCCAATCACTGCTATGCCCATCTCTAAGATGGTGGTGGCCGCTGCCTATGTCATCTCATTGCCCACAGCGTATATCCTTGTTCATTGGCTGAGAAAAGGCATCTGCAAGCATTATGGGAAAACCGACTTTGGCGCTCGGGTCGACGACCGCATGGCCGACATCACTCTAAGGTCGGGTTTCGCTTGGCCAAACCCGACTTTGGCGAAAGTCGGCGATTTTTGAATCTGACCGACCTGTTTCACTCAACTGTAATTTTCAGACATATTTACACCTTAAAAAAAAACCCCTGAGGTATCGCGGGTAAAAATTCTTGGGTCTCCCATAGACTTACATTGGACTCGTTCTGTCCGAGTACCCCAATTTGCTCGACCCGAGCAACGAGCACGCTAGCATTTTAGTGTTTGCCCATCACTAATACTGACTCATGCAGATTTTAAATTTATATTTTTCTAGTAGTATTATTAAACGTTATAGTTTATGGTTTTTAGTTAGGGATTGTTTGCCTAAGACCATTTGTTAATAGTTGTGTTCACCCTACCCTGACTGTTGTGTACGGCATTAGTTGTATATCATGGGGCACAAGCAGGACACTTGACCATTGGGCCAGACGACTGTTATATTCACTGAAAGGCGTTTATTTTACTTAGTGTTAAACTTCTTTTTTCTTTCATTTTAATAAGACTAGTCCAGTAAGACAAGTAACCAACTCACAATGATCAGGAATTCTAATAGTGACCCAAAGGTCGCTGGTTCACTTTGTATGAAAATCAATAAAATGCACTAAAAGTGGTGTGAGTAAAGAAAATTGATCTGAAATAAATTAGCCAGTGAATGTAAACAGCAAATAACCATTTAGGTTTTGCTCCACTATTGTAAAAAGTTAGCATCTCAGTTTGAGGTTTTTGGGAATTGAACTGGTGAAGTCTAGATCACAAGTAGAGAACTAGACCATTGTGACAGACGCTGAGCTGGCTCTCTGCCTTGTTGAATTGGCTATATTAAAATCTAATAAGTGTGGAAATATTAACACTAAGGTGAGGAAATACTCAGCTCCTGTGAGGGCAAAGTATTTGGCCCAATGATATAGGCTTCTATTAACCCAGGTCTTGCTTCATCTCCCATCATTATTGAAAGTAAATGTGTTGGGTGTTTTAAAGGGAATCTGTCACCGCATTTTCGCCCTATAAGATAGGGGCTTATCAGGGGCTTATCTACAGCATTCAGGCGCCGGGAAAGGTCAGAGAGGTCCGGCGCCTGCGCACTGTAGTAGTACTCTGTACTCACCAGGGCAGAGCAGTGCACCTGCGCAGGAGCCGCGATGGGGCAGAAAGAACACGCCGGCTTCGACACAAGATGGGAGGCCCCGGACATGACTGTGACGCCCATCTGACCCGAACGGACGGCGGACCGCCCCTGGGTGAGTATAATCTAACTCGTTTTTCTTCACTTTCAGGTGACATCGGGGGCTTATCTACAGCATTCCAGAATGCTGTAGATAAGCCCCTGATGGCGGTGGCCCTATCTCATAGGGCGAAAATGCGGTGACAGATTCCCTTTAAATATTGCAGCAGAACATGTAAGGTTATTAATACCGCTTTGAAAATTTTAATGATCTATTGAAAAAAAAGCTGATCGTTTTGATTTTCACTGGTATTAGTGATTTGCTCTGATTTTCACTGAATTTTTCAGATTCGAATCCATGTGACTGAATTCAGCTGATTTTGTTTGTTTCATTGGAAAATTGGCAAGATGGCTTTATTTGTGAACAACCATAGTACAAATCACCAGTATGTACTAATAGTGAAAATCCCTTCTCTTTTTTTAAATAAATCCTGATTTGAATCAGGTGAAAATTATTAAAATGCACTAAAATTGGTGAAAATGAAGAAAAATGCACCTGAAATACAGTAGCAAGAAGTTTTTTTTACAGCAGCTTTAATTAACCCCATCTGCCCTGCTCCAGTAACATAAATATGTAGCATCTTTATTCGTCAGGCGGCAGGGAGTCAAACTAGTGAGATACGAGTTAATAATAAGATTCTTCACCATTGTGTCAGATACGCAAACATCATACAAACTGAGAATTTCTGTTACTTGATAATTGTTAAATTTCCTATTTTCCTCATATATTAATACGACCATTTCAGTAACATAGGCAACTAGTGAAGCCTCGCACGAAACCAGCTCGGTGACTGGATTAATGGCCATTAATGGTCATGGGTTCCAATAGTGACTGTTCTCTTACAGGTTCTAATTCTGGCGTTCATAAGAATGGTAAATATTCACATTAGTGGAGCAAAGCATATAGGGCTAATTGCTGCTACTATTTTTTTCTTGATTTTCCCCAATTTTATTGAATTTTAATGATTTTCACCTGAAAGGGGCGGGATTTGCACTAACAGTGCATCCTGGTAATTTGTACTATTTGCACACAAGTAAACCCTTCTTGCCTAATTTCCCATGAAATCAGCAAAATTAGCCAAATTCAGTTACGTTGATTTGAATCTGATGAATTCAGTCAAAATCAGTGCAAATCACCAGGGTGCACTAATATCCGTGAAAATCACAATAATATAACTGATTTTTTCTTTTTAATAAACTATGATTTGAATCAGGTGAAAAATAATTGGTGAAAATCAAAAATAATTTATTGGAAACACATTGCCAGTAGATTTTAGTAACAATATTGAACCTTATACGTTCTGCTTTAATCTAAATATTTAGCATCTTTATTATTGGGAACGCAGAGAAGTGAACCTGTGACATCTGAATCTTTAGCAGGACTCTTAACCATTGTGGCAGGCACTCAGCTGCTTTGAGAGCTCGGGATTTCTTTTACTTATCGTTACAGATCTCATTCTCATCAGATATTAAAATGACAAGGAACCAGTCCAGTACAACAGTGCACCAACTTAGAGATTGGCACACATTGGCACGAGTCCTACAAGCGAATGTGATTTCTCTGGCTTAGTTCTCTGCATACTCAAGAATAAAGATCTTGAATTTTTATACTATTGAAGCAGAACTAGTAACTCAGATATTACTGGTTTGTCTCCATGCGTCCTCAAGAATACTAATGCACTGTTTTTAACTATTGAAGCAGAATATAGGATGGTAATAACTGCCACCTTAAAATTCAACTAGAAAATACGTTTTTTGTTAATTTTCACCAATTTTAGTACATTTTAATGATTTTCCTTTGATTGGAATCAGGATTAATTAAAAAAAAAGTCTAGGGTTTTTCACAAATATTAGTGCATCCTGGTGATTTGCACTATTTGCACTATTGTGGTGCACAAGTAAACCCTTCTTGCCTATTTTCCTACGACATCAACAAAATAAGCAAAATTCAGTCACGTTGATTCGAATCTGACAAATTCAGTCAAAATCAGTGAAAATCAGTGCAAATATGTGCAAATCTCCAGGAAGCACTGATATACTTTAAAAAAATATATGACTTTATTCAGTTAAAAATTATTATTAATTATTAGTCTGGCAAAATGGCAAATGTCCTACAAGTGAACATGATCTCACAGGTTTAACTCCCTGCGCTCGGATCAATAAAAAACCTAAATTTTTACACTATTAAAAATGAACATACAGGGTTAATTATAGATGCTTTAAAAGTGAACTGAAAGATGTATTTCAAATAAATTTTCCTTGATTTTCAACAATTTCGTGCATTTTAAGGATTTTTAACACATTCTACGTCTTAATTTAATTTACCCCTTCCCGACATTTGCAGTATACACTATGTACATCCTGATCATGAATGACTTCTCGACCAATGCATTACATGTACGTCATAGCAATCGTCATGCCGATCGCCGCCGGGTGTCAGCTGATTCTGACAGCTGCCACACGGCTCTCAGTGCCAGAAGCGGTGGCTGCACCGCACCCGGCACTTTAACTCCCTGAATGCTGTGATTGGTCAGATCACAGAATTTAGAGAGCAGGCAGAAGGAAGAAAACTCCTCTGCCCTTGAATATCATCATGGGTCCCAATTGTTGCCATGGTGGGCGAATGTTATCATCATGACATCGGGGTAACAAGGCACTAGCAACTACTAGCAAGTTAGCTAGATCATGCACAGTGCATAATCTAACAAATTTGTGTCTGCAGGGCTGACAGGTTTAAGGAATAGCAATGCTATTGGTCACGCTTGCTAGAAACTCGCACCTCAATACCCGGCACAGCCACCGGCACTCGGACCGAAGTGTGCGGTTGCATGTATTTCTATGCAGCTGAACGCTCCGGTCCCGAGTGCCGGCGGCAGTGTTGGTTATTGAGGTACGAGACTTGTGCGATTTTCTCAAAAGTGTGACCCCGGCCTAACTGAGATCAGACTGCAGAAGGTGAAAGTACCATAGCGGGACTAAGTAAAAAAAAGTTGTAAAAATAGTTTTTTAAAAAATCATAAAGTACTAATATAAAAACTAAAAATATATTGTATCCATGAATAAATTTTATTTAAAAAAAAAACAATAAAAGCTCACATATTTGGTATTGTTGCATCCTGAATGACCCGACCTATAAAGCTGCTCCACTAGTTAACCCCTTTGGTGAACACCATAAAAAATAAATAAAAAACAAGGCAAAAAACGATGCTTTATCATCGCACTGCCGAACAAAAAAAGGAATAAAACACGACCAAAAAGATAAATGAAGAATGAAGAAAAAAATGGTATAGCTGAAACTGCATCTTGTCCTGCAAAAATCAAGCTGCCATATTGCTCCATCAGCAGAAAATTTAAAAAGTTATAGCTCTCAGAATTAAGTGATGCAAAAATAATTATTTTTTATATAAAATAGTTTTTATTGTGTAAAAGCACCAAAACATAATAAACTATATAAATGTGATATTGCGGTAATTGTACTTGAGCCCGGAAATAGTACCAATAAAAACATCAGCTCATCCTGCAAAAAAACAAGCCATCACATGACTTTCAGCAGAAATATGGAAAAATTATAGCTCTCAAACTATGGTGATGCAAAACATTAGTTTTTGGAAACAAAAAAAGCATCTTTTAGTGTGTGACAGCAGCCAAACATAAAAGCCTGACTGAAATCTGATATCGCTGTAATCACACCAACCCGAAGAATAAAGTCACCTAATCACTTATACCGCACGAGGAATGGTGTAAAAAATAAATAAATCCAATTCTTCACGTGCTGTTGATTTGTTAATTCTGCGTCCCAAAGATCACAGTAAGGCTCGGCTCACATTTGTCCTGCCCTCTGCGCTTATACCGGAGCTTCTGTGTAAATCTCTAAAATACGTGATTCAGACTGAACCCCCAGTGGAAGATTCCCTATGATGAGGCAGATGGAGGCACTGTGGACACAGTCTGACCTGTGATTCGGCGCTGTCGGTCTTTTTATTAGGAGTGTATAAAAGTGCAGTCAGTGACAGTTTTGTGCATCTCTGAAAAAAGGACACCGGTCATGATCGAGACCGGGTTTTGAGTCCTGTTTTTCATTTGTCTCGGTCTGATCATGTCAGGTGTTATCTTTTTCTCAGCCTCAGTCTGGTTTCAGGTTGCTATTTATCTCTGCTGCATCGTGCAATTGGTGCCAGCTATAGTTCTGCCTACCGAGTGTGTATCTGACCCTGGTATATCCTGATTAATTCCTGCTGTGATCCCTGACTTGCTCCGTGTCTGTTTATTTGTTTATTCCCTCTGTCTGTCCTGACTCAATGTTTTCCTGTAAGTGTGTTGTCTCCCTGGTTTATGACTTGGCTTGTATTCGGTACTGCTTCTGTCTTTTGTCTTTGGCTTATCTGCTTCTTACCAGCTCTGACCTCTTCGGCTTGTTTGTGACTTTGAGTTTGCTTATTCCTTAGGTACTGCGCTATAGTCTAGGATTTGACCCGGCTTGTTTTGACTATCCTGCTGCCACCTGGTGGCAGCCTCACTGCTGCACGACAGGCCTGCTTGATCTGGGTGCAGTCCTGTTTCCACTCTGTTGCCATCTAGTAGAGCCTATCTTCACTGCAGCAGCATGACATTATAGCTGACCATAAGCAGTTTTTTTTCTTTGCTCTGCTCCTTATGGATCTGCTGCACACTCTTGCAGGTCAGATGTGAAATCTGAACCAAATGATGCAAGATTTGTCAGTGGAACATAGGGCTCTTGCTTCTCTCTCACAACCAACTCCAGCGGTAGCTTACTCAGACTGTAAAATCTTTACAGGGTTCCGTGACTAAATCTGCTGTTAAGCAATCTAACCCCAGTGATGTTTCCTTACACTCTCCTGAACCTACGGTCAGGCTCCCTGATACTTTTTCCAGAGAGAAGGAGAAGTTTCTTGCATTCAGAGAAATGTTATGATTTGGTAGCTGAGGAGTGCAGGTAAAAAGGCAATACACCAGAGCAGTTGGAATCTATGAGATTGCAGTACCCTGACTAACCACCACAACTAGAGGCAGCCGTGGAGCGTTCCTACGTTGGTCCTAGACGCCTCGTCACAGCCTGAGAAACTAACTATACCTAAAGATAGAAAGATGAAAGCTATCTGCCCCGGAGCAGATCCCCAAAGAACATAGAAAGCCCCCAAACATGTAATGGCGGTTAGACAAGAAGAAATACTGACACAGACAGAAAATAGTATGAGCAAACGTTGGGACCCAAGCTATCTAAATAGAAAAGGATAGGAAGGGCACTTACTGCAATCCCAAAAAACCCTGAAAAGCACCAACTTTACTAATTTCAAAAACACCTGAGATCACACGACCTCTACCACCTAAATTAGTTCTCTGGTGTAACAAAATCAAAACAGCAGCCACTGAAAAAACTGGAAAAAGCAAATGTACAAACATCAGTGACTGAACAAAATGAGAGGGCAAAAGCCCCCGAGGGGACCCTGAAGGCCCCCACAGAAGTGCAGGACAAAATGCAAAAATCAAGCACAAAAGTAAAAAGAAGAAAATGTCTTATCTGTTAGCAGGAGATACAGACACGACACAGCAGGCTACAAAGGAAACAGGAATCAAGGATTGAGACCAGAACAATTGATCACCGGCAACCCTGATGGGAAGGTGACTCCCTTATATAAGACCAGTCAGTAACACCTGATTCCCAATCCTCACAATCTTCACTGGACAGTCCAGTACCGCTTGTAACCACCAGAGGGAGCCTCTGCTCAGAACTAATCTCAAGTCCATTCACAACAGTACCCCCCCCTTGAGGAGGGGTCACCGAACCCTCACTTGAGCAACCAGGTCGGTCAGGATGAGTTCTATGATACGCACGGATGAGTCTCCTAGCATGGATGTCCGAAGCAAACACCCAAGAATTGTCTTCCTGACCATAACCTCTCCACTTAACCAAATACTGGAGTTTCCGTCTAGAAAAACGAGAATTCAAAATTTTCTCAACCTCAAACTCCATATTGCCCCCAACCAGAACAGGGTCAGGAGGCAAAGCAGTAGGAACCACTGGCTCAACAAACCTCTTCAACAAGGACTTGTGGAACACATTATGGATCTTAAATGTCCCTGGAAGAAGCAAACGAAAAGAAACAGGATTAAGAATCTCCATGATCTTATAAGGTCCAATGAACCTAGGCTTAAATTTAGGAGATGCTACTCTCATAGGAATATTTTTTGAGGACAACCAGACCAAGTCCCCCACTTTAAACCGAGGACCATCAGTCCTATGTGTTGTGAATGGGTTTGAGATGAGTTCTGAGCAGAGGCTCCCTCTGGTGGTTACAAGCGGTGCTAGTGAAGATTGTGAGGACTGGGAATCAGGTGTTACTGACTGGTCTTATATAAGGGAGTCATTTTCCCATCAGGGTTGCCGGTGATCAATTGTTCTGGTCTGAATCCTTCTTTCCAGTTTCCCTTGTAGCCTGCTGTGTCGTGTCTGCATCTCCTGCTAACAGATAAGACAATTTCTTCTTTTGTGTTTTTGCTGTATTTTTGCATTTTGTCCTGCACTTCTGTGGGGGCCTTCAGGGTCCCCTCCGGGGGCTTTTGCCCTCTCTGTTTAGTTCAGCCACTGAGTTTTGTACTTTTGCTTTTTCCAGTTTTTTCAGTGGCTGCTGTTTTGATTTTCTTACACCAGAGAACTAATTTAGGTGGTAGAGGTCGTGTGATCTCAGGTGATTTTGAAATTAGTAGAGTTGGTGCTTTTCAGGGTTTTCTGGGATTGCAGTAAGTACCCTTCCTATCCTTTTCTATTTAGATAGTTTGGGCCCCAGCGTTTGCTCATACTATTTTCTTTCTGTGTCAGTATTTCCTCTTGTCTAACCGCCATTACATGTTTGGGGGCTTTCTATTATCTTTGGGGTTCTGCTCCGGGGCAGATAGCTTTCCTATTTCTATCTTTAGGTGTAGTTAGTTTCTCAGGCTGTGACGAGGCGTCTAGGACCAACGTAGGAACGCTCCACGGCTGCCTCTAGTTGTGGTGGTTAGTCAGGGTACTGCAATCTCATAGTTTCCAACTGCTCTGGTGTATTGCCTTTTTTACCTGCACTCCTCAGCTACCGAAACATAACAGTATCACCGGCCTAAAAATTGAAAATTGTATGGTACTCACAGAAGGGAAAAAATATTGTGAAAGAAAAAAGGTTGTCAGAGTTGTCAGAGATATTTTTCTGTTTGTTGCATTTTTTTCCCTCTGTATCTCTGGGTGCTGGGGAGGATCTTTTCTCCCAATGGAGTTTGCACAGTTGTCTGGCCGTGTGGATCGGCTTGCCACTGAGGTTCAGAGTATTGCTGCATTATCTTGCTAGGTTGCCTGTTGTGGAACCTAGGATCCCCATGCCAGATTTGTTTTTAGGGGATCGAGCTAAGCTTCAGAATTTCAAAAATAATTGTAAATTGTTTTTTGCCTTAAAATCTAAGTCCTCAGGAAACGCAGCGCAGCAGGTTCAAATTATCATCTCTCTCCTGCGCGGCGATCCTCAGGATTGGGCTTTTTCCCTGATACCTGGGGATCCTGTTTTGAGTGATGTTGATGCATTTTTTCAGGCCTTGGGGTTATTGTACGATGAGCCTAATGTCACTGATCAAGCTGAAAAAGCCTTGTTGGCATTAAATCAGGGGCTTGATGACGCTGAGTTGTACTGTCAGAGATTCCGTAGGTGGGCAGTCCTGACCAAATGGAATGACGACGCTTTGGCGGCCCTTTTCCGGAAGGGTCTGTCTGATAATGTAAAGGATGTTATGGTGGGATTCCCTGTCCCCTCTGGTCTCAATGATTCTATGTCATTAGCGATTCAAATTGACAGACGTTTGCGTGAGCGGAGAGGTATGCGTGGAGTGGTGTTGCCTTGTGGGCCAGCTTCTGAACCCATGCAGTGTGATAGAGTGGTGTCTGGGGCGCAGCGTCATGATTTTCGAAAGCGCAATGGGTTGTGTTTCTACTGTGGTGATGCCTCTCATGCTATTTCAGTCTGCCCTAGGCGGGGAAGACGTTTTGCACGCTCAGTTGTCTTGGGTAGTGTTCAGACTAAGTTTTTATTAACTGTCACTCTGATATGCTCTCTGTCCTCATTTTCTGCTCAGGCTTTCGTTGATTCTGGAGCAGCTATTAACCTGATGGATTATGATTTTGCTAAACGTTGTGGGTTTCCCTTGATACCCCTACAGAAGTCTATTCCCCTACTGGGGATCGATTCTACCCCTTTGGCTGAGAATAAACCCCAGTTTTCTACTCAGGTGATAATGAGGGTTGAACCTGATCACCAGGAGTGCTGCAAATTTTTGGTTCTATATAATCTGCATGACATTATCGTGTTGGGTTTCCCTTGGTTACAGTCTCATAATCCTGTTTTGGATTGGAAATCTGTGTCTGTAACCAGTTGGGGCTGCCAATGTGTTAATACCAACACTCCTGTTTTTTCTGCCTCCCCCAGGCTCAGGATGTTCCTGACTTTTTGATTGATTTTTCTGATGTGTTTAGCGAAAGTAAATCTGCATCCTTGCCTCCCCATAGGAGCTATGACTGCGCTATTGAATTAGTGCCGGGTAGTAAATTCCCTAAAGGTCGCCTTTTTAACTTGTCTGTACCTGAACATGACGATATGCGGTCTTATATCAAGGAATCATTGGAGAAGGGTCATATCAGACCATCCTCTTCACCCTTAGGTGCCGGTTTTTTCTTTGTGGCCAAAAAAGATGGTTCATTAAGGCCGTGTATTGATTATCGTCTCTTGAACAATATTGCTGTGAAATATCAATACCCGTTACCCTTGATTTCTGACCTGTTTTCCAGGGTGAAAAACGCTACTTGGTTTACCAAGCTTGACCTCAGGGGGGCGTATAACCTTATTCGCATTAAGCACGGGGATGAATGGAAGACGGCATTCAATACCCCTGAAGGGCATTTTGAGTACCTAGTGATGCCCTTTGGGCTCACTAATGCTCCTTCCGTCTTCCAGTCCTTCATGAATGACATTTTCAGGGATTTTGTGGACAAATTTCTGATTGTTTATTTGGATGATATCTTGATTTTTTCTAATGACTGGGACTCTCATGTGAAACATGTTCGAACTGTATTCCAGATTTTGAGAGAGAATGCTCTGTATGTGAAGGGATCAAAGTGTCTTTTTGGCGTACAGAGGATCTCATTTCTGGGATTCATTTTGTCCCCATCTGTTATTGAAATGGACCCGGTCAAGGTTCAGGCCATCTGTGATTGGGTCCAACCTACTTCATTAAAGGCTCTTCAGAGATTTTTGGGTTTTGCCAATTTTTATCGTAAATTTATTGGTAATTTCTCGGTTATTGTTAAACCATTAACTGATTTGACCAGAAAGGGTTCTGATATGGTGAGTTGGCCTCCTGAGGCAGTCTCTGCATTTCAGGAACTTAACACTAGGACTACTGGACTCGTGACCCCGCCTAGAACTACTGAAAGGAGTCATTTTGACTCCTTGCTTGTTTTCGTTTATTTTTAGAGTTTCATTTGTGGTTATTTATTAATAATTATATTTTTTGTAATGTATTATTATTGTGAGATTCAACAGTAATGCTTTTGATTGTTTTTTTTCTGCTTTTCTTATTTTTCTACAGAAAATAACAATAATTATAATAGACGTTTTTCAAACATTTTTTTTTATTCAAGTGCACACATATAAACAACAACTGAAGAACAAAAAGCAGAGAAAATGTAGGTGGAGGAGCATAAAAATGAAAATATGGCGCAGAATTCACCTTCTAAACATTTGGTGTTTCGCATTTTAGGCATTGCCTTTGATTTATGGCAGTACATTGCCCACACAAAGACTTACCACAAGTCTTACAATTGCCGACAGATCTATTTTTCTTGCACTTTTCTTTGATCTGGCAAAATTTTGTTTGAACCATCACTTCTGAGCATGTAGAAACTTGGGACGTGGAACCCTTTTCCCTATCTGTGACATAAGGACCACTCAACTCTCTCCAAGCGTTTGCAAAAATGCCTTGCGTGACATTTATTGGTGGGTTATCTCATTGAATATTATCCATGCATTTATACCCGCAAAGTCTAAGGCATTTTCAAATGCATGAACAGGCCATCTCCTTGTGCATGTTCGTGTGGTATATTTTCGTGCCATCTGATCCACTACATCTACTCC